>OX418226.1:33903486-34517379 GCA_948455865.1 Conomelus anceps
GGTTTTTTCTTCTTTAATCATTTGGTCAATCAAATTTGGTTTAATTCATTAAATTTTGCTATTTGTTTAAATTTGCTATTTGTTCACTAAACAAATTACATTTATTACGTTTTATTTAGAGAATTTAATTGAAAATAATGACACCAAATTTACGGAAATCGGTTCATAAATAACGGAGAAAATCCATTTTTAAGATATTGCATTCTTGTCAATATCAAATGTTATCATGTGCCATCGCTGCTAGTGAGCCACGTCTGGTTGAAAAAATGGATCTTCTCCGTTATTTATGAACCGATTTCCGTAGGCTAAATTTGGTGTCATTAGATTTTCAATTAAATTCTCTAAATAAAACGTAAATGTAATTTTTTTATTATGATCGGTTTTTAAGATATTTACGTTTGAAATTTTTAGGCAGCCGCCATTTTGAAAATAATTTTTCCTGTAATTAGATCTTTAGGAAATAAAAAAAAATACCAAATTTTATTTAATTAATACTACCCGTTCTCAAATTAAAATTTCCTATGTGAAAAAAGCAAAATGGCGGCTATACGAGTAAATTTTGAGTTTTAGAAATTTTGAATATGATATTTTGGCTTGTCTATGGTCCAGGAATAATACCTGAAAAGGTCAGTAGAGAGTTCAGAGACACCCTGTATAGTTTTTGTAATACTATTTAGTTACTCTCCAAATTATTGTTTTTTACTCTGAACATACTTTTAAATTTTCTTTTTGCTTATCTTATTTTGTTTTGTCATCAATGTGTCATGAATGCTATTTGGGCTATGCCTGTTTTTTTCGGAGGATGAAACCCACATAGGTCTGAGACCTGTGCGTCGGTAATGAATTAGATGATGGTGATTGATGAATTGCACTCAACTATGTAATTCTGAATAAATAAAGGAATGAAATAAATAAATGAACATTATTTCTTTAACATTATTCAAACTCAAACAAAAATCTTACATATAACATTTTAAGGATAATTTATTTCTATAAATTTATTGCAAAAAAAATACACTGAACTTAATTCTTCTATAGTTGCAGTGAAAAAATCCTGTTATAATAAGCGTTTGGCTTTTATTTGTGGGGATACCCAGGAGTCACCTCGCCGTTTAATCCATGTTATTAGATTAGATTTCTTTATTCATGTAAGTTTACAAATTTCGCATAATATGAGTAGTTGAAACAAAATTGTCAACATCACATAGATACTATAGTAGACTATAATTTTTATAGTGCTAGAAATTATTTACAATGATGTTTGTATGTTATTAATGGGAGACATAACAGTAGATCAATGGGAGTTTATGGTATTTTAGCTCCACTTGATAGGAAGTATACGGATTTAAGGATAATAAGTAGCCAATCTAGAAGTTATTAGAAAAATGACAGGATTTTGGAAATAAAATTTTGATTTTAATCCCAGTTTACCAATTTTGTATGGAAGAAAAGCTTATGACATCTACAAAATTAACAGCATTTGACAATTGCAGAGAAAATTCACCAACGTTATATGGATTATATTTGGCCAATTTATACATGATTAAAAACAGCACACATCATTCAAATCACCTATGCTAAATAAAACTGAGAAAAAACTTTGATCAAGACAATCTGCTAGGTATTAAATTATCGTTTTTCAATCTCGAAAAGGGTGAAGAATTTGATAATGATAGGCTTCAGTCAAAAGATGAGTGATAATGCATAGCTTCAACATCCAGCTGTATCTGAATTACAAGGTTAATAATTTACATAATATCATAAGCTCTGTTTATGTTAATACAGAACGTTACATCTGGTTTCTTCAGCCAGTGTCAAAGTGGTTTGCGGATTTCACACGCACTTACTCTTTCAAACACGCTATCTTATTCGTTTCATCTACTGGACAAGATTTTAAAAATCTAGTAGACAAATTTTATCTTCTTGCCACCAAAACCATAACCTCTATGAGTTTAACAAGACATAAAACCCTTCGATTGATTTCCGAAATAAAAATTAATCATCATTATCCTGAGGATGGGGACACACAATAAGCTTCGGTTGACGTGTGAGGATCTTTGAATCTTTGGATCTTTGAATCCGTCCCTTCATAACATCCTGAGGATGAACAAATTTAATGAGTCATTTACCTACTACAATATGTCTACTGATTGCTTAAATATTTCCAGATACAGAGCTCTTTCCCCGCACACAGATTGATAGTCTAAGCGGGGAAATATATTTCCTTGACTGTTTTATGTTTTGTTTTTATTGTGGATATAAAATTGAATTGAATTGAATTGTTTCTTCAATATTCTCTATTGGAGGTGAGTTTGAAAGTCTCTTTTTTCAATTAAGTTTATTTCTAGATACCTCCACATCATTCTCATCCTCCTCCTCCTTCTCCTCCTTCTCCTCCTTCTCCTCCTCCTCCTCCTCTACTCACTACCCCTTCAGCTCCTCCTCATCTTCCTCTTCCTCCTTCTTCTTCTTTTCTTTTTCTCCTGTCTTCTTTGTCTTCCAATTCTACTTTATCACATTTTATTATTTAATGAAAAAAAAAATTAAAGGCTAGTTTGAGACCTATAAAGTCTCTTTTTTCGCTTGTTTGTGAGTCCTAGAGTCTTTGATGCGAAATTTCTACTTCTTCTTCTTCTTCTGCCTAATCCTCCTCCTTATCATCATCATCTTCATCCTCCTTCTACTCCTTCTCATCCTCATCCTCCTTCTACGCCTCCTCATCACCCTCTTCATCCTTCTTCTTCTTCTTCTCCTCTAACTCTTCTTTTTCTTCTTTTTATTCTACTCCATCTCATTTTATTATTATTTAATAAAAAATTGAAGGGTAGTTTGAGACGTATAAAGTCTCTTTTTTCGCTGAAGTTTGTGAGTCCTTGAAAATTTGGTGAGAAATTTCTACTTCTTCTGCCTACTCCTTCTCCTTATCATCATCATCATCATCATCATCTTCATCCTCCTTCTACTCCTCCTCATCCTAATCCTCATCCTCCTTCTCCTTCTACTCCTGCTGCTCTATCTCTCAATTCTACTTTTCTTTTTCTCCTCTCATCACTCTCTCACACACATCACTTAAACTCAAGTTTATGAGTTCTATATACTTTGATACAACATTTCTTCTTTTTGTTCTACCTCCTCCTCCTCCTCCTCCTTATCCTTCTCCTCCTCCTCTTCTCCTTCTCCTTCTCATCTTTCTCCTCCTTCTCCTCCTCCTTCTCCTCCTCCTTCTCCTCCTCCTTCTCATCATTCACCTCCTTCTCCTCCTCCTTCTCCTCCTCCTTCTCCTCCTCCTTCTCCTCCTCCTCTTTCTCCTCCTTCTCCACCTCATCCTTCACCTCATTCTACTTTTCTATCTCATATTTCTTTTTCTCCTTTCCCCGTCTGAATTACTCTCTCACTCTTATCACCTTTTTTTGATTCTCCTCCATAAAATGTAGACGATTATCCAAATTCGTAAAATTTTTAATGCGTTCAAACTCTAGATATACCGCCAAATTTATTGCAAAATGGGCACCGCACACCATGCTATCCTGCAGTACCTGCAGCCTACGCGAAAAAAGGACGAAGGATTTGAGACAGGAGATACTTGAGACAGGAAGGAAGGTTCTTAGAAAAAAAGGAATATGAAGATTTAATCTTGTAGATTTGAGTTTCGCCCACAACAACAGTGTGGGATTGCAACCCGGTACTTGACTTACTTCAACTCTCAACTACTCTGCTCTCCATGTAGAATGACTGTAAAAGTCTAGGATTCCATCTAATTCTAAATTATCGTGGAGCATAAAAGAGAAGCATAGCTCGAAAAAGCCTTTCGTCTCACCGAAGTTTAATGGTCAAGCATTCAATTACCTTGTGAGTTTTTCAGAATTGACTAAATTTACCATTAAATTAAAACTGAAGTCTTGGATTAACTATTGATTAAACAGTACATTAGTTGCAGTTCACGTTTTGTTTGGAGTTTGGTTGGAGTTTGAAGTTTTTGGTTGGATTCAATAAAATTATTAAGCCACTACAAAGAAGAAATTTTTTAAGGCTTTTCACGCAAGCTTCAGGGTAAACTAAGTTTTTCTTTAAGTGCTATTAATCTATACTAAAGACTTCCACAATGGCGGATATTGACAACAGTATTAAGTAACTGATGGAAATCGATGAATGGTATCAGTCAGGTTAGGTTTTTGTCAGTTTTTTAAATTGTCAGTCATTCCAAACTAACTTGTAAGTTTTTCATAGGTTTTTTTTTATATTAAAAATGAACCTTTTGTTTAATTTTTCAAGTGATAACGCAGTATATTGTGACAGATTATCATTCAGGCTTCTTTAACAGTTTATACAGTGACTCGTCAAAGCTTGTAGTGTTTCAAATGTTATGTTTAAGACGCTTCTCCTTGAATTATTGAGCAGTTATTAATTGATATTTGATCGGCCTTTTAAGAGTTAGTGATTGATTGTTGTACAGTAATATTGCAAATTCTTTATTATCTATTTTTATAGATATAATTCTTTATTGTGTTAATAAAGTACAAGTGTTAATTTTAAGTGTTGCCAGCATTATTTTAGAGATAGAACCCGTAACAATATTCTTGCCCTTGCCTCATAACATTTTTCAATTTTATCGGCTTATGCTCAGCACTCTGCTAGAACTCCTCTCTCTTTCACACTCTCACTCCCTCTCACTCTGTCACTCCATCGCAGTACTGCTATTCCATCTCTTTTGGATTTCGACATGTTCAATCTCCTCTCTCCTTTACTACATTGCAGTAGCCTACTGCTATTCTCTTTTAGATTTTGGAGTGACTATTTTAAAGTAATAATGTAACCAACCGTCTCAAAGTAAATGGCAGTTGGAAGGTACGTCAAACTGATTTAAAATAGATTTCCGGCCGTCAGAAGCACTTAATAAGCACTAACTGTGAGAAAAAGCCCTCCATTATTTTGTAGCACTAAGTAAACTGCAGCAGTCTGATACAATGGAGCTGTTCATCATGTGGTGGCAGCGGTTGAGTTCTTCAAGGAATGATGGCGTGTAAAAAGGTTTCGAGAGCGAGCTGGGTTGAAAAAGAATGAATGACGTGGGTTGTATTTTAATTGGCGAATTCCATATTTAGGTGTAGCCTATGAGCGCCGAAGCAACGACCTGTGCTTTTCAATGAGTGTTCATCCTGAACCGAACACAGAGCATTACATTGTGATGCACTTCCAAATGATCCTAAGTGTGAATCAGAATCGTTTTAAAGCTTCTAATGAGTGCTACATTTTGTTAGTCTGGTGTTTGTAGTCATTGATGAAAATGTTTACTTCGTATTTCTGATGTCTTCCTCCATCAATGATGATTTCTTTTTATCTTACAGATATCTATTGCTATAAATCTTCACTATAGCTTTCTCATGTAGCTTTCCATTAACTGAGATGCTATTCCTGATCATCCTCCTTTTCAACTGTAACTTTGATAAAATTCTTATATATTTTTTATTAGATAGCCTTCTCTAGGATTCACGTTTGTAGTGATTGTCGAGAATGTTTACTATGTTTTTTAGCTCTCCCCATCAATAAAAATGCTACCCTCCATCAATAAAAATGCTATTTCTATTCATACTTCTTTTTAACCGAGACTTCTGATAAACTTTTCTTTTATTTTCTATTAGATTGTACAAAGATAGGATTGATGTATATAGATGTAAATCTTCACTATGCTTTTCTGATATTTCTCTCTGGATTAATCCAGTAATATTTTGATTTCTACAGTCATGAGCTAATAATATACTTGTTCAAAACATATATAGCTCTTTAACTTTTCATATCTGATTATCAATCTTGTTCTCATTTATTATTATATTGTGTATTGTCTATTATTTAATCACTTTCTTTTTTATGCACATCTGGATATGAATATCTGTTTTTTTTTTTTTGGTAACTAATAGTTTTGTAGTTTTGTATTTATTTATTTATTCATTTATTACACGGAACACTATCAAGTAAAGATACAACAGGCATAGCCCACTACTGCTTTCTTTACAAATTTTGAAAAAAGAAAATACAAATTTTACGTTATATTGAAGTTCAACTAGAAATTTCACTTAGAAGTACTTATGGACATATATTCTGAAAAGCCTATGGGCTTAGGAAGACCCTTGTTGTCTATTAATTTATCATTTTTCAGTGATTGATTAGAATAGAATAGAAGTTTATTCGTCATTAATATTTACGAGAAATACATGGACTTGAGGTGAAATATGCCAATCCAATTAAAAAAATCATCAGCATTATGCATCAAACACTTATTAATTAAAATATTTTTCAATGCCTTTTAAAATTGAGTGCATAACTTAAAGTGAGGTAATAACTTAAAACGGTCTGGAGTGGCGTTGTACAACTTAATAGACATATGGCAACAATTTTTTTTTTTTTAATTCATTGAGTTGTTTTGTTGTACCTGTAATAGTTTTGTATGGACAACTACTTCTTGAAAAACTTAGGGTTCCGGAAGATCTTTGTTGAACTGTATTATTAACTTGAGAAAATTTATTGATTGAAATAGACTTGCACTGTAATTAACTACTGATATTGTGTTAGTGTAAACAAATAACTTATTACAAAGAATTAGACAAGGTGTAACTTATAAGAGCACTCACCCTCAACATTGCCATTGTGTTCTGGTTCGACCGCACTTTCTATTGAAGTCTGTAATGAAACAAAACATAATGAGAAATTAGTGATTATTTTTGTATCTATTATTTTTGATAATATCAAGTGGCACAACCCAATTTTGAGATTATATGTGAAATTTGAAACTGTAGTTCAAATTTAGTAAAGTCCTACAGAAATTTTCTCGAGGACAAAACCCACTACTGCGTATTTGCAGCTACAGAATAAACTGAAGCTCCACCATGTTCAATAAAAATAATACATAATAATTTTCTGGTGACACAATTTGTAATTGAATGGGGCAATTTATGTTGCATCGACAACAATCATCTCTCAGACTTTCCAAGGTCAATAAATTGTCCAACAGGATTGAATCTATCAATTTTATAAATGAATTTTGCAACAATCTTGAATCTTTAACAAAAAATGAACAATCTACAGTAGGCCTAGTTTATGAACTACTTTTGTTGGATATTATCATCAATCTAGCTTGAAAGGCATCTGTTTTTTGCAGCAGGCTCTTTCATTTTCTTTAGCTAAGTCTGAAACATGTCCTGTCATGTATTACAGGATGGCTCAGAGATTTAATTTCACGCTGGAAAATTGAAATTCACAGCAAAAAGTTATTATTAAAATTAAGTATAGTAGTCAATGAAATATGGAATAGCCAGAAGTAGAAGCATACTTTTTGATTCTTTACGCCTTCACCGCAGGCTCCTTCTGGCGTGTGCTCGAATTCGGTTTCCTTTTTTTATTTTTCTCGCGTCATGTGAATATTCAATGAGCAGCTTTAACATGAAGGCGATTGATCTATCGCACTTCAAACGATCGTATAGTTTTAGGGAAACCAGTTGTAGTTGTACAACATTATTTTATTTGTGTCTGTAACTGAACTATGCAAGCAATATCGATGATTCTTGCTAGACTAGAAACTTTGATGGGAGGCGTTTCATTTAAAAACCCAATAAAAAGGAAGAAAGAGATAAGCTTTCTTTAAAACAAAGATATTGAATTATTTTGCTAAAATAAGAATAAAGAGTCTTTGAGTATTGAGTCATTGCCTGAGTCTGAAAGGCGTTTCATTTAAAACATTCAATAAAAAAGGAAAATTAAGAAAAAGGTTTCTTTAAACTACAACTATTAAGAATTGTTAAAAAATAGGAATTAACATTGCTTTGAACATATAAATGTTGTGAAAGAGTAATTTCAAGAAATTGATTGAAATTACAAGCACAACAACTATGGAAAAATGTTTAGAATAGAATAGCCCTTCTATTGGATCTACATGAATATAATAAGAGAAAATAGTTGTATGAAATTAATCATTATTGCAATTCCTTCAAGCACAGCAACTACTGCATAAAAAGTACTAAAAACTCAATAACTATCGATTTGCTGCTGAGCCATTTTTACTATAATGACATGGACATTTCAACTACTCTATTAGACTTGTAAGACGAACATACTCTAAACAAATTAAATTATACATTTAATTCCTTCTGTAATTATAGATTATATAGTACAGTTTTTTAGGACAATGTTATTGATTAGAAGTGGATTTGATTTTGTATTTTATACAAAATCATATGTATATTGTATGTATATGTATGTATTGTAAATATTCTATATATATTGAATTTCCATTTTTATTTCATAAAAATTAATAAAAAATGAGAAAAGTTTACCACAGAATTTTAGGTTTTTTCATTGAATTCTTTGTTTTTTATACAGCGAAAATAACAAAGTACCCTACGTATTTTTCATTGTATTCATTTATCTATTCTTAATTATATTCTTATCATTCATCTGTTCATGCATTTATATCTTGTGAAGTTGAAAAAACTTTACCAGTCCCGTTTATAAAATCATGTCTGATTCTTATCAGATTTAATTGGTTCTGATTTGGGTGTCTCATTCCAAAGTATTGATTCAAAGTCAACCCAGACAACAACACTGATTCTCAATAATACGATGGACTTATACCTGTTTCGAATGTTTGTACTTTATTCAAAGAAGTTATGAATAAGGCTACTGTATCATAAAAAATATATACAGAGCAGACAGGTGTTTTTAAATGGAATATCTTGAGCTCAATAATTGTTGCAGAAAGATTTAGTGACTAATATTAACTCGAGAAAAAAACGAATGCAGAAAATGGTATGGTACAGGAAAATACCAGTTATTATATCGCTAAATCATGACATTCAACTGTGATAATTATTGGTTGTCGAATTGAACTGGAATAAATATTAATTCAAGCTCTTGATTTTTTTCTTTCAAGATTTAGTTGTTCTTCAATATAAAACTGGTTGTAATTTTGTAGTACATTAGCTTTTTCATTACTTTTTATGAGCGTAGTACATACCTCCCCTCTACTTCAATCAGTGAACAAGTGAGAGGAAGATATGTAGCTTACTCTTTAAAATTTTGGTAATAATGTAATTGCGATGTAACGTACCTAATCCTATTTATTTAGAACTTGCGTAATTGCAGTGCAGCGTATGATATGATTGAGAGATTACTATGAAGCCTAAATTGTGTTACAGTAATAATTTTCAAATAAACTCCCGCCCAATAATTTAATGATAAATGCTCAATTATCCATGGAACGTTTAATCTCTGTTTGTCGTGAGTGTGAGATTGGATGTATTTTTTTTTAGATTACCGGTACGTCTTGAAAACTCCAGTTGAGGAGTACAAGACAAGTCAGATTATACAATCTTATACACTAGTTACCATAATTTATATCAATTAGTTGAGGTGAGGCTTAATTTTGATGTGAAAGGAACTCTTGTACACTATAAAAATCTTTATCAACTAAATAGTATAGTGCAAGTGGTAGTTAATTATATTATTAGAGTGACTTTTTAAGAATACTTTATAGTTGGCAGAGAAAATGCGAAAGATATACCTCGCAGTTAGCACGGAAGATTATTAAAATAAATATTACAATTTAGAAGAAAAGAGAAACAAGATTATGCTCAACGGGCTTTACCTTGCAAGCCCTTTCACATATTTTTCCAAGAAATAACTTCCTTCTATGTTAATACTTGTTTCTTCTTCTGTTCTTCATATTTTTCTTCTTTCCTCCCCCTTCATATTTTTTCGCTTCCTATCCAAAGAAAGAAAATTAGAATAGCATCACTTTTCCTCCCTCCCTCCACGGTCATTTTCGAACTTAAGCTTCTGTCATGTATAAACAAATCATATTGAAACACCAGATTATTACAGGGCATTAACAACTTTATTTTTCTCAAGGTTCACCACTAATAATTTTCATGATGCATATATTCTAAAATATTATGATGTTGAAGATCCATCTTTTTTCCACTAATATAATAAAAACTTAAAAAGCACTTTTAAGTGGAAATTATGACTCACGTTATGACGTGCACTCAGTGTACTGTGTGTCGTCTGACGATGCTCTTGACAACAGAGTGAAACGGCCGTCACGCCATAACGTGAGTCATATTTCCACTTAAAAGTGTTTTTCAAGTTTTTACTAAAATATTAATAAACAATTTCCTAAAAATGCAGTGATATACCAAGTCATCAATGGCGGTGCCAGTTGGAAAGTTTTGTAAAGGGAGGTGGCACAAATTGGAGTTTGTTTTCTGCGAGCTTGCCCTTAACCATCCCTCGTTGCCCAACCCTCTTCCCTACTTCTACTCAAAAAATGTACCGATTTTGACCTCCATGACCCCATGTATCCTCTATCGTAGTTAAAATAAATTTGCTGACACACATTTACTATTGTTCATAATTTCCCTTCTACAATAGTTCATATCAATTTCTTTCGTGACAGAAAATTAACATTATGTGACAATGTAATGACCCGACCTAGAACAACCTTCACCTTCACTGCTAATGACACATGTAAACATATTTCTTCCTTCACTGCTAATAACATAGCTTCGTGTAGAAACCCAACCCAGAGGTAGTCAAAAGCCCCAAGGAAGGAATGCTTCTTCACGTCCATGGTGATGCTTCCAGGCTTCATTTTTGCACGTCCAAGTCCACCTATCATCATTATCATCATCATCATCATCCAGTTTCTGCAGAAACGAGAAATTGACGAAGTGACTGTGCCCGAAGGTCTATTATTACCAGCTAGTTTTCCAGGAGTGATCTGCAACATTACGTTTGGTGATTGACGAGTGAGCTCCTGAACTGTATTCACCTCAACTCCTTCTTTTTCTTCTTCTTTATGTTCCTTGTTTCTTCCTTCTTCGTTCCTCCTAGTTCCTTCCTTCGTATCCGCCTATTACCGTCGCGGGGTCATTAACTTTGCGGCTGACTTGTCATATCGCCGTTGACCTTGAACTAGACAATAAATTATTTCCTACAGTGCGCTCTTAGCATCTATATATCTCTATTTTATCTTTCATCTGGAGCATTCGACACCAAAATTCCATTCATACGAACAGTACACGCCCCTTGCTGAGCGCTGCCTCATAGGTTCCCGGCTAAGGAGGGCCCCTAAAGACCCAAAATTGCAAAAAGTCGTACATTTGAAAAAAGAGGAGCTGAATAAATCTCCTGTCCCGGGAACCCCAGATATTTAGCTATGGACCTGGAACAGTAACACATTTTTTTTTTTGAGGATGAAGCCCACATAAGTCTGAGACCTGTGCGTCGGTAATGAGTTGGATGATTGTGATTGATGAGCTGGACCTACAGTTTTAGGTGGGTTCCGAACCACCGGGAAGTGATTTTACAGCAGAGAACAGACTATTTTTTGCTGGCCAATCTAATCGCTCACCCTTACAAAGAGTGCCTAGGAGAACGCAGCTTATCTCTATCTGATTGAACATATATACCTGCTACGGCTCACGGCTATCACTTCCCAATACATCCATCCTTTATCGTAGAATTTCAATAAACAAAAAAATGAAGTCAATCATCGATTGACATTTTTAAATGGAAGTGAACAAAAATGCAAAAATATATTTTATTTATAAGTTTTAGAGTCCAGCTAAGATATTGTGATTTTGATTAATTTTCTGTTAAAATTCTGAGTCTGGAGAGAAGAATCTCAGATTTCGTTTAGCGAAATGTCATAAATTCATTTTTTTTCGGAGGATGAAGGCCATAGGTCTGAGACCTGTGCGTGGGTAATGAATTGGATCGTGGTGATTGATGAGTTGAACCTACAGGTTTAGGCAGTGCTTAATTTATAAAATTTTAGGTGTTGGAACGCTCATTTATTCTTATAAACCACCCTCTCTATTTTCTATTAAGGCCTATTCAAACATTCCCTCACCCCCACGCCCCGCCACGGTAACATCTCGGTGCCTACTCCGATAAACCCGTGTAAATCGAAATGGGTTTAAATTTCCTATAAACCCGTTTCGATTTACACCAACCATTTTGTATGAAGCTTACATTAACCAAAATACTTTTTTTAATGAGCGGCAAGCCCTATAATCGCACACAGATCTCGCTTCGCCCTACGTTACAGTACTTTATTAATATTCGCAATATTTAGCATGATTATCAGAATAAATAACGAGACCTTCAGAATCAGATTGGCGCAAACTGTGCGTTCCCTTGCGTTCTGGCACTCTTGGGAGGCAAGGGAACGCCATTCCCTTGCGTTCCCACTGTAATTAACACCTGGTTTTAGTTGGGTTCCGAACCACCGGGAAGTAATTTTACAGCAGAGAACAGAGTAATTTGGTATATTACTGTGTTACTGACCCATTTTGATTTGTATGACATTATCCAGATACAAGTAATAAATATTATCATTATTTTATTATTCAGATACAAGTCATTTTCCTATTCTGATGATGTCCATCAATTTCACCGTCACCAGTTGATTTTCTTCTAACCCAATGATATAGGCCTAAATGGAGTTTTAGGTGATGCATTTTGTTGTTTTTTCAAGCCGATTACACACTACACAACATCGAAAGCAGGTTAGGGAATGGGTAAAGTGTGTATCGGCTTGGAAACAAAACACATTGACCAAAACCCAAATTCTAGGGGGGTTTCGACTGGCTTTAAGAAAGAAGGAACTAATATTCTTCCTAAAAATCAATCACCTAAAACAGCAATTTAGTTGATAAAGCTTTTTATAGTGTACAAGAGTTCCTTTCACATCAGGGTTGAGCCTCGCCTCGACTAATTGATATAGTAATTATGGTATCTGGTGTATAATATTGTTGATCTGACTTGTCTTATATTCCTTAACTGGAGTCTCCAAGACGTAATCTACAAAAAAAGCAATGACTATTTAAATTGAGCCACTTAACCACAATGTTAACCATCAGAACCAATTCAATTTGGGAAGTGATAGCCGTGAAGTGTAACAGGTGTACACTATTCTCTGCTGTAAAATCACTTCACACCTAAAACTGTTGGTCCAGCACATCAATCACCATCATCTAACTCATAACCCACGCACAGGTCTCTGACCTATGTGGGCTTCATCCTAAAAAAAAATTCAACACCTTCACCACTTCAATACTGTATAGTAGGCCTATCAATACTTATCCCATGAAAATCTAGAAATGTCATGGCTATGGAGACTTTTGTAACTGATTCAATCCACATTATCTTAGAGGGAAATGCTTGCTTCCAGAATATTTTTTGTGTTTTAAATATGCATGGACTTGGAGGGACCTTCCTATGCAAAAGTCTTCTCAACAACAAAAGGTCATAAAGAATGGAAACCAAATATGCAAAGCATAGCAGGGCTTGGGTATGCATGCGTTCGGGCGGTCGGGCTTTCTAAAAGCATGCACTTTAAACTTAAACTCGAGCTGAACGATGTTTTTTGCAACAGATAATGGATCTCAATGGCTTACAATAGATGTATAAGCTCTTGCCGTTGTCAGTTAAAGGGATTAAGTTGAATGAGACTACTTAGAATCATTTAATTCAAAATTTATTATTAAAAAACGCAAGTTTTTTTCGGAGGATGAAGCCCACATAGGTCTGAGACCTGTGCATGGGTAGACCTGTGCAGTTGGACCTATAGTTTTAGGTACGTTCCGAACCACCAAGAAGAAATTTTACAGAAGAGAACAGAGTCTTTTTCTGTGATGTTCAATCTAATATTACAACTGACACTGTATTTCACTTTTATATATTGTTTACTCACTTATATTGGAGATGCTTGAGGTTATCTGATTGAACCTGCTACCGGCTATCACTTCCCCACAGACATGCTATGTTTGAAATACTGTAGTAGATAATGACAATTTTTAATAATAATTCATATTGCTTTTCAACCAAATTATGACGATTTAAACCAATTAAATTGGCACGTGAATTATTTCAACAGCTAAGTGTCTTGAATAAAGGGGAAAGGAAAAGGAGGAGGAAAGGAGGATAGAGAATAACAGAAAGAGAACTTGAAAGAGAATAGCATCTATATGAGAAGGAAAAGAGAAGGACGATAATGGAGAAAATCAGGTAGAGAAAGAGTAGAAGAAAAGATTTGTTATCTATTTGATGTGGTGGAGTTTACACCAAAAGTCCGCTCAATCACTTAACAACGTTGAGAGAAGTAAAATACAAATTTCTAACAAATAAGATACAAAATAACAAGAGAAAAATCAATAGTCTATGATATAAGTTAATATAAAATAAGAAGAAAAATATAATAAAAAATGTCTAAAAATGTAATAAATTGAACTTTTTTGGAGGATGAAGCCCACACAGGTCTGAGACCTGTGCGTGGGTAATGAGTTGGATAATGGTGATTGATGAGTTGGACCTACAGTTTTAGGTGGGTTCCGAACCACAAGGAAGTGATTTTACAGCAGAGAACAGTCTTTTTTGCTGGCCAAACCAATCGGTCACCCTTACAAAGAGTGCCCAGTAGAACGTAGCTTATCTCTATCTGGTTTTTACCTGCTACGGCTCACGGCTATCACTTCTCACGAGTAAGAGATGAAATAGAATTTTCTGTTGACTGAAAAAACCATCAATACGTACGATTTGTAGGTATAGTAAACAATATGCATTTTATGATCAAAGTGGAACATTACTATGAAAGTAGCAAAGAGAATTAAAACCAATAAACCAGAACGTGAACTAAAAAAAAAGAGAATAGTATAAAATTGGGAAGCGAATAATGATTATAATTACTTGAATAACAAAGGGAAAAGGTACTAAAGTGTGTTATTCATATTATTATTATTTTTTGTTTGTTCCTGTCTGATCAACAAACCAGTAAATCTGTTTCAATTCAAAGGTTTTGTTTTGAGAATCTTCTATACTTGAATTGCGTGCCATCTAGGCCTACTCGATCTTGCATGCTTCATCACTCCATTACTTTCATTGCTGGTCGCTGGTCTACTTTATATAAATACAAAACAAAATATTTTGATAATACTCCTTTTACAATGCCTTAACTGAAAACAGCTCCTCAAACTAAATTTTTCCAGTTGATTTTTTCACAGATTTAATTTTAAATACAGATTAATGAATTGCTACCTAAGGAACAAAATCGAAATCTTCGTTAAAACTAATATTGATGTATGATTCGATAGTTTGATTGCGAGACTTCCATTGAATTGTTGATTGTTTCCGTAGAGGAAGTAAAAAATGTGTCATCTGAGTTGAATGAACATGAGCGTGACCTGCATTTAAGTCACGTCGAGTTTTTAGACATTTGTCACATTACATCATGCGAATCTATGATGAGAAATGGTTTGGGAAAACTCGAGAAAAGCGATCAAATCTGTAGAAAGTGTTGGTGAGAAATTTCTTCAATTATTGTAAGAAAACAATCCATTACAACGGACAAAAATAATTTATGATTGCGTAATGATAATTTGTTGATGAGTAAGTAGGTTTTCTACAAACTGTTGCAAATCTGTACAAATGAACTACATTTTAGTATGCGTTAAACAGTAGACACCTTCTGCAGAAAATTCTAGTTTTCTTGGATTCAGAATACTTGTCAGCAATATGATTATGACCCGATCCTTTCTTTCTCGAAAATTTAAGTTTTTTTTTTAAATAAATTCTAAAGCATTCCTTTTATTTATCTTTATCTGTCTCTATTTACCTCTATTTGTCTTTATTTGTGTCTATTTGTCTTTATTTGTGTTTATTTGTCCTTATTTGTCTTTATACGTCTCTATTATTTGTCTCAGTTAATCTTTATTTGTCTTTAAATGTCCTTATTTGTATTTATTTGTCTTAACCTGTCTGCAACATGATTATGGCCCGATGCTTTCTTTCTCGAAAATTAAAATTTTTAAATTAAATTCTAAAGCATTCCCTTTATTTATCTCTATCTGTCTCTATTTACCTCTATTTGTCTTTATTTGTCGCTATTTGTCTTTATTTGTCTTAACTGGTCTTTACTGGTCTTTATTTGTCTTTATCTTTTTTTATTTGTCTTTAATTGTCTTTATTTATCTCTATTTGTCTTTATTTGTCTTTTTTTGTGTTTATTAGTCTTTATTTGTCTTTATCTGTCTTTATTTGTATTTATTTGTCTCTATACGTCTTTATTATTTGTCTCAGTTTGTTTTTATATGTCCTCATTTGTATTTATTTGTCTTTGTCTTTATTTGTTTTTATTTGTCTTTAGGCTATATTGGCATCCGACCAATTTCCTTTCATGTTCCATTACAACTAACCTCATTAGAATGCTTTTTTAAGTTCAGTATGACATTACGGACTCACAGTACAAGTACTTCTTTAAGTACGGTAGTACTCCTTATAGTACGGTAGTACTTCTTATAGTACGAAAATTCAACAATATTTAATATAAACTTGAAAAAAAAAAAACACTTTTAAATGGAAATTAACTCACGCCATAACGTGAGTTAATTTCCATTTAAAAGTGTTTTTTTTCAAGTGTATATTACATATTAGTGGAAACAAGATGGATCTTCAACATCATCATCACTCAACAATATTCTTATTATCTATTTTTTATCATTTTCCTTAAAACTTGTAGCGAGTTCCATCAATTTGAAACTCTTCAAACATCCATTATTAAATTCTTCTACTTAAATAATTTTTGAGAATAGTATTTTCGGGCCATCCCACTGTTCTGTTTTTAAAATTAAGTATGTTAGTCTAATGTTAAGCGGGTTGTAAGTCCAGCGCCTACCTGAAAACTTAAAGTAGCAGAGTATTAAGAAAATTCACAACATTTTGTGAATCAGTTTATTTCTATCAATTATTTGTCAGCTTATTTCCATTCGCAGTTTATTCTGTGATCACTTTATTTTTATCAATATCAATTTATTTTTCACGATTTGTTATGTCTTTGAACCTATCATTATCTTCTCACTTGTAACAGTTTGACAACAGAATCTATTTTTTATTATCTTGGAAAGTTAAGCTCCCCATAAATTGAGAATTGTCAAACAAATTAATGAATCTCAACAAATTACCCAAACAATTGATTGAAGAAATCGGACAAGATCAAATTGAACAAAACCTCTCTATTGGACCAATAATTTTATTTGGCTATTAGAATTTGTATAACACTGGCTTACAGAGGAAAGTGGGAATATATCGGATTAAATTCGGATTTTTTATTTAAAAATTTGTAAAGAAAGCATTAGTGGGCTATGCCTGTTGTATCTTTACTTGATTGTATTTTGTGCTATAAATAGATGAATTAAATATCACCTATCCTGAATGATTTTTTAATATTTCATCTGTTCTGAAAGTTATAATTAATTCTAAGCTAATAATATCATATTTTAATACTTAATCGTTCTTTGTCACAATAGTATTTCATAAAATAAATGAAAGAGATTCACCTACAAAGAAAGTATAGTTGGTTTTGAAATGAAGCAAAGTTTTGTTCAAAGAAGGGAATAGAAGAGAAGAGATAAGCAAATTTTTGTATGTAATTTTCTAAAGAAAATAATTTTTTCTTCCCTTTGTTGTTTCCTACAATATTTAATATCTACTTTTTTTAATCATTCTTCTTCCCTTCACTTCTTATTATTAATCCATGTGACCATGTCCTATTTGAAACTAGATTAAAAATAAAGTCCTTATCGTGAAGTTAATAGATTTGCAATAATTTTTGGAATAAAGTAGTTTTGATAAATTTTCTAGAATTTTTGGGGAAATTAATTTTAGAAGATTTGAAACAACCTGCGTTGATAGATGAACTAATATGATAATATTAATATTATTATTCTATAACATCAATGTTTGAAAAGAAAACGTTGATAGTAGTAAAGAGGGAAGTAGAGAGTGAAGAGTAGTAGTAATCTTAGAAGAAAAGCGTGCGGGAAATTTGGTGACTTACCTCAGCCGAAGTTGAGGAGCTAATGTGTGTCCCAGAGAACGAGTCAAAACAAACTGGACCAAACCAACCAAACTGCCACTAAAGTCTACTAGATGAGTTGGAGGCACCTTCATTCTTCTTTTTCTTGTACTTCGTCTTCTTCTGCTCCTGCTAAAAGATGTCTCTCCATCTCATTCTATCGCTTTTTCTCTCGCTCAATGCTAACTCCCCTCCAAAACGCATCAACTGCAACAACGTTTTTACAATACAGTACATTTATAGTCTACTGGACATAACGGTGACATTCACACTTGCATTTGGAAATGGAAAAGAATATTGATTTCTCTTAGTTATTTGAGTTTGCACCGAAAATGAGACGAATGAGATAATCTACCTTGATTTTCCTAAGTAAATCTTGTTTTATTTGTTATTTATTTATTGTGACAATTTTACAACGAATGTGAAGGTGCAACATTCTCAAGTCCAAAACTGCTCCCAAACTGAACATGTTACGTTGTCCAAAAACATTGAGGTTAACACAGACTAAAAATTCAAGATTTGCTAAAAATCTTCACTCTAAAAATAACAAAATGAATCTTCTCACTCAACCACTATTAATTTAAAAGTTCACTTGAAACGAAACACTAAAAACAGTTAAAAATAGTTTATAATATAAAATTTCCATAACGTTTTGGATAATATAACATGATGATACGATACATATGCTACATCCTAATTTGCAAATAAACCAAAGTCACACGTCAAAGTAACAGATTTCTTCCGTATAAATATTGCAGCCCCTAATTCCTTTTTTGAAATTGTATTGGTATTGGAATTAGCAAAATTTGTGAAGAGAGCAGTTTTGGACTTGAGTCTGTTGCTCCTTCACATTCATTGTAATTTTGTCAAAATTAATAAATAAGTACTACAACTATTACAAGCGTTGTGAAACTATTGCAATGATCTAAGTTAAATTCTTGGGTTTCTTGTTCCATAACGATCTGCGTTGTTAATATTCCTTTTTTTATAAATTTAAAGATTCAGTATATAGCCTACTCCCTCTAATCCGGACACCTCGGGACCGAACCCCCATCCGGATTAAAAAACTTCCGGACCATCCGGCGGGTTTTTTAAACACGTAAAGTACAACCTATATGTTAATATAAACAAACGTAACACTAAATAATAGGAATAAAAATATAATTTCAACGCTATGGTACTACTGTATAACAAAGAAACTCACTGATAAAAATAAAACTCATATTTTAATAGAACTCAACATTCTATTAATAAAAACAGAAGAATAGAATTCGTTAAGGCTGTGCACAGGGTTTTTGGTCATAATTTTTTTCGAAGTTCATTGAATTGGATATTATTAAGGTATTGATATGCTAACTATTGCCATGAGAAATTATTTTTTTCATCAAATATTTCATGGAACATGAGAGTTCAAAGTTGAAATTCTCGGTTTTGGGGGGCAATTGAACTCTCCTACAAGTTATTTTAAACATTTGATAATTTTTTTATAACTGAGAGACACCTTGGGGAAAAGAATGACATATTTTTTATTTCAATTCAACAATTGGTTTTTTCAAAATATTTTTTTTAAAAAACTGAAATTTTTGCATGTTTTAAGAAATCATTTTGAGAAAACTAATTGTATGATCGGAATGAAAAATATTTGCTTATTTTCTTACGTCAATTTAATTCAATTTACTCAACACACTAAAAACATACACAAAATATAAAAAAAACAATAGAATAAATAACAATAGCATACATACAATTACAAATAGGTGGCTTCATTGTGGGGTGTGCAGGAAAACGATACTTATCCAACTATGGCAAAGCCATGTATTAGGATAAGTGAAATAGTAGATGAAAAAGGAAGGGGAGTTCAAAAAAGGAGAAAGAAATTGGTATGAGTAAGGGAGAAAGTCAATTAAAGAAGAAAAATGCTAATAAAGTACAGAAAGAAGGAAAAAGCAAGCGAGTCCACTGTTCAAAAGCACCACTATCAAACAACACTGAAACACGCTCCGGAAGATAACAGGCCAACAACAATTAAGAAAAATAAAACCATTCAAACAGATCAAAGATTGAAGAAGTAATTCAAGACCCAATTTTTTATATGCCATTTTATTCCTCAATGTGTCTTTCATTTAAAAAAATTATCAAAAGTTTAAAATAACTTGTAGAGGAGATCAATTGCCCCCAAAACCGAAAAATTTTAACTTTGAACTCCCATATTTCATGAAAAATATTTTATGAAAAAAATAATTTATCATGGCAATAGTCAACATTTCAATACCTTAATAATATCCAATACAATAAACTTTGAAAAAAATTATAACCAAAAACCCTGCGCACAGCCTTAATACATAATTACAAACATCCAAAGCGAATGCGGTCATAAACTGAACTGCGGTTATTAGACACATTTACCAAATATAATACTGTAAACAGATCAAATACTGTCATTCCTGTCGATTTCTATCATGAGAAACCATTCCGTACGCAGATGACGTCATTCTAAGAGGACGTCCGGACCATCCGTCGTCCGAACCATGAGAGTCCGGACTAGAAGGAGTCAACTACATACAATATGCAAAATATGTCTGTATATTTCAGTGATGAATTATAATATTTTTGTATAACGAACCTTCTAAAGATATGTAAGTCTCTCTATCATGTAAGAAAGTCGAGTCATGCTTTTAATGAGAGTTACTCCACATTGATAACGCTTGAATTCATTGCTCTAATTCAAATCCACCCACAAAGAATTGTAAACAAGCTTTAACATGAAAGGAGAAAGCTGTCTGTCTGCACAATCATCAATCAAAAATAAACATACAGCTTATAGAAGTGATATATACAGATATATTAGAAGTAAGCTTCATTTTTAAAGCTTTGATTGCATAATATCAAAAAATGGCGGAACTAATTAGAAAATGCATTGAGAATTTGATAGGAAATCATATCAAGAGCTTCGCCATTCATTACAACGGTAATATATTTTTATTAAAGGACTTCCAGCTCTTTAATGTGGTTAATACATGCGACGCTTGTCGCATAGACTAGCCTATGCATTAAATCACCTGAAATAGATGCCTAATTTTTTTTTTTTATTGCCCGTAGTATATCTTAGCCCATTTTGGGCTATAGTAGCCCATTTTTATGGGCTTCATAAAAAGCCCATATGAACCTCAAACATATTCAGAGGAGTAAATAAAGATAAATAATTTATTCACTGCCAGACAACAGAATGATGATGATGCTCTTAGATGAGAGTGAAACGATCTCATACTCCTTTTTCTTCTGCTTCATTTTCTTCTTTGTGTTCATCTTCTTCTGTTTAAAAAATAGAGATACAGTGTCAGTTCAGATATCAGATTAATAATAATAATAATAATAAGCGTATGGCTTTTAATGGTGGGGAGACCCTTACGGGTAGTTCCACCTCGCCGTTTGTGCCATGTTACGGGGAACATGGTGGACCTACTATTTTAGGTGGGTTCCGAACCACCGGGTAAGTGATAATAAGATATCAGATTGCTTATCAAGTATTTCGTCTTAGAAAACATCACAGAAAATGATATAACAAAATTATTAATATATCTATTGAAATAAATAGTCATTAGCCATTGATTTAGATAGTCATTGAACCGATGAATCATATTCTGAATATTAGGATCTGAACGCATTTCAAAAAAAATATTCCAAGTTATGCATAATAATTTATGTGGCCTTGTTGAGCTCCAAACGCCTGTCTAAAATTCATCCACACTTCCAACAGAGAATGTCACTTCAGCAAGAATTCTCATTATGTCATTTTTGTTTGCGTGATCAGGTTTCTGGATTGATGAACTACAACTGCTATGAAATTTAAAAGCCAATATTACCCGAATCTATTAATATTAATTATTTCCTTCAAAATACAATCATGATCGAGATAATCTCATGGTCAACTCATTATTCATCAGGTTAATCTACTTAACAATTTGGACAGATCTGGTATTTTTTAATTTAATTTTTAATTGACACCGCACAATCAAACAGAAGCGTTTACTGGAATTGTGTGATCCTGTTTTGCAATCAATTTATCATCAAATCTAGAATTTTATTTCTTATTCAACTAGTTTTCGTATTATTTGAATGAAACTTTTGCAAAATGAAACTTCAACCTCGAGCTATCTTTTTTATCATTGTGTAAAACTATTTAATCCACTTGAAAATTGACATGCGATGAATAGGTTTGCATTAAACGTGTGTCATTTCCAAATAGATTATATCTTTAGCTGTATTCCTGTTTTCATTCTTTGTAAATGTGTCATTAGTCGATGTCATTCTTGACCTTCAAAACTAAAAAATCTGAGCTTCTGTGGATAAAATATTTATCATGAAAAATTTTTACAGATCTTGATGGCGACACGTGTGTCTTTGGTATTCCTGGCGATTAAGATAGTCAGTTCTCAGAAGCAGGCAGGAATTTTAGGATAGATTTACTAAATTGATAAGAGCATTCTTCACACCCAAGGATCTACGCTGTTTTTACCAAATTGTGATGTTAAAGAAGTAGAAGTATATTAAAACTTGTGAGAGAGTAATATGCTAAAAAATGACAACCGTTTTACAAAAAATCTAGTTAGACTAGACTCACACTATAAACCGTGTAAGACTGTGAAAGCTTTGTGCAATTATTCATTTTCCATATGAGCAATATTCTGGTCAATAATGAGCTTGGAAATATTGTAACTCTTTTTTTGTAACTCATGACTAATGTATGGAACTCCACATTTTCAAATCACTAAATATTATAATGGTAATAGACTTTGAAATACTTTAACTTTTGATCTATTGTACAAATTCATATATTTTAAAATGTAGTTATTGAAAATGCATTAAATATTGAGACTCAAATCCGAATCAATATTACAGCTCGTTGTAAAGTTATAGCATTGATAGTACGGTACAGTAGGCGTCAAAATAGCCAAAGTCAAAAGTAAAGAGAACCTTACACATAACTATTGTTTCTCTGTGATCATTTATAGAAGAATTCTCTATTAAAATTGACTGCAAGTCATTGAATTTGCAATTAATATTAATAACGCAGATCGCTATGGAACAAGACATCCAGTAATAGAATAATTTTTGTTTTTGAAATTAGGAGTTTTAAAGGATTCATGGAATTGTGATACCGGTATAGTTAAATATGAATTTTAGCTTATGATTATTATTATACAGAAATAGTAGAATGAATTGTTTTTTATATTAAAATATAATTGAGAATGTGTTTAGGAATTTATGGAATTGTGTTAAATAACTTGATGTTAATTTCGCACTTCTATTATAAATTCACTATTGTTAAATTCACTTCTTATTCATACAAGCTTGAATAAAAATGAAAATCTTTGGAAAAATCTATCATTTTTATCAAGCTTGTATTAAGAAGAAGTGAATTTAACAATAGTGAATTTATAATAGAAGTGAAATTAACATCAAGTTATTTAACACAATTCCATGTGAATTCCTAAACATTCTCAATTATATTTTAATATAAAAAACAATTCATTCTTCCATTTCTGTATAATGATCATGAGCTAAAATTCATATTTAACTATATCACAATTCCATGAATCCTTTAAAACTCCTAATTTTATTGATAGAAGTCAACAGTTATTAATCATATGGAAGGCCCCTTAGCGGCGTTATTTACGCTGTCTGGAACGCAAAAACTTTGCATGTAGGCTACCGTACCAGTCGGAGCCTTGCAGTATGTAGGAAACATATGACTGGGTATAATGAAATGTAATAATTATGCCGGGTTGATATATATATATATATATATAAGCGTATGGCTTTTAATGGTGGGGAGACCCTTACGGGTAGTTCCACCTCGCCGTTTGTGCCATGTTACGGGGAACATGGTTGATGACATCTGTTAACCAATGCAGCTAGAAATTTGAAATGTATTCTCAGTAGGAGGTGGCGAATAATAAAATAAAAAACCTATAGCTTCTACCCTAATAGTTTATTTATTTATTTCATTTTAAATTCATAGTCGTGGGAGTTTTAAATTTGAAATGTTCATTGAGAGGTGGTGAGTAAGGTCTTACTGTGTAAGAAAACAATGAAGGAGGCCTCTCTGATCAGCTGGAAGAGCCCTAGGACTAACTTCTTCCCTAATAGTCCTAGAAGGTTGAAATTTGAAATGTAACCTCAATGGGAGTTGGCAAATAATAAAATCAAGAATTTTTTATGAGAACGCAGCAACGCGCGTCGGGCCAGCTAGTTTTAATATAAAAAAAACAATTCATTCTTCCATTTCTGTATAATAATCATGAGCTAAAATTCATATTCAGCTTTTTCACAATTCCATGAATCCTTTAAAACTCCTAATTTTATTTAAAAAACAAAAATTATTGTATTACTGGATGTCTCGTTCCATAGCGATCTGCGTTGTTAATATTAATTGTAAATTCAGTCACTTGCAGTCAATTTTAATTGAGAATAAATGATTCTCAATTTTAATAAATTATTCTATTTCCGCATAATGTTTACCAGTAAAAAAATATATTTTTCGTTCATCATTATTCCACACAAACTTTCTCAAGTTCCTAACTCGATTGGAAAATAATTCATGTATCTATTCAAATATTTTATGGTAAAAATATAAAAAATAATAAAAAATTGAAAATGTGAAAAAAGTAGAAGTTTTTCCTTAGAAACTAAAGATTTTCCTTTGTCAAGTAACAAGTGAATCGAGTGTAATGCTTACTAGAGCTAGATTGTCTTGAAGATTGATAATGGAAAAGTCATCAACAGATAGGCCTATTTATTTCATTGCTGAATGTGTATGCTGTCCATTTAATAATGTACGGTATTTGCGGGGAAAACAGTAGCTTTATGGATCTTCAAAAGAAATATTTACGTTTGATACTGAACTTTTAAAAACTTTTCCTTCAGTTCTTGATAGCAGAAACAAGTTGAGAGACAACTCTTTGTTGGTAATAATATTATTTATACATTTATTTCATAAATATTCATAATAAGTATAAGTACGTGATAAGAATCAGTTTTTATGTAACAAAAAATTTAAATTAATTCATGAAAATTGCATTCGTAATTCATCAAAGCTGAATTAATATTATTTATATATTTCATAATTATTCATAATAAGTATAAGTACGTAATAATAATCAGTTTTTATGTAACAAAAAATTGAAATTAATTCATGTAATTGCATTCGCAATTCATCAAAGTTGAAACACATGAAAAGAGCATCATCCTTTCAAGCTACCAGTTCTGAAAAAAACTGCTCACACATTTAATCGGGCGCAATTATTATCAGAGATTCTCTGAAGATTGATAATGGCAATCATCAACAAATATATTTCATTGCGAAATGTGGTAGCAGCTGAACTTTGAGCGCCTAATAAATCTTGGTCATCCTTAGATGATACCCTTTTCAAACAAATATGTCGTAATAAACCTGTCTCAGGCTCAATGTCAGTAGGGCGGGGCTCAATATCCAGACACATACAGGCTAAGTTAAGAAAACGAACATCACCGAATACTTCCTGGTTTGTTGCAGAATGGACAGTATGCACTGCAGAGTGTACCGTCAAGTCAGGGTTAAGCAATATAAACTTATTGAGATATGCAAATTAGACATTTTAATCTTCATTGAATATCGTTCCTGTGTTAATATATGCTAGTCACAAACTGGCGATCCATATTAATTATTATTGGATAATTGGGTTGAAAATTTGACAGAAAAATTTCTGCCTGAAAAAGTCAGCCGTCAAGAAGTGTAGATTGTAAAGATTAAATTTAATAGTACCATCAACATTTACATAATCTGGTGTGACAGAGTTTCGGGTATTTTTTCAATGTTGGATTATTTATTAGGCTGCTTTTCAATGTTAAGTGATTTGGATTGACTTGCTCTATAGACGGTAACACATAATTAATATGTCAAAATCACCTATTTGAAAGCTATTTCTGAATAGTAAGGTGGTTTTGTAAGTGTAGATAAATCTTATAATCAATCAAAATATCCAGACATCACGGTAGATAATATTAAAAAATAATTCCGATTCAGATATTGAAAAGAATGTATTCAAATACATTGGGAGAAACTAGGCTATAAGTAATTATAATGGTGTCTGCTTTAGCAGGAATAGTAAAAAACTGTACCTGTGTGCTATCTCAAATAACATTTTTTAGAAAATCGTATGCGGTACCAGCATGTTTACCTTTTAGTGGATTATTATTTAGATAAAATAATAATGCAACGCTAAATGAGCTGACAAGCACGATCTTTTCAGATCCATGCATTTTCAAATGGAAATAACAAAAAATCGAGTTGCTAGTGTAAATGAGCTGACAAGCACGATTCTTTGTCAGACCCATGCATTTAAAAGGCTTTCCATTTGTTAGGATAAGCATTTAAAGACTTTCCAAAAGGAAAATAAAGTGAAAATAATAAATGCATATTTACTTCAATTCATTTAGTTAATTCATTTGTCAGCTAATGGACTGTTTTTATAATTATGTAGATTTTGTGTGTCAATATATTTATCTATTAATGTAGGTTGAAACTGAATAGCTACATGAAAAGTGTGTATCCAATTTGTGCTTAATGACACTAATTCTAACCTGATTACTCCATGTCTCAGCCTGCTCTATAGCATTTAGAGCAAGAAGAGGCATAGAGTGATCAATTTAAATCTATACAATAAAGTGTATTTAAAATGAATTCCTAACGTAAGATTTTAATAATTTACTACATCAGAGGTTCTCAATATTTTTCAAAAACTGTACCCTTAATGAAAAATTAAAATTTTGCATAACCCCTTGTTATTGGTGTTGGGGGAGCGGTTAAATTAAAAAACTTTTTACATAAAAAAACACAATACATTAGAAACGTACAGTATTACAAAATATTAATGAGAAGGCTTCTGAGCTTCTGAAGGCTAATGAGCTTGCTTCTTTTTACATAGTTCATCAATGTTCGACTCAAGTTTTGTTAAGTACGACCATACATTGCTTAAGCTGTTGTACAACCTTACATCGCCCTCAACATTAAGCTTGTTTCTGTACTTCTACGAAATAGTGAGACAAACCCTTTGCTCTTGGTGGTTCCAAGTAACTCGACCACACAAGTATTCAATTAGATCAGTGGCAGCTCACACTAAAAAATTATGGTGAAGGACAAAACAAATAAATTAGGGCGCAAGCACTCGTGACTTATCTTATCTGATTAAACAGATACCTAGCACAGTTCGTGGCTGTCATAAAGCTGATCATTCGCTTAAGATAAACATAGGACGGCAAATATTTGTAATCTTTGAGGGAGATGTCATAAAGTACATTTTTATACGAGAGGATTTTGAGGATATAGAGGATTTTGATATCCTTTTCAAAACACCCCTATTAAAAGTAAAAGTACAATCTCAATATTGACATTTCTATCATTCTTTGACAAGAATATACACCATGCCTCAACAATTCCATTGAAAAAATCAGAACGGATTGTAGGTCATTCACACTTAATGATAAAAATTATTGAGGACCCCTATAATAATTGACCCCTACTAATAATTGACTGATAATAATAAGGCTATTTGAATAATTGGCGAATTATTATCAAAATTATAAGACTTCTTGGGGTCTAAATCAAATAATTTTTTTCATATGTTGAAGCCCACATGGGTCTGAGACCTGTGCGAGGGTAATGAGTTGAAGATGACAAATTCTGCCACAGCTAACTTATAGAAACCTAAGCAGATCTTTCAACTAATTTACCATTCGTTGTCACATACCTAACAATTATTGAGCACTATGTGTTTTGAGTGATAGGCCCTATGAGTCATACCGGTATCACAAAAAATTAACTACGGTATCCTTGATATCAGTTTCAACAATCTCTCTGATATCATTTGAAGTACATTAAAAAACTTCATTTTGTATAGTTTTAGATTCGCCTGTAAAAAAAGGTTTGATTTTTCCGTAATATGTCCTTATTTCTTCTAATCTTGTTTCTATAAAGGAATTGAAAAGTTCTTCGAAATTGCCACTATTCAAGAAAGAAATTACTTCATTGTGTCCACGAAAGCCAGCTCTTGCTTGCTGTGGAAAAAGCTTGAACTACAAGTTTCAAGAAGGGAAGTGATATCCGTGAGCCGTAGCAGGCATCTGTTCAATCAGATAGAGATAAGCTGCGTTCTTCTCTGTGTCATGTTTGTAACGGTGACCGATTAGATTGGTCAGCAAAAAAGACACTGTTCTCTGCTGTAAAATTACTTCCCGGTGGTTCGGAACCCACCTAAAACTGTAGGTCCAACTTATCAATCACCATCATCCAATTCATTACCCACGCACTGGTCTCAGACCTATGTGGGCTTCATCCTAAAAAAAAATTATATGGTTCAAACGAACATATTCATTGAAGTTAGGAGCCTTGAACATTCTTGTAAGTCATCGCCTATCCTATTCAGTTTGGTTTTGAGAGGTTTGAAATTCAACATGCACTTTAAATGTTCAGCTGAGTCTGAATGTTTGCGAAATGCGCGAGTAGCTCTGACAAAATAATCAAAACATGTACTGTTCCACATGTTTTTCTTCAGGCCAGTATGGTTTGTTTTTCATTAAAAAAACAAATGGTTTACTTTTTAATTAACATGCCCGGCGTACCTCTTGAACATTTTCAAGATTTTTTTTTAACCGCTGGACTAGACGATGAAATAAGCCTGCAATCTAATAACTTCAGTTTTGACTAGTCTCTTACAACAGATAATTTCTTCTAGCAGGAATTATTAGAGGATAATTCGTACATTGATGTTGGCGATTCTCTATTATCAGCTGCTGGCATGGTCCCATATCTGGCAGCACCGCCAGCTCTTACAGCACGAATAATAAGACGAAATTGTCACGACCACATTTATTAAAACTATTGAGAAACTAGTTTCGGTTGTTGAACCATTATCAATCTTAAACAAACTCGGTTTAGTATCATTCCATGATTATAATATATATTAAGCTACTCTGTACTTTAGTTTTAGTTTGTTTGAGATTGATAATGGTATAACAACCAAAACTAGTTTCTCAATATTTTTAATAAATGTGGTAGTCACAATTTTGTCTTATTATTCATAATGGATACCTTCCACAGTATCACCTTCGCCACTACAAAGAAAATTTCTTACAGCCACTTAATTTGATGGCGCAAAGTACAGTATGATATATCAGTTGACCAAATATCAACTACAAGTCCTACAAGAACACAAAAATACAAGGCACAAAAAATAAATTTTCGTCTGCGCCCACGAGTTATAATTAAAACCAATACAATTGACTACAAGAAAAAAGAGAAGAAAAAATGAGGAAAAGATACTTTTATAATTTTCTACCATACACAAAATGAGGTAAAAGATATTTATTAATTTCTCCTAACATACAAGAATTAAATATTTCAATGAACATTCAAACATAGACCATTTGATGCTTCTCTGATACACATGACTCCAGACATATAATTATACGTGTTGAAATAAAAATTTCACCCAATTTGGCAACGACGCTTTTTTGCTCAGGGTTAAACTTTTATTATGCAGACTCTAATATGGATGGACTCATCTATTGAGCACAAAAACAACCCCATAACATTGAGTTCCAACAGTAACAAGAGGTTGCTTTTATGTTGAATGGTTGAGTCATCCTTATGACCTTATAGAGTGTAATACAGTGAAAGTGGCCAGAAATTGGACATGTTTTTTGCAATCAGCTGTTCCATAAGATTTTGTAGTAGCTTCAAATAGAATTAGTTTGTACATTGGTGTACAACATGGCCCAGATGAATCAAAGGATGAATTTCGTACTAGAAGTGAAGCACTTAAATATCGAAAAATGTTTTAATGACATAAGATTATGGCATAATTATCAATAGGCATAGTTATCAATACTAGTGAACTAAAGAAATAGACGACTTTTTGAAATCACAACACATTTAGATATTCTAAAAATACTCAATGAAATCAATTAATGCCATACAGCTACATAACATTATCAATTACAAATGAAAATAAATTGTGGGTGAATTATAAACGTATTTTCTATATAAAATTATTTACAAAAATATACAACTAGTTTCTTCAAAGACTAAAATAAATAAAAGTTACATTCGGATGTTATTCAACAGCTCTTGGGCATGTTCCTTCTTTATTCAGTGTAATAGTTGTTAGTTGGAATTTAACCCCACTGGTCCTCAACACGGCCAAATTTATAAACTAGAGATCCGGCGAAAATGAATAGATTTTGAAGGAAAAGAGCTGCTCCAGCCCAATATGATTCTGAAACAAGAATAATAGATTAGAGGAGCCAGAGACGAATAATGAAGGAAATATAAGGACAAGAAATGGAAGCGCCTAAGAAAGAGATATTCAAGAAAAAGATGGGTCTTAATTAACCTAAAGGATACGGGGATGAAAGGCAGGAGCAGGCAAAGATCTGATTGGTCAAAATGAGAAAAAGCAGAATAGATATTAGAATTACAGTGAATGGGGAAAAAAGTAAGGTAACAACATGGCACAGTATATAACAATTTCACAGAAAGTTTTGTTGGAGAACAGTATTTTTAAAAGTTATCAATTCCCCAATTTAATTAAAGTAATAAGGCGCCTGGCCACTGAAAGCTGTGCTGAATTGTGCGCTGCTAGAACAGTTTTTAAAATGAAGCTAATGGTTTTCAATAAACGTCCGGCCACTGAAAGCTGTGCTATGCTAGTTGACCGTTTATTAAAAACCGAAGGTTTGGGTTTGAAAGTGAAAATTGATTTTTCAAATGAATTTTCCATTCGATCATCGTTATTTCAATTTTCATTGTTTTATCTTCTATTTTCACTTCATTAATTTATCGTTTTCATCTTTACAATTCGATTGGCCAGCGAAAAAGACTCTGTTATCTGTAAAATCACTTCCCGGTGGTTCGGAACCCACCTAAAACTGTAGGTCCAACTCATCAATCACCATCATCCAATTCATTACCCATGCAAAGGTCTCAGACCTATGTGGGCTTCATCCTCCGAAAAAAAGTTCATCAAATTTTTATTTTTGTTCATATTTTTTATTAATTTAATTGGTTTGCATCTTCCGTTGTTACTAGTATGGCAAGTCTCAGAAGTGCATACAGCCAACCAAGTAATTTCGTAACATCGTAGCTCAGTTCAGACGCTTTCATTGTTTTAGGATGCTTGCAGCGTTACTCGAGAATAATCACCATCGCAAAATGCTGTCACATCATCATTAAAACGAGATACTAGGTTTGGCATATACGTCATTTTCAATTAATCTAGAAATAAAGCTTTCAAAAGCTGAATAGAATGTAAGCCCTACAATGGAAGTGATAGCCGTGAGCCGTAGCAGGTATCTGTTCAATCAGATAGAGATAAGCTGCGTTCTCCTGGGTCCACTTTGTAACGGTGACCGATTAGATTGGCCAGCAAAAACGACACCGTTCTCTGCTGTAAAATCACTTCCCGGTGGTTCGGAACCCACCTAAAACTGTAGGTCCAACTCATCAATCACCATCATCCAACTCATTACCCACGCACAGGTCTGACATATGTGGGCTTCATCCTCAAAAAAAAGAGATACTACTCTGAAATGCATAAGGGTGCTTGTTCAGTAGAACAATGATGATAATCACCATCGGAAAATCAAACACATACTGAGGAATGGTGGAATTCACGCAGCCCAATCTCTTATACACCATACGATGTAAAATTATCTTAAATTTAGCTTTATAAGAAAGCTTTATTTCTAGTTTAATTGAATATGACGTATATGCCAAACCTAGTATCTCGTTTTAATGATGAATGTTGACAGCATCGACAGCATACGAAGGTATCATACTTATTGATTGATAAAATTAAAATCTGTATAAAATCCCACTTCATATCTATAGGATATGTTCGTTCATGTTGACTGACAACTTTGCCACTCTAACATTTGTTACGAACAAGTATTTCACTAGTTGCCAACCAGTTGCTTTGTGGTACACTTGTTGACAACTTGTTCTCAACAGGATACGCTGGTTTGTGAATGGGGTTCAAGAAATCATGATTACCGTAACTGATAAGTAAGCGTTAATAATGTAAAATATTTGTGATGTTTTAGTAATAGGCCTACTTAAGGAACAATATTAAAACTGACACTGTATTTCACTTTTACAGGCTGACGAGGCTTCTTTTCAGAAGTGAAATGCATTCCTCAAGCATCTCCAATATATGTGAGTAAAACATTATATAAAAGTGAAATACAGTGTCAGTTTTAATATTAGATTGGAAAATACTTATTACTATCATTGTATAACTATGGGACTTACGTTGTAGAAAATCAGCAAAGAAGAACCAGCAAGAAGCAAAAACCGAAGCAAATCCAAGCACAAATCCGAAAAATAACCAAGCTCGTGTTCCTCTTGGTCCACAGCAGCCTCCTGAGAATATTGCATCACCACGAATTTGGGCATTTGAAACAGTATTTATCCTGTGGAAAAAGAGGAAAAATATTCAAGAAATGAAAGGACTACTTGAAAAATAATGATGATGCTCGTTTGCCTTTCTGACTAAATACCAAGTTTACAAAAGATAATAAGTAGTACTATATCCGACAATGGTATAGAAAATGATTTTTATTGAATCTATTGTGTTGATTCAAGCTTATTAGTTTAAATACATGTATAATTATTCTCTTCCTTTCAATGTTTAATAATTAAAATGAACTAATGTATCTTCTTATAGGTGCCAAGTTTTATTATAATGTATTGATACGATTTGAAGTTTTACTTCATCATACCAAGTGAAAATTCTAATTAAAATGCTTAACACATCAATAAAAATAAACTGAGTTGAATCATTCACCGATTCTATTCAACGAAAACAACTGTTGTTGAACACGATTAAGTGACTCATCAACCTAACAATCATCACTTGAAAATAAAAAATCAATTATCAAAGCCCTAGAATGAAATTCTAAAAGTGAGAGGTTGAATCAAGCTTTACTAGGATTATTGAGTAAACAAGTGATGTAGTTTGCAATGTGAGAGGTTAAATCAAGCTTTACTAGGATTATTGAGTAAACAAGTGATGTAGTTTGCAATGTAGCCCCTAAATGAAGTGTTGCAACGTTTAATCATTTCAAGGACAAATTGAATTCTGACATGGAGGGACTGTTCTTAAGAATGACTCATCAATTTGAATCAATTCAAACAATGCTACTGTAAAGAATAGGCTACTTACATGAAAAGTGAAATCGTTCCAATTATACCACATACATGGTAAGCTCCTTTGATACTTTGTGGATGCGTAAAACTGGCATCAATAACAAACCACCAACCAGTAAAAAACTGAAACAAGGATTCGGAGGCATTAAAGAAAAAAAGAGTGTAGTAATGATATCTAGACACAGGGTAGCAAACCCTAGTGAAAAGAAAAGATTGTGAATTCAGTATGGTGTAGATGTTGATTGAATAGTAACGATAATAATAATAATAATATATTTATTTTTTGCATGTACAATCACAAATAGTTTTGCAAACGTCATTACACATACTCAATGTGATCACAGATAAACATCATCACAGTCATATCACAGACAAACACATACAATTCTTATCATCTTTGGTCCAATGCTATAAAATGTTTATCACTTATTACATAAAAGTTCAAAGTTCCAGATAAAAATTTGAGAACATATCCTTTGCACCTTGCTAAAATCCTACTCCCACTCATGTAGGCAAAAACTCCGTTAAACTATAAAAGCATTTGTCCAGCAACCAATTCTTCAACTGCTTTTTGAATTGCTGAAGCGTCTTGATGCTCAAGATGTCAGTTGGCAGAGAATTCAAAATTTTCCGACTCATGTGCTCCGGATTCGCTTCAAAGAATCTTGTTCGATGAGTCTGGATTCTTAGAATATTTCTTGACCTTGTGTTGTAGCTATGCAGAGAAGCGCCTGTAGTCCAATGATCCTTACGGTTGTAGCCATACACTGCTGTCTCAAAAATATATAAACAAGGCAGAGGAAGTATCTTTGCTAGTTGGAATAAGGCTCTACAGGGGGTCAATGGTGGTTGCTTATAAATTATTCTCAGTACTCGCTTCTGTGCCCTAAAAGCCATAATTGCAGTCGGTGAAGCACCCCAGAAGATCAAGCCATACGTGAGTATTGGCTGGAAATACCCATAATAAGCAGTTAGTGCTATCTTCTGGTCCATGGTTTTTGCCAACCTCGAGATCGCAAACCCTGCTTTGTTCAGTCTTTTTATTATGTGATCAATGTGATCATTGCACCTTAATCCTAGGTCCTTATCTGTGATCACATAACTTACTAAGTTAATTTAGAAGAGTCTCTAAATTAAAAGAAATTCAGTCTCTGTGTAAAATTGGAGAAAGTGCACTATATGGGCTTTAGTAATTAATAAACAATGAATAAAACACGTTATCTACAATTTAAATGCACTTGGAGCATCATTTTCTGTCCTTGAAGGTCAGTCAACAAAAGTGTATATGTTAAACGTACTCTCAATTTTTAAATGAAAGATAGATGAGTGATGAACACTCCATTCCAAACAATATTGCTTCAATTACATAAGGAACTAAGGTGACAATGAATGGATTCCAAGTACCAATGAATTTTTAGATTTTTAAACTAAAACATGTTATTAAAATGAATTCTACTGTTTAAAATCTGTTAAATGAACATTCAATTGGAAAACCTTGGTGCAAATCTAATTATTGAGAAAATAAATCTAGCTGGAAACATAACCTCAAAAAAGTATTTACCAAAAATCCTGCCAACATCGACGCAATAGAATTTCGACGTTCCCCTCCATCAAACCATACGCAAGAGTGTAAATTATCGAAGCAAGTAGCCATATCTTAAGGAATAATATGCAAACAAGAATTTAGTTTTGAGTTTTGAAAATAAATACACTATTTTGATTGATCGATGATTACAAACTTAATCGAGTCGACGGTGCTGCTGCTCTAGCGAGGTGGCAGTGGCCTTTTTGAAGTTTCTAATGCCTCTATGATCTTGAGAAGAAAAAATGAGTATTTCCATGAATACAAAGGGTTCAATCAGAACTTCAATAATATTGTGATGTAGAGAAACTCTATATTTAAATTCGAATTAGTGAACTTTTTCCTGTTTTTTTATCTATTTTCATAAAGTTAATTTCTAGTCAGTGGCTTGACTAGTTCTCAGCCTCTCCGCCCCTTGCAATGTAGCGGTAGCGCTGCAATTTGTAGCTTCCAAAATGGACGTCGCGTTGGCTTGACGAGTGATGTATGCATTACCTTGTAAATTTTACATAATTACGGTATATTGATTCTTTGTGTGATGTATTGTACAGTTCACTACTTAAACTAATTTAGTTTTATAATTATTTCTGGCTCATAAGTATCACAACTCATTTTCTTCATGCAAAGCCAATAGTTTTGGGTCTTCCAAGTATCGGCTTCGTTACAAGTGAAGAATACTACGTGTTTATGGGCGACTAAGAATTGGTAAGTCATTCAATTATTAACCTGTATTCCCTATATTTTGTCTCTCCGATTCATTTTGGAACATCCAAGTACTCTACGAACTTTTTAATACATTCTTGTAGTTCACCCTTGCTTCTATCTTTATCATACTGTTGGCTACCGCTACCTCTAGTCTTGTACGAAGTTGGTGTCATGCGAAAGGTGATACTGTACATTGCACAGATTTCAAATTGACGTTGTATTTATTAATCTCATTGTTTGGACGTACCACCCAACTGTGCTGCATTGTAATCTTACGGACAATATGCCTGTCAAAACCTTAATAAAACAATATTGCAATTGAGCTATCCTCATTTGCCAATGATCAATGATAACAATTATTCTTGATCGGCTGAGTCAGGAGTGGGTTTAACAACCTGTCTAAGAAGATTTCCATAAACACATCAATAGAATAAGTTGAATAAGTAATTTTCTCTTTGAAGTTAATCTTATTTCTGTTAGGTTGAAGAATAAGCTATCCCACCAGTGGAAAAAGATGCATTGAATTAGGCTACTTGGAATAAGTTTGTTTTGAGGCAAATTAAGTAAACTAACAATATCGAGTGCATTCCTCTAGAAGGCCCGACGCACTATCGGACACGACCGCGAACCACAGAAAAGACTGTATTGACTTTGGTTTGGCCGGCCGCCTGTGTAACTATGAGTAAGCACCGCCGGACAGAAATAAAATTAAAAATTCATGCTATTCTACTTTTCCTCGGTACTCTGCAAATTCTATTTATCTCTTAGCATAAAATTTAATAATTTTATCAGATATTTTAATATTATGGCAGTATCTACTGATTACCTACTGTATCAGTTCTGTAGAAAGTCGAACGTACACGTTGCTTTGCCTATCAAGCACCAATTCAATTGAAATTCAGTAGGCCTATTCAGTGGAAGTAAATCTAGCCTACTTATTCGTAAAATATTTCAATTTCATGATTTGTGATCAGCCTGCGCCTGCACCTTTGTAACATACAGAAAGTGACAGTTGAACAAACCAAGAAATATTGCAACTTATGTCAAACTCTTATTGTGTTAAATTTGCAATAAAACGAGTCAGTTTCACGATCATATCATAATTAACTCAAGACGACGACTATGTAGTATCACTGGAATTAACAGTAAAAAAATTAGATAATATTATCTCCTCTCTACTCGTTTATTAATGTTATCACAATACCAAGTTCTTGGTTTCTCGTTTTTAGTCAGTTCTTGTTCTTGATCGAGAGCAGGGGTTCCCAACGTTTCAGGCTCTGGGCCCCCCTTTAATTAAACACTGATGTAATTTCACGCCTCCCCTACACACCTTGATGCTTGATTAGCTCGTTTTGCTTGATTAGCAAACTGTCAAAAGCTCCCAAGGCACGTGGAACTCATGCCTCGGCGCACCAAAAGCATGAACCGGTGCACCGAAAATGCTCCCAGAACGTACACATTCATCTGTGGTTTCATCTCAGCTGTTAACAGAATTGCGGTTAGAAAATCCCATTGAGTATAGAGCTCTGTTGAGAATCTACCCTGTTAAGCTGGGCATTCACGTTCCGATTTGCAGTACGACTATTAGTACTGCTAGTTGGATACTCGACTCCACTCACGCTCCTACTTGCAATCCAACTTTATTTCTAGTCAGCTGTGAACGTCGCTCTCGAGCCGAAAAATGTAACCGAACTTGCCCGAAGGTCAAGCACTGACTGAGGTAAGTTGGACGACTTTGATCCGACTCCCCCACTCACGCTTCAACACCGTCGACAGTCGGAAGTCGGACATTCCAGTCGTCCATCTACGCTTCCAACTATCCAACAAGCCCATTCACGTTCCAATATCGGATCCAACCTTGGAAGTTGGACCACAAGTCAGGCGGGCCGCTTAGCGCAGTTGGTTGTGGCGTCGCAACTTCAGCTTGCTGTCGTTTAAGTGGTCGTGGGTTCGAATCCCGCTCCACCGTCAGGCATTTATGTGTAATCATTCACCACGCACAAGTCTCGGACTCATGTGAGCATCATCAGCAAAAAATAGTAATACTGCAAATCGGAACGTGAATGCCCAGCTTTACTTTTGATGAAGTTCTTCTACATCGAGTAACACCCTTGATTGCTATAAAAATGCAGACTGGACTGGAAAGGCCGGATTCGTTCACATGTTTCACACTCGTGAAATCTACTACTCAAGCCAGTGCACTGATAAGGCTTTTCCCCACTGGACTGGAGTGCCAACTGGCGCCAGTAGTGTTCACACTAGGCCAGTAGCTGAATCCAGCAGGTCAAAGACTTGATAATACTGAACAATGATTCATCTCATTACCCACACATAGCTTCAAGAAAAAATAAAATAAAACAGTTTGTAATTTGTAAAGTAGACTGTTCACCTTCCCTACCGTAGATTGTTGTAAACTTCCCTACCACAAGTATTGAGGAAAACATTTTTTTTTTGCTAAGTTATAACGATTTAGGGAGAAGAGATACTGTAGTAGTAATTAAGAAGTTTGTTGATTTTCTTTCTTGATAATGATCTTTCCATAATGTGCTGTATACTTATGTCATTGAAGTCAGTTATTTATTTTATTGGAACTGTTTAATGCATATCAAATAAAAAAACGGCAATGATATTTGGAACACTACATATGTGACAAGGCTTCCTCAAAACTCAGTTCGTTGCATCTCAAAGCCCGATTTCTTATTTTCTTTTTATATTTTTCAAAGTTAACGTTCAAAATTCACTTGCGGACACTATTATTGTTTTAAAATGTGTTGAGATACAGGAAGCCCGTAGAACAGCTGGTAAATATGTCCCTATGATGCAAATAAGCTTAAAGTCACAAGTCAAAGCAGTGCAATATTATTCTTCTAATATCGCAGCTATTACTCCAGTATCAATATTGCAGCTCCTGATTCCTTTTTAGGATTTTATTGGTATTGGCGGTTGAAATCCATGTATCAAAACATGTTTACTTTAGAAAAATTATCTTTAATCCCGTTGCAAGCAGAGATACTTTGTACTTTTAGTTGCCAATAACGTACAGTGATACAAATAAAATTAGTTTGAATACATTTTCGTTTTTGTCACAAGTATAGATATCCTTAAATATCTAGAATGTTAAGTAGCCTATAATACGTATTATTCTGATCTGTAAACAAAAAATAAATCCTTACTAGAGTACGCTAGATTTCATATGAGGCCTCGAGGAAATCGAGTGACGTCACGTTTCTGTGTGAGTGGTGAAAGTGTGAAAAAGGCACCGACCAGCCTCAGACACCCAGGCATCAAGTGGTATCTCAATAATAAACTAATTTTAATAATAAATATCTCCATGAAATATATTTGAAAATTTGTTGCATCCCTCTTTAAGCTTGTTGAGGTGCATTCTGCTCATATCTACAAAAAGTAAACTGAAATTGTCTACAATAAGAAATTTGAAAACACATTTTACTTCGTCACTTCTACTTGGATTAAGAAAAAATTATACAATTTCACATTTACAGCAAAATATGTAATAATAAGCTTAATGCTATGTAGCACATCATTCATCATGTAGCACATCCAGCGCTTTGTTATATTATTATTACTTTCAAGTTAGTTTGAAGAGAATGACAATTGAACAAACTGACAACTATACATAAACAGAATTTATTAGTTTCGAATTCCATTAAGTGCTATTAATTGCGACCGGCAATTGGGAGGTCCGTGGTTCGATTCCCGGTGGTGACTGATATTTTTGTACAGTAGCATTCATCGATTTCCATCAGTTATTCAATACTGTTGTCAATATCCGCCTTTGCGGAAGTCTTCAGTATAAACTAATAGCACTTAATGGAATTCGAAACTAATAAATTCTGTTTATTATTACTTTGTTGCGTTAAGCTGCTTATGTGAGCAGAGCTCTTGCAGCATGCAACACGTCATGTTCTTGTCCTATATATGCTATTTTGTGTTTGCTGCCTTGCTTCTTTGCAATATCGCAGCATTTACCTTTTGAGTAGGGACATCCGTCTATAAGCTTTTGGGTCAAAGTCTTGACACATTATTCAAGTCTAAATTTTTTAATTGTGTGGGGAGTTGATTAAACAATCGAATTCCAGAATAGTATGGTCCTCTTTCATACAAAGTTGTTCTGTGAACCGGATAGTACAGGTTAGGTTAGGTTAGGATGAGGCGCTCCAGGTGCGCGTCACTGATTGGCTGAGATCACTGGCGGCAGAATTCTATGACAGGAATTTCAAGGCTTGTCCACCCCTATAAGTGCCTTAATTAATATGGTGATTATGTAGAAAAGTAGTATTTTAGTCCCTCTTTCACATGTATGTAATAAAATGCTTTTCTTGTACTTGTTTTTTTTTTATTCCAAAACGCTCCTTACTTTCTTAATAGGCCTAGTATATTCATTTTTTTGGTCCTATCTGAATGATTTTGTAATGTAATTATGTCTAATTTGTAGTGTATTTATACGAAATGTATTTATTGTTATTGTATACTAGAAAGTTACCCGATTCAATTGAATATGGATTTCTTAGAATGTATAATAACTTATCTTCAAATATAATGTGATAGTCTCTTTTTTTCTTATCCCTCTTCTCCTCCTGTTTCTTCTACTGCTCTTTCCCCCTTTTTCTTCTACTTCTCTCCCCCATTTTTCTTTTACTTCTTTCTCCCATTTTTCTTCTCCTACTTCTTTCTTCCATTTTTCTTCTCCTTCTCTCTCCGCTTTTATGCCTCAACTTCGCCCACAGCACTTTTATTACTTGTAAAGTGCACAAATAAAAGTCATTTATCTATCTATCTATCTTTTCCTTTTCTTTTACCTCTCCTACTCCTCCCTACTCCCTCACCAATCTTTTTTTCTTCTTTCCTCCTTCACTCTCTTTTCCTCCAGCGTGAGAGTTTCGTTGTCAGATAACAGCAAATTGCTGCTTATTATATAGGATGCTATGTTGTTATTAAACATGTTTTTGTTTTGTTTTAGTGTAATAATGAACACGTGGAACCAGTGGGGCGCAGCGGCGCAGGGAGCCGCAGCTGTGGCCGGCTACCAGAATGCGGCGGCTGCAGCGACGCCAGCAGCGGCTGCCGGGATGGTGTTTCCCGGTGCAGGTGCAGTGCCAGGCGCTAATCCAGCCACTGCAGTCGCATCGCCAGCTGCTGCAGCTGCCGCCGCCGCCGCTGCTGCTTCGCCATATGCAGCCATGGGCGCCTACTCATACTACGGCAGTGCTGGGATGCCTGCGGTAAGTCAGAATCATCTGAAATATATATTTTTGTTGTCGCTATTTTTTTTTTTTTTTTTTAATTATAACCGATTTGAATGTAGATTAGTGTTTTTTGTAGTTTCTATAGTCTGTGCAAACGTTGAGGCGCGTTTACACCAAAGTTGACAAAATATTTTTTTATTTATTTATTCGCCATGAAAAATACAAACAATTATAAATCGTTACATAATGAAAGAAATTAAATTCATAACAATCATAAATCATAAATATAAACTAAAAGTATAAATAATACAGAAACATAAATATCTCTTAATGCATTTATGGCATCACCAGCAAAAAGATAACTTTGCCAGCTGGTGACCGTTGCGGTTGAAAAAATGAAAAATCTCTAATATAGTATCATTCCTGAGGTTAAACTTATGAAAAAGCTGTGTTTTTAGAAATTACTTTTATCTTAAATTGTATTTTCTATTGAAAGGAAATAGTTGTCCGTTATCCAGTCATTAATTGTTTTATTACTAATTTTATTTTCCAGATTGAAAGGCAATATATTTATAAACTTGCTGCATATATAAATTAACTGCCTTCTAACTACACTTGATTTCGTTCGATTTCTCACCAAAGTCATTACAACTGACAATATACATTAAAAACATATGAAGTGAGACATGAACTATCCAACTATGGTTACATGTACTAGGTTAGGTCAAGTCGAGGAATTGGTAAGGATAAGGATGGGATCAGAAAGGTTGGGTTGTATGGTTGGCAAAATGTTATTGTTTGTGAGTGGAAACCTTTCCACAAGATTGCTTGTAGAGAACTAAAAGTTGCTCTTCTCAAATTTAGAGCAACAAGTGGAAAACTGCTTGCCAAAGAATTGGTGCGAAAGGTTTAGGCAGTAGTGTCAAGGAGGTGGAACAGTTCTCCACTAGTTTCCTACAAGTTCCTAGCGCTAAGTGCGATGCAACAAATCTTCCACTTTTAGTTGTCAACTTTCTTTGATCTTTACCGACACTGCGGGAAACCAAAATTTAGTGTTGTACTCTACAACTGAAAGACAGAAAAAAATGCTGTATTTTGTAGAAACAATTTCTGTATTTTGTTGAAAAAATTGCTGTATTTTGTAGAAAAAGCAACAAATTGCTGCAACTTATGGACTGTTATAAACTTGGCTTTAGATTGCAGTAGTTTATGAGGTACAGAGCTGCCAAGTTATACAGTAGCCGAGCAAGTCTAGTCAAGCGGCCACCTTTTTCAGACATCATGTCAGTGACAAAGTTAAACGAAAAAATGGCAACAGCGCGCTCATATTCCCATATGAAATAGCATTGAATTTAATTCATCAAAATTTCAAATTTACAAAATACATATCACATTCCTAGGATAGGTGGTGTATTACTAAACGTAGATAAGAAAATGAATAAGTAGAGTATTATAACTTTCATCAATAAATTTGAAGTTATCCATTAATGAAATAATATTATGAGTACACATATAGGTGGTCTGTATTGTCATACAAATCCCTACTGCATTATGAGGTTAGTACGGACCATATTATTTATCTGTAACAAAAATACAACCAAACTAACTTTCAACGGACTATATCCCAACACAGCTTTCTTCCCAAATCTTTAAATACAACATCCGAATATTAGAATATTTATTCGAGATATCTGAAACAAAGTTCAAAATTATATCTACTTTCTTTTGACTAGACTATATTGGACAGTTCGTTTTCCACACTGAACTTCTAAATTTATATTCTTGCTATGGAAAGAACCGGTACTAGTACTTCAAAGTGGGGTACGACAGACGGGGTAAACTAAGGAGCTGAATATGACGTGTTTAATGGTTGTGTTGTACTCTATGTACTCAGTGATAATCACCATCGCAAAATTAAATACAATCATCAGACCTAACCCTTGATTCAATTTGAATAGTCTATTGCATGTCTGTTTTCCACAAAAGTCACTGTCACGTCACCTAGGCTGCGTTCCTATATCTAGCCAGTAATAAATTCATAGACCAATATCAATTCGCATAGTCTAATGCATGTCTGTTTTCCACAAAAGTCACTGTCACGTCCTTTTTTACTCTAGAAATATACTTTATTTTTATTTATATTTCAGTGGAGTGTTTGATTATGAAGATTGTATACATCTTATGTTACTTTAAGTTTATATTTCATGAATGGAATTAAAAGTATTCTATACTATAACAAAACTGAATCGATTTGCAGTGTATTAACGCGAATAAATGATTTATTGAACTATTTGAATTGAATTGGTGTAGGGCTACGGGGCTCAGTGGCCGACTGCAGCGGGAGCGGGGGCTCCGGCGCCAGGCCAGGCGGCTCAGTGGCAGCAGACGCAGTGGGAACAGTGGCAGCAGCAGTATGCCCAGTGGCAACAGCAGTACGGAAGCAAGTTTCCCGGCGCCATGCCCGGAATGGTGGGCATGCCCACAATGACAACCACCCCGGCTGTTACCACTGCTACCACTTCTGCTGTGTAAGTACATTTAGAATTATAATTATTTTCAACAGCAAAATACATACAGTTCATACGTGTAGGCAAAGATTTATCTTTCGTTTTTTTTTTCAAAAATTATAATTTTACGGATTCTTTGTATAGCTTACATTCTTAGCTTTCTATTTGGCGCCATTAGAAAAGCATGGCTTGTTCGCTAATGACGAGCTCTATCAGAGTGTCTAATAGTCGGGATGTCGGAAAATTCCAGAATTAGCATAGAAATTCAATTTTTTTGGAGGATGAAGCCCACATAGGTCTGATATCTGTGCGTGGATAATGAGTTGGATGATTGTGATTGATGAGCTGGACCTACAGTTTTAGGTGGGTTCCGAACCACTGGGAAGTGTTTTCACAGCAGAGAACAGTGTCTTTTTTGCTGGCCAATCTAATCGGTCACCCTTACAAAGAGTACCTAGGAGAACGCAGCTTATCTCTATCTGATTAAGTGTTGAGAATGACACTGGTTAAGTGTCAAGAATGGACGAATCCTTGTCCAAACTTCGCCATTTCATGTAATTGCATCACTTAGATTGTCATTACTGTAATTAATATCATACAAATGAGATCATTGTACATGATTCTTTGCACTATAAAATTAGTATTTTCTGAGTTCACTACTGTATATATCTATGTGATGTTGATAGCTTTGATTTTAACCATTCATATTCAAATTTGTAAATTTGATGTTGATAGCTTTGATTTTAACCATTCATATTCAAATTTGTAAATTTACATGAATAAAGAAATATAATCTAATCTAATCTGATAGAAGAGATACCTGCTACGACTCACGTTTATCACTTCCCTTTAAATTTGAAATTTGTTTTAATTTAATTGTTTAAATCAATATATGAGCGTCCTAATTGAACTAAAATGAATGAATAATTTTATTACAATGTTTTACTACTTTTTCACTGGGCTTAATTTTATATGATACGAGAAAGTAGGGGTGTGCGTGTCGGTCTTACCGATCTCACAAAAACGGTAACGGAACTCTAAATTTGGCACAAAGCTTCCTCTAAACGCAATTCAGTGTACCTCGAAGACCGATTTATCATTTTCTAGTTACCTTTTTCAAAATTAATCTTTAAGTTTCAGCATTTTTGTAAAATGGGTTAGATGCAGGAAACCCTCAGAGCAGCTGATTCATGATATGTCACTATAATGCTGATATAGATGATACGTCGATGTCATAAGCCAAAACAACAGATTAGTTCTGTATCAATATTGTAGCGTCGGAAACACAGCTTATTTGTCTAATTCTCTTTTCAAACAGTTGAACTGTATGGTTAGCAACACTGCAATTTCACTCACCCTTTCCAATTTCGTAATTTTATGGCCGCTACCATAAGTTATCTACTAGAAAAGAGAAACTCCAAACTGCATTCCTAGGCAAAACCGGGTAAAATGTTAGTAAATTAATGTCTAGAAAAAATGGGAATTATCATAGAAGTTTAAAGTTTATTTGGAAAAATTTATAGATTATAAAGTGTTCATTTTTTCTTATTGAAGAGTTTTGCTCATGATTCCATCAGTCATCGGACAAATTGTCGTCTCGCAGTAAAAGAGAAAGCTACCGAAGTAGGCTAGGTGTATTTATTCGTACATAAATAATAAATAATTTTAAACATGGTAAGTTGAACGAATAATAAAACTTATAAAATCATATATATATATATATATATATATCGAGCTGCAACATCTAAAAACGCGTAAACGAATGTCTAACAAATTCTGGAAATATCTTGATTTTGATTCATGAAATTTTCTAGACAAATTACTTGATTTGACAAAATTGACAAATTAAATAACTCAATGACTCGAATGTAGGCCACATCAAAGTTGCATTCAACCCCAACCAATATTATAAACAGTTGGTGAAGAACAACCAGGAAAAGTACATTTATAATTTTATTGTATAGTTACTTGAAATATAGATATTGCTTTTGACCCATTATTCCCCTAGATCTCTCAATGTAGTCTGGATTGTGTATTATTTTTCTCTGTTCTTCTTATGCAACTATATCTCTTGTGATAACTGAAAATATAAACATTCCTTTTGACCATTCCTCTAGATGTCTCATTGTAGTCTGAGCTATCCTTTGTCTTGAAAAGTTAGCTGGCTAAAAGTTTCTTATAAGTTAATAATAAATATTCAAATTTAATGTCATCTTTAAAAAATTAGCCAAGTTTTCATATCTACCAAAATATCTTTTATGTCGTTGAGTGTCCATTATTCAATTACTGTAACCACTGTAATAATAATAATAATAATAATATTATAATTATAATAATTGTAATAATAATAATAATAATAATAATAATAGGCCTAATGAAATATATATATTTCCTTATGAATAATTACATAAAACATCTTTGATATTTGGTTGCACCCCTCTTTAAGCGAAGCTTGTGTTGAGTGATAGTGCATTTCTAAATTGCTATATTTTTGAAAATAAACCAAAATTGACTAGGCTCATAACAAGAAAGTTGAAAACCTATCATTATACTTCTTATATGATTATACTATCATATACTTGTATATGGATTAAATTGTACGGCAATTTTATAATCTGCTTTGGTAAGAATATGAATCAGAATGAAACTTATTCTGTATACTTTTTATTAAGAGTGCCTCCAAACACTATGACCCTTCAATACTAGGTATATCAACATCGCAAAATCAAATTCATGCTGTGGAATGGTGGTATCCATGCTGCTTCAATCTCTTTCGTACAACATTCCACAGCATGTATTTCATTCGTCGATTGGTGATTATCCTCGAGTATAGGATGATTCACTGAATAAGCACTCTCAGTGTTGAGATAGTTTATCGAATGCTTCATTTTTTATACATGTTGTTTTCTTCAGATTTTGTGGATCTTGAATATGATGAATAAAATGAGAACACTTATTTACATATCCGGTGTTATATTTCAATTTAATTTTATTCATTTTGTTTCAGGCCACCATCAGCTACCACGACAACAACAGCAACTGACAGTCAAGCTGCTTCAAGCAGTGACTCAATGGTAAAGCATGTTGATCAATATTCATTGTTTTTTCAATAATAATATCCATGACAGACCATTTTTTTTAAATGTCTAATCTTCAGTTGAATCTCAAACAATTGTTATTGACATCTACTTTTTATAAACAAAAACGATTAATGACAATTATATAAAAAGAGAGAGCTAGAGCTACATAAAAATAGCATAGAGCAGTATCAGGCAAGACGAAAGGCCGGCCTAAACTGAGGCGGAATTCATTATCATAGAGTAGAGCTCTGCAGTCCTATCAGCCTCATTTTAATTTTCTAGTGCTTCCGTAATTGTTTTGTTATAAAAACTGTAGGGTCTATTTAATAACAAGCTACAATTACTAAGTTTCATAACATTTAAAGTAAGCATAAGAACTGTTACTAATAGGTTGTACTGTTAGTAAACATACATTTGGTATGTTGGCGTTTGAGTCGATTATGCATGAGCATGATCAGAAAAAATCTACTTCAGACATCTTTTACACATCAAACTTGACACATAACTTTTACACTACGATTGATCTTTTACACTTCAAGTATTGTTAATCAATCCTTGATTAACAAAATTGAAACTCATGCCCACATGAGTCTGGAAACTTGTGCTTGGGTAATGAGGTGAATGGGTTAATGATGAGAAACATCCATGGCTGAATGAGATTCAAACCCAAGGCTGCAGGAAACAAAGCCATCCAGAGTCTTGTCTAATTACAGACAAGCGTTCAGCGAACTGCGCTACCAGAACCGTCTTTGAATAACTTCTAGTTTTTTATCATTTTATTCACTAGGCCAGATTTGAGTCTCACTTAAAAAAATAACTAATTTTTTTAGTTGAATAATAATTACTATCAATAAGCAAATTCACATAATTTTGTATATTATAATGTGATTGAGTCGAAAATATACAAGTTCGCTAATTTTTACTACAGCTTTTTCATCAAACGAAGCTGAATATAGGAATGTGGAAGATTACAGTTGGTGTAATTATAATAATATTTTAATTAAATAAGTTTTTAATCGGGTTAATGGATTTGGAAGTCATATTTTCTTCATATCATAGTTTACTTGCTAATAGCTGTAGTAGCTAATTTTTATTTGGTTTTGGGTTACATTTATCTACGATTTACATAAATTTAATGTAATTTTCTATTTTTGTCAGGTGACAACTGGTGAGAAAAGACCAGCTAGTGACACGCCATCCAATGATAGCAAGAAGTCCAAGACAAGTGACGGCAAAAAGGTAATTTAGAATTGTAATTTCAGTAGCCTACATCTAATAGATATAATATGAAATTATATGCCAAAAATAAAATGTTCAGGTATTGATTTAATTTCATGTAATACATCGCGGAAACGAAACTGAAATTAGGAAGCATTTGAGGTCATTCTGATCTCCAGAAATTGATTTTTGTGTTCTTCGGATGTTATTCCATACTAGTTTTATTATTAAAAATGATCCCTCATATCATTAAATACCGTTAATCCGTCTTTTAGGAGACATATTCAGCCTTTTGTTTGATTGAAATTGCAGTTAATATTACTTATTTGTAGTATTTAAATTAAAAATTCCTTCAATTCATTTCTGTTTTAAGTGATATTCTTATTCATTTGAAACTACTCAATGTCATTCCATTGTTGCAATATTCACCCTTTGTACTTCCATTGTGTCTAGTTATTTTATCAGATCACTTATCCATTTTTGTATGTTGTATTTAATAATTGTATAATTTGATCTCAGTAATTTATTGTTTATTTTTTTTTTAAATATCTGTGTTTTGATTTCTTTCATTATAAGAAATGACATCATAATATATCACATAAATGAATCACCCAGTTTTACAACTTCTGTTATCTTCTGTGATGTTTTCCATGACGAAATACTTGATGAAAAATCTAATATCAAAACTAACACTATATTTGTATTGAAATATTATTTCACTCACTTATTCCGGAGATGCTGGAGGGTGCATTTCACTTTAAAAAGGCTGACGAAGCTTCTCTTGAGAAAAGCAATGCATTCCTCCAGCGTCTCCAGTATAAGTGCGTGAAAATAATATTTTAATACAAATACAGTGTCAGTTTTGATATTAGATTGTTCTGTTATCTATTGAATAGATTTTATTTTTGTGTCTTCAGTAAATTATTATTGAATAATAAGACGAAATTGTCACAACCACATTTATTTAAATAAATGTGGTTGTGACAATTTCGTCTAATTATTCATTATTCAAACCTTCCACAATATCACCTTCGCCACTGCAAAGAAAGTTAAATTATTTTTGTTAGGCATTGGTTTAAATATTCATCATTTATCTTTTCAGGAAACATTGGAGGAACTAATTGAAGCGGAAAAAGCGTTCGATGTACAATTTAAGAATTGGGAGAGCCAGTTCGAGAAATGGAAAGAACAGAATATTAATCATCCCGACAAGGTATATACAGTATTATGATTATACCAATCTAAAATGCAGCATGTTAACAAAATAATCATGAAACAAATTTGTGTGTTAGGAATTCAATACGGTACCTACAAAATAGGACTGTTGATGTACTTTAAAAATTTTATCAACCCTATTTCTGGCCTACATTTTAATAACGGCACTTTCGTGTCTTTTTCGGTTGACCTTGACTGCATTTCAGTGAGCTTCAATTTTTCAATTTAAAAGTGATTCAATTCTAGCCTACTTGTGTATTGTTCTTCTTTGTTATTTTCCAGATGTTGAGGGGTTTTAGTTCTAGATTTGATTCTTATTTTTGCTTGTTGCTCCACCCACCAGTGGGAGTGACTTGTTAAGGCCTTCAGCCAATCACAATCCGTCAATGAAGGTCAGCCTATCCCTTCGCCAATAGTATCATTCCGTGTTTGGTAGATACTCTGTACTTTAGTTTTAGTTTGTTTGTGATTGATAATGGAGTAACAACCGAAACTACTATCTCACTATTTTTGATAAATGTGGCTGTGACAACTGCGTCTTATTATTCATTAATTATATTCATCTAATTAAGTACAATATGTAGATCAACAAACTTCATAAAGCCATCTTTCAATTTCGTGCAATAGCTTTGAATAAACATTTTCTTTCTCTTTCAGACGCAGTACAAAGAGTATGAAGCCAAATGGGAGAGCTGGAGAGAACAGCTTGTTCAAAGAAGAGATCAGATGAGAAAGAAACGGGAAACAAAATTAGAAGAATTAAAACAGGTCAGTCAGCAGATCTGCTTTCTCACTTCTCATAATATATTCTGTTATTTTCTAATAATAATAATACCAAAGTCATGTAAGTGTCCCCTACTCTAGAACAGGGCACATGCCGTAGTTGGGGGAAATGATAGCCGAGTGCCGTAGCAGGTATCTGTTCAATCAGAGATAAGCTACGAAACTCCTGGGCCATCTTTGTAAGGGTCACCGATTGGATTTGCCAACAAAAAAGACTGTTCTCTGCTGTAAAATCACTTCCCAATGGTTCGGAGCCCACCTAAAACTGTTGATCCAACTCATCAATCACCATCATCCAAATTTTTTTTCTGAGAATGAAGCCCACATAGGTCTAAGACCTGTGCGTGGGTACTGAGTTGGATGATGGTGATTGATGAGTTGGACCTACAGTTTTAGGTGGGTTCCGAACCACCGGAACTGCTAAAAATAATTTAATGCAAGTTTTACTTTTAAATCCTTATTTCAATGCTTAATGATGAATTAAATCTGATAAAAATTGTCTGTTACTACAGGTTATTGTAACCTGGAATCAGTGTGAAAGATATTAATTAGTATTATTGATGCATTGCATTTGAAGATTGTGGATTGTTAAGTCAAACTTATGTTAGTTTCGAGTTTTGTTTCTTTTGTAATTTTCAGGTTTTTATATTTCAAAAGTTAAAATATATATTATATAATAAAGTAAATATAAAATATTTACTTTACTAACTCAGTCTTAGGCCATTGTTATTTAAAATTTATTATTATTTATTAACGTATGTGATGTTGCAAAGCAAAAGATTTAATAAGAATTTTTTCTTCCTAACACTACTACTACTACTAGTATTGAAATTGAGAATTATGCTTGAAATTTATAATTTGGATTTTGTGGACACCTTGTCATTTTTTAAGCAAAGCTTGTGATGAGTGTTTTTAAAAATAATATTTCTTGTGTATGTGCTTAGGAGAAATCAGCCCAAGAAGCCGCGGCTAAAGCAGCAGCCAGCGCGACCAATCCGCAGACGAACGCGGCAGCCGCAGCGGCAGCGGTGGTGGCGGCAGCAGCTGCAGCGGCTGCATCGACAGCTGACCCGTCGCAGATGTACAACTACTCGCAGATGATGGCCGGTCCGCCGCCCCCGCCCATGTTCGGCATGACCACGCCCTATGCTGGATACGCCGCCGCCGCCAGCCAACAGTATCCGGGAGCAGGTGCCGGCTCCGGACAGCCATTCGGCATGTATGGCGCCCCGCCGCCTCCGCCTGCCGCCCTCCAGCAGACAGCGACCATGTTTAATCCGATGAGCATGCCACCGCCCCCCGTCATGGGTCTAGCAGGCGTTGACAGTTCTGGGTCGGCCGCTAACAAGGACGGCGCTAAGGGACAGGTCAGTTGACTGAAATATGTGAATTTCCTCTTGAGTTTACAGAACTAATTATATTGCTGATTATATATTATTTTATCTTATTATTTTTTAAAAATATTTTTACCTTCTTTCCATATTTATGCTTTTGGTATTATACAGTATACGTTATATTCTATGTTTATGTTTACATTTAGATCAGAGTAATTTATATTTTGGTTGCTAGCCTTATATTCACATCCCGACACATAGTTTCTGTTGTGGGATGCTACAATTGATTTGCAAAATGTAATGTGGGGAGTCTGATCCCACTAGGCATCAAATCTGCAAGAAACTAGAAACCAATCTGTCAAAACAAAACAATTCTGCTTCTGTTCTGTTCTTGGGGTACAAAAAAAAAAAAAAAAAAATACTAATAATTGCAAATACATCTAGCTGACTAAATTATTAACCTCAGTTTCATTTCAACATATCCAATGTGCAAAGTGCAACTTAAATTCAGATTTCCTTGACTTGCAGACTATTTTTTGTCTTTAATGATTTGTTGTGTTTAACTGAGCTCCACTTCACTGCATAGTGCTTCTGCTGAGGTTTAGTATATGGGTTTATAAAATACGCTATTTCTTCATAAAATATAATTGTAGTTATGTGAACAGTAGACCTCATGCCCAACAATAAGGGAACTTGCACAGAGGGACATACTCATAGATAATAACTACTAAAATTAATCAATCATCAGACCTAACCCTGGATTCAATTTGTGTAGTTTTTTTCATGTCTGTTTTCCATAAAAAGTCACTGTATTAAGTCATCAAGGCTGTGTTTCTATTTCCCAGACACTTGATTGCCCAAATCAGATGATATTTCACATGTCTTTTAGATAGATGAATTTATAGAAAAATAATTGATTTTGTATAATTCTTATTTACTCAATAATCACTTATTATACTTTATTGAAAATCTTCCCACAGACGCAATTAGACCCATAAGTGTAATTATCATATCATCATCGTTGAACTTTTTCTCTTGATTGCGCATTGTTAATTATAACTAGGTCAGTCAAATTTATTGAAACTCAAATAGATATGCCTCAACAGTTTTGCTATTGTGCATGTTATTTTGATAATTATTTTTTTACTGTTATTAATTTACTTGCCATGTTCCATTTGTTTCAGCAGCATGACAGTAAAAGCAATCCTTTTGCTGGCCAGGGTCCACCACCAAAAGATGGCAAAGGCATTCCTGGTCTTGACCTTCTTGCTGATGGAGCTAAACATTTCAAGGACAGTAATAAACCACCTCCAAATTTCAATATGTTTGGCGAAAATAAAAATCAACCAATGATTAAGACTTCTGATGACTGTAAAGCATTCGATTTTCCAAAGTCAAAAGCTGATGGCCAGCCAGACTTCTTCAAACATTACAATGTTCCTCCACCATCTAGACCGGGCTTTGATGCAGGATTTGGCAGTACCATGCATGGGATGATGGATGGCTTCAATCCAAATAAATTTCCACCCAACTTTAACAAAGATGACAAGCCTGGCGAACGCCAGAAACCAAGCCGCTTCTCAGGTCCATCTAATGAAGGCTCCTCTGGTGACCAAGGTCCTGATGGCCAGTGGACGCCTGGCAGAGACCAATTCAATAAGACTGGCTCAAGATGGGGAGACAATGACTTGCCTCCAGATGAATCTAGCTCATTTTCTCGTGGATCTCAAGAGCAAAACGATGGTGATAGAAAAGGGCCTAGAGATCAATTTGGAAGAGATGATAGTAATGACAGACAATTTGGTGACAATGCTTTCCCTCCAAATGACCGGTTTCCAGGATCTCGTGACAGTTTTGGAAGTATGTTCCCAGGCAGGAAAGGCCCAGGAGATGGCTTCTTGGAGAAACCATTTGGCTTTGGAAAAGGACCTGATGATAAGCGATTTGGTGGCCCTCCTGGGCCTCCTACGTTTGGAGGATCTCTTGATCGACCTGATAGATTGAGAGGTGGGCCTCCAGATAAATTTGGTCCTGATGGGGATAGATTTGGAGGTAGTCCTGGTGATAGATTTGGAGGTAGTCCTGGAGATAGATTTGGAGGACCGCCTCCTGCTGATAGATTTGGAGGACCACCGCCTGCTGATAGATTTGGAGGACCACCTTCTGCTGATAGATTTGGAGGACCACCTTCTGCTGATAGATTTGGAGGACCACCTTCTGCTGATAGATTTGGAGGACCACCTCCTGCTGATAGATTTGGAGGGCCAGAAGATAGATTCAGAGCTGGTCCACCCAGCAGATTTGGTGGACCTGATGACAGATTTGGAAGTGAACCTAGAGGACCGGGAGATAGATTTGGTAACAGATTTGGTGATAGACCAGGAGATAGATTTGGTGGTCCGCCTAGGCCTGGAGATAGATTCGGACGTGATGGTGATGACTCACAAGGGTTTGAGGGTGCTGAAGGAGATAAACCAGAAGATGAGCTATCTGGAGATGGACCAAAAGGAAGGGGCGGTCGATTTGGAGGTCCAGATGATAGATTTGGAGATGGGCCTGGTGGTCCAGGTGATAGGTTTAGAGATGGTCCAGGACTCAGAGGTGGCCCAGGAGACAGATTTGGTGGGCCAAGAGGCCGTTTTGGGGGACCACCACCTGGAGGCGACCGGCTTGGCCCTCCAGAAGGCGAAAGATTCGTTGGTAGCCCTAGAAAAGGTCTTTTGGAAACTCCAGAAAGGTTTGGTCCTAGTGATATGCTTGGTCCAGGATTCAGAGGTCCTGGAAATAGATTTGGTCGTGATAACAGGTTCGGCCCTGGTCCTGATGGACCCGAAGGATTCAGAGACAGTCCTCAACGTATGGGACCTGGCGATGCTCCTGGATCCGATGCTGGAGATGCTTCGCAGCCTGGAAATGAAGCACCACAGGAAAATTCTGATGGTCCTGGAGATCCTCAGCTATCAAACAAGGTAAACTTTAATCCACTCATTACAGTTATAAAATGTTGCTTCATTATTCAGTCAGTAAAATATATGTTGAAAGAATACAACACAGCAAAGTAGCTACATGTAGACAGTTTACTGAGCCTATTGAAATGAAAATACTGTATTACTGTAGTATTCATTTAACATGGCTGCATGTAGAAGACTTGCTAAATCTGATGCCAAGTTATATGAAAACTACAGTACACTGTTAACACATCTAGAAACAAGACGAGAAATACAAACCGTGTATGTTTATGAGTACAATTTTCATAAATTGTTTTCTCTTAAACGACAGGAGACAATTGTTCTGAATCGAAAACCTTAAAACGACTTTTGTGTGAAACATTCTTGTGTTTCTTCACCTTGTTCATTGTGGCACCAACCTTTTGCTTATACAATACAGCTGACTTTTAAAAAACATCCACAAACAGTCGTGTGAATTTTCTTTATAGGAAAATATGTTCCAATTAGTTGTAATAAAAAGTATAATAGTGAATTGACGAAGGAAAATTTATCGCTAAAGTAGAATAAAGTTGATATTGTGAAATAATTTAAAAAAATCATCTCGATTCTACTGTATTGCATGATTGAAATTGTGTTATATTAATTCTGCTGTACTTTATCAGTATCAGTACCATGATACTATTCAGCTACTGGTTTATTCTTATCATTCTTTAAAGTGTCGTTTTTATTTTCAAGGTAATGATTTTGTAATCTATAAATGAATATGATTGTTCTTTACAGGCTCCGGTGTCATTGTTGGATCTACCACCAATTAAACCACCTTTTGTACCTGGTAAGTTTGTTTAAAATTCAACTTATTACCTCAAGTAGTTTGAAAACTTATCAAGACATTGTCTCATTCTCTCTTTAAATTCTCTTGGAAATCGTAGAATTACTGTAGTAAATTTTTTGTATTGGCAAAAGACTCGATCATAACAAAAATATTTATTTCAAAGAACTCCAACAACTATCAACCGTTGACATGAATAAAATATAACAAACTTTAATAGCAGATACCTCAAAGATGTCTTAATTGAGTTCAAAAAGTTTACTTTTTGTTTTATAGCTGTACAAGCGAATTTGTTTCGCATCGCAAATAAGAAAAAGTTATATTTCTGTTTATATTCTCGTTAGACTCTTATATACTGTTTCTTTTGAATTGAAAAAAGTGGAATGAATCCACCTTACGGTAAATTCAGAGGCGACGCTCTCACTGTCAGTGTTTCAACTCCTCAAAAGTCCACTTTTCCCCAAACTAACCTCATCACTTGACTGTTTATTTTATATTCTCATAGCAACATTGCCATTAAATTAAAACAACTTCACAATCGTCATAACTCCAATATCAATTTTTTTCTAACAAATTTAGTATCAGCTACATTTCAAATTTGTAGCTGTATTGGGTAACAGATGTCGTCAACCCGGCATAATTACATTTCATCATACCCAGTCATATATTTCCTACATGACTGCAAGGCTCTGACTACATGGTACATGTCAAGTCTTCAGACAGCGTAAATAACGCCGCTAAGGGGCCTGCCATAAAAACTGTTATTAGCTGACATTGTAGCTGGGAGATCACGTAGTGATAGTTCAGCTCCGAAAATTGTAAATAGTACTCTATAACATATAACCTATGTACTCTATAACATAGCTGACATAACCATACGATATATATATATATAAAAACTGTTAATTTCTATCAGCTGTTCCTTTAAGGATAGATTGTTCCTTTTTGTGTCCTTCAGCGAGAACCGACGCACTTGATTTTATTTTTTTTCTTATGAGGTGCCTACTACCTCCTGAAAATTTGGTATCTGTACCCCCTGTAGTTTTTGCTCTGAAGTTTTTTGCGTACGGACAGACAGACGGACGAACAGAGCCTAGGCATAATGCAAGGTTAATAGAAACCTAATAACCTTGGGCATAATACTCTCCCTGTATGCACTTCGCACAGTGAGAGTTAAAATGTTGTAATCTTATGATGCGAAATAAAATAATTTGAATTAGGACTAAGCAAGTCAGTTTATGGTTTAAAAAGCAAGATCATTCTCACCCCTGCTTCCTACAAGAAAATGCTGCTCTCTTGGCTGTTTGAACATGGAAGAGATGAGTCTGAGATGCTGCTGCAGTCTGCATACCGTTTTTAAGAGTTTTTTCCTTTTACATAAATAAAAATAACAGTTTCTAACCCTCATATTATTTTCTTTGATCTTTTATTTAAATTTCCATTCTGCCCTCCTACCTTTTCAACATTTGCTGAAGCTTCTGGATAATTTTCTTTTCTTGCTACAACTAGTGCTCATCCCAGAAACCTTATTTGTATACGTTTTTACTCTCTGGTGTCTCTTGTTGGCCTCGCATTTCCCATTTATAGATGATCCTCCTCAAATAATTAAGTCTTTTTTTTTCTCTCTTTTTTTTGTCTTTTTTCCCCTCTTTTGTTGGCTGTAATTTCTTTTTCTCTTCAATTTTTTTTAAAATTTGTCTTTTTTTCTTCTATATAAAATCCTACCGATTCAGACTCTTCTTCGCACACAGGCATTGTAGTCCATGTGAAGAATATTCTTTTTCTCTAACTTATTGTCATTACCCATGTACTTGTTTTTTAAAGAGGAAATCAAGAACAAGAACCCTGTAGAATTGTATTATTTTTCAAGCTTAGTACACTGCCACAGTGATGGAACTATATATTTGTTAACAACTCACTCACTCTACAGAGTGTCTTCATAGGTCTCGGGAATTTCAATCCTGTTTCAAAATTTTCAAATCGAAATACGAATAAGTTGTTTGAAAATCCTTGAAAACTCCTTCCGATAGTTGCTACTCATTTCAAGCCAATATGGAGAGTTAGGGCAAAACTGCGTTGACGCTAATGCTATCCTGACAACTGAATCCGCCTGCTCTTAATGCAAGATGCTACAGAGCAAGTTGTGGCATGGAGTAGTCTGGTTAGCTTTAGATTTATAGTTGACAAAGTTATGCCCAAATTTCCTAATATGTCCTGCTATTGAGAAGTGGTACTTAGTTGTTATTTCATTTTTAACTACACAAGGATACACGAATTTAGATCTGAGCTTGAAAAGTGGCAATGTTAAAATACACCCAATGATGTTGAATTTGTTTTTCCTACATTGACCCGAAAAAGTACCTATTTTTGCACTATCTGTCGCACGCAAAATAGTCTATTCCTGCACCAGTGCGGGAAAGTAAATTCCAGTGCGCGAAAGCACTCCAGATTTGCAACCCAACAACACAAAATAGTGAGCATATAATACGCAGGTTCCCTATTCTGCATTCAAAAATAGGTTGGCTACTCTGCTTCAGCTACGAAATACAGTAAGCTGTAGTTGTTGAAATCGATTTGATTCGAAGATATGTTTGGTGAGGAATTGTCAGGTTATGTATGTCCTGTTTAAATTACTTTATACGTTACTGTAGGAAAAATTTAATGCGCAATTCGAGCGCAAAGTATTGTTTCTGCACTCGAGAAACTTTTTTCACTCGTCTTCGGCTCGTGAAAACAACTGTTTCTCTCGGTGCAGAAAAACCCCACTTTGCACTCTAGTTACACAGCTATTTCTGATTGCAATTATTATTCAGCAATCACTTTTTCTATTGCAGATAGTGGTCCCAGAGCCGGAGCTGGTCTGCTTGGTGCTGCTCCCGATGATATGGATAGGTTAGTATTTCTTTCTAATTATTATCATTTGACTATCAAGTATAGGTAACTATTTTTAGTTAGCTATATGTGATGAATTTTCTATAGAATATTCCATTGTGAGCTACCTAAACGTACTGCCTTCATTTTTCATCGAGCTAATAAATTAGAATAATTTAGAATAAAGTAGAAATAGCACTATACGCTTCAGAATGTCTGACACTACAAAGAAAAGGGGACCAACAGCGATTAGAAGTAGAAGAAAGGAAACTCCTAAGAAAAGTCTTTAGAAGCAAGAAAGAAAACTTCATCCATACCTGTAGTAACAAAGAAATTTACACCCACATCGAAAAAATCACGGACGTAATAAAAAAAAAGAAGACTGTCTTTCTACGGCCATCTATACAGAATGAATCCAAACAGGCAAACGAACAAAAAATTTCAAATAATTGACAAACGGAAAACGAAATTCGGATGGTTTGTGGAAGTCAAAAGGGATATGGAATAATTGAATGTGACAGAGCAGGATATCAGTCAGAGAATGGAGTTGAAGAATAAATTACAGGTTGGTGTTTTTCCAGAAGAACAGAAGCGAGAAACATGGTCCAGAGAGAGAAGATTGGCTCAAAGCGAGAGAATGAAGGAAAGATGGGAGAGGCTGATGATGAATGACGAATGCTGTATTTAGTGAACTATTGTCTTCTGTAGTAGGTCTATAAAAAAAAAGGGGGGGGGGGAAGTAGAAATATTTATCGTGCATAGTAAGCTATGCAATGCAATAAAAATTGTTCAGTATCAATTTGTATACTATAAATAGACGTGGGTAATAGCAAAATCAATCATGCTTAATTGAGTCCTTTATGTTGGTGGTTACATTGATTAGAGTCATAGGTTTCATCTCTTCCTCGAATTACCCAACCAGAAAAGTTGGTAACTTAACCAGCTTATCTATACTTTGAAACAGTTTTCGTAATTCAAGTTCCTATATTTTTCATAACTAGTTTCACTCGAATTAGAAACACAAAATACAGAAAACGAAATATTGCTGATTGCTCGAATACTGTGTACTACTTTTCTACAACAACAAACTACTGGTACACAAAAAAAAAAACGTTGCGTGGCGTCTCGATGGAGCATGCGCGCTGAGCGCTTTCTCCCACTACTGTACCTGCTGCCTCGCAGTACAGTCAAGTTCAAATATTCCCTAAGTCCGCTAACGCTAAAAAGTTCAGCAGTGAGTGTATTTGACGCGACTGTACTTCACGGCTGGAGGGGAAGCGTGGTGGGAAAGACTCTCTGTCTCTCTCGCACTGCCTCCCCTGCCACCAGCGAGATGCCATGCACTTTGAAAAGGTCTGTACTACATGTTTTCCTGTTCATGTTCAAAATTCCTCCCTTATATAATTTGTAATTCTCCATGTTATCTTGTTTTCATCCTAGTCCTTCATTTCCCTTCTCCTTCCATAATCCTCTAATCCTGGCCTTATTTTTCATGTTCTCTTATTTTTTATTAAATCTTCTTTGCCTTTTCCTCTTCTCTAATTAATTATTTACTTTTAATAATAAGAACTTATTATATACTTTTAATACTTTACATTTAAAAATGTAACAACAGCTGCACAGCAAACATGAACATTTTTGGCCTTTAAGTTTTCTAACTAAATTTATATTTTCGCTCTTTTTCAATCATTCCCAACAGTGATAAATTTATAATTTATAGTTTTTATAATCAAATAATAAGCTGAAAATCACTTCCCGGTGGTTCGGAACCCACCTAAAACTGTAGGTCCAACTCATCAATCACCATCATCCAACTCATTACCCACGCACAGGTCTCAGACCTATGTGGGCTTCATCGTCCAAAAAAAAAAAAATGTACTAAAGTGTTGTAGCCAGCCTACTGTGTCATGTGGATTGTAGGTTATGTTATTTTGGTATTTGATAATTTTGACTTTTTAGTTTGTTCAAGAATATTGTTTAATTGTATGAAATCAATATATGGCAACTCCTGAAAAACCTACTGGTTTAGGAGGACCTTCGTTGTAATGATACTGTGAATAAATTGTTTGATTGAATTTGTTTGTTTGTTCCTGCTAATGTTTTAATGCCTGAAAATCACAGAGAAAATGAAAATATCCATCTTTTTCAGATTCAATTCGCCCAGAAACGATGATATGAGATTCCCTGGTGGACCTCCGGGCACTCCGGGTAGTAACTCAGCACGCAGCCCCTGGTAAATACCATATACAATTACTATTAACATTTTTTATCAAGTTTCTGCTATTTCAGCTTCTACAGCTACCTCCTCTTCAAGCTACGAGAACAATCTCTCGTCGAAATTACTACAGTTGCTGAAATCCCTTCCCAGATCTTTCATGACAATCAATTCAGACCAAAGATACTTTATATTATTCCATCCAACTTGTCAGGCCAAACCGTACAGATTCCTGACCTAGTAGAAAGGTTTATTTATTCAGAACATCATCAATCCTATTCATCATCGTGATAACAGGTGCATTATCGGCTATGAAATCAACATCATCCCATCTTGATGATCCCCGACCGCATGTCCAGAGATCATCCCTTCTCATATTTGAATGTGCAACATTTATTTTCAAGTGTTTCCTGAAACACCCACAATAGCTGACGAGCTTCTTTGTCATCAGTAGAGAATCAACTAGTTTTTCGGAACAGAAATTTACAGCGCTAAGATCTTGTTTCCCTTCTACAGAGCGTCCCTAGTAAGAATTTAAGATGCCCGCCGTATTTTCAGCTTGCGCAATACATGAACTACAATGATGGTATTCGAAATTCCTCTAGCAGGAGATCAAGTTGAGATAGATTGACAACTTGTTTTTAGAATTTTTAGGAAACTCACAGAATTTGTTCCCTGATACCTCCCCCCCTCAATAAGAATCTATTACGCCCCAAGTATTTTCGTCATGTGTACCAGACAAAACTAAGATTCGAAATTCCTCTTAGAAGAACTGTTGATATAGACTATTATACAGTATAGGTTTAGGTTTGGTGCCGAATGTATAGGTTTAGGAACCGAAATTTACAGATTTTCTTCCCTTCTTCAGAATTCCCCCTCACCACAACCAACTAGGAAGAATCTATTATGCCCTTTATATTTTCAGCAAAAAACTTGAAAAACTACGATTCTATGTCATCAAAATTCCCTCTGCAAGATTTCAAGTTGAGATAGGGCCATCCTAAATATTTTCAATAGAATTCTTCTAGTTGACGTTGATCTACACACAGAATAGAGTTAGTTACAGTTGAAAAGTTGATTAAAAAAAAACGAATGTGAAACATGAAATATCGCCTTGAAAGAAACTAAACAATTGGATGTATTAAAACAGATTTAGATTCCAAATAGAGTTCTTCTTCCGCAAATCAAGATCTATAAAGCAGCTGAATATTTACAAGATGTATACAATTATTCCCAAAGAAAAAAATGATACCCCGCCCACCCAACAGCATCCCTCATGAAGGTGTTATCTAATTATAAATCACAACGATCTATCCTATATGATATACAAATGATATGAAATTTAAGCAAAAAAAAAGCTAATATATTTTCATCCACGATTACAAAAGTTTATGTTATACATCGACAAGAAATTTATGAAAACTAGTCTTCAAACTAACATAAATCGTTCTTAAAACCAACACAAAACTAATTTACATGTAAATATTGGAATTGAAATCCTGAAGTATTTTATATAGCATCGATTGATTAGATTCGCATTGCAAGGCCATAAAACTCTGTGAAATTTCAGCGTCTTGAAAATAATGAGAATAATTTTATTGATAATTTATAATTAATGCAAGTGAATTAGTAATAAAATGCCACTTCATTCTCTATGAAACTACTGAGTAAGGATTTATCATCAAACTAGGAAAAACACCAACATTACTGCTGTATATGCCAAAATATGAATATTAAACAGAATTTATTAATTTCGAATTCCTTTGATTGCTATCAGTTTATACTGAAGACTTCCGCAATGGCGGATATTGACAACAGTATTTAATAGCTGATGGAAATCGATGAATGCTATTGTACAAAAATATCAGTCACCACCGGGAATCGAACCACGAACCTCCCAATTGCCGGTCGGGCGCCTTAACCACTAGACCATGGAGACCTTTCTGCACAGTAGCATTCATTTTGTTTTTCAGCATTCAGTTTGTTCAATTGTCAGTAACTTCGAACTAACTTGTATGAATATTCTTTGAAAAAATTATATCTAAAGACAAAAATCACATTTTGTCAAATGACTACTATTACAGATTATGTCCTCCCGTTTCTGGTCTCATGGAGGAAGGTAAAAGCTAAAAATGAACTTTGTTGTCAATTCCCCATTAATAGGAGAAATAAGTTTATTTGGCATAATGATGTACATTATTGGGGGAACCCCCCCCCCCCCCAAAAAAAAACCAATATATTTTCCTAAAGCGAATTCATAGGACATTATCGGAGCTACTTCCACGTCAATGCAAAGATTGCTGCGTGCTGCATACATTTATAAACTTGAAACTCAGGTCAAAAACTACGAAAAATAAAGGTCTGATATGAAAAATTATGTCTCCGATGAACCACTAGTGTACTCTTTATGATAAAGAATGTTGCGATTTTAAGTTTTACAATAATAATTTTGAAAGACCGCATAAGATGAGAAAAAATCCATAGAATCTGCACCCTATCATAGTGTATTTTCCGATACCCGTACAAAAAATTAGTTGTAAACTTCGTCACTAGATTGATGTGAAAAATGATATTTCTAAGGTTCCCTAATAAATTCTCCGATATTGTTTATTGTATGCAGCTCTTTTTATCCCTTCATTTTAAAACAGTGACTGTTATGATTCTACTGGCACTTTCAATCCCCAGCAAATATAATATTTGTTCATCTCTGATTAGTAGAATCACATTGGATATACTTGATAAAAGGAAATTGAATCATATTGTACATTCGACTTGACACGAAAACGGAACGCATAGAACTACAGCAATAGAACTACAGAACTACGAATAGAACTACCTGTAACAACAATTAACATCAGTAATCAACATGAGGATCAATTTGTATGAAGTCATACAAACTACAGCATACCGTGTTTCAATCAAAATGGGTAGGACAAGCAACTACTTTGCATTTAATGCTGATTGAAGTCTTCATCATAGGTGGAGAAATATTTGGCATTATAAGGCTCCTCGAAGACCTCAAGCGAATATAATCTATAATCCTCCCAGAACTACCCTCATCTCTGTTCTGTAATTGAAAATACACTTAATAACGTTCTGATTTTATTTTAAAGGTGTTCAGATGAGTATTTGATGATAGTTTTTGGCCATCGACGATTATTTAACTTTTGAAAATAGAAATCAACGAATCACAAATAGCCTACATCGACATAAAATTGACTGCATTCTTTAACTAAAATGTTATTCTACAGAAAAATCGTTCTGAAATTAAATACCAAGTTCCCTAAATAATAAAATTTCAATTTTCCCTTCAATCACCTCTTCAAGCGTAGGCTGCATCAGCGATTTTTAGTAGGCTAATGATTATTTTACGAACTACAAATTATGAATATGAGCTCCTATAACGAACAGGTTGAATCCCATACCACGAAACTCTAAGTACAACATGAAACTGCATATATCTTGTTTTATTTACAAGGAAAATATAGTACAGCGTATTTTGTGGAAAACAATTATGGAATTCCTTGTGAAAAACTGTTTAATATCGAAATGTACCTGAATCTACTTGTTTTTAGACCAAATATCAGCTCTTGAAATGTTGGCAGTGTATTCGTAATAATTGCTCCAAAATGGGGATACCACCGACTGATTTTTCTTCATCGTATTCTTGGCATTCTACCTTCGAAATATATTTTTCCCATAACATTTGTACATGTTTCAACCTTCTCGTGAGTTTATATTGATGAAATATTTTATCTAAATAACAATTATAACTCAGATTCTGATACAATGTGAATAATTAATCAATTATGTGATATTCAACCATCTATTATAATATTCATTGGTGTCAATTTATAGAATTATGAAGCTATTTGACTCTTTAGTAACGTTTGACTTTTTAATTACCTGTTTCACTTTGAAAATAAAGGTTTAATTCTCGTTTACCTGACTTTGGAATTGATCACATTTGATTTTTAAAGTTCGAAATTGAAAAATAATCTTAATGTAACAGGACGTATCTAATGTATGTAGCCTGGTGATATAACCGTTTTATCTCGTATAATGTTCTACCTCGTGGTATACTCCGATTATCCTGAATTGGAAATGTAATAAGAGAGACATTGAATAAGACATTTGAATGTAATGACTGTTAAAGCATTCGCATACGTACATACTCCGATAAAAAATTGAATTCTTCAAAAATTGAAACCCCTACGAAACTGTATGTTCGCAAAATCTCCCGTTTTTTGTAAAAAGAATCAATACTGTAAACTAATATCATTGCATGCTGAATTAGTTACTATATTGTATTGTTTGTTTTTTATCTTATATAAACAGCTCTTACAATTCGCACATGGAATGTATTACGATTGTAGGACCTCCCTTGAAGTCAATATCCTGTCAAAAACAGGGCACTTATAAATGTGTCAATAAATTTGTAAATATGCCTGTTAACCTCATCATCGATCAACAGAGTTCTACAAATCTACGATTATTCGACGAATGACTCATCTTTGAAATATTTTTCATGTAAACTAGAGAGAAAGGACAAATTTCCAACTTAAACCAGAAAGGTGTAATCAAAATTTATTATTAATATTTTTGGAACAGATTGATAGCTTTTGGTGGATTATACAATAGGTTAGGCTTCACTCATGGTTATTATTAGTCAATTGGTTAATACTGCATAAATAATAATTATTGGTATTGCTTGATCAGAGCATGAGTGTAAAATTTTCAAATTCATCCTCTCCATCCCTTTTACTTCAGTCAGCCTAGTTGCTCTCATGTATTTATTTTTAGAATGCAGGTGGGGCCCAAGGAATTTTCCAAAATTAACCTCTTAACACAACATGAAAAGCATTGTTTTAAGTGTTACAAATACAAAACCAGACAAAAATAAAATATCCCAGGTATAACGAAACTATGTGATAGATGAGTATCATTATGAGAAAATAAGAAATGGAATTCGTGACAGTTGCCCATTATGAAATTGTTGAAAATCGTTCTCAAATTTTCCCTTTAATCTAAAATTTATATTAGAAGATGAAACTGCCGTTCCATTCTTGAGTTTCTTCGATGCATAGATCCCAAAATACTATACTTTCAAACTTCGCCGCCATTATACAGTACAAGGAAAATGGTGTATGCAGTAGGAATATTTGATAATATGCCCTCGATCGTCGATGATTTGCGTTTAAAATGGAAATCAATGAATCACGAATTACGAATATATTGATTTTTAATGACATAAACTGAATATATTGGTTTTTAATAACATATACTGAATATATTGACATTTTGTAATGTGAAAATTTGATATTATGCCCTTGATCTTCGACGAGTAATTGACATTTAAAATTAAAATCACTGAATATACTGATCACTATTGCAATATCATATTGTTTTGGCTTTCTTTATCAGTAACATAATTCTACAAAATATCCACCGAAAAGAAAATTCCTTATAGAACTTCAATCCTCCATAGCTTTTGATATCATTGATTGTCTTCAAGAGTGCCACAACGATACTAGTAATGTTTATTCTACAAATTACAAGCAGTATTTACTCATATTTCGGATAGGATGAATGCAATTCTACGTTTTATAAAATTTCAAAATTAGAGCATATTTTATTAATGTGCAAATCTGTTGATTGGTTCGAAAACGTTAGTCTTGAGTGAAATTCAAGTCTTGATTGTCTTCAAGAGTAGATTACCACAACGATTCTTACGGCCGGTTGCATGTAATCTAATTAAATAAGGAGTTTAATGTCTGTTAACTAACTGTCGTAAGTGTAACAGCTTTATTTCTGTTGCATAAAGATCCATTAGTTATTTTTCGTTAACCTAACGGGCACAATCTGGCAACACTGTAATTTGATTAGCAGCTGATTCTGAAGTTGAGAAAAAATATGAAAAAATAATCATTTCATTGTGAATTATTTTAATCATTATTCAACTATCTCAATATTATTATATTATTAACAGATTTTATCAATTTTGAAAGGTTTTTAACACCTACGACCTAATTTGCATTTCCGTGTTCTGGTACAATAAACATAATCTATAAAATGTAACTTGAAGGGAGTTCGTGAAATATAATTCTCAGTGAACTGGCGGTTAAGTATCTCTTACGCCGGTTAAGCCTACTCGGTGTTATCGCTTGTAATTGTGCTTTGTGCAAATAAATTTTCTCCATGTCCGTAGAATGACGTCATTCTATGGGGATTAAATTTAATTGGTTTTTCTGCAACCGGCCGTTAGCAATGATTATTCTACAAATTACAAAAGATCCACCAAAAAAAATTCCCGATAGAATTTCAATCCTCCATAGCTTTTGATATCATTGATTGTCTTCAAGAGTGCCACAACGATTCCTAGTAATGTTTATTCTACAAATTACAAGCAATATTTACTCATATTTCGGACAGGATGAATGCAATTCTACATTTTATAAAATTTCAAAATTAGAGCATATTTTATAAATGTGCAAATCTGTTGATTGGTTCGAAAACGTTAGTCTTGAGTGAAATTCAATGTATGTCACTCCTCCAAGATGTTTTATATATTTTCGTTCCTCAAATAATAAATGACAAGCGTATAGATTTATTGGTGGGGGCACAACGAATTTTCCATAATTACCTTCTTAACACATCATGAAAAGCATTGTTTTAAGTGCTGCCTCAAGTATTACATTTACGTGAAATTTTAATGCTCTGTAGTTTTTACTATGAATAATTATGAACGATATTATAGTCACCCCTACACTGACTAGGACTCAGGTTGTAAAAGTAGACAAAATATCCACCCCAAGAACTGTAAGGACTGGTGTCTCAAGGATCAGTCCTGGGACCATTTTTATTTGTGGTATTTGTAAACGACTCAAGTTGTAACATCCCATGTTATTCAGCTAACGACACCACAATTCTTAACTCTGGTACAAATGTAGCTTGACTCACGACCTCGATGTTTCAACGGAAACCTCGATAATATGGTAACAATGCTGCAATGGATACAATACTAACGGTCTACCCCTTAATAAAACTAAAACAGAGAAAACAGTGTTTTCATTGAAGGGCAGTCTAAATTCGGAGTTTTAAAATTAAATGAAGCCAGTTAAATTGCTTGGCATAATGCTGGATAGTAAACTGTGTTGGGACAGTCACGTCGAATTCCTTTGTAAAAACTGGCTAGAATCACATTTCTATTGAGAGAACTTTAATTTTCAGTTAGCACTGAAGTTCTGTTGATGTCATAACATGGTCTTCTACGCAAATTTGAATTATGGCCTCCGCTTGTGGGGTTACTGCTCCCCTGCAAACAAATATTGTTCATATAGCAGAAAAAAGCAATAAGGTGCATGGGAGGACTAAGATTTAACGAATCTTGTAGGGAGACTTCCAAAAATTGGACATTATGACCCTCCCTAGTATGTGCGGTATACTGCAATGTTGTTTATATAAAAGAAAATGAAAATATTTTTGTTAAGCAGCACGAAAATCGTGATTACAACGCTAGGAAGAAGTTCAACATAGTAAAACCAACCATTAGACTGCACAAATCTGATAAAAGCCACAATTACCAGCATTATGTTTTGTTTAATAAATTACCTTCAGTAATACGAAGCCTTCAATAAGGAAAAATCAAAAAGAAAGTGAATGAATTGCTTCAAAGTGAGATTTTTTATACCATAGAAGAATACCTCAACAGCTAAATATAGTCAGTTACGTGACAATAAGAGTTTTTGACAAGATTCATATTGGAGGACACCATTTGTACGACTGTCGTTTTGACCGACCTAGTAAACAAAGGTCACATCTAGCGTGGTTCAGTCACATTTAGCGGGAGGACACCATTTGTACGACTGTCGTTTTGACCGACCTAGTAAACAAAGATGGTTCAGTCACATCTAGCCAGGTTAGGTTAGGTTTGGTTATGCAGTTATGGCTGCGCTAGCAGTATTTCGATCAAACTGTTAGGTCGTCCTAAAGGATACCACCCACATTTAGCCAGGTTTGGTTTGGCGCTAGCAGTAGGTCGATCAAACTGTTAGGTAGTCCTAAAGGATACCACCCATATTTTATATTTACTGATCGATAAATTATTCTATTCTATTATTAATCTTATACTTTATTATTTTATGTATAACGCTATCTACGCCTAGAACGTGCTGTTTTAGTCGAATTATGATGTAAATATTCTTTAAATCAAATTTAATAAGTTTTGCTATAAAGTGGTAATTATTTATGCGATTATTCAACTTGTCTGTCTGCAAAAGTCTATGTGTAAAGAAAGTTTGCCTCCTATTATGCACCCTATGGTGTCGCCTATGTAACATGATTTAGGTAGAAAATAATGGTGTTTAATTAAACAAATGGTTCTCTCCACCTTGCAAGGAAAAATGAGACACACTTTAAATGTGAATTTTACAATTTGCTAAATAGTCGATAATAAATAATTTTCATTTGAAAACCAAACTTGCCTCCAACTTTAAGAACCAAGAAAAGAGAAGAAATTATGACGAAAAGAGAAGAAATTAAGTATTAATAGTGCTTAAAAATCTGTGCTGGAAAAGTGTAAAAAAATGATTTTTTCACGTCTAGCTGATCATCATGGCGTTACAGCAGATTTTGGTACCTTTACAAGAATCTGTTTTGCAGAGATTGCAGTATACTCCGCCGTCACTCACAGCTACTCATATATAAATTGAGAAAATTATATTATCAATTTCGATTTTCATTTTTAACGCTATAAATTATGCTGAAGACCTCCGCGATTGCGGGCATTGACAACTGCATTATAGAAATCGATGAGTGCCACTACATAAAAATATCCAGTCAGTGTTGACAATTGCACCACGAATCTCCTAATTATCGGGCTGGTTTCCTAATAGTAGTTTGTGCAACGATTGTATTATGACTGCCTTTAAGCAGCGAGTAAGGTGTAAGCTAGTAAATGAGGGAAGCGAGTTTTCTAAACATATCATACGATGCTTTAAGGCAAATGCAATCTTTGCATACAATATTTTATTTCAGACTACCAATAAATTACGTTTAATTTAATTTTCCAATTGTACAGATAACTAGCTTATAATATAACGTCACCTACAATGCGTCATTGTTCTCTACAGTTTCGATTTGAAATCCAGTTTGATTTCAAATTATTTGATATTATTGCATAATATTAATTTCCTGAATCCAGAAATCCTGAATTCTGATTGGTCAGACCCGTATTGAAGTGACAGTCGTGTTGAAATAGCTTTATTACACTACTGGTTTGATAATTTGTTGAATAAAATAAGTTGTATTGACATCGCTTTTTAAACTCTTATAATTTTTAATTCAATTTTCAATTTTTCTCCCAACTTTTGTCTAATATTCAGAGGAGTTTATTCATTTTATATACAAGAAAAATACAATTAGTAAAATGGAAAAAATTCTCTGAAACAATTTTGCAAAAACAAAAAAAATAATTAAAAATAAACACTAAAACGTAGCTGTAGATGAACACTAGACTACACTGATAGCCTCTGTATAGTTGTAACATTCATTTAAAATTCAGCCAGCTATTTTGGAAGATGTTGTGTTGAAAAAGCCAGCGGTGATTCATAGTGAATACACTCGGAATTGAATTGGAAATTGAGCTGCGAGGCAGGAACTGAAGGTTTTCGGTCCTCTTCCAAGAGGAATGTGTAACAGTTGAAATACGCTTAGCAATTTTCTTTTGATCGCGGTAAATTTTCATCCAATAATTATTTGTTAGAGAGATCTTACTCCCATCCTTATGCGACCGAAAAACTTCCCAGATTTTAAATCGTCCCTCCTTCTCTTTGACTAGATTCGGGTTTATTTCTTGTATTTATCTATGATGACTATTTGACAAAAGGGGCCCCAAGATTTTATCATGGATGTCTAAATCCTCAATCCTGATCATTGAAGTCGAATTCAAGTGTAGATTGTTAAATTTCTGTTCGATCCCAGTCTTCGAATAGTTCCAGTAGTTCAATAATGTAGTTGATGGGCATCTCACTTTATTTAGATCCTAATCCAGACAATTTGCTTTCAATATTGTATTAGATAAATCAATCAAATTGTTTGGCCCGTATTTTTTCAAAACTAGCTCTTGATGAGTCTATGGTCAGTTGCGCTATGAAGGAAACCAGAAATTTGCGGTTGAATGCATTGCTCAATGGTGTTGCGTAAGTATTATGCCTTATTCATTCATTATTCAGTAATACTATTTTAAATCTATAAAGTATTTGAATTTGAAATGTTCTTGCATCCGTAATATATACTCAAATTTATTAGTTGCAGCAAAAAGTTATTCTCGTTGAAGCAGTTATTCAGTTCTAATTTAAATTACATGAGATTAAATCAGGGATTAGGGGCTAGCTGGTTATTATTCCAATGGTCCAGACATATTTGTATAAATCTTACATATCATTACCCACGCACAAGCCTCGGGCTCATGTGGGATTCGTTAGTCAAAAATATAAAATTATTTAATATGTATATAATCAGTATCTACAATCATGGTTGTATCAAGCTTTCAATTAACAAATTTCATGGAAAATTTAATTCCAATACAAGTGATACAATTTTATCAATTATGAATTATGTTGTAGGTTAAAATAATGTATGATTATTGTAATTTGAGTGAAGTACTATTTTTTTCACATCGGTTTTGCATTGTGCAAACCTATTACTCATTAGCTATTTGATTCTATTCAAACTAGTAAAATTAATATAACGAAAATAGTTTTTCTGCTGGAACTAATAAATTATTAACAGTCCAGTTATGTTGCTCAGTCCTAGAAAGTACGTGCTTCAGAAGTGTTTTATATTTCAATATATTTCACAAATTTGTTGCTGAGTGAACTAGTGCAATTCATTAAATCAATTGATTAATCGTTGAACAGGTACCGTGTTCAATTACTATACCGTTCAATTATTTTGTTTCATTTTAAATTGATTGACATTTTTATCCATGTTGGGCTTCATAGAAGTAGAATGTAATAAATCACAATTTAAATTTACATTGCTTTTGCTGAGGGTTTCTTTAACTTGTGAGGAAATGATTGCACTCTGTAGGGTAATGATTATTGACATGGATTTAGCAATAATGACTGGGCAAAAAATTCTTATATGTATGACTCTATTAACCACTACTTATTATATTGCAATACTGGGCTTCAAGATTAGTCAACTCAATAGGGTTTAGTATGTTGATTAATCACCTGCATTATCAAAATTCTACTGTAGAGTTTTTCATGCAAACTCAACATTTGATACAATCAATTTATCAACGTTCTACTGAAATCATTTTATTACATTCTTCACATGATTTTTAGCCGTTATTTATGTATTGAATATGCTCACATTCTCTGGAAAAAACTTCTCACTACTGTACCGTATTCAACAACATAATTAAACTTGTTGACAAAAGATTTTAAGATCTTAAATCTAGTTCTAATTGAAAATAATTTGGTACAACAGAGCCCTGATTAACCGAGTTTCAGATTAACCAAGCTACTGGCGCGTAACTTGGGTGCAGTACAACGTGGCAAAATGAAGTGTTTCATTGACATAAAGCTGGGGTTTACTGGCTGCGCACTTTTTACGGAGAGTACTGCGCACCAGTGTTACCAGGCGCAAGCTAGAATTATTGTGCGGGATAAGGCTCCAAATTACCGTACGTTTATTGTTAAGTAGGGTAATTTTGAGCCAAATCCCCCACAATTCGTCAGCTTACGTCTGGCCAAACTGGTACGCATTGCGCTCCGCAGAAAGTGCGGAGCTAGGAAAACATCGGAACACTAATCGTTGCGCTTTTCTAATCACCAATAGAATAAAATAATGTAAATATTTTAATAAATAATAATGTGTAATTGTAATAAATGAATGAATATCAAGTCATTTGATATTGTTTTACACACAGAGCAATGCAATAAAATATGTTATAAAAACATACTCGTGAATGTTACACACAGCGCATTGCTACTTCTCCACCAGTGGTCACTAAATTCTGTTTTCTCATCTTTTGCCACGTTTTTATTCATTTTACTGCGGAAAAATCCGTGTTATCCGAGTCTTCGATTATCCGAGCTACCCTCGGTCCACATTAACTCGCTTAATCGAGGCTCTATTGTACTCAGTTGCATTCCTTATTGAGTTGACCATCTTCTTGAACAGCCAGCCGTTTAAAATCAGATAACATTCCTATCTAACTTGCATTAAACATTCATTAAAATTCATCATCCGAGCTACCCTCGGTCCATATTAACTCGGTTAAACGAGGCTCTACTGTACTCAGGTACATTCCCATATTGAGTTGACCATCTTCTTGAACAGAAAGCCGTTTTATCAGATAACATTCCTATCTAACTTGTATTAAACAGATATTCATTATAATTCATTGGGAATTGGTTTCCCAACCATTGGAAATGAAACGAAAACTTAACTGAATTCAGGGTCCGGCTACACAAAATTCCATTGGTTGATCTTCATTGTCAAAAGACAGCCAAGACTGTCCATGTAGTCGGACTCTGAGTTTAAGTTTTTGTTGCATTTTCGGCGGTTGAGAAAGCGTAGCTTTAGCCCATCTAAGAGTTCTTGCTCAGATAATTAATAATCAAGGATAATCGCCATTGAAAAATCAAATGAAGGTGGAATTCACGCTGTTACAACCTTTTTTGTACACCATTCCACAACCTGTGTATGATTTTGCTATGGTGATTATCACCACATATCAAACACACATGCTATGTAATGGTGTATACCACCATTTTTCAGCATGCGTTTGTTTGTACGATGGTGATTATCCTGAGTATTGGATGCTCCACTGAGCAAGCACTCTCAGGTAGCCTTTCTCTTGAGAACAAAAAGAGAGATATTACATGTTAGATTGGCCTTATTTCCATAATAAAAATACTTTTTGTTAATCATTGACAATTGGACAATCAATATAATTATATTAGACAATCAATATTTTATATTAGATGAATATTCTTGCTTGATTTCGACTTTCAAGTAAATATTTCAGTTGAAAATAGAATATTTCTATATTTTTCGGCATTGTTACTTGCTTACTTTTGAAAAACTTTAAAATTTTGTAAAATAAATAATATTATCCAAATAGTATATTTTGTCCTGTCTTGCAATGAATTAATATTATTTCTCTTTCTTCTTTATTAAAATTGTTTATTAAATGAACAATTTGATGGTTTCTATGTATTGTTACATTTTTAAACATTTGGATTGCACTTATTATAAATAAATTATTTATTTCCCTTTTCAAATATATCGTACAAAGTTATTATGCTCTTACAAAATGTTTGGTATAAAGAATTGTAACTAATCCTAATTAAGGAATTTACATTCATGGTTAATTTTTAAAGTGGACAAAACCGAGACGTGTTTTTTTATATAATGTTTCTCAATTGCGTCTTAGTAGTTGAAAATTCTTGGATGATTTCGATTTTCAAATGCATCATTTCAAGTCAAATTTGAAGAAAGCACGAAGTGAAAATGTGCTCAACTTTATTGTAATGTCAATACTGAATTATTGACTCCATCTAATTTCAAATAGCTTGATACAGGTCTCCCCCCTGAAATTCCTTGAAATATATAAGAATGGTTGAAATCTACAGTAGAACCTCGTTTAACTAACTTTTTTAAAGATTATTCGGAAATTCTTTTCTCATAACGAGAAAAAGGTTTTGAATGAGTTGACTTAGTCAATTATTCTAAACTTCCCTCGCAAAAATTATTCATTGAATTCCTTGTATTATCAATTTCATTTTTATAATGAAAATATGTTGGCGTTTTCCAAGACGAAATTCCTTGATCAAGAAGGCTTAGATAAACGAGGTTCTATTGTATTTTAGATTAGTATTTGAATCCGTATAATATTATTTTTACTACCAATTGAAGAAACTATTGGCATTGAATAAATTATAACCGCTTTCTCATTATGCCCTGTTGTCAATTTAATTTTTTGTTTGACATTTTAAATTAAACTCTGTAAATGATTGATTAAGCTGTATTGATCTATTTTCTGATAGTTTGCTATAATATTGCATTAGCCAATAATTATTGTCTTAAGTCATCCTAAAAGTTCACTGAATGACATTAGAATAATTTTATTGGAAATACATTTCAGAAGTCCACATTTTGGACTAAAAACAACTGCCTCTTTATGAAACCAAAGACTTTAATTGGTGTTTTTTATATTGTTAAATTTCCTAGTAGTTTAATTTTTTCAAATATATTTTTTAAAAACGATAAAAGGAAAAGATAATTTTATCCATTGAAAACACATTTCATTTCCCCTTCATTTTATCTAGAAATCTTAATAACGTACATTTTTAAATCCAATTTACTGCGTAACTAAATTTCTTAGCAATTTGATAAATTTGAAAATCAAGTCTAGTTTCAAATTTTGTCCAATTCCTTCCATGTCGTTATTGAATCTATGGGTTTATTAAAGCTAATGAATAATAAGACTTGAAGTTGTCACAACCACATTCATTGAAAACCGTGAGATACTATTTTTGGTTGTTACACCATTATCAAACTCAATCAGGTTTGATTGAGATTGATAATGGTGTAACAACCGAAACTAGTTTCTCAAGATTTCAATAAATGTGGTTGTGACAATTTCGTCTTATTATTCATTATGGATACCTTCCACAATATCACCTTCGCCACTACAAAGTTTATTAAAGCTATCAAATCTAAACGTTTAAACTTGACATAACCAAATATCAAATGAATTTCACAAACGTATTTTTACAATAACTCCTACTGTATAATATCATTGAAGCATTCATGTTATACTTTGTCAATAGTTTCTTCAAACAAGAATGTCCTAAAATTGACGAAGTTAGTAAAATGCTGCACATTTTTCCAGGATGGGTGATGGATTCAACAGATTTGAAAACAGAAGGGGCAGTCGCGGAAGGGGTTCGGATTTCAGAGGAGATAATTTCCGAGGTGGAGGAGGAAGAGATCATTTTAGGGGAGGTGACGATTTCAGAGGAGAGAGAGACAATTTCAGAGAGGAGAGAGACAACTTTAGAGGGGAGAGAGACCACTTTGTAGGGGATAGAGACAACTTTAGAGGAGAACGTGACCACTTGAGGGGGGAGCGAGACCAATTTAGGGGAGAACGAGAGAATTTTAGAGGAGGTCGAGACAACTTTAGAGGAGACAGGGAAATGATAAGAGGTGGTGATCGAGAAATGATGAGAGGAGATAGAGAAATGATAAGAGGAGATAGAGAAATGTTTAGAGGAGATAGAGACAACTTTAGAGGTGATAGAGGCAACTTTAGAGGAGGTAGAGGGAGTTTTAGAGGAGACCGAGACAACCTTAGGGGTGACAATTTTAGAGATGGCAATTTCAGAGGAGATAGAGGTCCTCGTGGCAGAGATAGAAGTGGAGGGAGGAATAGAGATGATGAAAGACGAAGAAATGATGATAGGAATAGAAGTGGAGGAGGGGGAGGTGGAAGAGGTGAAGGAGCGGGAGGAGAAGCAGGAGGAGGAGGAAGTAACGCCAACGAAAGGCCCGAAAACAACAATGCTGATAATAAACCTAAAGAAGAAGGTGTGAAAGAAGATGCCAAACCTGAAAAAGCTCCTGAAACTTCTGAAGCGGCCCCAAAGGAAGCCAACAGTACAGAAGCAAAGGAGTAAGTGGAATAAAGAAGTAAATGGAATAATTGGACGTGAAGTTTTCTCAATATTCTAGCTAGCACACATCCCGTTTTGAAACTGATGAGAAAAAATTAATAATTAATTTATCAGACATTATATTTATATCTATCATTATTTTTTGCTTGCGTGACTCCTTAAAATATCAAGTGTAGTTGCAATTTTTAATCTTGAGAATATTGTTGGATAGTAATTCATATTCTTTTTTGTGTTAGAAGTCTATTACAATTTGTTGTACAACACGTAGAGAAGGGTACCCTTCGTTTTATCATCTACAATATCTATATTAATAGGAATAAGATATTTTAAACGCTGAATCTGGTGTTATTGTAAGACTCATGTAGCATTTCTGTCACTATTATATGTGTCAATAAAGCTATCTTTTTGGTGTATCAAGAATAACTGATTTTGGTTTTTGTTGTAAATTCTTGTCTGATTTTTATTGTTTTTGTTTATTGAATGAAAACCTTACTATTCATAAGGAAAAACTTGTGAAATTTGTTCATGTATATGAAGTCAACCTTGAAGTTTTCTTAGTCTGTAGAGGATATGCATTTCAAGTCTCCCTTTAGTCGGTTTATTAATGTACCGTAGCCTGAATATTTGAAAAGAAGGAGCTGTGTAAAAAACCAACTTATTTATTTTTATTCAGTCTTATCTACTAGATTTTACTAGATTCCTAGATTCTAGTAGATTGTACTTATCACTGTTCCGCTTAATGCTTGAAATTTGTTTTTGAGAAGTTTCGTCTTTTTTGAGTGATGAACATCATTCATACTGGAAGTTGAATCTAATAATATAATTATTTCTCTATAAATTTCTCTTATTCCGTTTGTTGTTCTTCTTAGCTTTATTGTCTTTCCTAAACTCTTTTATTCTAGTCATAATTTTCGCAGGCCTTCTTCAATGTTTGAGTTCTTCCATTAGTTTTTGTCTTCGCTATCTTTGCGCATGAAATGTGCATTTTAAAAATAAATTGACTATAATCTCCAAGTTGAGTATTTAATTTGTCAGTTTTAAAAAATACTCCTACATTCGTAACATGTTAGCTTTCAAAAATTCCTTGTTCCTTGTGAAATAGAATCTTTTAAAAAACCTACCTGAGGTAGTATTATTTCATGATTGAGGCAAAGAATTCAGTCTACAAAATGAAGCATAGATTTACAGATTATTGTAAAATTCGCAAAATTATATTTCGTAATTTTCTTTTGAATATCTATCATGTTTGCTTGGATGTGATTGATTGACAAGTCCAATGCTTGAGCACTTAGCAGAATTATTTGTGCCATATATATCCACAACCTTATCGAACAAAATTGTGTCACTAGTTTCACATAATAAATGTCTTAATGCTTGTCACTAGTCTACATTAATAAGCCACCGAAATGAGTGATTTTGGAAAAAAATATTTGCTGTATTATACAGAATGGGGCGTGGGAAACGGACATTTTAAAAATAATAAGAACGTAGACAATTTTGTACGTAAAATTTATTTAAAAATAGAAACATCAAGCTTAAACAATGCCTAAAACAGTAGGCCATGTACGAAAAGTTACATTCTTCAAGTGATGACCATTTTCATTAATGCACTGCTGAAGGCGTCACGAAAATTTCTACTCTCCAAAATTTGTCTGTTGATTCCAGCGATATTCTGACGAATTTCATTATGGGGATATTTAAAATCACATGTCTATGAATCAAAACCTCGGACACTAGATGTATTGAAAAATGAAATTCGTCAGAAGATCGCTGGAATCAACAGACAAATTTTGGAGAGAGTGGAGGGAATTTTCGAGAACGCCTCCAACAGTACATGAATGAAAATGGTCATCATTTGAAGGATGTAATTTTTTGTACATAACCCACTGTTTTAGGCATTGTTTAAGCTTTATATTTCTATTTTAAAATAAATTTATGTACAAAATTACCAAAGTTCAGATTATTTTAAAAAAGTCCGTTTCCCACGCCCCACTCTGTATAATGCAGCAAATATTTTCTCCAAAATCACTCATTTCTGTTGCTTATTAACGTAGACTAGTGACACGCATTAAAACATTTATTATGTTTAACTAGTGACACAATTTTGTTGGATTAGGTTGTGGATATAATCTAACCTAACCTAACCTACAGTTTTAGGCATTTTTTAAGCTTTTTTCTATATTTTTTTAAATTTTACATACAAAATTGCCAAAGTTCTGATTATTTTTAAAATGTCTGTTTACCACACCCCACTCTGTACTTCCAAAATACTTCCCAACGGTTAGCAGTTAGTACTTTATTTAATAAATTAATTGAGAATGAACTGAATTGGTTTTAAGTGTGTCAAATGTTGCTGCTAAAGGTTTTTAGACATTCTAGACAAATTTGGACATGTGCATCTAACAAACAAACAGACATTTCTTACAAACATTTTCTTATTCAGAAAGCTGGTATTATACTCAAATAAAAATGTTGTGCCAAGGGTTATCAAATAGAATAAGAAGTGTCAGGGTGCTTGCACAATGGAGTATCCAAGACGACCCAATGATGATAACCATCAAAAATGAAACTCATGCTGTGGAATTTGAGAATGACCGATGGGAGCGAATAGGTTATCGAGATCCACATTATAAACAAACCAGTTGATATTTTATTGAGATAAAACTGGCATGGGCTAGTGTGCTTGCACAGTGGAGCATTCAATCGATGATAATCACCATCGCAAAATTAAACACATGCTGTGGAATTTAATGTACGACAGATTGGAACAGCGTGAATACCACCACTCAAAAGCATGTGTTTGATTTTGCGATGGTGATTATCATTGAGTATTGAATGCTCCACTGTGCTAGCAAGCACCCTTGGAAAAATTGTGTATTTTTATATATTTTCTTATTAAGATTCATTATGGAAACTATTTTCCTCAGTTAATAGAACATTCCAACATGCTTTGTGTCTTCATTTGATGTGAAAATTTACTTGAATCGTCATCATTTGTTAAATGTTAATACGGAAAAGATGCCAGTGGTTTAATTAATAAATTAATTGATTTGTTTAATAAATACAACACATACAGGCATTTTGATCCTCATTTCTCTGGTATATGGAAGAAGCCGAATAATCTATGTAAAGATAGATAGATAGATAGATAAATAGATAAATAGATAATTGACTTTTATTGAAGCACTTTACAATTTATTAACATGAGTGCTGTGGGCGAAGTTGAGGCATAAGAGCCTCTTCCACTTAACCCATGGATATAGGGAGAGAAAATCAAAACTTACCACTGAATAACAACAAAAATACTATTGATGAAAATTTTGCGTTTAATCTGATCGGGTCATTTGAATACTGCATCATACATCTAACATTCTAACCGATCCAAACGGTAGTTAAATTCAGCATACATTGTTACGGCTTCTATCACTAAAATAATGCTGGCGACATGTGAAAGTAACACTCGAACTTTATTTACACAAATTACTCACAACACGCACTAATCCATTATATCGCACATGAAAACACAACAAGAAGCGAAACAGATCAATAATGTTCAGCTAATAATGAATGTACTTTATCTTTCTTTGTGGTGGTGAAGGTGATAATGTGGAAGATATCCATAATAAATAATAATACGAAGTTGTCACAACCAAATTTATTCAAAATAGTGAGATACTAGTTTCGGATGTTACTTCATTATCAATCTCAAACAAACTCCAGTTTGTTTGAGATTGATGATGAAGTAACATCTTAACTAGTATCACTATTTTTAATAAATGTGGTTGTGACACCTTCGTCTTATTGTTTATAATGTAACTAGCTGGCCCGACGCGCGTTGCTGCGTTCTCATAAAAATTCTTGATTTTATTATTTTTCACCTCCCACTGAGGTTACATTTCAAATTTCAACCTTCTAGGACTATTAGGGAAGAAGTTAGTCCTAGGGCTCTTCCAGCTGATCAGAGAGGCCTCCTTCGTTGTTTTCTTACACAGTAAGACCTTACTCACCACCTTTCAATGAGCATTTCAAATTTTAACCTTCCACGACTATTAGGGTAGAAGCTAGGTTTTTTATTTTATTATTCGTCACATCCCGCTGAGGCTGCATTTAAAATTTCTAGCTGCATTGGTTAACAGATGTCATCAACCCGGCATAATTACATTTCATCATACCCAGTCATATGTTTCCTACATACTGCAAGGCTCTGACTGTACGGTAGCCTACATGCAAAGTGCAAAGTCTTTTGCTGTTCAAAGACAGCGTAAATAACGCCGCTAAGGGGCCTGCCATATGATTAAAAACTGTTGACTTCTATCAGCTGTTCCTTTAAGCTGTTTGGCCGGCAAGTTCAGTAGGTTAGGTGAATGATGATTTGCAAAACACACAAACAGCTTGTCCATCGAAACAGCGTGTACAGCAGATCGAAAAATTTCAAATTATTTTCCATATGATTAAAAGATCCCAGTAAGCTAGCTAGCCATGTACCCGTGCTTTGCGTAGGCAAAACTTTAACCCCCTAAAATTGCGAATTTTGAAAAATCCTTTCTTATTGCACGGTGAAATCCTATAAGGATTGTTCATACGAAGTTTCAAGTTCATAGGCCTAGTAGTTTTGGCTCTGCGTTGATGAGTGAGTCAGGGTATCATCCTTTTATAGATAGAGATTTATTACTTGACAAAAACTTATTACTAACTGCCAATAGGCCGATCAATAATTCAATAAATAGCTTCAATAAACTGTTCAAAGACGTAAAAAGAAATGTCTTAAAGGCAGTTTAACACTCAATAAATAAACTGAACACTTGTGACTGTCACTGTAACACTATATATGGCAATAGCACCGATATGTATATTTGTATAAACTCTAAAAGAAGCCTAAATAATATACTGCCACTATGTCGTTTATCACTTAATCACATTAACGTTAGAATCCCAACTTGATAAGCGTAATCACAATGTCTATACTGTCACTGTATACGAAAGTTCTGAAGAGTAAATAACTGAACTCCTGCTCACCAGGACATCCGCTTTTATAAGCTTTTATTTTGTAACATTCCAGGAAAGTCAACATCTCCGTAGGCTTCTAGATGTTTCTATTTACACAGATAATGTTGTCTCGAACATTGTAGATGACCATTTGATAGTTAGGAAAATTAAGGGACGAGAAGGAGAATAAACAAAAAATGCCTCTTATTAATGTAAACGGATGTACTGTTGCCACAAAGGGCAGCGCAGAAATACGTTATTTTCTTTCTTGCTTTTCCTAGCACTATTCTCATACAGCCCATAGGGATATTCTCATTGAATTCGGGATACTGTATTTCAATTTTTCATAGAATCGGTTTGAAATATTAGTCTCGAATCAAGTAGAACATAATTACAGCAAGTTGACCTTCTGTCTATCGAACTATAAAATATCCATGAAATTTTTTTCGAGTCTTACGGTATTCGTTGATGAGAAATTGTCTTGCCAAGATTGCAATGTCAAGGATCACCATAAAAAGTTTTTGCGAAGAGGATTTCGTTATTTAAATGTTCGTTTTTAAATGTTCTGTTCTATTTATTTTGGGCTTCGACCAAACACTTCTGAAATTTCCAATTTTGATTTTTTTTCTTGAAACTCACTAGAGAACAAAACTACATCTTTTGGCTGGTTTGCATCTATTGAAAGTAAATTATTGCGTGAGGCATATACAAAAGATATTTCTATTTTTCTGTGCTGGAGAGTTGCATAAATATAGTCTTATTCATTTAAAAAATTCTAGGATGAAGCTCACATAGGTTTAAGACCTGTGCATGGCTAATGAGTTGGATGAAGGTGATTGATGAGTTGGATCTACAGTTTTAGGTGGGTTCCGAACCACCGGGAAGTGATTTTACAGCAGAGAACAGTGTCTTTATTCTGGCCAATCTAATAGGTCTTTACAAAGAGTGCCCAGGAGAACGCAGCTTATCTCTATCTGATCGAACAGATACCTGCTACGGCTCACGGTTATCACTTACCTCGTGAAATCTTGTTGAAAATCAAATTGACAAGTCTGTAAGAACCTGCAAGAATCAAATAAATTTGAACAAGATAGTGAAGTTTTAAATCTCTTTCATCAGTGCTTGTTCATGCTCGAATAAAGGAGAAAGTTGGTAAGGTTGGATTGTTTGTAAGGTACCGTATTTGGATATGGTGTTAAAGGCATTGATCTATTTTTTTTATTTATAATTAGCTGGAGATATATCAATTTAAATTTATTCAGATTATTCAAAATACAATAAGAACTATAACAAAGTTAGAACCTATTATGCCTGCCGAGAAAGTCCTGTGCGCTGGCATGAATTGCAAAAAAATTTAAACAAAAGATTATACAAGAGTTCGATTTACAAGGAAGATGAATGAAAAACAGTAAGAGAGGGAGTGATGAGGAAGGAATAAAGGAAGGTAAATGTAAAAGAGGGAAAATGCTATGAGAGAATTAAAATATTAGAAATGTACTTGTCTACATATTTATATAAAGATTTTTTAGAAACAGCGCAGTGATTGTTTAGAACAGTTTCTCCTCAATTTTATCTAAAACTATCCATTTTTCCATTCAATTTCTTTCTTTCTTATTTATGTATCTACTTGTATTTTCAATAAATGTTGGTAAAATGAGGTTTATTTACTTTAGGAAATAAATAAGAAGGTTTTTTGCACACCTCTAAGTCCTTTGTGACATGTTCAAATAGGGTTTGAGAGGGACGTAATTTGAAAGAAGGTACACGAAATTGAAAAAAGTTCCTTTTTATGTAGAATATTAGGGTTTTTTATGAAAAGTTGTCGAACTGTCTAAATCTTGAAATCATTGAATAAATCCTTAGTTGAACAGTCGGGTCTGTCCAGAATTGTTTTAATTCGATAAAGTGGTAAATAAAATTTTACTTTAAATTTTAAAAGATATAAAGTATAGAAAAATAGAAAAACATAAATACTGTGTATATATATATATATATATATATATATATATATATATAGTGGTATCAAATTAATTAATTACAAAGATTGGAACATTTTGGCATCACTGTAAGTAAACTGTACAATGTATAGTAGGTGGCTAACGAGATGGCTGGTCTTCGCCATATATAACCTTAGTTTATTTCTTGAAAAGGTGTACAAAATCGGAAATGCTGACTTGATTATTTTTCCATACTTCCATGGATTCTACCATTCAAATTGCGAGTCCACGGCATAGAAACGTTCTGGGTAGACTCGCTATCTCCTTATTCACGCGCAGTGTTATATGCTTTATTATCACTTATCGGGTGGTTCGGAATCCACATAACTTGTGGATTCTTCAAGTTTTTCATAACATTGTTCAAACGTCTAAGTGGAACTGCCCTTAAGGTTCTCCTCACCATAAAAAGCCCTACGTTTTTTATTATTAGTATAAGATTATGGTTCCTCATCAAGATATTCCATAGCATCTTTCTAACTGCTCAATATGATTTTATTTCCGGTTTCTCTTTGTATTCTCAATTTTTTAATATTTTGTTCACTCATTTAGGAATTTCATTTATTCAGATACTCAATATCATCAATTTTCTCTTGGGTTTGCCCAATATTATTTTATTTCCGTTATTATCTCTATTTTATAAATATTTTGTTAGCTGTAATTAAGCTTGGATGTTACTATGTATGACTTTCAATCTGGAATTCCATGTAATTAATCAATATCATTAATTTTTGTTTGAGTTGGCTATTTGTTCTATTAACATATTGTTTTTCTTTTGTGCTGTATTTCGTTATAGTGGGCTATAGAGTTTTATTATTTTTATTTTATTAGCTTGTGTTTCAGTTTAATTCCTTATATTTTGCTATACGTAGTGAATTTTTTGTCTTCATTTCTTATATTTTGTTATAAGTAGCATATCATTCTGTTTCATTTCGTATATCTTGCTATTCCGTGTCTTTCAGTTCTATTCTTTATATTTTCTTTCATTCTCATTCGTAATTATCTCCATTATTCCTACAGGAATCAAAAGGGTGGCCCTGATAAGCCTGTTCTCCCGCCTCATGAATCGGCTCATGATTCACCTTACCGCCCGGCCGCTGTACTCGATTACAGTCTTGATACTGATAGATCCAGGTCAGGAGTGAATGTCATCGAATATGGTCATCAAAAGCTGCCTTCAAGTAAGTTTGCACGTTTAGAAACCTCAATTGAAGTAATTTTTGTTGACTTATTTCTGAGTTTTACAAGATTAACATGAATAACGCACTACATGAATATCGCTAAAACTTGAAATCTTGATGTAACATTTAAATTGAGATCTCTTGAGTTATCTATCTTCAGCAATTAGCTAGATAGAAGCACTGCAAAAACTATATATATATTTTTTTGGAAATTATTTATTTATTTCTAATACATGTATGAAAATTGCAATTAATGCCAAAACAAACCTCATTGAATAAAACAGATTGGCTCAAATCAACAAGAAGGAAATTACAAAACAAAAGTTGAAACGCTTTGCTAATAAAGAAATAAAGTCAAAATAGATACAGTAATAAAACGGCATGAAATAACAGTATAAAGAAAATAGCCCAAACCAAAGAAATAATGAAATAGATAGTAGATATAGTACTAGTTGAAAGAAGAAAATTTAATTTATGGTCTGCAAAACGATGTTAACATCTAAAATTCCAGAGCTTGAAAAATTTTTCTACTAAAATTGCGCAGATTATCAAATAATGAGTCTAGAATCGATTGTTGTTTTACATTTGAAAATTCCATCACACACTAGAAAACAGTAAATAATAATTAATTAATCACATTTTTATCTTTGTAAACATTGACACTGTACAATTATAAAAATAATATGGCATTACAGCGTGCAGCACTGTAGAAATATATTTTCGATTGAGATTGGAAATGGATAATGCAAGTACGATTGTATAAAGGATGTTTCTCATAGAGTTACCAATACTTGTGAGCTTGTAGTACTCACTAAAATAATGATTTAAGTTCTTCTTTGTTGTGGTGAAGGTGATATTGTGGAAGATATTCATAATGAATAATAAGACGAAGTTTTACACATTTATTAAAAATAGTGAGATACTAGTTTCGGTTGTTACATCATTATCTATATCAATCACAAACAGAGATTAATAATGGAGTAACAACCGAAACTAGTATCTCACTATTTTTAAAAAATGTGGTTGTGACAACTTCGTCTTATTAGGCATTATGATAAAAGTTCATATACATAAAGGTCCGGTAATACTTCGTTGCAGAGTTGAAGTGGCGGAAGCAACTAGCCCCATCAATTTATCTATTCAGACATTTGTAGTAACTTCATTTTACTTGCAATTTGATTATTTTCTGTGTAACATATGGTGAAAAATTGAATTAAACAAGTTGGAAGTCGATAACTATATTAAGTTACTTTTTATATATTCAACAAAATTTGTAAAAATGGTCCAAAAACCATGGGATTTCAAGTTTGAAGTGGATGAATTTGGTTTAAACATGCATTTTTTTCTGAGAAAGCATGTAGAAAATTTAATTGTAAAGAAATAATGTCCAGTAACTCAATAGCCTACTCAATCAATAACACACCTAAATCTCATAAAATTGGAATTAATTGATCAAACCAAATATAAATACCAAGCTTACAAAATTAGTGAAAACTTGATTCAATAATAATGCAGATTTGTTGAAATCTGGGGATTATTTGTCACTTTTGGTCAGAATTAAATTATCAACAAGGTTTGCTAGAAAAACTACAAGATTATTGTACAATTAACAAAGTTTATCCACTTTGAACTTTAAAAACCCTTTTTTTAAATAATTTTTTATATTTTGTTGAATATCTCAAGCATTACTGTAGTTATCGACGTCAAACTTGTTGAACTATTGAACTTTTCAGACTGTTTCACATAGAACCTGATCAAATTACAAGTAGAATGGAGGCACTACAAATTTCTGAATGAGTAATCTGTTGGCTAGTAGCTAACTTCCACCACCTTCAACTAACTCTGTTACGAATTATTACCGGATCTATGTTTATATGAACTTTTTCATTATTTTAGTGAGTACAAGCCCACGAAGTATTGGTAATACTATGTGAAATTTTAGCTGTGAAAAATTTTTTGTGAAAATTTAGTTGCACAAAGTACAATTACAAGCGATAACGCCGATTAGGCTAACCGGTGTAAGAGATAATTAACCGCGCGTTCACTGAAAATTAAATTTCACGAACTCCCGTTAAGCTACATTTTATAGATTATTTTTATTGTACCATTTTTATTGCTGCCTAAAAAAACAGTCGTTAAGTCACGTCAGAGGCCCTGAACTTATTCAGGTGCGACCTGATAACTCTGACACCAGACCTGAGCCAGCCAGGTCACACGATATTATTATTATTATTTATTTATTGTACCATAACACAGAACTGCAAATTAGGTTGTAGGTGTTAGAAACCTTTCAAGATGAATAAAATCTAAGAAATCTTAAGAATATAATATTATTGAGATAGTTGGATAATGATTCAAATAATTCACAATGCAATGATTCTTATTCATCTTTTTTCTCAACTTCAGAATCAGCTGTTGATCAAATTACAATGTAGCCAGATTGGGTCCGTTCGGTTAACGAAAATTAACTGAAGGATCTTTGTGCAACAGAAATAAAGCTTGTTACCCTTACGACAGTTAGTTAACGGAAATATAGCTGTTACACTTTCAACAGTTAGTTAACGGACATTAAACTCATTTAATTGACTCTCGTGCAACCGGCAGTTTTATATGAGCATCATTGAATGACATTGATTATTTCATGTATAACACTGACACAAGCTAACAACTGTCAATACTGCTAACATATAATAGCAATAAATGGATGAATTTCATAAAAACATGAAATGGCGTTAAATTTGTATTATTAATGTTAAATTGTACTGCCTTATTTCCTTTTTCCAAGATTTTCATTTTGTTCATGATCACATTTTATCTCTACATAGTATACATTTATAGTAAGTAATTGTCGAACAAGATCCAAATTTATTTTATATGAAATATGTTGCGCGAATTCAATTCTATTCTCAACTATAGATTATTTTCTCAAGTTGTCTAATCAGTTCAAATCTGAAATTGTTTTTTTTTTTTATTATAGTACTCGAAACTATTACAATTTTGTGAAGTCTTAGAGTATTTAGAAGAAGCCTCTTAATGAACTCAGAATATTTATCTAGTTAATATAAGATAATGTTTTTTTATACTTTGATATAATTTTATTTAGTATTCTCAATAATTTTGAATTGTTTTCAAGATATCGGGTTTCCTCTGTTCTAAGTTAATTATTTTATTAAACAAATGAGTTGCTGTAATAGGTGCTAAAAACTCTTTTCTGTAACTTTTAAATGTTTACACAACTGTAATCAATAATAAGACATGAAAATATCACAACGTATTTAAAACAGTAAGATTCACCATTATGAAACTTAATCAAACTAAAACTAAAGTACAGGCAGAGTAGCCTTATTTATATATTAAACACGGAATGATACTATTTTTTTAGGGAGAAAGTGTCTCTAATAGGCTGACATTGAAGGTCTGTGATTGGCCGAAGTCCAAAATAAATAAGACACGCCCACTTTACAAAGAAAGGCAATTGTAATCTTTTCATGTAACTTTATTCCCTACAGTTGTTTAAAATCATATTTATTTAGATGACAATAATGAATATTGCATTATGTTTCCTGTCTTTCCTTCTTCTGTTGCAGTTTATGATGAACCAGAGGTGCTTGAACCCTTGAAAATGTTCGACTACGATCACGGGTTGAAAAGGTCAAACTTTAGTGCGATCCAAGGTAAGGTTTAGGATAGATTTAATATTACATGTTCAGCTCATTTTAGATATTTAAAATTACATATTTTTCTAAGTGTAGATTGACTGTTACCTAAATGTAGAGATTGTAGGATGATGTACTGCACAAATTCCTGTAAGATTCAATTAGATGATTTTTGGCTAAATTAGCTGTTTTAAAAGTAATAGGATTTTAAAGACTGCCTTAACGTTTCCCCAGAAATGAATTCAACATCATTATTATTATTATTATTATCATCATCATCATCATCATCATCAGAATTTCATCTGTTTTTATGATTCAGATAAAGCGCATTGTCTGCGTAGGACAGACTGCGTTCTATTTGCTCTACTGAGTCCACTTACACAACTCATGAGTGCGTACTCAACTTTATTCTCACCATTCATTGTAATGGAACTTTCAGGGTACTTTCATAAATATATTTTACAGGTTTCAAATGAACAAAGCCACAGAAATGTTGATAGAAAACTTGTTTCAGCTGAAACTGAAGACTCTCGAAGGTATTTTGGGGGGTAATAAAAACATTTACAATAAAAAATACTCATTTAAAGGTTACCGTATATAAAACTATTCTTTAAATGTGTACATTGTACAATATTTCAAGACGATATCTTAGTAATTTTTAAGATAAGGGAAAAACGTCAAAATGGGTGATTAGTCATTCCAACCGACTCAAATTGTGGAATTTTAGAATTTTAAATTAGAATTTAGAAGAACCTTACGGGTAGTTCCACCGTTTAGTCATGCTATGGTAACATCCGTTTAAACAAATGATATATTCAAAATAAAATTCGCCAGAATTAGGTTATGCTATCGTCCAAGATACTATTATGTTCAAGTTGTACAATATTTCTGAATTTCTTGTATAGATTTGTATTACAATTTCGTGATGTTTCTTTTTTCAGCTCATCGAGAAAGTGGATTTAGAATTTCGGATTTAGACTTTCTGCCTGAGGCGCACGATTCCAGAAAAGACGATAGGGATAGGAATGGGTACAGAGGAAGAGACAGGGATAGAGAGAGCTCCAGGGATCGTGACCGTGATAGAGACAGGGATAGGGACAGAAATAGAGATAGGGATAGAGATCGTGATCGTCCCCGTAGCAGGGAAAGAGATAGGAATAGGGACGGTGGTTCTGCCAGAGATAGGGACAGGGAACGAGAAAGTGGCAGGGATAACAGGGAGCGGGAACGAGAGAGTGGCAGGGATAACAGGGAGAGAGAACGAGAAAGTGGCAGGGATAACAACAGGGAGAGAGATGCTGCCAGGGAACGAGAAAGAGAACGAGATGCAAACAGAGACAAGGATAGAATGGCAAGGAGACGAAGTCGAAGCAGGGAAAGAACAAATCGCGGTAAGATTTTTCAATATTTATCCATTTTTACAGTAGTTAATTATAATACAAGAATAGCTATTTGTGTAACTAGAGCGAAAAGTGGGAGATTTCTGCACCGAGAGAAACTTTTTTTCATGAGCCAAAGGTGATTGAAATAGTATATTTCGTTACTAGGCTTGGAAAGAAACGTTTTGCCGGTCGAGCATATGATAGTTCACGCACGAGGCGAAAGCCGAGTGCAGAAACGTGAATATGCGAGAACCGGCAAAAGTTTACAGCCGTGTAATGTACGATATTTTTTGTTACACTTGAGAGAAAGGCGTGCTCCAATCAGCTGGATAATATGCGAGACATTCAAAAGTATGCAAGACAATTGAACCAGCTGCTTTATTAAATTCAGAGTTTGATGGCCAAATTCCATAAACCAAAATAATGATAGCCTAGTGCAATCAGCTGGATAATATTGGAGACAGGTATTGAGTCATAGGTATAGTAATGTAATGAGTTGACTATATCTATACATATAATATATATGTGAGTCAACGGAAACATTTTTGCCGCACTCCATAGGTTTTTTCCTATCTTGTATAAGGCCCTATTTGTCAGCTTATTTTTCCGATCTAGCACGGAAAAGAGGCACTTTCCATACGTGACAAATCTATGGAAAGTAGCTACGTTCTATCAAGTGTAACAAAAATGTTTAACAAAGGCAGAAACAATACTTAGCGCTCGAATTACACATTCAATTTTTCCAACAGTAATGTATAATGTTATTTAAACAGAACAAAACAGGACATACATAACCTCTCAATTCCTCACATAACCTATCTTCGAATCAAATCGATTTTGACAATAACTACAGCTGACTGTGAGCTCGATTTTTGCATTGCTGAAGCAGGGTAGCCAACCTTTTTTTGAATGCAGAATAGGGAAGCTGCGTATTACATGCTCACTATTTTGTGTTGTTAGGTTGCAAATCTGGAGTGCGGAAAAGTATTTTTGTGCACTGGAATCTACTTTCCCGCACTGGTGCAGGAATAGACCATTTTGCATGCTACAGTTAGTGCAAAAATACAGTTAGTGCACTTTTTCTGGTCACTGTTGGAAAAAGCCATTTATTGATTTTGTTCGATTATTCAATGAAAAATATTCTTCATCTGAAAATAATATGCAGCTGTGTATATATATGCAATAATCAGATGTCGACTTTTAAACATTTTTTATTTATACTGATGGAATCAAAATGAAAATGATGTTGAAGACTGTCCCATTAAAAGTCGATTCACACACATCAGTCACAGTTCAGTCACGGTAACAATCAGTCACGTGACGGGTCGGCGCCGGACGAGTGTAGACAGCGTAACCGGGAACTCATATAAGAGTATATTTTATGACTGTGACGAGACGGATAGCTCGGAACAGAGACGCGCCATGACTGAAGGTTATGAATCGACTATAAAGCCGACCATTCACTATCAGATACACTTTTTTTTTAGATTACGTCTTGGAGACTCCAGTTAAGGAGTATAAGATAAGTCAGATCAACAATTATACTCTTATACACTAGTTACCATAATTACTAGAAATCAATTAATTGAGGTGAGGCTTAATTTTTATGTGAAAGGAATTTAAATTGTATTAAAAGACGTTAATCGATCAAAAAATCAGGATAGCATTAGTGGAAGGAACTCTTGTAACAATCTGATAGGCTCCCAAAATTCTAAGAGATTAGGTAGATCTACTTCAATATGCAAAAGCAACGGTAAAGTAATAACACCTGACATGTACGCCTGTTCATGTGTACCCGATAGTGTGTGGCGGGAATAATTAGCCTTTCAAGCGACCTGACAACTGATGAATATTCGATCAGTTCTGCCTTAGAGATGCTACACGCAATATTTGAAAAGATTGCTGAGGTGGCTGACGGCGCATGCGCACTGACCGTTAATGCTTTCGCTCATTCACTTATCTGTTTCATCACATAGTAATCCTGAGATCAAGAACGGATTGTAGATATTATTCCTTATTGAATCATATGCCCAGACTGTTAAATGCTCTTGGTGGTGAGGTGGATGTGTTCATAGATAGCCCAGTAATGTCCTAGCGCAAAATTCGTATGCTTTTGTCTCAGAATTGAATTACATATGCAACCTCATTAATAATCAATACTAATGTTTAATTCCTCTTTCCTAACTCTATTAGTCACCCTCTTCTAAATTTCTATATCATCATCATGTTTCCATCATCATAGCATATTATTCCCAGCCATAATTTATTGTCATTATCTCCACTGCCTTCTTCCTCCTCCTCTTCATCTTTCATCTCTCTCATCACCACCTTATTTTGTTATTTATTTGGGTTTTTTTTGTATCATTTTGCTATGTTAAGGAGGCATAATTCGAACAAATTTCAAAATTATATTCGCTTTCTTTGGACTATTGGACAGTTTCAGTGCTTCATTTTTTAAGTGAACATCCAAATTAATATTCATGTTTCGGAAAGAATCAGGAATTATACGTCAAAGTGAAAGTTCTAGCTGAACTTGGTTATAACCTAAAATTTAGATTTTTTTGATTGGAAATTTGTAAAGAAAGCAGTAGTGGGCTGTGCCTGTTGTATCTTTACTTGATTGTGTTTTGTAATGAATAGATAAATAAATGAAATAAATAAGTAATTGGGTATTGCTACCCTACCTGCTGCTTCCATTGAAAGTTTGTAAATAAATAATCCTTCTGTAACTAACCATTATCTATTAATCTTATGATGAAAAAATGTATCTTTTATTTTGCAGAGTCGGCTCTTGAAAGGGATGAAAGAAAAAAACAGCATACTGATGATGCGAAAGAAGACAATAAAGAAAATGAGAGAAATAAGTAAGCACATTTCGAACTGTATTTCCCAATGTTTAAATCCTCAGTATCATTTATTACTCTGTTGTGTTAACATTTGACTTAGAGTTCCATTCTCCATGTAAATTTAGTTAATTGAAAATATCATTCTAGTATAATTAGCTAGAAGGTCAGTGACCAATCGAAGAGGAAGTTATCAAAGAGATTGATCGCTAAAAGTAGAAATTACTGCAAGTAATTTGACTATAAAAGTATAAACTACTTGTACTTTTATCAACTATTTGTGTAAAGTATAAGTGATTCTGTATTTTGAATCAGTGGATTTTTTATGTGTTGAACGTTTAAAAGTAAAGACGAGATTATTTCTTACTCCAAACTATCGATGGTGCATTTTAAAAATGATATTGAACCACCATGTTATTCATGGAAATTGGAATATTCTGATCACTTTCAAAGTGAAGTGAATATTTTAATTACAGAAATAATGTCTCTCAATATATGCTAATGATATTATTACGTAAAGAGCGTTTTCTGCTCTATTTGTATTTTTTTGGAACCGTAATTGAAATTATTGGTAATTGTTGTTTCTGTTGTTACCAAACATTATCATGGAAATGATGTTATTAGATCATCCCTAGTAGCTTGCAGTAGAACGTCAATGATTCTGTTATCAAATTGTATAAAACATTTAATTTTTCGTCAAAATGTTATGCTGGTCTATTAATGAATTATTCGTTTCATCTCATAATTCAGCTTTTGAAACAAAATATTAGTTTTGAATCGAATTATATTGAATCTGATTTGTTTTTATGTTGTAGTTTTTTTACAATAAATCTAATTTTATGTATTGTATACATCTTTGTTTAGTTATTCGTTCCTGTGGTTTGAATTAGGCTCCTTTACAACATTTTACGGTTCTTTCTCTTCACTTTATCTTGACATTTTTACTCATATTTTCTTCTTTTTACTCATATTCTATTCGCATCCACATGTTATAGTTGAACAATTTTCTTTCTTTACTTTATAGTAAAGTAATTTTCTTTCTGGTTTCAATTATTTATCAGAAACTCGAATATCTCCTTTCACTACTAATATCATATTTCATCATACTTCATATTTCCCAATAATTTTATAATTAGTTTATATCTCAAATCTTTTAAGGCATTTTATTTTTTCTGACGATGTCTACATGAGTCTGAGACTTGTGCGTGGGCAATGAGGTGAATGATGACACACAGATGCCAGGCTGAACGGGAATCAAACCCGAGACCATCCGAGTGGAAATCAGTCAGTGTTAATCTTAATCAACTATCAGCTGTCGGTGTCTTAATCAACTATGAAAAATAGCGGCTCTAAAATGATTGATAATTGTATTTTACTGAACTATGTGTGTATCATAATTATATTCTGCTACACTAGACTCAGCCTTGATGATTTTTGAATTGAAGCTCTGTTGCTTAAATTAATTGTCACACATCAGTCATTAAAACAAATATAGTTTGAAAATGTTACATATTTAGTTATTTCAGTAATATGTCATCATTTTCACCTTCAAACCTATCTCAGTTTTATCATTTTTTACTTCCACGTCAGTTCACACTACTTGTTTAATATTTGAAAAATATTCCTAAGCATAGATTTATTTTCTGTAGAGTAAACACATAAAATGTTGGGAGATTCTCCATTGAATTTTGATTTGAAGTTGATGTCAGAAAAGTAATTGGAAGTGAACATGTTGAGTTGGCTGTTAGATAACAGTTCGAGTAAAATTTTTCTGTGATATCTATGAATATGAGTAAATATGATATCTAAATATGAGAGGTGAAATGAAAATTCATTGAAGACAATCGGTGAAATTCAATTCACATGTAAGATTAGATTAAGCATATGAATTTTTTACCCTCCATCTTGGTTAACTAGTTTATTAAAAAATTATGTTCTATGGCATACTAGGGACAACTTGTGTTACTCGGAAATTGTACGATTTATTATAAAAATCTATCATCTATTATCGGAGATAATTGAATTTTGAGAAACGATGCTTTGTTAATTCATCAGTTTCAATCGGAAAAAGAGACTTGGTGTAGTGAAAGTTTAGAAAGAAGGTGAAGATGAAAATATCCATATTTTGAAATGCATGCTACAAGATGATTAATAGTAGATTGACGAATTCTACGATATTCCACTTGAAATTGGACAGAAAACGCAACTTAATGAAACAGCGCAAATGTAACCAAAAGCTAATTCATTTAATAGGAAATACATCGCACTCGATTTCATTTGCGCAGTTCCATTCCTTTGTGTGTTTCACAAAGAGCTGGAAGAGCTGGCCTCTTCCGTCTACTCTAAATCTTTAAACTTCAAAAAATTGTATAAAATCAATTCTAATATTAAAAGTTCAATGTAAAATTGTATATGTATTTGGAACATTAGAAGATTTATTAATATATAGGAAATATAAATAAATTGATCAATAGTTTCATTGATCATGGCTTGTACATAAAGTGTTATTTCACTTGGAAATAAAGAATTGAATTGATTGAATTGAATAAGATGTTTGTATTGAGTTTGATTTCTTACAAATCACTGAATTTATTGTCCCAATGAAGGACTTGCCAAGTGTACTGTAAGAAATCATATTTTGGATGGAAGTCCAATCCTTCTATCTACTGTATGGACTGTATGGTATACACTAAGCAGATCCATGTCTAATGAAATTCTACAAAATCCTGGTTTAATTTTTGTTCTGGAAAAGTTCCACAATATAAATATTTATTCTACGAAATTATTCTTCACTATTAATCCGTTAAGATTAGAAAAAGGAATCGTGATAATTTTTGAAAATAATAGAAATTACGATCCTGTATAATCGATCTGTTAAAAGGATATAATAGCATACATAAAGTCTATAGTATATCTGTTTTATTATGATCAACGGTCAAATTGAAGTAATTTTATATACCAATGACAATACTAATACTTAGAACTATACCATGGTAAATGGGTTTTACCATGGTAATCGCATGTACCATGGTAAATGGGGTTTACCATGGTAATTGCATGTATCATGGTAATTTGCAGTAATTGCTTTGCAATGACTTCGAGAAGTTATGTCAGTTATTTGATAATTGATTGGCCAATAGTATTTTGTTGCTAATTTTCTCGCACAACATATTTATATTCATAACAGTAATTTCCAAGCTTCGACAAAATTAAAACTCACTTCATTGTTATCATATTGCCTCCATTTTAATAATTGTTTCGCCCAAATTACTCAAAACATCAATTTTAAGCTCCTACATAGTTAACATTCACTTTATTGTTATCATTTCGGCGTCATATTGCTAATTTGTCGCACAACATCGCTTGAAAGTACTTTTCAAGCTACTACATAATTTAAGTACACTTTATTGTGCTCATATTGACTTTTGATCACATCGCGCTTCGTCATCTAATTTTATTGTCAATTTAAACAATTTACTGACAGTAAAGGATTATCTATCTAAGAAGTTCATTATTTTAACTGATTTCCAATTTACTGCCCTCTCATTTCTTTGCATATACCCAAAACAGTCATTTACAAGCTCCTAAATTATTTAAATTCACTCCATTCCTGTCGTATTGGCTTGGATCACATCATCAAATTTTATTGTTGAGTTAAATAATTTACTGGAAGTAAATGATTATCTAAGAAGTTGTTTATTTTATACGAGGTTTGAAATAACAGATTTCTATGTCTTTTCAGGTCTTTAGCGACGCACAGTGCAAACTCAAATTCTTCAGAGAGGAAGAATAGGGGCTCATCTGGTCCCAGGCCGCGCGCTATTTTAGTCGAGGACCTGTTGTCTAATCCAGGTCGACATACTAGACCTCCAAAAATATTGATAATATTGAGGGGTCCTCCGGGCTCTGGCAAAACTTTTGTTGCCAAGTTGATTAAGGTAATTTCAATTATCCCATTTTCTTTTTGTTGAAGCGTTGTGAATGATCAGTGCTTGATTGGTGGCGCTGTGTGTGGCAGTGACATTACTTTGGACTTTTAAAGACTATTGAAGTCAGTCGAGCAGTCGAGTGTGTGAACTTTCAATCATATCATTTTCATATTGTGTAAAACAGTCAATTAATCATTCTTAATATCATTTATTCATATTTTGTTATACAGTCCACTAATAAATTTTGAACACGAGTGTTTCTTCAAAGACATGTACTTTTCTTTCATTTACAATCAATCATTGCTTCATCCACGTTTTTCTTCCATTCCTAAACTGTCTCAATTTTCTATAATATATTTCTTAAACATAATTTTAATCCTTACCTGTAGAGACTAGACTCGAATTTCATTTTTTGTTCTTGTAAAATGCTTTGTAGTTATTTATCTGTTCATTCAACTAACATACAATCAATGTGAATACAACAGGCTACTGCCCAAAACTGCTTTTCACAAAATTTCAAATTAGAATCGAAATCTTAGGTTAAGTCTGTTTCACTAAAAAGTTTACCTTGAAGCACAATGATTCACAGTAGTTACAATTACTGTACTGGATATTGGGCAGTTTAATTTATAGAATATTTGTGCAATTGTTTTGAACAAAGGGGAAATAAATTGTCTATTCATTTTCCTCATATCAACTAACTAGACCTTGTTTCATCTTCTGAAATTACCGATGCCATTTAATATCTACTATTCTTCATATCTTTGGTACTCTGATTTTGAAGAAATCAAGTTTTTCTGTTGATTTTTGCATTAGAATAATTTTCATAATCGTAATTTTCATAACATGTTTTTTTTGTAGTATCAACGAAGACATTTTATTGCCAACCTAACACTAATATAGTTTAACTTAAACTAGATTGGTAAAAGCACTGTGCAAACCAACTTGGGTTTAAAATGTTGGTTCAACTTAAACTTGATTAAGATGAACTAGTTTAGCAATTTATATAGTGCAAACGGGCCTTAATTTCTTTGGTACGGTAATTTTGAAGAAATCAAGTTTTTCTGCTTTTTCTGTTGATTTTTGCATTAGAATAATTTTCATAATCATAATTTTCAAAACATGTTTTTTTATAGTGTCAACGAAGACATTTTATTGCCAACCTAACACTAGTCTAGTTTAACTTAAACTAGATTGGTAAAAGCACTGTGCAAACCAACTTGGGTTTAAACTTTTGGTTTAACTTAAACTCGATTAAGATGAACTAGTTTAGCAATTTATATAGTGCAAACGGGCCTTAATTTCTTTGGTACGGTAATTTTGAAGAAATCAAGTTTTTCTGCTTTTTCTGTTGATTTTTGCATTAGAATAATTTTCATAATCATAATTTTCAAAACATGTTTTTTTATAGTGTCAACGAAGACATTTTATTGCCAACCTAACACTAGTCTAGTTTAACTTAAACTAGATTGGTAAAAGCACTGTGCAAACCAACTTGGGTTTAAACTTTTGGTTTAACTTAAACTCGATTAAGATGAACTAGTTTAGCAATTTATATAGTGCAAACGGGCCTTAATTTCTTTGGTACGGTAATTTTGAAGAAATCAAGTTTTTCTGCTTTTTCTGTTGATTTTTTTTGCATTAGAATAATTTTCATAATCATTATTTTCAAAACATGTTTTTTTTGTAGTGTCAACGAAGACATTTTATTGCCAACCTAACACTAATCTAGTTTAACTTAAACTAGATTGGTAAAAGTACTGTGCAAACCAACTTGGGTTTAAACTTTTGGTTCAACTTAAACTCGATTAAGATAAAGTAGTTAACCAATTTATACTGTGCAAACGGGCCTTAATATCTTTGGTACGGTAATTTTAAAGAAATCAAGTTTTTTGCTTTTTCTGTTGATTTTTGCATTAGAATAATTTTCATAATTTCCAAAAAATCTGAATAATAATTATTTCTCTTACTTCTACCATTCCTACTTATTTTCTTCAAGTAGCTCAATGTTATTTTTTGTTTTTCTAGGATAAAGAAGTTGAGGAGAACGGATCTGCGCCAAGAATTTTGTCGCTCGATGATTATTTCATGGTCGAGACAGAAAAGAATGAAGTAGATCCAGAAACTGGAAGAAAAGTAATTAAGAAGGTAAGTGATTAATAAATTTATAACTGATTTAATCAAGAATATAACAATCCATATGAATATTTTTGTTGAAATATAAAAATATTCAGTTCGAATACGAAGTAGTTGATTAGAAATCAAATATTTCTGAGGAAATTTTTTTTTATTGCTGATGATGCCCACATGAGTCCGAGACTTGTGCGTGGGTAATGAGGTGAATGATTACACATAAATGCCTGACGGTGTAGTGGGATTCAAACCCACGACCGCATAAACGACAGCAAGCTGAAGTTGCGACGCCCCAACCAACTGCGCTAAGCGCAATATTTTTGTTGAAATAAAAAAATATTCAGTTCGAATACGAAGTAGTTGATTAGAAATAAATCAACTATCCTATTTCTGAGGAAATGGTAACTTCTTTCTTTTTAATAATTATTTTTCTACAATACTAATAGAATAATAAGTTATTTCTGCAACACACACAATAAATATAATACACACAGTAACCTTAATTATGACATCATATAAATGAGAACAAAATAAACTTGTTTCAATAAATTTCAAGTGAAAAAAATGATGAAACAAATACAATTGACTAAAACATATTTGATAAGGATAAGATTTTAGTGTATTGTGGTGCAGAAATATAAGGCACCACTGTAAAAAAGTGTGTTGGGGTGATCTAATTATGCATTTTAAAAAGCGAATAATATAATAAGTGTGTCTTGGCTGGCTCAAGTTTATCACGTCTTAACTGATGAGCGTTCTTCATTATATTTCGAATAATTGGTTCGTATCTGTTTTTATTTTTCTAGGTTATGGAATATGAATACGAGGCAGCGATGGAAAGTAATTATCGTGCTTCCCTCCTTAGATCGCTGAAGAAGACTATTGGTGACGGATACTTTCCATTTATAATAGTCGACTGTGTTAATGACAAAATTGAGCATTATGAAGAAATGTACTCGTTCGCTGTTCAAAATGGATTCCAGGTGAGTGCTATTAATAGCGAATCAATTAGCATAAACATTAAATAAACTTTTGTTTTAATTGAAGAAGGAACTATTTTAAATATTTTCTTTAACTGATTTGATTCCTATATTAGTAATCCTATCAGGACCTATCTTCAAGCTGTTATTATTGAATGAGCTCCATGAACGCCGTTGAGTGAAAGAGGGAAAAAGAATTGAAAAAATTTTCATTTCTTTTTTGCATTTGTACTATTTAATTTATTTAACATAACTAGCATTATTTATTCTCATTTATTTTATTCTACTGATTTTTTCCTTATGTAACTTATTCTGTTCAATACTGACTCCTCCCTGCACACGGACTAATCATCCAAGCAGGGTGTCTATTCATATTATATTGTAACTATTTACTGTATTGTATTTATTTCCTGAATAAATTGAATTGAATTGAACTCATCATCATCATACAATAATTTATCCAATACTTCCTCCCAAAGCAAACTTGTTATTCTTTGCTATTGATAATTTAATTGGTTATCTTCTATTATTATTCAATTTATTTTGATTATGCTTTTCAAACTTTGCCTCTTCTTTTTCAATGCTGGTGTAATTTATTATTCACCTCACTTCAACTTTTATCCTACTCGAGCATGTTCATCAATTGTTTCTCTTCTCAGTCCACTGAATTTCTGTACAAAAGATGTTTTTTCTTCTAGTTTCTCTAATTGTATCTTTCTTATTTATTTCTTGATCAAAAGTACAGTTTTCAAGACTTAATATTGTTTGGGCAAATTTACGTTAATGTTAAGCTGAATACTTAATGCTTCTGCCTTCTATATAGCATCTTACATTTAGAGCAGACAGATACATAGAGTGTTCAGGTTAGCGTTATCGTTAACGTAGCTTTTCCCAAACTTTCTTGTAATTAGAATGATATGTCTTATAAGATTATCCTTTCTCATGGTAAAGGTGAATAACTTGTGCTATACATACCTCTGTTGAGTTATCTGCTCTTGTTTTGCATATTGGGTAAAATTTTTATTAAATGTTATAAATAATCTGACTCTCAAACCTGGTTCCCAATCGTCAAAGCTCAAGATCAAGCGTCAAATATCGCGATAGATAAGTTGAAATGAGTCTGTGACTCAAAACAATGTTTGCTCTGCGTAATAGGTATAACAATTTTTATAATTGAGTTACATATAATCACAATTCTGTGATTAAATTCTATTTACGAGGACATTTGACATTGATTGACATTTGACAAAATTGTTATCAACCTTTCTTAATGTCATGAAATAATCGGATTTTTATTGTATTACAGGTCTATATAACGGAAATGGATATGGATGCGAGTGTATGTATTAAGCGTAACATTCATAAACGCACAGAAAAAGAAATTCAAGATATTATTGATGGTTGGGAGCGAACCCCTAATTATCATGTAGAACTTGATATTCGATCTCTTCTGCAATCAGCTGCCATAACAGAGGTATGTACTCTATTTTAATTTAAGTGAAGTGTAAAGGGAAATACTGTATTTTCTAGTAAGGAGGGTGTATAGGATAGCTAAGGTATAAAACCAAGTTCCCAAATGAAATTTTCAGTTATGCAACTGTTGAGTTGCAAAAATTACTCTCAAGGATTTGTAAGGGTTGAAAACTAAACGATTGTATTGTTACGGGTTCTATCTCTAAAATAACGCTGGCAACACTTAAATTTATCACTCGCACTTTATTAACACAAATTATCCACAACTCACACTGTTCAGTTATTTCTTACACAAAATAATGAAATCAGAACAGATGAATCGATATTGTTCAACTGAAAAAGAGTTTTCAATATTACTGTACAGAAATAAATCACTAAATGTCGAAAGGCCGATCTAATATTAAATAATAACTGTCTAATAAACTGTTCAATAATTCAAGGAGGAGCGTCTAATACATAACAGTTGAAACTCTACAAGCACTGCGAGTAACTGTATAAACTGTTAAGTAAGTCTGAATAATAATCTGTCACAATATACTGCGATTATCACTACAACAACAATTCATAACACGGTTTGTAATCGCGCTCACTGGTAATCCGGTTTGTATGAGCTGGAACTGTCACTGTCACTTTATCACGTTCTAATCAAAACTGACTGACTTTTACGAGAGTTTCTCCTTTTTGTACATTTTTCAATAATCTAGAAAGAACTAGATATCTCTCCATTTTTCTATCAACTTCTATCGAATTCTAAAATAAACACAAAAGACATTCTACAACTTTCGATAAAATTCCATGAAGTTCTAATAAACATTCTACAGGTGTCACCGATAAACTACAAGGCGAGGAGTAGAGTAACTAATTGCTTCTGGAAGTCAATATTGACACAGCAGATAACACTGAACATCACTGTTCTTTCTTCCTTTTATTTCTTTCCATGTCCACAACAGTATGTTGGCATACTCCCATACAAATTTGCTGCTAAACATTCGCAAACCTCAGGCCCGTATTTATAAACTTTCCTTGGCTTCCTTGTCTCAAAGAACACTTGAAGAAGCCTTCCACGAAGGGTTTTTCAAGTTTCCCTTGAGGAAGTCTCAAGTCTGGTTCATGCGGGCCTCAGAGTTGCAAGTTGTGCACATGGCCTAGTTTTCATTCATGCTATTATTTATTCTAATAATTTTATTTTTTTTGGGAATAAGTCAAATACACCTAGACATTCCTTTCCTCTACATCTACAACAAAACTATTCTTAAGATTATGTTTCATATGTATTTGAAAATCAATGTATGCGCACTCACCTACCGTATGCTATGAGACTTTGTTTAATGGTTAGGATAGACTAGGTTAGGCTAACAGATTTATATCAGTACGCCAAGCCCACTGAATCTCTGTGCTTGAATAAATTATAAATTCCATTGGAATCAGGTGGATATGGAGGACTGCTGTGAGATGGTAGAAGAGAACTCGACGGATGCAGGAGCAGGAGGCAATAAAAAAGAAGAGAATGCCGGAGAAAGAAAAGCGAACGGTGACAGTGATGACGAAGAAAGAGGGGAGGTAAGAATCAAATTTGTATCTGTGTTTTGAATTTGTATTTTTTGTCTTGTCACGTCGTGAATCTAGGGCGGAAAATCAAGATTAGTTCGGCAACATCTTTCAGGTAATTGTCTTCTTATGTCACTGAATTTGTTTTGAAAATTTGTGTTGTGAATATCTATGGAAGATTTCAGATTTTTGTATTTCACGCGAGAATTCAAGCTAAAATACCGCGAGTGAAACTTCGATGCTCGATTATTTATGAAATTATTGTCCGATTCGACTATTCAGAATATTTCGCACACTGAGAATCTATCGAAGTTTTTCAATATTGCGTTTAATAATTTAATTTTGAAGAACTTCCCGTTGGTTAGCTAGAACAAATTTATGTTTTTTCTTATTTCCCTTTGCTGAGACTTTGAGATTCGAAGGCATGTTGATGTTTAAGAATTTTAGTTCCACTATTATTTATAATAATATCGTGTGACACGGCTGGCTCAGGTCTGGTGTCAGAGTTATCAGGTTGTAGCAGAAGAAGTTCAGAGCCTCTGACGTGACTCAGTGACTGGCTTTAGGCATCCGGGACCGACTCTTTATTTATGAATGGCAGGAAGTATCTATTCTCAAGATATAATTAATATATCTCCAAATTCTACTTCAAAAAATGTACCAAAAATAGTTATTTGAGCAAATAACATTAAAAAACTCATCACATCGTATCGTGTAGGAGAAAAATCAAAATATTTTTTTTAATGAGAAATAAATCTTGATTTGGATTTTAATTAATACATAACATTATTATCAAATATTTGTCGTATTTCATCGAGTCTATTGATGATTCTAACATTCTTTTAGAATCCAGTTAACCTTAAAATTTTTGTGGAAGTAAAAACCGAATTGTTCGTGGATTTTTTATTTATATATTAGATTTATCAGACTTATCTAGTTGCGCGTGTCTTATGCACCTTAATATATAATAATATAAATATCGCATCAAAATTGAATGCAAATTTAAAAACAGTGTCGCAAATAAAGAAAAAATCCTAGTTGATCCTATTTTATTAGGCTGCTAGATGCCAAATAACACAACTATGGTGCTGAACTTTTGTTAATTAAAATCTATTAGGTGTTTACCATCTCTGTGTAGACTGAAGAGTATTATAAACAACGCTCTTCAATTTTTTTATTGAGAATTATTTCATAACTACCAAATAGTGAGTAGAAAATGAAACTCCGAAATAATGTAGTTGTTTTTATGTGGTGTCTTCTTTCTTGACAAATGAATTTAAATCATTTGAAATGTTTATTGTCGTATTTTTTCGATTCTACTGATGATTCTAACATTCTTGTACCAGATGTGTCTTTGTGGATGTAAAACCTACTTTTCGTGCATTGTATTCGTCTCAACTCTGACAATAGATAGTTATATTATTGTAGGCAGTCGTACTCATCGAATTGACATAGTATTGCTTTCCTTTCTTTGCCCTATTCTTGACAACTTCGTCTTATTGTTCAGTATTGTTTTACAACGGTCAACATAAGATAGTCCTAATTTCGGTGAATTGTCTGATGCTTCTGTCTTCATTAAATAAAAAAGAAATAGCGAAAATCTGCGTTGTTGTCGAATTTTATCGGGCTTCAATCAAATAATTATTATTGACAATAATATATGTACAATTTATGTGATTCGTTAGTGGTTGACGTGTGAGGATCTTTGAATCTTCTGGATCTTTGAATCCGTCCCTTCAAACATGTGATTCGTTTGTTGCTTCAGATACGAAGCAGTTAAACTCTGTTCTTTGAGGTGTAACTAAAATCTCTATAAGAATGAATTTTTAATTTTATTTCTTACTCTATTGCGCTCAGTTTTTGACATTATTTTCAACTCATACAAAATTGATGTTCGAATTGTGCTCAATATTTATCGGTAACTAGTGGAAGAAATTTTGGACCTCGTTAAACTGGGAAATGAATATTTATCCAGTCTAAGCCTGTTAAGATAATTGATGTTTACGTGCTTTAATGCGATGGTATTAATTGAGGGCGTTTGTTCTGGTAACCTTAGCAACACTGACAAACTTCATTTCTGCTTTATGCTTCACTTTATTGCGTTTGTCTATTTACTGCGCATTTAAAAATTTTGACAAGCACCAGATCCCCTGTACAGGAGGGCAGTGGACGCTATTAAATCTATATCTAATCTGCATTTTGTTGCCAGAAGTTTGGACTACAGCTACTACTGGTTTTTGCTCTCCAGTGGATATATTCCAACCTTTTCCTAACCACACAGAAAGAATCAGATTTCTTGCAATCTTTAAAAGACTGGGACGTTGTCAGTTTCCAACTCACCTTTAAGTTTATAGAATCCCTCATTTGCAAAGCAGAATTTGACAATCCGCTTTGTTACGAGTTCAAAAAATTAGGGTCTTAAATTTTTGGGAGTTTACAGGAGTCTCATCATTGTTGGATAGGGTTTTAAGTATGCAACTGAATAATGATTGGATAATTTATTTGTAAGGCCTCTGCTCAATAAACTAGAATGTGATGGAGGAACTTTTAAAATGAAGAACTGATTTATACATCTGGCTATGAATGAGGTACTTGGGCACTTGGGTATCTTTGGGAAATCAAGAACAGAGAGTTTTGTGCGATCGATGAGTAAGTAAATTATTTGTTTTCGACTAATGCCTGGAAGTAAAGCAGCCACAAGTGAAAGAGCAGCACAAGTCAATCAAGGATAAGCGTTGGATCGTTTGTGCTGCCTCATATGTTTTATAATTAGAATCTTTTGTTTTGGTTATCTTGTAAATGTTGGATTATAATTCTTTTGAAGTAAGTCACATATATTCTTGTGCTGATTTATTACAACTATTTTAAAATTAATAGCCGACTCGTTTATTTAATTACCTTTCCTAGTTACAAACGAATAATCTTATTACTGATCTTCTATGATAGTATTTCATCCACGTTATTGAATCTTTATATTTAAATCAACATTTTATTCTACTCAGCGAAAAATATTTCGCACTAATGGATTGTCATCACCTAGATCCAAACTAGGGTCTACTGACATAGTTTTTGTTGTTTTAAATTACATTCCACATGGAATAATAATAATTATTATTACTCTACAGGTTTTCAAGTATGATAAGAAAACTTTATATTTAAAATTTGATCTACGAATTTTTGATAGTAAATATCAGGTTTCCATTGTCAATCTTCGTTGGAACTATTAATGAATTGTTATACTTTTTTCCATAGGTAATGTAATGTTTAATTAAAGCTTCATGCTGCCTCATAAAAAACTCCTTCGTTCATGTTTACTACTATTCAACAAGATCGAAGACATTCATAATATATTCGTTGTGTATTATAACTTTTTGAAATCGTATTAGTAACATTGAACTCGATTTACCGAATTTGTGACTCCAATAAACATTTTATAGCAGTAAACATTCATTGGTAATCTTAATGACTATTATTGAGAATATCGACTATTTTTCAAGAAATTACTGTGGCTGAATTTTTATGTTGAAAATTGAAGTTTAAAAACCTTCAGTAGTAATGTCGACATGTTAATTGGTTGTTGTTATAGTCTAGGGGTGTTTGCAAGCTAAGATCGAACAATAAACAGTATTTGCTTGATGTAACCGTGGTTCTTCTTGTGAGATACTACATCCGAGGCCGAGGTTTGGCCTAATCTACAATGATTATGAGTCTCCATCCCTATCAAGAGCAGTCATCTTCCATTCTCTTATTCTCACCTCTGACGTTTATATTTTTCTTGAAATCCGATCCCTTGTTCGAGGCTTTTTTTGGTAAGACCATAAAAATCCATGTTATTATGGTTTGAGGCGCGTCAAGCTATTAAAACTAATTACGCTTTAAACACAACGTTCTCAAATTAACATTTTCAGTGAATTCAACGAATTGCAGTCAATTTTTTATTAAGAATAAGTAGTATTTTACTTACTCTGTAGGCCGAATGTTTTCGAGTTGTTAACGTTCGGCTTGCAGAGTAAGTAAAATACTACTTATTCTTAATAAAAAGTTGACTGCAAGTCGTTGAATTCACTTGAAAAGTTAATATTAACAATGCAGATCGTTATGGAACAAGAAATCCAAGAAGTTCTTAAATTGGTGGAACTTCCCAATATTCTGTAATGATGGATAATGCATCAATTATTCAAAGTTTTCTTATTTTAAGCTTCTTCGAACTGCAATCCAACGATGTGATTACAAACTCAATATTGTCGTATTGCAATACAATAGAAGAAAATACTCGCATTACTTATGTAATTTAGTAAACATAACCTTTACTATCTGAGCTGCCGTACCGTGTACATATTTTATTATTCGACTCATATTCACCACGGATGATTTTTGGATTCTATAATAATTTATGGTCTTGTGGCATAAATTTATAGGTATGTATAATAAAAGTGTATCTGTTTACTTATCAAGGATTTATAATTATTACGACTAATTTACACAAGTTACGGAAGAAGAAAATTTTTTATGTGATTATTGTAAAAGTGTATTATTGTCAATAATGTACTGTGTTGTAAATATGTTGCATGTAATTTTTTAAATAAATATATTGTTTCTTCCATTATTCAATGGTGCAAATTATTCTGCCTTTCCCTATAGTTTTGCTGTGGAGGGGAAACTCTTGGTGGTTTTACAAGAAGCAAAGAAAAATGTTGATCTATCTAAAGTGATATTGCAACGATTTTTATCTTGGAAGCTTTCTACGTCGTTCGCCAAATATGCTTTTGTTTCACATTTCTTTGTGTGTATTTGATATTTTGGAGGGGGTTGATATGGGAGGGGGACAGTTGTTGAATTGAAATTAACATTGTTTAACAACTTTCATTTTGTACTTGTAACATTTTGATTTGTTACACGTATAAGGGAGATCTATTTTGACAAATTGTTTTGCCCTATTAAAACAGATTCGAGTTTAAACTAATATTTCTCTTAGTGGCCATGTAGCAACTGATTAAATTTTTGCATTGTACTTTATTTCACTGGTGCAAAATTACTCTGTTATCTAATTACACAGAAAAGCCGATATTTCTTTGGAAGATGCATCATGGCCCGTTTGGTGGGAGTGTCTTTATGGATTTGTTGTTTCATGTTGAGACGTAATTTCTGAACAGCCTGCATTAACAACATGATAATACTCTACTGGCATGTATTAAAAGTGCATTTGTACTAAACGAGGTCATCGCACTGTATGAGCTTCAGTCGAATTTTATTCTCGAGAATCTGAGGAAGTTTGAAAAAAGAGCAAGTTCATCCACACAGAAGTTTTAAACTGAATTTAATTATAAAAATTAAGTACAATGCTACAAACTTTGCTTTACGAGGAACGAACTAGTATAGAAAAAAATATATATAAAAGGATGTTGAAAGAACGAACAGTTGTAGACAGTCATCTATGAATTCTAACATAGAAATAAATATCGTACAGTAAAATAATGCTTTCGTTATGTATTATTGATTTAAGGTTATAAACTAAAACTTTTATTTTGTGGGGGGGGGGAAGAATGACAAAAAAGAAACATACAGTTGCAGACATTGCGATAAGGTTGATGTTGAATTTAAATTTTGCCTATGGTAACAATAATAATAATAATATTGTATATAATTTTAACGCTGAAAAATTGACTTCTCAGAAATATATTCTCATTGAACGTCGACTACAGACTGTTCATTTTGTAATTACTAACATTTTTAAACTTACCATTCATACCAACTTTAAATCCTTAGAGATAAAAATGTATCTTACTCATTCTATTAGTTCTTGAATTATTCAGAGCTCATTACTTACTTTAGACGTTCCAGACAAATATTTGATTGTCATCAAGTTTTGAAACTTCCACAGCTGTTCACAAGCCTTTACACATTTTCATTGTTATCGTGGTTTGTTGTGCACTAGAAAAAATAAAATTGGGTGAGTATTCAATTGAGTTTTATATCTTGATTTTATATTTTTCATCTCATAAAATTGTTTCATTGATTGTCTTTTTATACTGCAATAAACAAAACCTGTATAAATATTTTTTTATAAGAAACTTGTCTTAAATTAATACATCTAGAACTCCTATCGCCAATAAACAAGATTTCCCAAGTACTAGCGAAAGAGGTTTTTTATATTGTCCTTTGATTCGAGCTAACTTTCTTTAATAATGTCGGTGCGGTGATGACCGTACGTTTGGTGAGGCGTTTTTCTGATATCATTTTCAATTTCATATTTCAGGTGCATTTTTAGTATGAAATATTACATTTTAAATATTTACGTTCTTGGACGTAAAATAATTATCGCAACATACATAGCATTAGGTTTTTTTAAATATTCACGTTTTTCGCTATTCATTTGGCGAATAAAATTTCATCGTCTCATACTTACATCTTAAATTCAGACTTAATACTCGTAAAATATAATAACCAATTAAATTATGAATAGAAACGCGTAAATAATTAGAACTATTATATAATCTCTTGTAAATACAATACAAATTGAGCATCAATACCTGAAGAAGATTCAAGTTGTTTCAATCAAAAAATAAACATAACCAATGCTTACAAATATGTGGACTCTTGTAAAAATTTCGTAACAGATACAGTTTTGAGCTAAAAGCCTGTTGTTTCTTTACAATAAGTTGTATTTTGAATGTAGGCCAATAAATAAATAATAATAGTATTAATAATAATAATAATAATTAATTATGAATAACCTTTTTATAGGCTACTTTTAAGGAATGAAAATGAATGAAGTTGCTGTATAATCACTACTGATAAATTTAGTTGTTGATGAATTATCATTTATTACTCCGTACTCATTATTTATTCAAACTTTCAAACTTAATAAATTTCAATTTTCAGGTTTTTGCAACATATTCATTGTGATTACAATCTGAATCTACTTCCTGCTCGGCAAGAACATCGAAGACTTTATATTTTTTTCATTCTCTTATCACTAATAATCATTGATTTTTTTCAGATATTTAGATACTGGAATTACAATGAATACCCGAGTCTTAGAAATGAATATATTTTCATTGGAGTCTATGAAAATGAATTGAATAATCACAATTTTTTCTTCTACTGACAATTGCTAGTGCATGTTTTCGGAAACAGGAAATAAGTTTTCCATTTGTAAATACTATCTTGTGAGCATGTACAATGGAATGTTTTGTTTATAAGATTTTCACAATCGTAATTATTAGTTAGCTATAATTGCAGTATTCCAATTAATATTTTCTATTTCATTTCATTGGTGTATTATTTATCGACATCGCTTTCTCCAGTCTCCTACAGGGTTATTTGTCGATCATTTACGCTAATTAGTTTCAGCTAAACTGATAAATTTCTGTTTTTGATTGTCATAAACTTGAACTGTAGTAATGTCAATTCAGTCAAACTTAAGCATTGTTAATTTTGTAGGAATTACTAATATTCTATTGAGGTGCTTTGAATTTCATTTCTTGTTGAATCTTGAATATTCCTCACTGTTGATAATTTTTTAATCAATCATTGAATCGCTCGCGATCAAATTTATAAATATAAATACATTTAAAAATCAAGTCATTAATCCAAATTTATAAATACATTTAAAAATCAACTCACTAATCACTCGCAGTTCAAGTGATGGAAACATATAGGCTATTGCTTTCTTATAAAATCATCATTTTCTCTTCATCTCCCTTCAGTTATTAAATACCGTAACTTGTTATTCTTCTCTTGAATTGTTGTGAAAACTCGAGTTATTCATACAGTTAAAATTTATTGCAGTTTGTTAGAAAAATGAAAAAATAATCTGAATACTTCAAAATACTACAGTTACTGTATTTATTTGAAATAGTCAATATTTTAACAGATGTGTTTGATTCAGTTGTTTTTTCTAAATCCATCTAATTTTATTAGAGTTTCTTATCTATTTGGAGTAGTACCTTTTCAAAAAAATAAATAAATAAAATAAAGAGAAACTGTTGTTGATTTTATTAATAGGAAAACTCAACGTAGTTTTTGTCCCAAAAAATGCCAGATCTGTCTAGATCTATAACCTGTAACAAGATTTGTCCCATCATTTATTGGATCCTTATACATCCATCATTAGTGATAACCAAAGATTTTAAATTTTTCCCTTTCCCTCATTTTCGTCATTTTTCATTATGTTTCAGATCACACAGATTTTTTTTATGGTTAGAAAAATGAATTTCATTCTGCATTTTGTATCAATCTATAATATGTTTAAAATAAGTTAACTGCTACTATCTTTTCCGCATAGATATCTCAAATCTCTTGCTTTTGAAAATATTATAATCTGGTTGGAAGAAATGATTCTAATTACATGTGAAGGTTATTTCTAAAGCTGCGTTCACACTGAGGTTACAAAACACAAATTACAGTAACTTGTTCCAACAAGATCTGCAACATGTACCATAACAAATGTTCTGTAACAGTTTCTGTCTACATACATTTATGAAGTTACAAAACATTTATCCCAAAATTTCAGACGACTTATTGTTAGCTTGTTTTACAGTAATTTGTGCAGCAAAAAAACAAAGTTTTATTTATTTTATTTTATTAATTTTTTGTTCTATATCCGCACTACAGCAAAGAAAATAAGAAATAGCGTCTTTCTTTTTCAGACGTTTTTTATAATCTGGATGGGTTGGATCCCATAATATGTGGTGGGAATGAAATAATTCTATCAAATTTAAAACTGTTTCTACTCTCCACTCCATCACTTCTATCCAAAACTAAACCGAACATAAACCTAACCAAAATCATAAACGTAAATAAAGTATCAAACTATCAAACAAGATGACAGATGAGCTGCAAAAATGACCAACAGCGCATGCCCAAGTTGCATGTTCTCGCTACCGGAGCTTAGGTCCGTAACTTGTTACAGAACACGAAAAAGGTATAAATTGTAACAGAAGTTTCAGAAACATGTTACAGAAACTTCCAGTAACTTGTTTCATAACACAATGTTCTGTAACAAATGGTCAGTGTGGCCGCAGCTTTTACATTTGGCTATTAATTGATTTTCAGTCGCTCGCATGGTACTGTACCTTCATATTAGTTTCTAATACATTAATTTCTTCCTGATTTTTTTAGTGCTTCTTCTGTGCTTTGAAACATTATTTTTTGATATAATATACAATCATTGCATGATCTCAACTTCACACTTAGATTCATTCTGATGATATATGATATCAAGCCCAACGTTTTTCAACATCACAATATATATCACGACTCATTTGATTGTATTTTATTTTAGTTGTTACACAATAACATTTTAAAAGTTCATTATTATTATAGGCTACTTATGAAACCTGTATCTATTTTGCCTAATGAATTATCACTACTTGTAGTAGATGATTAAAAGAGTAATACAGTTGATGTTTGTGTGATGCTTAATGATTTTGTTTAAGTTAAATGATAAAGTTTTAAAATAATAAATCTAAATTCCACTCATAAAGACTGAAAATCAATATTTTTGAACTAATAATTTGTGGGCTGACTTTTACAGTTCCTTTGTGTTTGTTTGATCTGAACCATAATTACTTCAATATTTAATTGCTTTCAAATCTATTTATTGTCTATATGTCTCTAGCTTTTGTAAATGTTTTTTGTTGGAGTTATTTCAATTTAACATTAACTGAAGATGCAGCTAGATTGATCCACGTGCTGTTGGCTGAATTTTCTAAAAAATATTGTTGAGTTAAATGTGTGAAGTTATCTGTTCTTCAGGATTTGGCCAATCAAGGTTTATTTAGAAGCAAGTGGGACAACGTGGAATTCACGGGTGAAAAATTAGGTGAGTTATCAATTGTGTGATTTATATTGAATTCATGTTGACCCAATAATTATGTTCAATAAAACTATGCAATACATCTATTACAGTACCTATTTTGAAACAACAGAAAGACCGGGAAAACATGGGTGGGAGTGAAACTGTCAGATTCATGCATTGTCATTGTGTTTTAGATTTTTCTCTCATTTTTTTCTAATTGAATATTGGTTTTGTTTGTCTGAATTTTTTCTTTACTGTGGAATTGTTCAGAAAAAATCCAGACAACTTTTTATTTCTTGATATTTCACTCATATTTGATGTATTAATTCTCGTTCTTTGTAATCATTAAGATCTAAGTACTTTTTAAACCGTTAGCTGTCTTGGGGAAAAATGGAATGCATGTTATAATTTTTCCTAATAATATCCACATATCTAATAATTGTTCACATAACTCAAATTATCATTTAAAATTAATGGCAGAGATTTATTTGAGAGAAATGGGTTAACAATAAATTTATGGTTGATTCAGAAATATCTTCCAGTAATTCATCTTATTTGGTTGAAGATGGCTTTCTGGTTGATTTTACAATGTTATTAATATTTTTCTCAGTTTTCTCATGAACTAATTTCACTGAAGATATTATAACAACGGTGTTTCATGGATGGCTTCAATGATGGGAATGTTATAATTTGTTTAAAAAATGAGTCTAGTCTACTATTAGTTGAATACTTGAATACTTTCTTTAAAACTTTTTCTAGCCTACCGGTTCAATACAAACTAAAAATTCTTAGTAGTATATTTCTACTGGAAATGTAGGGTATATACGGTAATTTATTCAACTTTCAAATTAACATTTTCTGTTTTGAGTAAGCTCTGAAAGCACAATGGTGAAATTCGTTACGGTATATGCGGTTCGAGTTTTTTCATGAACTGGTAGTTTCTACTCTAACCTATGTTTTACTGGGTTTTTTCTTGAACGTTTTCTTACACTAGATTAATTGTTTCAGACAAACTGGATGGTCTCGCCAAGGCAAGAAAGACCGACAACTCCATCAAGGACTGGTTGCAACTACCAGATGACTACTATGCCAGCTCGTCACGGCCATCAAAACCAGGAGCCAAGAGGGTAAGTTTTAACATTATTTTAGAAGTATTTGCCTATAAACTACTGTTACGGGTTCTATCTCTAAAATAACGCTGGCAACACTTTAACACTCGCACTTTATTAACACAAATTATCCACAATTACACTGTTCAGTTATTTCTTACACAAAATAATGTAATTGGAAGCAGATAAATCGATAATGTTCAGCTAATAAAGATTTTGCTATACTGCTGTTCAAAAAGCCAATCTAATATTAAATAATAACTATTCAATAATTCAAGGAGAAGCGTCTAATACATAATTTTTGAAACTCTACAAGGACTTACGAGTCACTGTATAAACTGTCAAATAAGCTTGAATAATAATCTGTCACAATATACTGCGATTAACACTTTTAACAACAGGCGTTTGCTTAACACGGTCTGTATAAGCGCTCACTGGTAATCAGGAACTATCACTTCTGCCACTTATCGTATTAACGATCGAATCGCATCTGACTCACTTTTATGAGAGTTTCTCCTATTTATATATTTTTCAATAATCTGGAAAGAACTAGATATCTCTCCATTTTTCTATCAGCTTCTGTCAAATTCTAAAATAAACAGATAAGACATTCTATGAAGTTCTAATCCAACATTCTAATGATGAACTGCAAGGCAAAGAGGGTGCGGGGATAGTTCAATACGCTGCTTAATTGTAAACGGAAGTTAATATTGACACAGCAGATAACACTGAAAATCACTGTTTCTTTCTTTCTTTCATTTCCACAACACTACCTATCCTAGCATTCATGTATTAATGGGAACCGCATCGCTTACCGGTGCATCGGAAACAGAGGCATCGGATTGGTCTATTCCAATTTATGGACGTCTACGGCCCCCATGGTCAGTCCGGCACGAACAATTGGTATGGAACTGACATGCCGAACAGATTGTGTGTGGGGTGGCATTGATGCCGATCGCTCGATTGTAGGACTGATGGGAATCCCATAAGTTTAGTCGGAACTATCATGTCAAACTGACCGTGTGTTGCGAAGAATGGCAGCCCAGCAGCCCACAGTCCAATTTTATTACACATTTACTATTTATTTATTCATTTAACTAGCATACAATAAAAATTTGAATACAACTGCCCAAAACTAGGATCAAAATGTTTTTAAATTATATGAAGACTGTCAGTTTGAACTGACATGTGTAGATTTCAGCAGTCCACATGCCGAACTCAGTTCTGGCATGACAGTCCAAATTGTCCGTGTGTGGAGTCCACCAGTAACAGTTAAAACTGTCATATCAAACCTGCAGCCCTACTGTAGAACGTGGCACATGCCATAGTTTTTTTTTCGGAGGATGAAGCCCACATAGGTCTGAGACCTGTGCGTGGGTAATGAATTGGACGATTGTGATAGATGAGGTGGACCTACAGTTTTAGGTGGGTTCCGAACCACCGGGAAGTGATTACAGCAGACAGCAGTGTCTTTTTTGCTGGTCAATCTAATCGGTCACCCTTACAGAGAGAGTTTCGTAGCTTGTCTCTGATTGAACAGACACCTGGTATGGCACTCGGCTATCACTTCCCTAATAAGTTGTGTAGGGGTATTTCCATCAACCAATGAATTTTTTTTTTTTTTTTTTTTTTTTTTTTTGAGGATGAAGCCCACATAGGTCTGAGACCTGTGCGTGGGTAATGAGTTGGATGATGGTGATTTATGAGTTGGACCTACAGTTTTAGGTGGGTTCCGAACCACCGGGAAGTGATTTTCAGCAGAGAACAGTGTCTTTTTTGCTGGCTAATCTAATCGGTCACCGTTACAAACAGGACCTACGAGAACGCAGCTTATTGATTGATTATTAAAATTGAAATTATTTGTAGTTGCTCCCTTATACTATGTACATGTAGTTTTAGATTATTTTTTGGATATGAATATTTATTTAAAATGGTCTTAGCATACATCAAAGTTCTCTGGAATAGGGGTTCATAGAAATGTGCAGAACTGGGATGCAGAAAACATCTGATTATTATATTAATTATACAGAATTGGAGCTTCATCGGTAATAAATCAATCAATTTATAAGACTGTGCATTCAAATGCTGATTATGATGTTGATCTTTTTTGAGGACGAAGCCCACATAGGTCTGAGACCTGTGCGTGGGTAATTAATTGGATAATGGTGGTTGATAAGTGGACCTACAGTCTAAGGTGGATTCCGAACCACCGGAAAGTGATTTTACAGTTGAAAACATTCTTTGTTTTCTCGCCTATCTTTTTTTGTAGATTATATCTTTGAAACTCCAGTTATGGAGTATAAGACAAGTCAGATTAACAATTATTATACAATCTTATACACTAGTTATTAATATTATTAATTAGTTCAGATAAGGCTTAATTTGATTTGAAAGGAACTAATCGGTCACCCTAATAGGGTCTAGGAGTTTGTAGCTTATCTCTATTTGATTGAACAGATGCGGCTCATGGCTATCATTTCCCTCTTTTTTGTTTTGTTTAGTTGACCTGATTTTTTATTTGAAAATTTTTCAGGTTCGGTGGGCAGACCTCGAGGAGAGGCGGGAACAGGAGAAAATGAGAGCGATTGGATTCGTAGTTGGTCAGACTGACTGGTCGCGAATGATGGACCCCTCTCAGGGCGGAAGCAAACTTACACAAACTAAATATATCTAACCTGCCAAAAGGGAAGGGAAGTCTCTCATCAAAGTTGAAAATATCTAATATTTGGTAAACAGATAGGTACCACTCAGGTACTATGTACAAAATATCATAATGATAGGTTTTTAGGTAACAACAAACAGGTCATGTCATATTACTATATATTTACCGATTGAATGTTTTGAGGGTAAGGAAGGAAATAGTCTCTCATTGACATTAAAAACAATATTTACCAGTTGGTAAACAGATTAGATACTGTGTACAAAATATTAAATACTAGGTTGTTAGGTAACAAGCGGGTCGTGTCATATTACAATGTATCTACATACTGCATTTTTTTGAGGGAAAGGAAGTGAATATTCTTTCATCACCATAAAATTAATATATTTACCAATTGTCAAACACCAATTTGGTTGTTTGTACAAAATATTATTTTATTAGGTTCTTAGGTAATAACGAAAGGCCATTTCGTATTGAAATATATTTATTAATTGAATTTTTGGAGGGAAATGAAATAAATAGTTTCTCTTCAATAAAAAAAAATTAACAACTGGTAAACAGATTAGGTACCAATGTGTTACTGTCTACAAAGTATCTAAATCATGAGGTTGTAGGGTAATGACGAATAGATCATGTCATAATACAACTTATTTACCAACTGAATTCCATTGGTAAACAAACTAGATACATACTACTGGGTATAATATTGTTGGATGAAGTAAATTGCTATACCTAAGATTTCTTGGTATAAACTGTTCTATAAAGAAAACTCAATTCTCCATAAATAAAATAGATATAAACTCTCCCTAATGCATCACTAATTTGTGAAAAGTTTCCCATGTCAACAATAATTGTGTAAGTTTCTGTTTAAAGTTTAATTTTTCATCATAGTTTTTGGAAAGCTTCTCAATGTTAATTGTTCCGCTCACCGTTTTTTATTGTTAATATTTTTCGGGGGTTTCAATTTTTGGAGAAACTGCCAATTGATTTTTCTTATTTTATAGGTTTAGATTAGTGAAAATTTCATGTTGAAATGAAACCCCTATAAGGCCCTTTAGAATAGGAATTTCATGACATCATTCACAAAGTATTCATATTTGGTATGCCCTAACCACTATGTTTTATGCGATTTTATCGCCAAATCCTCCATCATTCAGTTCTTTTTCTCTAATTCTATACTAATTATTGTATTATCCTCAACAATCATGACGATCCTTGACTCAGATCCTGATCCTTATCCCAATCCTGATTCCTTATTAATTACTTTTTCTAAAATAAAATCAATGTGTTCCTTTTTAGGTTGGTTCCATTAAACTGTTTAATACTCTAATGACTCTTTTTATTGTTGTAAATAATATTTTTATTAGAATAATAAGATGCATTTCAACTCAAAAATAGATTAGGTGAATATTACATAATGTGGATCACAAAACCTATTATCAGTTGAAATTTTTATTTTAAATTGATGTTATTCTGCTGCATTCTCCACTTGAATAAATGTTGTAGTCAATACTTTTCAAATGAAAAAATACATTCATTTTATCAAATATCTACATCGACTGTCTGCACTGTTCGTTTCTTTTTTGTCATCCTAATCAGAAATTGTTAAGGGCTGTAGACCGGCTCATCTTAGTATAATAAATATTTAACATAGCGAACTTCTACGAAATTGCATTACTTTCAAATATTAACATCTTCAATAATATGGTTATTCTCGAGGTAATCCTCGATTGGTTTCTTTCTCTATCATTACAATTTTATTTATTTCTTATTACAATTTTCTTATTAATTAATTTAATTTTTATTATTTAAGCAATAAAAATTATTTAATGTGAATGAGCTTCAGTAGTATAATAGTTGAGATAGATTGAAGATTTTCTATTTTTGAGAACATTATTTCACAAAAATGCATGTCATTGTCATAAAATATCGCTATATTTACCGTGAACCTTGATGAAAATATCATGAAACGGTTCGACTAATCGTTGGTACATTTTACACATTTGGAAATGAATTTTTCCACTTGTACAATCTCATGTTCAGTGAATTATTACGGTGTCGTGTTCTAACAATGCCGTATGCTATTTGTGTTTTTAATATTTTCTAAAATGGGGCTTTATAAATTTCGATTGGATCTAGAAATATTCATATTCACATATTCAACATCTGTGTAAGTGGTTTTTGGGTTGAAGTGTTTTGTACGGACATTTCGTCTTTGGCTAAATAAATCAGCCTGAATCTTTTTTCTATTGAAATGAGAAGCTAGTGCTAATTTTCTTCTCCTCTTGATCGAAGCAGGACTCAACATAAGAAATGATTGCTGAAACAACTTGATAAAATTTTGAAACTGATTTCTGAAAGATCTTCACTGTTCCTGCGTCATATTTATTTATTTGGTGACCCAAGTGAAGGCACCTGGGGAGCGGTCTAAACTCTAGCCACTCTATAATCAGAGAGCACTCTGAAGCAATAAGTTTCTTCGTTTATCGTAGTGTCTAGATCACTGACTTATAATACATCAATAATTTATTTGTGAAAGGTTTCTCATGTCAACAACAATATTGAAGTTTCTGTTTGAAATTTGAGGTTTCATCATCGTTTTTGGAAAGCATTTGTCCCTCCAAGAACTTCAATAATCAGAAATAGAATTATTATGTTACACCGCTCCATAACATTTTTCAATTCTATTGAAATTTAAGTACTTAAGCAACTCTGTTGAGTACCTTCCCGGTGGTTCGGAACCCACCTGAAACTGTAGGTCCAACTCACTGTAGATCAAACTGTAGATCAATCACCATCATCCAACCATTACCCACGCACAGGTCTCAGACCTATGTGAGCTTCATCCTCAAAAAAAAAAAAAAAAAAAAAAAAATTACAATCCTTTGATTGGTGCGTTCTATGAAACGCTGCGTCGTGCGTAACTTCCGATAATACGGAGCCTTACATCGACTAATGGATTTCAATGGAATCTGTTTGATTCGCTACGTTGCGTATCATGAGTCTTGCGTGATAGAGCCACTTGATTTCATCGAGTCTTGCGTCAGTTGAGCTGCGTAATAAGAAGGGAACATGTATTCGAGTGTTGCTGTTTCTGGTCCCAATATCTCTGAGAGACTTTTCTCTAGTTATAAAGATGATTAGCTTATAGAGTTTATCTCTAACCATAGTCTCCTCTGGGATTTGAGGCATCCAGATCACAAAAACAATATTGAAAAAGATGTGCAATGGGACAAGATCGGAAATAAATTAAATAGATCATTACGTCGTGTATTACATTATTCCTACAATACTTACATTATGAATCACTTGTAGATTAGCATTGATTTTTAATTACTTTCGAATGAATATATGAGTGAATGTAAATGCAGTTACTAGAAGATTTACACCAATCAGCAATTCTTATTAAATTCGCCGGATACGAAAAGTGTTCTTTAGTGAGCCTGGAATGATACTCAAATCTTCGGTCATCGTCTTGGAGATGTTTTTCTATTAGAAAAAAGACAAAAATCACTTCAGCTTCTTTTGGCTTGTGTAATTTTGAACACTGTTTCCAGCGCTTCAATGCCAGTTCAGTTCAAATGTTTATGTCACTATCGATTTCATTGTATGACATCAATACTACTGCTAATTGTCTCTTTTAGCACATGTTTATATAAAATACATTAAACATAGAACTAGACAAACTACATAAAAATATGAACATGAGAATATATATATTGATACTACTGCTCATTGTCTCTTTCAGCACATGTTAATATATAAGAACTAGACATAAACTACTTAAAATTATGAACATAAGAATACATAGAACACAAAGAAACGGTTGTATCGAGACGTGAACGGCTGACGCTTTCAGAATCAACTGAGAATGTAATGAAATAAAGTACTGTCTAAAAACGCAGCAGAGCGCGCTAGACAATTCCTTGGTTTAACTGGATGCGTTATAGCTGTACAATATATAATATATACACAGGGTGTTTCGGAACTCTCTACCAATACTTCTAGGCAGTGTTTCTGGACCACTAACAAAAGTAAATATCTTAATAATAGTTTTCTAAAATCCCCAGTTACTCATACAGCCGCCATTTTGTTTTTTTCACTCATTATTTTTTTATTCGAACACCTCTGAATGTATAATTTTGAAATTTTGCAAACAGCTTTATAACAATAAAAACAATCTTAAAAAAATCAATCAAAATTTTCCGACATCAAAAAACAAAATGGCGGCCATTTAAAATCTTTGAACAGGATTAAATTAATAATGGCTGATGATATTAAAATTTGACTAGAATAACGTTTTTTAGATATTTTTATTACAAATCCAACGATACCTCATTTTCAAAGATTGGCCAACAATTAACAGAGATATGCTACTTTTTATGGTGTGCAGTGGTTGGAAACGAAAAACTGCAACCCGTTCTCAACCACCGTACACCCTAAAAAGTAGCATATCTCTGTTAAATTTTGGCCAATCTTGGAAAATGAGGTTTCGTTGGATTTGCAATAAAAATATCTAAAAAAACGTTATTCCAGTCAAATTTTGATATCATCAGCCATTATTAATTTAATCCTGTTCAAAGATTTTAAATTGTCGCCATTTTGTTTTTTGATGTCGGAAAATTTTGATTGATTTTTTTTAAGATTGTTTTAATTGTTATAAAGCTGTTTGCAAAATTTCAAAATTATACATTCAGAGGTGTTCGAATAAAAAAAAAGAGAAAAAAACAAAATGGCGGCTATGTGAGTAACTAGGGATTTTAGAAAATTTTTATTACGATATTTACTTTTGTTAGTGGTCCAGAAACACTGCCTAGAAGTATTGGTAGAGAGTTCCGAAACACTCTGTATATACTATATTCGACAGCGTTTTATGAACCGCACGAAGCAGCGTTTCATAAAACGCATCAAACCGTAGTCTCTCTAGGATTAATTGGAAGAATGAGCAGACTGCGCCCTAATGCAAGGAAAAATAAAGGCATTCATTTTATTCTACCCAAAAACGGTTATGTCCATAACAATTAAATTCGTTGGGTACTACAAAATAGTGTGGTCGGCAATGTCTTTGAATCCGATAAACAAAAGAAGCCTACAGCATTATGTTTTATTAATTGTATTCATTAAACAATTGAATCTTGGAATTCGATAAACTACAGTTTGTAGTCTGGCTACAATATTATCTATTACTTGTACTATGAGCGGTGATTTACCTCCACGCGGTTAGCTTGTATGTTTGCGATCGTGATGTCAAGTTACGAGCGTGCAAGTATTGTAATGAAGTATGGATATTATCTCACTTGCTGGTTCGGAATCCACCGAATATATTGTGATTGGTTTGATCGACGTATGAACATCGACACCGGTAATTTGCGCCAAACTTTGTGTTAGGAATAAAACAGGAAAAATTAAAATAATCTGGAACTGACAGTGAAAACTACTATGCAGCCATCTTTCCTAGACCCTAATCTTTTCAGTACACCGCCATATTCTTCTATTCTCATTTTATTTTTTTGAAACTACAATAATAGTTGTTCATTCAGAGATAAGACCGTCTGATTACCTGAAGTGTGTGATTTAAAATTTGACACCAATAAATTCCAGGTATAGAAGTACCGTATTCAAATTTTAACGCCAATAAATTCCAGGTATAGAGGTAACATTGGTTTTTTTTCATAAAACCAACTAAACTTCAAGTCCAGTATTACACCAATCAACAGATTGATTGATGGAAAGAAACCTAGTTCAATTGCAAATTATTAGTTTAACTTTAGGATTATTATTTCTGTTTTTCAACAGTGTAACACAGGATTCGGTTGTTGTTAGATATATTTCTGCCACTTTAATTGCAAAATGACTAGTAAAGCTGATAAATTAATGGATGAATACTATGAAAATAAATTGATAATGTTATTCCATAAATTATTATTGATGTATTTGACAAGTATCAAGTAATGGATGAATGTCATGAAAAGAAATTAGTGATGTTATTCTATAAATTATTATTGATGTATTCGACAAATATTAAGTTGTACAAGGAATACTCTGGTATTTGAATGGCCCTTCTATTCAGAAGAACTGGATGTTTCTTTCACCGCAGCGCTTCAAACCACGTCTTCTCTTTTATATGAGTCATGGATTGGAGAACCTAAATATTCTGCAATCTCTTATTAGAAGTTGGTTACTGCTCTGGTTTTAGTTTTTCTTCTTTGGCCATCTTTGAAGCATCCTTCAAAAAAATCTGAAACAAGGATTGAGAGATTGATCAGGGGAGGATCGTGAAGCATAGAGTTCAGCTCTCACTAAGACGCTCCTGAACTCAGATTAGAAATAAATTTAATCTATTCATTAGTGGTACAGAAATTTTTAGATTTCAAATTTATAAGATCACCAATAAGGATATCCCAGGAGGGGTCAAAATACACCCCCCCCCCCCCAACAAATACCCAACTGTCCTTGGTTCACCATCAAGCTTAGTTTAAAGGTAAGTGGTGGTAACCATGCTAGAAAAATTCAAATACAGTATGTGGAGCGTCAAAAAATAGAAATGTGTACAACCTTCCAAAATTAATCTGCTACGGTATTCTAAAAAGAGCAGCCCTAGAGATGTATTTAGTATCATCCATTTATAGCATAGAGTTGAATAAATTCCATTGCAGAATTAATTAGACTCGGACACGTTTTTTTAATAGTATATAAATATATTATTATTATTATTAGACGTAAAACTCAAAGTGGAAGACGCTGAGTGAAGATGGTTCATTTTTTGGGCTTGTTCCTCTTGTTAGCTTTCACATTTTTTGTGCGAATTCAGCTTTTCTCTTCACTCCATTTTGTTCCAACTCTTGGAGGTTTTGTCTCTGGTATAACTTCCCATTTATAAAGTTTAATGAAGTTTTTTTAACGTTTTATTCTGAAGTCTTTTCTAAATATATTATTATATACTATATTAACATTATAAGAGTAGCCTACTACCTAAGTTCACAGTCAAGTCGTCTTACGAAGAAGGATGTATTACCGTATATTTTAATCTGTATCAATACATTATTATTGTGAAAGGTTTCTTTACATTTTTCTACATTTACATTTGCATTTTGTTCTTGTAAAATGCTTTTAAATGCAAAAAACATTTCTAATTATGGTGGATAAATGAATTATGGATAGCACTCTCGATCCATTGATGAATGTGCAAATGAATTAAGATAAATCTGAACATTATTTCTTGCAATTTGCAATACAAGCAAACCTATAAAATCTCAATTTAGGAAATCTTAATTTACTTGAATAAATCGCTGATAATTAGTTTGAAAAGTGGTGTGCTGGTGATGATGATATGAAATTTCTTGAGCTTACATTATTCTCAGAAGTTCTTTCCGTTTCATTTCTGGTAGTATTGTGACTTCTTTTTGTTCGTGTTGTTGTTGAATTGGATGATGTCTCTGTACTAATCATCACCACAATTGGTCCTTGACTTGCAAGCAAGTTATCGCGTAAGCAGCTCTGGAAAAAATTTCATATTTGAGCTGTTTCAAACTTCATTTTTTTCACGACATAATCAGTAGTGGCGAGGCGTGGAATCCTTCATCGGTCATCGCAGAGGGGTTCTCCCACTACCATCCAAAGGTGTTTAAGGGCTCACCCCCCGAAAATGTTGAAAAATTCGAGGCAAATTGGTTACTTTTGAAGCTTTTTGAGCATCTGAAATCTCTCCTCTGACTGGCCTAACTAACATTCAAAGGCAGAGAACAAGAAAGTATTTTCTCCAATTACATCTCTTGTATAATGCATATCTTCCCCACAATCATAGACCGACGATGGATAATAGATGAAAAAACGCAAAAACAGCCGAAATAATGGGGACTGTTATGATGCACTCACTCGATCTAATTGAGGGCATACATTTGAAAGTCAAAATAAATTTGACCATCTAATGAATAATAAATGGTATAATAATAAATCACACTCGAAAAATATAAAAACGATTAACTAAATGCAAAACAATAATAATTGTAAAAGATGAATGATTATTTAGCATACGCAAAATTCCCGTTGCTTTCACAACGCTGTAGTGATGCTGAGTGTGGACTGGGGAAGAGTAGCATGAGGAGTCAGCTACCGAAAACCCACGACAGAGGCAGGCAAGCACCTTATTCATCACAGCCGGTTGCGATGAATTGTTTGGAAACTGATTGCAGGAGGCCCTGAGCCAGGCCTATAGTGATTCGCAAGCCTTTTGCGCTTCATATCCATATTGAGCGTGTACTCGTCTTATTCTTATTGATTTTTGATACAGTTTTTTAACATATTTCTGGACTTTGAAGCCATTATTCAAGAGTTGTGATTATTTCAATATTATCAGTCCAATTTCTCTACTTATCGCCGGATCAAACGATGACCGGATGCCTCGCCACTGAACATAATAGCAATTATAACTCCATCTGTAATGCCGCTATATTATAATTGCTTAGGTGAATATATATGTATCTGGTGAATAATGGAAAACTATTACTATAAAAAAACATGAGTGGAGTCGAATATTTTATGTTTTCACAATGTAATAGCAATTATATCTCCATCTATGATGCATTGTCATTGCTTAGATAAAAATGTGTATTAGTATAGGTAAATGGACCTGGAGTTGACAGCTGCCATGAGCAGGTAGTTCAAATTATTCATTACTATCATAAATATAATAGTGATACATCAGAAATAACTTGAAATGTTGACTATGATCTGGCGGTCTTGGTTATTCGAATTTGTGTAAGAAAGGGTTTTTCAATCGGTTATCTACTTCTATTAATAATCGAATATTATTATTATTATTATTATTAGATGTAAAACTCCCAAAGTGGAAGACGCTGAGTAAAGATGGTTCATTTTTGGACTTGTTCTTCTTGTTTGCCCACCAGCTTTTCTTTTTTTGTGCGAATTCAGCTTTTCTCTCTTCACTCCATTTTGTTCCAACTCTTGGAGGTTTTGTCTCTGGTATAACTACCCATTTATAATGTTTTATTCCGAAGTTTTTTTTCTAAATATATTATTATATACTATATTAACGTTATAAGAGTAGCCTACTACCTAAGTCCACAGCTATGTCGTCTTACGATTTAAGATTTGCTAAAAACCTTCACTCAAAGAATAACAAAATGAATCTTCTCACTTAACCGCTATTAATTTGAATAAAACATATTCTCAAACAGCTTTATACTACTAAACTTTCACTTCTACTAAAGAGTTATACTAATAAAAATACTGTGATATGATAATTTCTTCAACTAATGAGTTATTAAGTGATTAATATATGATGTTGAAGATCCATCTTGTTTCCACTAATATGTATTATAAACTTGAAAACACTTTTAAATGGAAATTGACTCACGTTATAGTTTTTACCTACCTGTAGTATATTCAGGAAGAACAGGAATGCCAGTAAAGTTATAGCATTTAATGCTGAATTACTCTTATGGCCGCTTTTCCATCTGTCAAAAATGAAATTAATTATTGAACCGTATCTGAAAGGTTTCGAGAAACCTCAAAACCAGTTCAGTTGGTTTGGAGAATAAATGTTTCTGGATTTCTTGTTCCATGAACGGCATACTGTCTTTTCGTGTGAATTGAACGACTTGTAGTCAATCTTAATTGAGAATAAATAATATTTTTACTCACTCTTTAGACCAAACGTTTTCGAGTTATGGAAACTCATTTTAGAAGATTACAAAAACCGCAGAAGCCTAATGTGCTCCTAACCAAAAACCGAAAACCTGATGTTGGAAGCCTTTGAAGATGAGTTTCCATAACTTGAATAAGTTTGGTCTAAAATGTGAGAAAAAATAATTATTTTATTCTTAATTAAAATTGGCTGCAAGTCGTTGAATTCACCTAAAAAGTTAATAAATTCTTATAGTTAAATTTCAAAGTGGATGCTTCGAAAAAAATTTATATGTGTTAGGTTTCTTGTTAAAGTGTCGGTTTTTTGGTTAAATTTCGGAATCCTACATTTGAAGGTATTCTTTTTTATCAACAAAAAGAACTGTTATTTTTGTTACAATTATGTATTTATTTATTTGCAAAAACTCACAGGACAACCAATTAAGAATTACAAAGCCTTAATGGAATACAATAAAAACTCAAAAAGAAAGATTAAAAATAACAAAAATGATAAAGAATACAATTTTTTGATTAACCAATAATAAGAAAAAAGAAAAGGAATAATAAAAAATATAGGAAAAAAAGTAGAAATATAAAATAATTTTTTACAAAAAAGAAATTACTTTAATTAGGTTAAAGTTGAACTTAGAAAGTGTACTATGAAAAAAATACTTGAAAGAAAAGAATGGGTAAAAGAAGGAAGATAAAGAATATTTAGAGGGAGTTAGTAAATGACGAGCTAGATAAAAACCGTCATCAATTGAGCGGTATGATATTTCCAAAATAATGAATGATTAGATATTTTCCAATCTGTTTGCTGAAGTTGAAGCCTTTTTGTTCAATTTAATTTAAAACAATATCATTTCAATTAGTCCATAATTTATTCTCACTTGAATAAAATTTAACTCCTTCAAATGACAAAAAATAAAATTTAATTCCTTCAAATGACAAAATGTCGAGGTATTTTATGCAAAGCAAAAACAGATGTGCTATATGATTTTTTATGTAGATATCGTATTTATTATATAAAAAGAACAAATTCTCAAAAATAATGACATTTCAATTGCTGAAGCATAAAAATTGAAACAATATTGTAGTGTAACTATAATGGTAACAAGTGAGTAAATGTTTGGCTCAGAAATTTCAAAATTAAACATTATTTTGCTCTCTTTTGGACTGTGGTGTTTTCGTTAAAAGTAAAATAGAAATTTTAATTCTTTTCTCAAAAATACTTTTGTGCTACAAGGTGAAATTTTTAGTGAAACAGACCTAACCTAAGATTTCGATTCTAATTTGAAATTTTGTGAAAAGCAGTTTTGGACAATTGATTGTATGTTTAATAAATAAATAAATATTTGAAAATCACTCTGGTCGATATCTACTGTTAACCACACAAAATACTGTAACTGTGCTATGACAAGAAGAAATAGGAATATTCAGTACAAAATAATATACTGGATCATTTAATCAGCATTTTAACAGTAATCAGCCTGAAACTCTGCTCTATGAAAACATGATAATTTCTTGGTTGATATTTTTGTCCAATTACGGTATAGCTAAGTGGCGGCTAAATTGGAATGTGTAGTAAACTGATTTTTTTTTCTAATCGCGTTTAGAAATACATATTTCCACTATTCAATATAACGAATAATCAAATTTATATATTAAAAAGCTATTGAGCTTTAGTGATAATTGTGTTCATCTTCTAAACTTGCAGTTTGGGAAATAGCAAAAAAATATATAATATATAAATACTGCATATTATATAAATCCTGCATGGAGATGCTCTTGCTTTTATGGCAAAGTTGTAAGGAACACAATATCACCAGATAATTTTATTCACTTTCAAATATCACATGTCTGATATAGAATAGAGTGGCATGGGCTTCATCAATATCATAAACATTACTTTTAATAATCACCTTATCACATACACTTGATACGAATCTCAATTATCGATTAATTTTAAATTGATTTAATTGGCTTACCCATGAGAATAATCCCCTCTCCTCAGATCTTTGTATCCAGAGTCGTAAATAGGATCGAGGAATGAAGACTGAGTTGGTCCAGAACTTGAAATAAGAGATTTGAATGTCATTATGAAGATCTCCTGAAAATGTTTGATCAGACTTATTGCACTGCCAAATTTGTAGTTTTTTCAGCCGTGAAAATGGTTTCTCCTTTAGCTTTAGAGAGAATTCCTATTCGCTATTTAAGTTTTTCAATCATTCAAACCATTCTAATTTTTATCATGTTGAATGTTGGAGAAATTAGTTATTGTGCATAAGATGGAGAATTCTCTTATTTCATGATTTTAATTAATTTGAAGAAAACATTTCTATTTTAATAGCCAATAAATACGAATTATCTAATATCAAAACTGACACTATATTTCTATTTAATATATTATTTTCACTCACTTATACTGGAGGGATGCATTTCACTTCTAAAAAGAAGCTTCATCAGCCTCTTCAGAAGTGAAATGCATTCCTCCAGTATCTCCAGTACAAGTGAGTGAAAATTATATATCAAATAGAAATACAGTGTCAGTTTTGATATTAGATTGTTCATCAAGTATTATTATTATTATTATTTCTCTCTTTCAAGAGCATTATACTAAATTAAAATTTATTAACTCACCAACTACATTAAGTAACTTTATCACATACATTAATAACTTCTATTCTGTAAATAATAAAAGAAAATAGACTATAAGGTCTCAAAATCAATATTTGTCAATTCTTTGAAATGCATCAAACGGCTTCTTATTTCCAATTTCAACACCCGATTAATATTGTAATGTTTCTTTCGAAAAAATTGACTAAATTCATCGATTTTATCAAATAAGTTACTTCCATACTCCTTATAATTTGAATTAAAATACTAGTTTATCTCTCAAAATAAACCTTTGCCCATTTTATGAGCTGTAGGCCTATCAAATATCTACCTATTTTATAAAATTTATGAATTTAACAAAATAATATTCATTGTGGAAATTAACCAGAATTAAGTAACTTAATTTCAATCAGTCGTTAATGTTGTAACTTGTAAATATCCCTTCTTGATCTCACAAGAGATTTTGATGGAATCGTTACAATTAATAAAACACTTGCATTGATTTGTAGGATGAAGCCCACATAGGTCTGATACCTGTGTGTGGGTATTGAATTGGATGAAGGTGATTAATGAGTTGAACCTACAGTTTTAGGTTGGTTCCGAACTACCGGGAAATGTTGATAAATAGGCTATAAGAGTAGGAGATTACCTACTGTACCAGTATTTAAATTCATGAGTTCATACTCTGTAATTATCAATTATTATTAACTTTTTATTATAAATTCAAATTATTTTTTAATGATTATTTATTATAAATTCGTATTATTTGTTACTGGGGGAATTTTATATTGGTTACCAAATTCAATAATTCATTATTTCAAGTGAATATAACCCTAATAATTGAATGAGTTTAAATTATTTCAGTTGTCAAGTAGATACTTGTTATTTTACTTACCTTACTGTAACTTAGTTGAAGTTGAATACAGCGAATTTTTTAAATTTGAGTACAGCGAAGGATCTTCTTTGTCACCAAGTGTTACCTCTACTGATGTTCAATGTAGTTTAGGTTGGATCTCCAGTTATTCCTCATAAGAAATTATAACAGTACTCAAAATTAAAACAAACTTCTACCGTGAACAGAGCTGCGTCAAAGCGTGAATAATCATTGTAATTTGTGCAGCAATTATAATAAATAATTGTTTTGTAGGCCCACACATCAGCATGTATAGCCTATAATATTTTACTATTGCTACATTAATAATTACAAATTTTTTTCTCATATTAGAATAGAAAAAAATAACTATGTTTCAAATCAACAATTAATTACCTGTGAAAAAATAAAAATTTCTTTAGACTTATCCCAGATTATGAAAACAAAGGATTTTTTCCTTCAGAGAATTTCACTTTGTGTTAGTGATGTTGATTTGTTAGATATTCATATCAAATAACACGCAATGTTGTCATAATTAAACCAATTTATTATGAATAAATGTGATACTATAGTTTCGGCAATCACGTCATTCTCAATCGCAATCAAAGTAAGTCACACTCGTGTCAATTCTCAGCCATCAGCCTATTAATGTAGGATAGTCACCTCCAATGTAGCATAGTTCAGCCTATCAGAGGCTCCCATTCTATTAGCCAATAGTACTAGTCCTTTTAAGGTGTATAATAAACTGTTCTGTATTTTAGTTTCAGTTTGATTTAGATTGAGGCCTGTTTTTGTGAACCTACCTTGAGATGTCCTTAACCCAAGTTAGACTAGAAAAGCCTTTCAAGTTATTGCTTTTAAGTTTTCCTTGATTTAAGAAAACCTCAGGGTAGGTTTAAAAATTTTAACCTTATAATTGAATGACTGTCGAAACTATAGAATCTCGCTTATTAATAATAGATATAGATTTGGGGGAAGTGATAGCCGAGTGCCGTAGCAGGTATCTGTTCAATCAGAGATAAGCTACGAAACTCCTGGGCGCTCTTTGTAAGGGTGACCGAATGGATTGGCCAGCAAAAAAGACTCTTCTCTGCTGTAAAATCACTTGCCGGTGGTTTGGAACCCACCTTAAACTGTGTTCCTACTCATCAATCACAATCATCCAATTCATTACCCACGCACAGGTCTCAGACCTATGTGGGCTTCATGCTCCGGAAAAAAAGATGTGACCTTCATGTGGCAACATTGTCAATTATGATTTTTCAGTTTTTCCCTGACTAGCATATTCTTCGTCAATACTAAATAGCTGATGTGATATTTGATATCATGTGATGTAATATCTAATTATCTTCAAAACGTGTATCGTTTCTCATTTTATCGGAGCATTTCATACATCCGAAATTGTTAAGTTAATGGTTAAGAGTTCTGATCTCCTTATATTAAAAATCCAGTTTATTTTTCAAATGATTTATTTTATTAATACTCTCATTCATGTACATAATTTGACTATGTTCAATAATACATCATTCACACAATATAAGCTAATAAAACAACATCATCAACAATAAATTTATTACGAATAAATAACAAGAATAGGAAAATAATTTCGAACCCAAATGAGTTGATATCGATGGGTTACCTAAATCAAAAATAATTATTATTGATTTACTTCGAAATTTCATTCATCTTATTGGGAGGATAGAATGATGATAATGAAATTGTGAAATAATGAAATGATTGTAAGATTGGAATATATGATTTTGGCTTAACATTAATGTTTCTTCCTCTCGACATGAAATGTGATTTTATTTTCATTTCCTCAAAAACATTATCACTTTGGATTTATCAGCTTGATTTCTTCAACTTGGCTACCGAATTATTCTGTCAAATTTCAGTACTGTCAATTACATCCTACGATTAGACACATTTTAATCTACATGTGTATTATCTAAACTTAAAACTAAGAAGGGAGTTAGTGCTTATTTAAGTAGTCGCTTTTTTGGTCGATCTGCTTCATATAAGACCAGACAACAGATATAAGTAATATAGAGTTTACATTATACTTATATCTGGGGTGTGAGCTTCCAAAATATCTTACTTATGACATGCTCCAATACTTATATTATATTATCGAATTGAGAATAATTGGAAGACAAAGCCTTTAATTTATTCTGTTTTTCAAAGTTTGAACATTTTATTTTAGATTGTTTATTCAATGTTGTCAGTATGACAACATCGAAGTATGGATAAACAGCCTAATGAGTATATGAGTTATGTCTTAAAATGTCAAAATATTTTACCATGCTCATATAAGCACTAACTCACCCTTTCACATAAGCATAATCCAATAAGTGATCATCATTTTCTAACTGAAACATTATTCAATAAATCATGACCAGTACATGCTCTTTTGTTATAACTTCCACTTTCATGTGAAATATTCTTTTCATATGTAATCCATTGAAGTCAGTTATATCATATCTATCAGATAAGTCTTTATAATAGAAATTACTTTATCTCACCACATGATCACTTTGAATTATACCTTGTGAAATTCCTGAGATGTAATATAAATGATCTAACGGAGGTCATTCTCACTGATTATATCTTCAAAGAGGTTCGTAGGTATTTGTTACTTTTCCAACACAAAATAAATAATTCAATATCCTAACAATTTGAGCACTTCATTTATCCAATAATTGGAATTATTTTGTTATACGATACAATTATATAAATGATACTCCTGTAGTTGAATTATTTTGTTTCAAATTAAACTAAAATTCTTCTTTGAAGACACATCAGTGTTGAAACTATTACCAAACCATTTTGTTGCTTTCTAACCTTTAATCTGATCCCCTCCATGTCTAGCTACTATTAAAACTAAATCTAGATACTAATTGCAGTTACTTTAATTATAGAACTACTTCTTGTATGAAATGCAATGTAATTTAGATTAGTGTTTCAGAAGTAAATCGAGTTGATTCAGATTTTAAGACAGATTTTTCCGTCTAAAAATCTTCAGTTTTTCAAAATCTGCGTCTTTTAGCCTACACATACTTGAAAATAACGCACTTTTTCACGATTTTTAATGTAGTTTTCCACGACTACTGTATGCTTCTCACAAATTGAACAAATCAGTGGTAGCCAATGTCTATATTCCAATCTTATTCAAAACTCGTTCTCAAAATATCATATTCCAATAATATTAAATGGAATATCATATCTTGGTTTATTGGTTTCACAGTAATGGCTCGAATGATTGTATGAGAGTGATCTACTTGCTAATGAGAACGATTTACATGATTAATGAGATATGAATGATTAAACATTATGGAAATGATGAAATGAGATGTTGCTACATACTAATGAGAACGATTTACATGGTTGCATGATGATCATCATTTTCATGAAGCTGTTCCTTGGAATAGATGAAATTGGAGTGAAATGTTGAAAATGATTTTTAAGGAATATGGATAATATTCCTTGAAAGTATGAATTTGATGAAAAGATGATTATGGATTATGATGTAAATGACAAGAATGATTAACGTGATAATGTATGTGGGAAGGAGGTGAAAATAATTATGTATGATGGTAGGTTGAAATGTTGAGAATGATTTTTGAGGAATATGGGTAATGATATTAACGGAGGTGAAAATAATGATTGATATGAGGGTAGGTTGAATGAATATGATGATATGATATGAGGGTAGGTTGAATGAATATGATGATAATGATATGATATGATGGCTATGACTGCTTAGAATAATCCTTATAAAATCATAAATATTCTTTTTAAATATAAAATAAATAAATAGATTCACAATCAGACCAGCACAGCAACTGAAGTACAATTGAAGTCTGTACTTTTAGTGACAAGATCTCAGTTCTTCATCAGTTATTACAGTAAAAATAAATAATCTTGTGGGAGTTCCAGTTTATCTAACTTCTCACATTATTTCTCAACACTTATTGATTCTCATGTTAAGATTCAATTCACGTTTCTCTATAGTGTTCTTAATCCTTCAATCAGTCTAAAGAAAATTAATTAATTCTATTTCGCTATTATTTATATAGATAATTTTCATTTAGGTACAACACAAAATAAATAGTTAAATAGTTCGTTTGTATGCACCGCTACTAGTTGAAATCGGCACGGTTGGTTTCAATAAATATTTTGTTCGTCAAATGCATCAATAAATAATTAGACTTCGTTGCAGGCAAGATATAGTTGTTCGCAGTCATCCCCACTCCTTCCCCTTCGGCCAGCCTCGTAGAAAACGTCGAATGGCGAGGAACTGGACCGCTGGAGGATGAAGCTTGTCGCGTATCTGTTGAACAAAAATTAGAAATTAATTAAATTGATCCTAAACACACAGTAGTTGGAGGTTGAAAGAAACTTCCAGGTGTGCCCATATCATATGAGAATGGTGTAGATAGATAGATTGACTGAAAAAGACACAGGACCACTGGTAGGTAGTATAAAGTTATTTAACAAACTGCCTCTCAATGCTCATAGTATTCCACTGAACGTTTTCAAGAGGAAGTTGCATAGGTGGTTTGAGAGAAACCCTTTCCATTCTATTAGTGAGTTTTTATCTGCAGGCTGTAATATTGACCTATAAGCTAGGAAGTATAAATGCAATTTTTCTTTATTTCTTTGACGATTGTGATATTGCTGTTTTAAGTTTATGTTTTTATTGTTTTTCTGTGAAGTTGATGATTTTGTTGCATAGTACCAGAAATACTGAGATATTGAAAATTGAAGGACTGATTATTTTGAGATATTGGCAAATTGTTACTATTTATGACAAGACTATGTATTGTTTGTATTTCAAGCTCTTGGGTCAATAAAACATATTTATTTATTGTTTTTACTGACAATTTTTGCCAGGCTAAAGCCTATTGCAACAAACAAAAGTCAGTACAACAGAATCTTTTACAAAGTAATATGTTACAAAATATTATCATCTGGTGTAGAAGGAACATCTGTGATAGATCGAAGACAAAGTTGCATAATTATTAAAAAAAGTGGTGAGTTTTTCATCAAACTGTTTATTTTCTCATGGATTTTGTTTCCTTATTATTCTATATACTTGGATGTCTTCATTAGGAATATTTCTTCTCACAGCCATCATATAAATGTTATGAGTAATAGAAATGTATCATATTTTTTGATCTGACTGAATTTCCTTGTAGATTCAAAGACTATTCTTGAAAGGAGCTTTTAAGTTTTTGTGTTACGAGGGCACAATAAATAAATTATGATTGTAGATAGGAAAATTAATGATCTGGGTTTTATAATAATAATTAGGTATTAGGTGGGAGATGTGGTGATGCATTTTAGATTCATGAATCACTAGGTTTTAGAAGTAATCAGGTGAGAAATGTGGTGATGTATTCTAGATTCATAAATCACTGGTATTATAATTCACTTAAGTTACTTGCTTCTATTAATATTCCTGAAAATCTGAGTAACTCTTTAACCCACCCTCTCGGCTATCCTTAGCCATAGATAAGACAAGTTTTGTTTTTGAATTTCTATTTCTGCTTTGCACTGTGTAAATTTTATAACTAGAAATTTATGATGAAACTACTCGTCAATTGTTGATTTGTTGCACTGCTTAGAGGTAAAAATCCAATTTTTCATCTGCAATAGGTGAATATTGAATACATAAAGCGAATTTATCTACGCATTTGTTAGTATAATTGAGTTATATGTTAACAGGTTGATCAGTACAGGCTCACTCAAACTGCTAATTGGTATCAGTTGAATTGCAGTGTCCCTAAAGCCGTGTCTCCACTAAACGAACATGCTCGGCGAACTGTATTCGCTGGAATTATCTGATGTAGCCGAACATTGTTTGGTGTTGGTTTGGTGTGGACGACTTCTCGAACATTATGGTCGTTACTGTTCGCTCACAGACCGAACATTTCAATTGAACTCACGAACATGTTCGGTGAACCATTATGTTTAATGTTTGTCCGTTTTTTGTATTCGGCAGACATGTTCGGTTGGTGGAGACGCGGCTTAAGAGTTTATTCATAAAAAAATATGAAACTAAGGTATACTTTCATGAACGTTTGTTACACACGTACTGAAGTATAGTGTTTGTATAAATTAATAATACTGTACTAGGTATACTGTCCTAGTATAAAATAAGAGCTACATAAATATATATGATAATGAATATTAAGACGAAATTGTCACAACCACATTTATTAAAACTTCGAGAAACTAGTTTCTCGAAGTTTTAATAAATGTGGTTGTGACAATTTCGTCTTATTATTCATTATGGATACCTTCCACAATATCACCTTCGCCATTACTAAGAAAGATATATATGATACTTGGTCAGGAATGTATAGAATGATTTATTGGAATTCTGTAGTCCAATATTTATTGTTGATTGAAATGCATGTAATTAGGCAATTAATTATCTTGAAGTTGAGTAAGATTATACTCGTAGAGATGCTTAGGGTTTTTAGCCATAGTTATCAAGACAATTTGACAATTTTAAGAAAATGTGTACTTACGTTCCCAATTGGCAGTAGATGGCGCTACCGTTCTGAGTTGAGCACTCGCGGTTAGCTTCGCACATGTATTTCTGCATACAGTTGTCATCTGCGGTTTTCATTGTCCTCACATAGCCCTATAATAAAAAAATTACAGGTTATTCAGCTGGAATCGTAATGGTTTCCTGTAATATTCACTTTAAATTCAGTAAATATCTTCCAATGGAAGATAATACAAATTTTGTGAATTGGATATATCTAGTTTCATTATCATCATTGTATCATCAATCTCCTCATTTCACACTCATGTAGGCTCCATCATCAAGGGGAAAAGAAGTTTACAAATATCTTCCAAATTAATATGAAATGTTCAATGATTTTCCATATCATTCTGTATATTTTATGTGATAGTAGAGATTTTAGTTATTAGCAGGAACCAAAATTGTATGTTGTTAATATAAGAACTACCTACACTTTTACAACAACCGGCTACTATCAATACTCTTTTCAAGAGAAGTACCAATAGTTGAAAAGTTATATATGAATTGTGCACAGTAGTTGTTGGAGCCCTTTTAAAACTGTAGGTCCACCGTCCATGATGATGTATCACTCACCTCACCTCATTACCCACGCACAAGTATCAGACTCATGTGGGCATCATCAGCAAAAGCAAATATAAAAAATGAGAACAGAGTTGCTGACTTAAGGAATTTAAGGTAGTCTTCTTACCCATCTTCTTATTTAAGGTAGTCTTCACCTCATTACCCAAGCACAAGTATCAGACTCATGTGGGCATCATCAGCAAAAATATATAAAAAATGAGAACAGAGTTGCTGACTTAAGGAGTTTAAGGTAGTACACCTCCTATATTCAAATTGAATATATATAGTACTACGATTACAATATTGAATATCGAAAATCAAGAGACGGACTTCCGCACTTATCGTTGCTCCACCGTGCTAGCTCAGATTTTGATTATTGATTCATCATTCTTTGACGGCTTAAGACTGCTTATTTACCATACAGTACGATTACTGTGGCTGTAGAATATGAATTTTGATTTTTATGAATTTATATAAGTCTCTAATATTATTTTTACCTTCATTAATGTCAAACCAGCAACGGCTGCCTCAGAAACTGAATCCTTCTTGCCAATTGATCGAGCTGCCATTGATCTGTGGCTGAATGATGTTTTCAAGGCATCGAGCAAGTTTACGACAATGTTGATAAACTGAAATTAGAAAGAAAATTATATGCTTAGCTCAATCAAAAATAAAATAATAATAATATTTTAAATACTAAATGAAATTTAAGATAAATACTGTTCTAAGTCTATAAGCCTCTCTTTTGGTAAGAGAATATTAATAATTTTTCTATGCAAAAATAAAAGAAGGTTCAATAATATACAAAATTTACATCAATTTGGAATTAAACTTATTGTCCCACAATTAATTGATGACCAGTCAAAGAGATGATACTAATTTCTTTGTAACTCTTTTTTTTCAGTACAGTATTTCTAATTCTTTTTTATGAGTTTGATATTAATTTTTTTGAAATTTATTTTATAATTCTTCTGATTTTAAAAATGTATAATATAGTTTCACCTCTTTACTAAATTAAGAGAAACAAAAATCCACTTTCAATTTTTTCACTGTGCTTTACCTTCGAATTTCGAGGAGACTATCGATTGCATGCATCCTATTCTTTAACTTGAAAATAAATTGATGATGGGACAGGCATCATTATAGCTGAATAGATATTATGGTAAGCAAAGCAATATTATTATTTTTTAATTATTTTTTCTACAAGCCAATACATTTCTGCACCATCACCAAACTGAACTGAAAATGTCATGCTCAAAGAAATTTGTTCTGTAGATCTTGGAGACTTATCGTAGACTACTTGGAAAACTTTTAGAAAAGCGTTGTCCATTTTTAGGATAATATTTTAAATTTATATTTATTTCTGTATTTATGGATTGAGTGGGAGAGAGGGCGTGAGTCCTAACTCCGCCCTCAATAAAGGCAATTTATTGATCTAAAACACCTAAAATGTATCTGTATTTAAGGAAAATTATCGATCTATCTATCACTTACATAAAATCTTTGAAAGGAAATTTTTTATTTAAATATACGTGTATCAAATTCTTCATTATTGATGCAGTTTTGATCGTTCTTCATATTAATTGATTTCTAGATAAATAAATGATGCAGAAAATCTTACCAACAAATCGAACTTACTAATTGTTCAGATGTCTGTCTGTTGTTGTGGTTGGGGAAAATTGCATTCATGGTCCTTGTTCATTTAAAATCACTATTTAAGACTTATTTTGTATTAGTGACACCAAAACAAAAAACTAAAAATTGAATTAAAAATTAAAGAGTAACAATCATCTATTGAAGAAGGGAGACTTAAAAATTCAAATTCTATTCTCTTAAGAACTGGAAACATTAAAATGCATTGGATAAATATTTGAAAATTTGTTTTGAAATATTTAAAACATAATCATTAAAAAAATACTGTATTTTAAAAATAGAAGCCCTTCTATATGCTGGGGCTACGTTCCCTAGTATTTATTTCAAAACTTCTAGGATATCAAATTGTTGATATAAGAATTTACAATAATAGATAACGATTCAATAAAATAATAAATTATTGTAATTCAATAAATTTTTGGATTACTTGTCCCATAACGATCTTTGTTGTTAATATTAACTTTTTATTGTAAATTTAACGACTTGCAGTCAATTTTAATTGTGAATAAATAACATTCCAACTCACTTTTGGCCAAAAGTGAGTAGAAATATTATTTACTCACAATTAAAATTGACTGCAAGTCCTTAAATTTACAATAAAAAGTTGGAATCAATAAATTTGTTTTGTAATTGAAAAAATTACAATAGTAAATCTCGAGGTTCAACAATAGTTTGTCAATAGTTGACTTAGGAATAATAATTTAAAAGGGGTTTGCATATTATTCACCTTTTCAACCCCTGGAAATGCAATATTATTATCTAGAAAACCGTAAAACATGAGGAAAGTTTGTAGTCACTTACCTCTCCAGCCTGTTTAGCCATGGTTGCTACTTGGTCCGGGTCTTTAGATCCGAGAACGGCTGATAGTACGGCGGCCAGGATTCCCTACATAGCAGTGCAGTGCTCTAGTGAACTACCCATTTACCATTTACATACTACACACTACCAAATTATCTACAACTACAACATTTCTACAGTGGCTTGTCAGGGTGTCTACAAGTCATAGAAGTTGAAAAATTGAAGAAATTCATTAAAAATTGTTGAATATGCAGTGGATTTAGTTATTTGGTGATATGGTATCAAATATTGTGTGATAATTACAGTTTCATTAGTGAGTTTTTCAAAAAGTTTTTCAGTAGTTTCAGTAGTATTTCATTCAGATGCTTATTTATAATCCTAAAGCTATATGATTTAATTACTGAGCATATGAAAATCTCTACTAAGACAATAACTGAAGCATTCACTTCATTAAATTTAAATTTTTCAATTCATTTCTGATTGGAAATTGAGCATGTGTTGACACGGTTGATCAGATTTAATAGTTTATAATAGATTTGTTTGTATTTTACTAGTGCTGATGGAAAAGTCATGATTTTTTGGAGAAATTCATTTGAAAACTTTTTGAAATCTTTAGTTCTATTCCATGTTTATTGACAAAACGAAAAAAAATTAAGAATCATTTGGGAGATGAAGGTATCTAAGTTAGTAGACGTTTGAAGACGTTTCATATTGGGAAAAAATAATGGTAACTGGTTGTTTATTCAAATTCAATTGTAGTTGAGACAGGTATGACTGTTCGAACTCTTTAGCTGCTACAATTCTTTCAAATCACATTTAGATTCTCATGTAAGTAGGCCATTACAAGAGGTTGGATGAACTAATAATTTTGATCATTAGATAAAAACCTACTCCAGAAACGTAGTAGACACCCTGCCATTCTTGCCGATCTACCAATGCAATGCTCTTACCCCTGAGAAAGAAGTATTCAAAATGATGGTAACTATTATTCTATAAGTATTGAGAACACTGATTTTCTACAAAATTCAAACTACAGAATCCATTTTTTACGGGTAAAAATTTGTAGATATTCTTAGTAGATAGACCATTTCTGACCGAGTTAGAACGTATATTATATTGGAACTTGAGGATCTACTTTGAAAGGATTTTATTTATTTATACAGAATTTCTTTGGAAGCAACAGGTTTCCACCCATAACTTCCTCCTTAATATAAGTTGCCGTTATACCAAGATATCCATGAAGGTCGGTCTATTTCATAGCATAAAAATGTTATATCATGATCAATACAACAAATCGATTCTTCAAAATTTACTTTTTGTAGTATATTGATGTTCATTCAAATCAATAGAGCTTGTTGAATTGTATTTTACAGTTTTAAATATAGTTGTATTTGTTTGTGAACTGTAGTTGAAATATTGATGCTCATTCAATTTAATAGGTAAAACTTGGATAAGAAATATGTATTTATTTCCTCCAATCTCAAACTCTTTTCAATTTCAATTTCAACTGAAACTATTTTCAGCATGTTACCATCATTTCAATGACTTCATCCCTGCTTCATTCACTATTAGCAGAATTTTTTAAAGCAACTACATAATAGAGGAGTAAATCATTCCAGATTCAAACTACATAGTGCAAGCTCATACAAGTTTGAAGAATATCATGGCAGTTACCATAGAAATTCCACCAAAGTAAAATGTTTACTGTCTCAAAATATAAAAATAATATCTTAAGAACTAACTTAAGAACAACTTCTAGTAAAATTTGAAAACTATCAACATTCCAGAAATATTACAAAGAACTGCTCTTATCAATCCTAACGAATAATTTACAATAATTACATGCTGTATGTCGAAGTAATAGCTTACTTTAATAATAGTAATTGCAATATCTGAAATGAGAGAAATTGATTTTATTTGTAAAACTCCTACTATATATCTTGCTATATCCCGTTCGATCAAGGACCTCTTTATGTACAATTGATTATCTAATTATTCAGGAAAATGTTTTACATTCTCAATTTCTCTATCAATTTATTTCTAATCAGCTTTTTTATTACTTTTTTTCAATAAATGAATTACTATTCTTGTACACGTCTGACTTGTCAAATAAAGATAAAGGCATTACTGAATCCCTAGACAATAAACTATAATGTTTTAAAATAAATTAATAATAATTAACTACATATTATACTCATACTTGAGAAGTATCAGCTGATATTTTAATCAAGTTTTCATCACAATTTGAAGGTAAATACGAAATAATTGGCAGTTTCGTAAGTATTTCTTAAATTTTAATGGCTTGCATTTTTTTATTTTCTATTCATATAGATCTTTGTCAATCGTTGCAAAAGGGTATTCCCTAGAAACCCTCAATATTACTAGCATTAGTTTATACAAAAATATTTCATTACAAATAGTTGAGGGGGACAGATACTTGGAAGATTCAGAGGATAGTTTCACAAGAGATTTATTGTAACTATTAAAATAGTAATTGAAAGTTACTAATAAAATTATTAGACAAATGAAGCTAGAATATAGTATTTATTTACAGCCAAAGCTTTATATTTGAATCTAAAAAAATGTAAAATATGCAAATTGAGTAGAAAAGGAATTGGGAATATTAAAAAAATGAATATTTTAAAGATTCAAAATTCCAGAAAAGATTTTCAAGCTCTGGATTCAGTTTATTCCGTCAAAAACTATTTAATAATAATTTTGATAGGGACAATTTACAAAATTTCAGCTTATAAGGATTAATTTTTTACAACGGCTGATTTTTAATTACCTGCATTGGTGACGAGTTGTCAACCTTGTCAATTCCATCTCCGCCAGCAACTCCGCCACCTCCAAGGAAGGCGGTCAGGATCTTGAGTCCAACAGAGAGGAGATTGGCCCATGGGGATGGAGCAATACCCTGTGAAATTTCAACAGAAAACAATTAAATTAAGAATTTATAGAATCAATTGCTAAAAAAGAAAACAATTGAATTAATTGAGGATGAAGCCCATAGGTTTTTAGACCTGTTCGTGGGTAATGAATTGGATTATGGTAATAGATGAGTTGGACCTTCAGTTTTAGGTGGGTTCCGAACCACCGGGGAAGTGATTTTACAGCATAGAACAGTCTTTTTTGCGGGCCAATTCAATCGGTCACCCTTACAAAGAGCGCCCAGGAGGTTTTTAGCTTATCTCTGATTGTACAGATACCTGCTACGGCTATCACCTCCCCATGTATTATCTGTTTTACCATGATTAGTTTCATTAAGGAGTAAACAATTCAAATGAAACTATGCATGATAGTAGGTTGGAGGATTTCTTAATGTCTTAATGCTAACAACCAATGAAGAAATTTAAAGAAATACCATACAGTCTCCCAGTCAACAAGAAATGTAAACCAGTTGATGTATACTGTTGAAACTTACAATCTCACAATTAAATTCGTGTAAAATTCCTCCCTTCTTATCAGCTATTGTAAGCTATGTGCTATACTTTCGCTTGAAATTTATTGAAATACCATACAGTTCCCCAATTAACAAGAAATGTAAGCCGGTAGCTGTATGCTGTTGAAATTTACAATCTTGCAATAGAATTCATGCATAATTTCTCCATTCTTATCAGCTATTTTCCCTTAAAATTTATTAAAAATAAATTTCCAATCTAATATTAAAACTGACACTGTATTTCAATTTAATATATTGTCTTTACTCACTTAAATTGGAGTAAATGTTCGTTAGGCTGTCGAAGCTTCTTTTCAGAAGTGAAATGAATCCCTCCAGTATCTCCAATATAAGTGAGTAAAGACAATATATTAAATTGAAGTACAGTATCAGTTTTCATATTAGATTGTTCATCAAGTATTCCGTCATGGAAAACATCTCAGAAAGCATATTTCCAGTGAACAAGAAATGTAAGCCAGTCGATTTCTATTATTAAAAATTATAATTTCACAATTGAATTCCTGTATAAATCCTCCATTCTTGTAAAATATTGTAATCTATGTGCTTTTAACTTGAAATTTGTGAAAATATTGTACAATTTAATAGTAAAGGAGAAATGGTTTAAGGAAGAGTGGTTTACCGTGTCAGTGTCAAGACTGTCAGATTTGGTTGGTCCCTGCTGTACACTGCCTGGACTGAAGAGTAACTGCATCACCATTCCAAGCATGTTGCTCCATGAGAAGCCACCGGCATCCTTATAAGAAACATTAACAAGAATTAGCGCAAAATTATCTCAATTCAATCCAAATATTAAATTTGTTCTAATCTTATTTAGTCACTTCCCCAAACTCTGCAAATCAGGAATTCGAACATGCAAGCTATATTTGAGATGAAATTTTTAGTAAAACAGACAACCTAAGAATTTGATTCTTCTGTGAAATTTTGTGGAGAGCATTTTTGTACACTATCCTGTTGTGTTCACATTGATTTTATAGCTAAATTAATATAAATAAATATTGTGTTAACTTTTTTGGTGAATTTGACGACTTGCAGTCAATTTTTAATTAAGAATAAGTAATATTTGAGGTGTGCAAGGCCGTACCTGCAGGAAGGCGACCATTGGGAAGGCCTAAATTAAGGTGGCTTGACCAAGTTGGGAAAGATGTTGTCAGGTGTGGAGGAACAATTGAAATGGCAGAGGACAGAGAAGAATGGAGGAGGCTAATCTACGAGGCAAAAAATCGACTGAGATTTGTGACGCCCCAGCAGTAAGTAAGTAAGTAATATTTTACTCACTCTAGGCCGAACGTTTTCGAGTGAACGTTCGGCCTAGAGAGTGAGTAAAATATTACTTATTCTTAATGAATAATAAGACGAAATTGCAACAACCACATTTATTAAAAAATATTGAGAAACTAGTTTCGGTTGTTATACCATTATCAATCTCAATCAAACTGAGATTGATTGAGATTAATAATGGTACAACCGAAACTAGTTTCTCAATATTTTTTAATAAATGTGGTTGTGACAATTTCGTCTTATTATTCATTATGGATACCTTCCACAATATCACCTTCGCCACTACAAAGAAACTTATTCTTAATTAAAAACTGACTGCAAGTCGTTAAATTGACCAGAAATGTTAATATTAACAACGCAGTTCGTCATGGAACCAGAAATCCAGAAATAGTATGTATTTTACAAATTGTAAAACGATTGATTATTTTAGCTCAACATGATAGGCCTCTACTTCTGAGATAAACCATTTTGCTCTTAATCACATCTTATTATTGTATAACTGTGACCATTAGTAATAGAATCAGGTATATAACCAGGTTGTAACTAGGAGCTTCCCCGAAGACCTCATCAGGAGTTGCTGCAATAAATATTTATTTACTTATTTTTTATGAACGCTCCAAATTTGAATTAGTGCAGCATTCTGATTGGATGAGCGAGGAAAAATCACGTGATGTGACGATTCTGGTTGTAATTGAATAATTCAAATCATTCTGACTTGGTCCGTTTTAAATTGATCCTCACTAGCTAATCAGTGAGAGTGATTCAGCAGGATGAAAAACTACTAGCATGAATGAGTTAGGTTGATTAACTGTTTCGAATCAACTAGGAATCACCTGCTGTGATGCAATTTAAATTAAACTATAAAGTCATATTGAAAGGAGTTACATCCAAATTGAATAGTATCATTGTATTCTGTATGATAGTCAAATAGACAATTTTACCACCACATTTGTAATCAAATGTTATTATAACTTTTTTTAATGAAGCAATATTGGAATATTTTTTACCATAATATATTGTAAACAGTATATAACTTATATTGTATAGTTTATATTATATATTGTAAACAGTATATATATTATATAGTAATATATTGGAAACAGTAGGTCTATTATTGTATACTGTATAATTGGCTTGAAATAGAACAATATTGTAATGATGTGAAACGTTTCAAATAATCATTTATTTTATAATTTTTATCAATTAAAAATTTTCACATGCATTTTAAGGTGCACCTTTAAAAAAAATTTCCTTACCTAGACGCTTTGACATGTTTCTCTTAAATTTAAAAATATCACGACAATGAGCATTATTTAATCATTAAAGCAATTATCATTCCATTAATTTATTAATTCATCTATAATCTACTATAACATGCAAAACTTTTATTATCTATTCTAATTTAAAACTATTTTGGATTCGTCTCATTTGCTTCTTTTTTCAATGATGCTCTTAATTTTTGTGTAATTGAATGTAAATTGTACTATGATAAAAACAAGTTGTCACGCACATGCACTTAATTTCCAACCGATTTTATTTAGGTTTTTTGTAATTTTCTTAATAATGATTTCTGATTCTCATTGATCTAATTTTTTAATTGGTGAGGGGCTTATTTTGTAATGTTACTCTTTACATTACTGCTTGCCATCTTTTTATCATCATTCTTCCCATTATTAATCCTATCCACAAACAAGTCTGAATTGAAACATTCAATTCTTTCAAACTTAATTTTTGTGTCATTCAACTTTCACAAACTTAGTTTTTGTGAAATGTGTACTAAAAGAAAGTTGGCAAGGTATCTATTTACAACTACAGAACTACCTAAAAAATTAATAACCTTCTTTCATTGCAATAATTCTTGTCGTATTTACCTGGATCTGGTTTGTCTGGATGTCATCTAGATCATTCCTGTCTTCTAGTGCTTGAACCTTTTTACTGGCATTGGGCTTTTCGGCGAACTTTCTCGCCTCGGGTCCATGATGGTAGGTGGGATGTTGCTGTTGGGCGTATGAACTCGACGTTACCACATGTACTCCCTGGGCTTGGGCTTGTCGTGCCTCATGGATCAGCTGAGGATTGGGGAAGTCGCTTCCTGGGTAGCTCATGGCAGGTGCTATGGCTCCTGAGCAGATGAGACCCAGCAATAGGTAGCCTGTCAATTGGGTTTTGCTGGTTGAGCATGTTGTCCTTCTTTTCTGTTGGTCCCTGGGTTTCAACATGTTGAAAAATAATGTTGTCATCGTCATCGTTCTGAAACAAATTAGAAAAAAATATGTTTAGATGTGATATAAAATTGATTCCTAAACAACTCATGCGCAACATTTTAAATAATGGTACATCTGGAGCCTGTTTCATAACAAAGTAAGTTAGAAAAACACAGAATTGATTTTAACCGTATGTTTAAAAAAAAAATCATTTTTCTCACGTATTTATAACAATTATTTAATGTTTTGAATAATTCTGATAAATTTCTATTTCATGACAAAGTAAGATAAATATAATTAATTATTTAAATTTTAAATTTGAAGAATTCAAAGCACTATCATTAGTACTTTTCATAGTAGTTACTGCAAATTTTTTGGGAAGTTTTAACTTTACTTGTAATAATTGTGATATGCAGTTTGTTTCCAAGATAATAAATTGATGATTATCTGTGCATTTACAATTTTTCTCCCCACTTTACTACTATCAAGTAAGTAGATAGAACAATTTTTTAGTCAATTTCTTAGGTGATACTATTCGATATTACCTACTACCTTTTCTTTATTTTGCTTACTTTGGTAGGTATATAAGTAATTATACCTAATATTTACTCCTGCTTTCTTTCACTTTCTTCCTCTCATTTTCTCTCCATGTTATTATTTCTCATGTAATAAGTCTTATGAGTCATTGCCGTAATTTCTTTCAAAATAAAACTCTGATTCTGTTACATTGCCTTTTTCACAGTGAAGAAGTTCATAAGTGAGCAGATTGAATAGTGTGAACATAATTTCATTTCATATTTATTTTCCTCTACCATTTGTAAATTGTCTGCAATTCCTCCTCGATCAGGCACTATTATTAATCCTGTATAAATTCTTTTGTTCCTTCGATTCCTGACAATTTATTTTTAACCGATCCCATTTCAGTTTTCAGTGAATTTCAATAATTCAATCCACAACTTCCACCATAATAATTTCCCATTCCCTTTTCACTGTTCTTTCTCTCTTTCATCCATCTCTTATTTTATTTATTTTTTTCATTTTTAATCCACCATCCTAATAATTTCCCAGTATTTCATTTTTCCTACACTCATTTCATCATCCTTAAATGATAATGCCAGTGATACACTGGTGTACTTTCACTACACTTGGGTTCAATGGCCTACCGTGCATTTAGTGGCGGCAACTAACAACCTGCTGTGTTTTCCTAGGTCTCTAGGTCTAGGTCCACGCAGGCATGTGCATGTAAATGTGCGTGTGTGAGTCTTGAGACGTGCCTTGTTCACACCGCAGGGCAACCCAACAAGTAGAAAGAGTGTATAGTGTGTCTTGAAGCAACGGTTCTCTTCAGAGAGTGAGTCTTTCTCGATCTCTGTCTTGTCTTCCAGCAACCTACTTCTCATTCTCACAGTGTGATTGGCTGAGAACGTTGGTCACGTGGTCTGTTTGACCCACAATTCATGCTATTTAGCACAAGTAACAGGGCCAGTGCTGGTTGCTTCTATCCGGTCTCCTCTGTCCATGATCTTGCCTGCTCCTTCTTCTACAGGCTTGTTTTCTCTCCTAATCCTTCATCCTTGATCCTTCTCACCGATTTCCCGTGTCACCTGTGTGTTCATTCTTTTATATAAGTCGGGATTATTCTGTTGGGAGATTAAAACTATCAAATTTATATTTTTGCGGAAAGATGTAAATTATTTATTTCAATTATTATTGTAATTATGTAGTATTATTCTGTGGAGAGATCAAAATTATTCAACTTATATTCTCGAAAATTCCCCACGTCACCTGTATGTTCATTCTTTGAAATAAGTGGGGATTATTCTAGGGAAAGATGGAAATTATTAAATTTTATTAGGGATAAGGTGAACATTATTGACTATGAAGTATTATTCTGTGGAAATATCAAAATCATTTAACTTTTTTCTCACAGATTTCCCGTGTCATCTGTGCGTTCATTCGTTTATATAAGTCGAGATTATTCTGTTGGGAGATTAATAAAACTATCAAATTTATATGTTTGTGTAAAGATGTAAATTATTCACCATGTAGTATTATACTAATGAGAGATCAAAATCATTCAACTTATATTCTCACAGATTTCCCGCTTCACCTCTGTGTTCATTCCTTGATATGTGGGGATTATTTCAGGGAAAGATAGAAATTATTGATTTTTTTTATTAGGGAAAAGATAAACATTATTGACTATGAAGCATTGACTATGAAATATTATTCTGTGGAAAGATCAAAATTATTTGAATTATATTCTCGAAAATTTCCCGTGTTGTCACATGTAGGCTATGTTCATTCCTTGGAATAAGTAGGGATTATTTTAGGCAAAGATAGAAATTATTGAATTTTTTTATTAGGGGAAGGATAAAAATTATTCACTGTAAAGTATTGACTATTAAATATTATTCTGTGGAAGTATCAAAATGATTTAACTTATATTCTCACAGATTTCCCGCGTCACCTGTAAGTTCATTCCTTGATAAAAGTGGGAATTATTTCAGGGAAATATGAAAATTATTGAATATTCTATAACATATTCTGTATTTTAAGTTTGACTAGAAGGATTTTGTAATTATTATATTATTGATTAATACATTTTAAATTGATTAGGGGAAAGATGAACATTATTGACAGTAAAGTATTGACCATGAAGTATTATTATGTAAAGGCATTATTATTGAGCTTTATTTTCACAAATTTCCCGCGTGACATGTGTCATCAGCTAATCGACGTGGCTCATGAGCTGCGATGTCACATGATAAAAGTTGATATTGACAAGAATGCAATATCTTAAAAATGGATTTTCTCCGTTAATTATGAACCGATTTCCGTAAATTTAGTGTCATTAGATTTGCAATGAAATTTTCTAAATAAAACGTTATAAACGTAATTTTTTATTATGAGCGGTTTTTAAGATATTTACGTTTGAAATTTTTAGGCAGCCGCCTTTTGAAAATAATGATTGTAAAAAACTATTTTTTTCTCTGTAATTAGATCTTTAGGTAATAAAGCTAAATACCAAATTTCATTAATTATAACTAGCCGTTCTCGAATTAAAATTTCCTATGTGAAAAAAAACAAAATGGCGGCTATATGAATAACTTTTGAGTTTTCGAAATTTTGAATATGATATTTTGGCTTGTCTATGGTCCAGGAATAATACCTGTAAAGGTTGGTAGAGAGTTCAGAGACACCCTATATAGTAGTCTATATCAAAAAGGAGTTTTGCGCAAACTGTACTGTCTTTAACGCACATGAAGTAGTATATATGTTTTTTTTTAATTTTGATAAACCTTTCCCTTTCATCTGATGTGCTACTACAATAGATTCTTGATCACTCATCTCCATTCCACCTTGATCTCTCCGCTATCAAATTAATTGAGCGTATAATTTATCAGAACTCACTTGTTAGCCAATTCTCTTTAACTTTCGCTAGTAGCTACAAAAACGCGCGTTTTTTATTCAATCCTTTCTAATTTCGCCATTGTCGGCAAAACCGATTCTAAACTAATCGTAGACTATCCGGTTCATTAGGTTGCCGTATCCAATTCCAAAAATGGTAAACGTATTATTCTATCTGATTGACAGATCTAATCGAATTTTTCCTCTGCTAATGTTCACACTTTTATCTTCAGTGTTATCAATTTTGATAGCATTCAGCATATTGTTATGAAATTGTTGGCTAATAATTGATTTATAATTTCAATTTTATAATCGATTGAAAATATTCGTTTTAATTTTAACAATAATATACCAACTCAGTGATTATATAGTCAAATTGTTTGATCTTGTTTTATTAGCGAATTTCTTCAAATTCAGCTATTACAGCAGGTCGTGATGTGCGACTTTCACCCGGGACCATGATGGAAATTTGTTTTGGAGCCCCCAGAGTACAAAAATCATAGTGGCACAAAATGTTATATATGTAGATATATATATATATATATATATATATATATATATGTCTGATAGCACGATAACTTTTGAAGGAGATGTCCGATTTCCACCAAATTTGGTATACACTTTCCTCTTGTGAATAGCTTGGACAAGTTCGTTAGCCAGGAAAATCCAAAAAGGTTAACCCCTTTTTCGGGGGTATTTTCCCGCCAAAATTAGGGGTTTTCAAGAAAAAAAGGGTTGTATTTGAAAATTTTAGTTCTATTGTTAGACTTTAAGATAGAGCTCATGGAGTCAAAAATTTTAAGGTATTGCACTGCCTTCTAGCTCAACAAATTTTCAAGATATCAAGAAAAAATCATTGTTGTCAAAAGCTGTATCTTGCCCTATGGAGTTAGTTATTTGGTGCTAAAAAAGTGTTTCAGGAAAAAACTTTAATCTTTTTTTTCTTGACTGTTCCTTATGGTTTTTGAGGCTCTGAATCCGAATTTCAACTCATCCACCTCGAAAAACCAGTGCGTTTTGAGAAAAGCAGCCATTTTCAAAATGGCGTCGAAAATTTTTTAATTTGTCAATTTCTGTGCAATATGAAAAAAGTGATTAGTTATCAGTATTTTTTGGTGATAAAAGCGAATATGGAGCTAGTTTTTTTTAATTTCAAATTATTTTAATTTCGTGGGGGGAGGGTTTGAGCGAATTTCTTGAAATGCAGATATTACAGTGGGTCGTGATGTGCGACTTTCACCCTGAACCTCGATATAAACTTGTTTTGGGGTCCCTAGAGTACAGAACGCTTCGTGTTTTTTTCCAGAAATTAAAAAAATATATAGCCTATAGATATTCATAAAAATTTGAAAAAATACAGAAATTCGCTAAGTTTTGCAGGTCCTGCGAAAGGAGTATTTTTAGGTTTATTTTACTTACGTTTCAATTTTTGTCCGTTCGACCCTCTAATCGCTACTTGATATTGGTTATCAACGATGCATCCCATTTCTTTTAAATTTATTAACTAAACTTTCAAATTTCATCCTCAAAAATCCTTAAAATATCATCTATAAGCTTTAAAAAAAATATTGCCTACTACCAGCAGGAGTATTGGTTCCTAATTTTCACAGATCGCAGTTATGTTGCAAAAGTACTCTACCTATCACTGTAACTGCATTATTAGCTGTTGTTTTTTTGTTTTGTTTGTAATGTTGGTCATATTCAGTGATTTCATCATTGTAACCTTGTTTATACTGTCTTTAATAAACTGAGTAACCTAACCTAACTTAACAAGTGCATAACATTAGGTTTGACCTATTATGACCTATCTTGTGGTAGTCCACTAGATGGCAAATCTCCCTCAAATTCTCATCGTGACAAAAAAAAATAATTCTCAATTTTTGAAATTCACTTTCAAACGAAATACCAACAAACTGTTTTATATACCTTGCATCACTTTATGATGCGACACTTTTTTATCTTGCGCCTTTTAACTGAAACAACATGTTTCTAACCTCAACATTCATGAATAAATTTAACATTACTTGCTTAAAATCGCCCCATCTATCACCGTGTTACCTCCAGCGCCGCAGTTGGTTGAGGCGTCGCAACTTCGACTTGCTGGCATTTCAACGGTCGTGGGTTCGAATCCCGCTCCTCCGTCTGGCATGTGTTATCATTCACCTCATTACCCACACAAGTCTCGAACTTATTTGGACATCATCAGCAAAAAAAGTAATCGCTCCATTTGTTTAATAAAATGCCATATTGAATAAAAAAATTATTTCTATGTTTGTGCTTTGCCTCTGTCTTCAAATAATTCGTATTTTTGATAAGTATCTTTTTACAATTTTTCAAACGATATTATCTTCAAAATCACGTTCTCTGGAATTGATCATATCAGAACGGAACTAGGAACTTGGCGTAGATTCAGTGCAGACATTAAATTTCACTTGTAAATGCGTTTTAATCGTCTGCAAGACAGAATAGTTAGCGACGAAATAATTAGCGAGTCCGCCTGACTCAATTAGTTACATTCAATGAGCAGACAATTAAAAGGCAGTCTAGAAAAATAGTAGAGAAAAGACGCTATCGTCGCCTTTCTTGGCTTCTCTGAGTGAAATTCATATTTTGCCTGCCGAAAAGAAATGCACTAGTAATTTTTAAAATCATAACCTCAATACTTTGCTAAAGTGTGTCGGCTCTATTTTAATTTATTCAGTTTTCAGCAAACAGCTATGCGCAATTTTTGAACAAAACCTTTGGTGTAATCATCCTTTTGATACAACTTATCTCTTTTAATTTGAAAATTGAACTTTATGTTTTTAATCTTCATGGTTATGGTTGGTTTTGTTCGATTGTATGTGAACTTTCTGGTTTTAAGTGAATAAATTATTTAGGGTTTTTTCTGACTTGACAACACTATTATCATAGATTATTGCGACAGAAATGCAATTTTAATATTATTGTTTTTTAAAAAGTAAAATCAGACTTGATAATTACTAAGTGATTGACTAAAAACCATGTCTTTTGATAGTTTTATTGATTATTTTTTAGAAATGAGATATTATTGTCAAGTGGCAGCTTCTATTAGGCCTACAAAAAGTCATTTTCAAGCCTTTCTATAGCCTAGGGCTTGAAAATTGAGCAATGAATAATATTAATAACCTTTGATATTTTTATTGCTGATGATGCCCACATGAGTCAGACACTTTTGAGTGGGTAATGAGGTAATTGATAACTCATAGATGCCAGATGGAGGAGCGGGATTCGAACCCACGACCGCTGAAACGACAACAAGCTGAAGTTGCGACGCCCCAACCAACTGCGCTAAGCGGCCCGCCAATTATGATTTGTTATTACCATACTTTACTCAATTTGATCGATCAACGAACTTCTAATTTTTCATAAGTACTGTGTATGTAATTCCACAATGATCCCTGCAAATTATTAACATTATTTGTCCAAAAATTCGTTTTTTAAATTTTTGAGGGAATCCTAACCTTTCGCCTCAAAGAGAATTTTCGAAAGATGAAACTTCTTACGCAAATATAGGCTACTGTTTAATAATGTATTCTTAATTTCTTTTTGGAACAATATTCTCAGAACTTTTGAAATTCAAAGTATTTCCTGGTTAGTGGATCTACTTCTTATAAGCACTTTTGAAGCTGCCCGATACAACACTTTTACAATACTTTCCGATAAGCCCTTGTTCTTCTTAAGTCTCACAAATGTGAAAAGGTAGTAAACTTCTTGTAAACTTCTCGGGTGTTTCGTGGAGAATTATGTTATCAGTGGAACACCTTAAACAATTCAGCCCTTCTGAAAGCATTCCTTTTGGAACACCAACGTCTTTTATTTGTCTACTGAATTTGGTCATGAACTTTTCTACCACTTGAAATTAAATATTTATTGTTCCTTTACAAATACAGCAGATACAAATCCAAGCAGTGCAATAGATGAATATTTTAAATTAAAAATTATATTATGAGTAAATATTAGAAGAATTTAAAGCAAAATTCAAGATTGGAATGCTCTGGTTGAATGTACAATTATAAAATGAAAAAAATAATAAAGTGCATAATTACAATATTATTAGGAAATATGCATCTCGAGGTAAAAAACCTGTGAGACATGGCAATAATAAATTATTAAAGTTACCGCTCAGTGGAAAATAGGTGTTGAGACCGACCAATTTATTAAAACACATAGTATTGTGCTGAAGGTTTGAAAATTTAGCAATTTTGGCTTTGAATATAGGCGATGTTCTACATCTGAGTCAAAGTATTATTCTGAAATACATAGGTACTTCCTTTAATTTACCTTATCTAAGTGATTTGAAAAATATATCAAGGTTCTCAATTTCCAGTGAAAAGATCCAAATTGAACAATTTTTCTTCTCATTTTCAGACTCAAATACTATTTTCAATTGTTTATTCAATCTTCACCTACTTAATCTTATGACCTTATTTAACCGCTAAAGCTGCGTCTCCACCAACCGAACATGCTCGGCGAACAGTGTTCGCTGGAATTATCTGATGTCACCGAACATTGTTTGGTGTTGGTTTGCTGTGGACGCCTTCTCGAACATTATGATCGGTGTGGTGGGGGTAGTGGCGGGAACCTGTTGTTGTTGTTGTTGGTCGTCACTGTTCGCACACAGACCGAACTTTTCAATTGAACTCACGAACATGTTCGGTGACCCATATGTTTTTTGTATTTGCCAACAATGTTCGGCAGACATGTTCGGTTGGTGGAGACGCGGCTTAATACAAAAAACTTCGATAAATGAATATTACTAGAACCCTGTGCACAGCCTTAGAATAAGAGAATAGAGCTCATTGAAATTTCATAAATCACCTCTTTAACCTTGACTTATTATCTCTTTCTAACCAACAATCTTGCACTGTTTTCCTTGGTTGAAAGTGAGAAAGTACTGCGGTTAGTTGGAGACGGAGGAACGAGGAAAACGAAGGAAGAAAAAGGAAAAGACTATTATTCGGCTGATGACGGAGAAAAACTTTTTATCCTTCTTTCACGCTTCACGTGAAATCGGTAGAAGAACAGATTTGGGTCATCGGCGGGTGAAGAAGAACAAGAAGAATAGGAGAAGGTGGCTCAAAGAAAACGGATGGCTTGATTGTGATAGTCGGGAAATAATTGTTCATGTTCTAGAAGAAGCATGAGAAAGAGGAGATGATGGTGAAAGAAGAAGACGAGCAAGAACTAGATGAAGGCGAAGAAGAAGGAGAGCAGGAATTAGATGAGGAGAAAAAATTGGAAGAGTGAATTGCTTGAAAGGATGTAGGTGTGAAAATTATTGTCTAGACAAGGAGGTTTTTCAGGCGTTTTATTGTTTAAAATTGTTCTTTCATTGTTGCTGGTAATATTTTGAGGTTTATTGTTCAAAGAACTAGTTGGTGCTTCATATTTTCTTCAATTATCCTATTTCAAGTTGTTCTGCGACAATCTTTACTGTCTAACAACGTTTCTGGCAATTTTTTGCCAATTTATCTACATTGTTGAAAATTCGATGGCAACGGGAAATGTTTATTTAATCAAAATATTTCTAATTCGTTAGGAATGTGGAAAAATGTATCAAGTATCCTTATCCGTAATCCGTAAGGATAATCAGAAGAATAAACTGAGTCCAACTTATTACTTGTAAAAAACTGATGAGATTTTTAACCTGATTGATTTATAAGGAACATAAATCAATATTTGAAATGAATATGAATTGGGCTGTAATTCTGTAGTGTTACATATAAATATCATGGGACTTTTAATAATTAGTTAACATATTGTTTTAGTCAATTACTGATTTTTGTTTTTCAAAACATGGGTTTTTAAAACTCTCTTAATAAGATTTTAAACTTGTACTCAATTCAATTGAAAATTTCTAAAGTCACCAGTACTGCCTCTTTCCAGGGCCATTTTTCCAACTATGGCTCTTTTTTTATTTTTCTCCTCGGCATTTGTTTATCCTCTCCTGCTTTCAATATGCTTTTCACTAAAATGTTTTCCAATAAAATTTATTACTCTTTTGGTCACTTGAGCCACGCTCAATAAATCTCTTTTACAATATTGTTCTACAAAAACGTATCTAAGGTCAAATAATATAACCCTTTCTAAATCTTCCAAAATATTCCAGATTTTTGAACTAGAGAATATCTTAAAGTTTATCATCTCATTCGCTCATAAATTCAACTTATCTCATTTACCCCAACATTAATTTAATCTTCTCACTATCATTTAATCGAATATATAAGTTCACTTTCTTTTGGGACTTGTAAGTTGTAAGTTTCAAAACACTCAAGAAATTGGGGAATACCATTTTCAAGTTCTCTAGCAGCTTTTTCTGTTCAACAATTTACAAGAACACACTTTTAAAAGGTAAATCAGACTGAAATGCTTTACAGGATTTTGGTGAAGAATTATTGCTTGGACTAAAAGGTTTTCATGTTTTTTAGTGCTCGAAGGTTCTTTTCTATTGTTACTATTCAGGTTAGAAAAAGATAAAAGTATTTTTGAGAATGTTTGGCACTTTTTGAAGATTTTTCTCAACCGTCAACAATACATTCAATCCCACGTATAACTATTACAGTGAATCTCCAGCAACTATAACAGTGAAAAGAACAAATATTTAATTACACTTCCCTATTTCCTCGCATAAAATCCCCGCTAAGGCTTATTGAGAGCATCCAATTTTGTTGTCAACATTCCTACCAGGAGCAACAATGTTGATAATTGCAGGAAGACAATAGGACAATGGGCATTCATTACATGTTGAAAGAATGTGGTTCTTATTCAGGGGAGCATCACTTCCGATTTACTATCAGTATTGTTCTTTTTTAATGACAGCATGTTTTTACTTCCCTACAACTTTCTATTATTTCATAATAATTTATTATATACCTGGGTTCAATTAGCATACATCAATTTAGAAAATTTTTATTAGCGTGCTTGTTCAACTAACTCAGCTGTTCAGCTGTTGGGTGTGCGGAAAGAGTAAATAGCTTGATTCATGTAGGCTGTTTTCAAGGGACTTGGTCTCCTAACTGTATGTACCATGCTTATATTTGTATAAAGCTACTTTATATGTAAAGAAGAGTGATATTAACCAACATTTTTATCTCCTAACTACCCTGCTTATATGTGTATGAAGCTACTTTATATGTAAAAGAGAGTGATATTAACAAAAATTTTGATCTCCCAACTACCCTGCTTATGAAGCTACTTTATATGTAAAAAAGAGTGATATTGAACAAAAGTTTGACACACGATTAATACAAGAAGCCGAGGAGATTATCACTTCGTGAGTCACAATAGTAGCGTATTCAAACAAAAACCTAGTTATATTGGTAGGAAACTCTACAACAAGCTACCGCAGTTTTTAAAGTCTTCAAAATATAGAAATGTTAAAAAACAATTTAAAAAATATTTAGTTGATGGAGTTTTTTAGTGTACAAGAGTTCTTTCCATATCAAAATTAAGCCTCACCTCAATTATTGATATAGTAATTATGGTAGCTAGTGTATAAGATTGTATAATTCTTAATCTGACTCGTCTTATACTCCTTAACTAAAGTCTCCAAGACGTAATCTAAAGAAAGGGAAGTGATAGCCGCGAGCCGTAGCAGGTATCTGTTCAATCAGATAGATAAGCTGCGTTCTCGTAGGTCCTGTTTGTAACGGTGACCGATTGGATTGGCCAGCAAAAAAGACACTGTTCTCTCCTGAAAATCAGTTCCCGGTGGTTCGGAACCCACCTAAAACTGTAGGTCCAACTCATAAATCATCATCATCCAACTCATTACCCACGCACAGGTCTCAGACCTATGTGGGCTTCATCCTAAAAAAAAAACTTTAAAACTATTTTGAGTGCCAATAACAATGACATTGAACAAATAAATGTCCTATTTAATATTTGTAATCCGTTAGGATAATCAGAAGAATTCGTTGAATTGAAGTTATTATTACTTATAGATCTTTATCCTGATTGGTTTATAAGGGACATTGAAAATGATTTTTAGATTATTAGCTACGGTACCTACTTATTGTTGATTCTACTACAAATTTTTAAGCAATAATAGCTCAGAAGGAACTATTAGAATCGCAAATCAGACATGTATTTATAAATCTATCTTGGGACTTTTTAACTCAAGGGAAAATTTGAAAGCCCTTTTAGTAAATAATTTGCTTGAAAAATTTGTTGAGAGGCTGTTTTTAAGTATTTTCTGGGATCAGGATGCGAGTTATTTGATTTTTGGATGTCTTGTTCCATTACGATCTGAGTTGTTGATATTAACTTTGTATTGTAAATTTAACGACTTGCAGTCAATTTTAATTGTGAATAAATAATACTTCTACTCACTTTTTGGCCAAACGTTTTCAAGTCATGGAGACTCATCTTCAAGGCGTCCTAGATCGGTGATGTCGGTAAATAATTTAATTTAATAAGTAAATTTTAATAAATTGAAGATGGGTCTCCATGACTCGAAAACGTTTGGCCAAAAGTGAGTAGAAATATTATTTATTCACAATTATAAGAGTTGTTAAATTTACAATAAAAAGTTATTTGATGTTGAAGGATGTCGCAGTTGAAATGCTGTCAAATTAATTTAGCAGACAAAATACATGTTATTCTGAACTCATTTAATCATCATAATCTTTAAAAGCTCCTGTATCAAAATAAACATAATTTATATCTCCATTGCTTTGAATTAAAACTATTTGTAAGCCAGATTGAACAAAATGGACATACTGTGTAATATCTTCATTAATTTAAAGTTTTTTTTTGGAGGATGAAGTCCACATAGGTCTGAGACCTGTGCGAGGGTAATGAGTTAGATGATGGTGTTTGATGAGTTGGACCTACAGTTTATGGTGGGTTCCGAACCACCGGGAAGTGATTTTACAGCAGAGAACAATGTCTTTTTTGCTGACCAATCTAATCGGTCACCCTTACAAAGAGTGCCCAGGAGAACGCAGCTTATCTCTATCTGATTGAACAGATACCTGCCACGGCTCAAGGCTAAATTCAATTAAGTGCCTCATGAAATTAATAAATTTAAGTACCTAATGAAATGAATTTATGTAAATTGAATATAATCTATAAAATCTTCATCACTATGAAGCTCTGTGTATTTTTAAGTCGAATTTATTCAAATACCTCTTGAAATAAAAATTTAAGTACCTCGTGCAATAAATCATTCAAGTTCTTGAATACCTCCTGGTATTGTAACCAGGTGATTGACCTCTTGTAAAACTTCTCACCTCCTGGTTGCTCACACCAGAAACACCCACAGAAATGACTCACCAAACTGTGAGATTGTTTACTTTCTCCAAGTAGTACGTCATGAGTGCTTACCCGAGTATTATTAAGTAAGGTTAAAAATCTGAACCGGATCATAGACCACATGGTGGCTGCCGCCATTATCTAACTTTTGTAATCTTTTCTTAGTACAGTCAGGAAGAAGAAGAAAAAAAGAAGAATGGCGAGGTCATATCCCGGAACCGAGGTGTTCCTGTTGATCCGGCTTCAAATCCCACACAGTCATGATAATCGATGAGGTCATGCTTGAAGTCAGATCAAAAGTTATATAAAGTTAGGGGAATCATTGTTTTTCTCGGGCTTGTGCAAAACTTGAAAGAAAGTAGTGTGTTGAATTGCATTTCTAGGACTTTTGTTGGATAGGCGATTGACATTGAGAAAATATGTTGTTAAAATTCATCTGGGGTATTTATCCTGCGACACCATGGGCTTACTGTCACATAATGATAGCTTACATAAGCTCTATGAGAGCTTAGTACATGGTCCCAGCTTACCATGGGCTGTCACATATTAGGTATGCTATCTTAGTATGGGGTAATTTATCAAAGCAAAACTTTGATAGGGTGTTTAAGATCCAAAAGAAAGCTGTTAGGTGTATGGAAAGAGTGAATAGATTAGATTCATATAGGCCGTTGTTCAAGGGACTTGTTCTCCTAACTGTACCCGGCTTTTATATGTATGAAGCTACTTTATATGCAAAAAAGATTGATATTACCAAATGTTTTGACGTACACGATTATAATACAAGAAGCCAAGGAGATTATCACTTGGTGAGTCACAATAGTAGCTTATTCAAACAAGAACCTAGTTATATTGGTAGGAAACTCTACAACAAGCTACCATAGTTTTTAAAGACTCTTCAAAATATAGAAATATTAAAAAAAAAAACAATTGAAAAAATATTTAGTTGAAGCTTTTTATAGTGTACAAGAGTTCCTTTCACATCAAAATTAAGCCTTACCTCAACTAATTGATATAGTAATTATGGTAACTAGTGTATACGATAGTATAATTGTTAATCTGACTTGTCTTATACTCCTTAACTGAAGTCTCAAAGACGTAATCTAAAAAAGTTATTTTTGAGTCTTGATGATCCAGAACCACCTTCAAAAGGATTGATGAGGCCACTTGAAGTCAGATCAGAAAATAAGTCGGGGGGACTCATTACTTTTCTTGGGCTTGTGCGAAACTTAAAAGAAAGTGATCAGCTCGTTTTGAGTCATGATTATAATCTGTCGTCATATGGTAAAACGTCTCATAGGAATTCCCAAAAGGTGAATTTGGTGTCAACGAGATGGTGTTTCACATATTACATAGATTTGTGTACTTGATAGAAAGTGGACAGTTATTCTTGACTCACCGTTGTAATGTAAGAATTCTCAAAAGCTTGCCGAATTAGAAATTATGTTCCACTTATTGAGTTGATATCGTTGGATTTGAGGTAGCTTGTTGTTATTACTAGACTGGATAACGGAAAATTCTCAAGGAAGCAAATGAAACAGGTGAAAGATTCTATTTATTAGAATGTATTATTTTTGTTTTCACCTTTGTATTGGATTTAGCATGTACTATTTGATTTGAGTTTGAGAAGAAAATGGAAATTTTAAATAACATTGATTAAATGTGAAAAATATTGTATTTAATTTTTTCAACGTCTATGATGTTTAATAGACCAATCAGATGCATCCTGTAACATTTACCGGTTACAGGTAAGGCTCCCAGGAACAAAACCAATATTGCAAGGGAAAGAATTACTAGGGGAGCTAGTAGCTGCCAACACTAATCATATTGAGGCTGCATTTCCATATAACAGAACAATCGAATGAAGTAATTGATATTTTACAATTATCGACATGAAGCTTAGGGTTTGAGTGTGGTACAGATATCGATAATTGGGAATAAAATGTCGATTATTGCCGTAAGCTGTTTTAGTGGACTGATACGGAACTGAAACCAATACTAGCTAGTGAGGTTAGTTTACTTATATGTTTATGTTTGTCCACTTGAACTTGGCATTCTTGAACTAGTTTATTGATCTCTACCAAGTTCATTGATCTCTTGGTCACCTGACCTCGATAGAGATTGCCTTGAATATGTGTTAATTTATGCTAATCTACTATGTTTCCCAACATTGTAAATTCTGAACGCCATAATCCAAATAGAGTCTAAGCAAAACTACGTTATAGATAACGCAAACTCTAATAACCTGAACACTCTATGCATCATCTGCCAGCTCTATAAGCAAGATGCATAGAGTGCTCAGATTAGCTTTATCGTTAAAACGTAGTTTTGCCCAAATTCTCTATTATCATTCCCAACAATTTCTGTACAAATAACGATAAAAGTATTACTGGAAAACTCCTTTCTGATGTTTCTTTAGGTGTTACATTTGGTTTACATCAACATACCCTACAATATAATTATGGAAAAATCATTAATAAAAGTTACTTTATTTAAACTTTGAAATAGACCGTGGTTTGATTCTGGGCGTTCTAGGTTTGGTTGTCATTACTTTCATTCATTTATTCGTCAATTCAGTCGTCCCTGTTTATAAGGAAAAAATACAGCCAGCTAAAGCCTTATCTTATCACAGACAAGCGCTCCAACCAACGGCGCTACCAGAGCCGCCTTGGAAGATTGCAACTCAAAACAATTTAAAAAATAATTTCTCCAAAATTCTGGTCTACAATATATTCTCCAATTTCTATTGGGAGATATTCTTCCGCTTACCTTCGGTATCAGGAATCTATTAATCCTTTTCTTTTCAACATTGATGATGACATTGTTAATACTTGGTGTTATTCGTCTCTTCACCCGTACAAAAGTGTCGTTTCCATGTCTTTATCCTCATTAACATAGTAAACGGACCTCTTACTCAGGCTACTTTCTCTTTCAATCCTTTTTTCCAACAGAGATAAATTAACGTTTTCAAAAAAAGGATCGGGGTCATCCCAAGTTCATTCACTTCTCGTGGAATAAAGTTTCTCGTTTTAGTTTATCCCATCTCATGATTTCTTCGTCGCTTATATTTTCCTCTCATGCAGTGATAGTCCATTGAAATTTTGATTGTAGATTTTCTTGTACTAAACATTCATTTCCATTTTCATTGTGAAGGGGATATATTATGGAAACTGTGTCAGTCATCTGCCTTTCAAATTTATTATGTTCAACGTCATTCTTTTTGTTTATTATGCCTTTCCAATTTTTTGTGTTATTTTGTGAATAGCGTTTATTATTTTTTGAGTTGCGGTTGACCATATCCACAAATTTTCTCTCATTCCACATAACGTTGAGATTTGAAAATGAAAACTGATTAGTAAACATGTAATTCGGTACAAAATAATGAAAACTTGATGGTGATAAATTATTACTCCATTGAATTTGCTCTCATTGTTTTCATTGAATAGTAAATTTGCTCTCCATACGATCTGTGATTTCTTAATTAAGTATAATACAAACTACAAGACAGCTCGAGCTATTTTGGAAGATGCTTCAATTTTTATTAAATTGTTGAATATTCACAAGGTAAATAATTGGAGAGTTCAGGCCGAACTACGATAACACTAATGCAAAGCTTAACACTATACATCTGCCTGTTGTAAATGCAAAATGACAACAGGCAGATGCATAAGTGTTCAGATTAGCTTTATCGTAAAAGAAGTTTTGCCCAAACTCTCCATTTTTGTGCTACATAAATGTTATTCAATAGAAAAATTTTTGAAATTGCCTTTTTTCAACATTAAGCAATTCAACAATTATTTATGTATTATTATTTTATGTAGGAGAAAAATTCCATCTAAATGTAACTATCAGAGAATAGTTTGGGCCCTAATCATTGTTCAACTGCATCAATGGATCTGTCAGACCCAGTGATTGATTTATTACTTGATTTTACCACACGTAATTCCACAGCGAAACTGCACCTTTAATGAGTGTGCTAATCGGCTCTTACGGTACATTCTGACCTAATAAACGTTGTAACTGAGTATTTACAGAAAAAGTCCATCCTTCAAAGTGGAAACACCCATTAGTGGTGATGGATTTTTTGAACTGCATTCAGCAACGTTCATCAGTGTTAATGAGAGTATCGTGTCAGGTTCCTTATATTGCTGTGAGAGAACCCATAGATAGCCTAGAGAGAACCTAGAGATAGATATCTCTAAATTTTCACTTTTTATCTATTTTTGCTTTCTATTTATCTGTTTTTATCTCCTCTACTTTTTGTATCTCTACTTTTCCGTTTAGACCACACCTAAACAATATTTTTCGGTCGGTTATTTTTTATTTTTCTTTCAAAACTTTTATCGAACAGGCAAAATATTTCTATAGATAGACCAAAATGCTGTTCATATTTATGAACGGTCCTTCAGTTTCTCTTGACTCGAGGGACTCATGAAATGTAATGAATTTATATTGATATATTCAAGGGACCCTCGAGTCAAGAGACCCTGAAGGAACGTTCATAAATACGGGCAAAGATGTCCACTTTCTGTCTCTGCTCTTTTTTCTCTTTTCTACTTCTTCTTTTAGACCACACACAGAACAAATTTTCTACGAATCGGTTGGTAAGCCTGACAAAACCTGGCGGGATGTTTGAAATTCTTGAAAGCAGACAGGGATTTCTGTGAAAGTGAACTCGTGTGAAATGAAAATTATTGAAGATTCCAGACTCTTCTTTGGTAGACAGTCTGCCGCCCAACAATATATATAGGTGTGTGAGTGTGTATGTATATATCTATATATGTGTAGACACTCACGACCAGACAGGTTATGAAAAAGAAAGTGATAACTAATAATGAGTTACACAAATTTCTATTTTTTCAATCATGAGTCCCACTTCTTCGACAGCATTTTTCCATCTCATTATTCATAAAAATGTTGATAAGCAGTCATCCATTCTCGGAGGCCTCACAGGTTCATTTCACCCGACATTTATTGTCCAATCAGCGCTGAGCAGACCTCACACTCAGTGGTAGTTATCTGCATGCTTTACATCAGCAGGATTCTCCTGCATGCTGAACTGCGCACTAACCGGTTCTGCATAGCATGTGTTTCACTTTTGATTTCGCCGAAATGATTCAAAGTGCTCGTTACTGTTGAAATTTTTTGAATCATCTTTAAATGAATTGTGCTCTGGAGCAGTGATTTCAAACCTGAACTGTAGCTACTAAGGATTAGAATCTTATACACCAGACCTTAGATCGAGCCTTGAATCAGTTGTAAACAGCATGAAGGTAAACGATTCCTGTAATCAATTAATCAATAGTAGACTGTGTTCTATTTTCATCATAACTAAATCGATTATCCAGGCAAAAAATCGATCCTGAGAGAAATTTGTTGATGAGAGGTCTTCTTACCAAGGTGCAATATCAAAAGGGGCACCATAATCAATCTTCAAGTAGAGGATTTCGATATTTTGAGGTCGTTATAAATAGCAGTTTGACTGTATATTAAATAAGGTAACTGTCAGGTTAGGTTAGGTTAGATTTTTTGTAAACTGCTCAATGATCTAGTTCCTAGTTAAAAATAGGGTTTTTTTTGCACTACATTTCTTAATAATTGTCATTGAACAGATTCCTAACCTAACCTAATCTGAGACCCGGTTAAGTTAGGTCAGGTTAGGAATCTACTGTTCAATGACACTTTTTTAAATGCGGGTTTAGAGTGCAAAAGACCCAAAAATAGAATGAACATTTTTCGTATGTTAAGTTGGCTTCCAGATATTTAGTTTAAGTTCAGTTTAGAATGTTCAACTATTGAAAAAAAGAGTATTGTATGAACTTGAACTTAATGAACTAGAATACATTATCTGGTTGCTAATTCTACATAATTAAAGATATAATTTAAATAATTATATCATCAAATAGATATATCAAAAAATATAGTTTATTCTCAATTAAAATTGACTACAATTCGTTGCATTTACCATGAAAAGTTGATATTAACAGCGTAGATCGTTATGGAACGAGAAATCCAGAAATTAAAAGTAGTTTTCCCCCCGACTGTGAACACAAACATCACGGTTAAGAGCATCTTCTGCCTTTGGAAGAGGGAAACAGAACTTGCTATTTAAAATTTGTAATTTTATCAAGTGCATACAATTTTGGGGGACCATAGAGGGAAGCGGGAATTTTTTCAGGCCTCATTCTTTCCCATTTAATCATTTGAGACTTGAAATTACTTGATGATAGCTGCTATTTTCAATAATTATTAAATTTTGGGCACAACTCTAAGAGAGTCTACTCTGATGTATAAATAAATTATTTTGTACCATTATAAATTATAAGACGAAATTGTCACAAGCACATTTATTTAAAAAATTGAGACAAAATTGTCCCAATTCTTTTAATAAATGTGGTTATGACAATTTAGTCTTATTATTTATTATGGATATCTTCCACAAGATCACCTTTGCCACTACAAAGAAAGTTTTGTACCATTATTGGAAAACTATCATTTTCATGCATAACCCATTTGTGTTAAATGTTTGCAATGAGCAATAGCCTATCATCAATACTAATGTTTGCCATTAAATTTTGAAAATTTGCAATAAAAAGTTAATATTAACAACGCAGATCGTTATGGAACAAGAAATCCAGGAATCAATATTATCTTGCAGTAGTGTCAGTGTTTCAAATCATCCAAGTAGCAAATACCCGAATATAATAATTGTTTCTAAATTACAGTACCGTTGGTATTGTACTGGAATAATTTAATAATATAACATTAGCTAGGTCCTCAGCCATTAATATTTGTTTTTAAATTACAATACCGCTGTCATTGTACTTGAATATCACATTAGGTTGGCCTTCAGCCATTGTTTGAGGCTTTGGAAAGAAAGCTTGCATGTATCACAAATATTTCACTAATGTCAGCAGCTATTATCTTAGTTCCGTTACTATTCGGATAACTGTTAAGTGGACAGAATTGGACCCAAGAAGGTCCCTAGATACTACGCACCATTGGATGCCATCTGCTGTCACATTCATGAGTGGGTTAGGTTAGGTTATGCATTGGAATGACGTTACAGTAAGGTTGTTTAGTGGGTTACCTACTAATGCATTGGAATTGCTTATTATCTCCTTAACAGATGTAGACAGATTATCTTATGAGATATCGGTGGCATGAATGAGCTTCAAATTCTTCAAGAGACTTCTCTCTTTTGATTTTATTTTGTTCAATAGTTTAATCTATTGTAAAAAATGTAATGGATCAATAATTTGAAGTGAACCTAGACCATCAATTGACTACCATTTGAATATCTATTCCATATTTTTGTTACTGAGCAAAGTTTCTCAAGGCTGCTTTACCTGCTTCACATTTTTAAATGCTAGTTTCCCATGTTTTAATCAGCAAATTCCAATTATTTCAACGCATTTGTTCAAATTTCAATATTTCTTTGTAACTTATTAAAAATGCTCTTGTAGTTCAGTAATTGAAATGAAATGAAATTTATTCATAACACTGACTTACAAATAACAATCATACATAATGGACAAAAATAATAAAACAACAATAAACTTACAATAATGCAATTAAATCAAATTATCAAAAAGAATGCAAAAGATGAACAATGTAAAATATCAATACATCATTATTCCCCATCATTGCATATTATAAAAATTAAATTAATAATAAACTTTATATAATTATGTATAACCTCAGTGTTATGATTGAAGGTACTCCTTTAGCAGATAGCTGAGTTGGAGTTACCTACACTAGAAATTAAACTATAAAATGACATATGCAAGAGACAGATGCCTCAATAGAAAATTTTGAATAATTAAATTAACATGAGTGTCAATTGATTGTACATTCAGAACTGTTTTATAATACTGGTTTTTATAATTTGTAATTTGATTTATATTAATTTTCTTACAATTCACTAAAGATACTACTATTTAATCTTTTTAAAGCTGCAGAAAGGACTTTGAGATACTCCTGATATGTATATGTGACAATTTGTTTTTGTAGATTACGTGTTGGAGACACCAGTTAAGGAGTATATAAGACAAGTCAGATTAACAATTATACTATCGTATACACTAGTTACCATAATTACTATATCAATTAGTTGAGGTGAAGCTTAAATTTGATTTGAAAGGAGCTCTTGTACACTATAAAAAGCTTTATCAACTTATTATTTTTTCAATTGTTTTTTAACATTTCTATATTTTGAAGACTCTATAAAAACTGCAGTAGCTTGTTGTAGAGTTTCCTACCAATATAACTAGATTTTTGTTTGAATAAGCTACTATTGTGACTCACCAAATTTCGACCCCACCTTCTAGTAGTCTACTACCTCTACTGATTATTTTACCCCTACTAATTTTCACCACAGTCTTTCCATTGAAAAGCTTATTGGTATTACCATTTTTAGTAGTTCATTATGTTAAGCATTGAATTGATTTCATTTAACTAGCTGTTAATGATTTTTAATACTGCTGTAAGACATAGAAAATCTGATTGTATTTAATTTTTTTAACAAAATTTGTATTAGTTTTTTGTTGGTCTTACCTCAAATTGTGGAATTTTAAAATAGGTTTACTGGTCTAGGCGCGCACCGCAGTGTTGACACAGTGTGACTATTTTGTCGTCGCAGCTCTATACTTTCTTTTGAGAAAGTCCATTTCTCAAGTTCAACCGGTAAATGTACTATTTGACTGACTGGTCAAACAGTCAGTAAGAAGAAACCGGTACTCCTCATACCTCTCATTCACTCCTATATAGTGAAGAGGCACCTCAGGCCTACTGACTCACCCCGCCCTTCCCCCTACCTATCCTACCTCACTCACAACCACCCTCAAATCAACAAAATGATGAAATTACAAACTTTCTTGCGTTTTCTTGCCAATTTCACAATCTTTAGCTTTTATTACATTTATTTCAATTCTTTGCTATTTTTTCAATTATCACACACCAATATCAATTCCCTGTGGTTTGGATCCCACCTAAAACTGTAGATTCAACTCATCAATCATCATCTAACTCACCACGCACAGGTCTCGGACATATGTCCGGTTGTGTTGCATGTGTTAGGCATGTCTTCATCCTCAGAACAACAAAAAAATCATATTGAGTGTTTGATTTATTTCTTCTTGTTTACTATTATTTTATATTTATCATTTATTTTTTATATTTATCATTTATTTAGCCTATACTTGTAATGACACACTCCAATTATCGATTGTTCTATAAAAATTCTACGTTTTTTAATAGGTATTTATAAGACTATAAATTTAAATTACAATTCGGCTAGAGTTTTTCTTGAATTACCATGTTTTCATTTTTTTATCCCACTTTCCTTTTTATTCAATTTTTTCATGAATCGTTTTGAGGCGTATCTTCCAAGTTTGAACTATTATCTTATCTGTTGTTGGAAAGTGCTCTTTGTTTTTTGTGATCTCTTTTCTTAGCTACTCTTTTTCACTAGTTTACTCCAATATCTCATTCCTAGATTATATTTTCAGTAAAAATAAGTCCAATACACAATTACACATATTCTTTTTGAAGAATTGTAATTCTTGTAAATCATGTACTCTCCTAGCAGGTCTGAATTTCCTCATTATTTGATTGTTATTATTCTATGATTATTTTTTCTATCATTTCTCTGTTCACTATTCCAACTCTCTTCATCATTCCATTTATCAGATAGATAAGTTTGAGTTAGGTTAGAGGCTAGCTTCTCGGTAGGAAGGTTAGGTATTTTACTCTATTTATATCGAATTCTGCTCACATGTTCCCTTTTATTAACCATGTTATTATAAAATTATGGCTTCATACTATGTTCATATTCTTGACATAATAAACTAGCCAGTAAGTAAATTATTTTAATTTTCGACTCAAATATTTGACTGCATAGTCCAGCAATTACTTGTAAGTTACTAGTGAAACGTGCAGTTCGTCATGGATACCAAATTTCAAAAGGACTCCTAGAGTTTGTCTTCCACTTGTGAATTCTTCGAATGGTCTTTTTTACAAAATGCTGCTCAATCATGTTTTAGCCTTTAAAATGGATAAATAATCACAAGTAATATTGTAATCTCATGTCGTGAACTGTTCCTTTTCTCACATACATCACAATTGTATGAAATGTCTATCATGAAAAAACCTCGTATCATGATTTTGAAATCTCAGTTTAGAATTATAATTATTATTTGTGCATGTTACACTGTAATGAATGAGAAAGTCCATTACTTTTTAATCTTAAATCTTTATAACTCTTTTGTCGTGTTCAATGATACTTTGATCAAGGTCACTCAGTGGTGGGTCTTTCATAGGATACTAACGGTAGATGATGAGTGATGGAATGCTTTCCATAATAGGCCTTCACAGGTGCTTTCTTTCGTGGCATCGACTATGGATGAGTTTCATATTTTTTAACAGTTTCTCTAACATATATTTATGATAGCTAGCATTAATACTCTATTGAAGATTTGTGATGCATCTTTTTAAAGGTTGCAAAGACCTAAATATCTTGCAGAGGTTGTAGGATCATACTATTTCCGTATTCCAATCTAACTCCAATCTTCTAATGAATTCTCTTTTCAAACCTGACATTATTAATTTATTCTCATCATTGCTGTACTGAAAATCGGTTATTTTTCTTCATAAATAGGGGGGGGGGGGGGGGGGGAAAGTGATAGCCGCGAGCCGTGGCAGTTATCTGTTCAATCAGATAGATAAGCTGCGTTCTCCTGGGTCATGTTTGTAACGGTGACCGCTTAGATTGGCCAGCGAAAAGACACTGTTCTCTGCTGTAAAATCACTTCCCGGTGGTTCGGAACCCACCTTAAACTGTAGGACCAACTCATCAATCACCATCATCCAACTCATTACCCAAGCACAGGTCTCAGACCTATGTGGTCTTCATCCTCCAAAAAGAAATATTGTAGAGATCTGAAGATCTTGCAAAGGTTGTATGATAGGTTGTAGTTGTTGTAATACATAGCTTGTATTTTCCACATAGACCTAATTACTTAAAATTTAAAATACAAATCTGCTGCTAAGTTTGAAAGTTTTTTATTGATGTTTACAGTCTTCATTATCATGTACCAGTCACTGAAAATCTTCTTTCAAGTCTTACAAATTAAAAAAATATTTTCTTGAATTTCTTGATCCATACTGATCTGCGTTGTTAATATTAACTTTCTAATGATAAATCAATAACTTTTTTGGAGAATGAAGCCCACATAGGTCTAAGACCTGTGCGTGGGTAATGAATTGGATGATGGTGATTGATGAGTTGGACCTACAGATTTAGGTGGGTTTCGAACCACCGGAAAGTGATTTTACAGAAAAGAACAGTGTCTTTTTTGCTGGCCGACGATTCATTTTCAACAGCAGCCTGGATCATCAGTGTTCTCTGAGAACACTGAGCACTGTGATGGAAAACACTGATGATCCAGGTGGTTGTTGAAAATAATCGTCATGATTCGAAAACGTTTAGCCTACGTGAGTAAATATTTATGTATTCTCTATTAAAATTGACTGCAAGTCGTTAAATTTATCATAAAAAAGTTAATAATTAAAAATGTGATTTACCAAACCTTGTTTAAATAGATAGCTTATTTTCCTAATAATTCATATTTTAGAGTTTGGTATTTCAACAATCAGTCCCAATGTTTTCTGATCCATGACTCAGAAAATGAAAATGATTTGATAGTCCAAACTATTAGCATTCCTGTTTTTTTATAATAAAAGCGTGGTGACAAAGTTGGTCGTATTCATTATGGATTTCTTCCTCAATATCACTCATTCTAAAAGGATTAAAGAAGCTATTTAAATTCTTGGATTTCTTGTTCAATAACGATCTGCATTGTTAATATCAACTTTTTGTTGTAAATTTGACGACTTGCAGTCAGTTTTAGATTGTGAGTATATAAAAAAGTAGTGAGAGTACATTTTTCATATATTCACCATCTAAAACTGGCTGCAAGTCGTTAAATTTACAACAAAAAGCTATTTAAATATTTCTACTGAAACTACCTTGGAATTTTTTGGCAATTCGTGAAATCTTTTCGCTCTATTAAATGCGATGTTTTACTAAAAATGATGAATGTATTCCACCAGGTTTGTAGGTTTTCTTTTGAGATTAATGAGATCATCTAATGTGAGCTTCTAAGCGTGAGTCCTACTTAAATCGGCGACCATTCGTTGAACACAGCACTTCCTAAGTGTGAATGTACTCAGTCGGAAATGATTAGCAGTGCTTGCCTTATTCGATAATTTCCTCTTCTTTTTCTCTTTGCTCTTATTTTCTGCATTATGAGCATTGACTTGGTACACTTTGTGCACTGTTTGTAGGTCAGCAATGAAATCGTGTGGTGCTAAAAATAGATTTCGATACTCCAACTATTTTGTACGGTACCCAACTTTAGCCTAACCTATATTCTTTCACTTTTGCTATTGAGTCAATAATCAGTTAGGCTAGTAGCAATAATCGGCCTACTCTTCTATACTTTTTACACCTTACCATGGGCTCTTACTGTCACATATTAGGTATGCTATCTTAGTTCGGGGTAATTCTTCAAAACAAAACCTTGATAGGGTGTTTAAGATCCAAAAGAAATATGTTAGGTGTATGTAAAGAGTAAATTAGATTCATGTAGGCCGTTGTTCAAGAGACTTGGTCTCCTAACTGTACCCTGCTTATATGTGTATGAAGCTACTTCATATGTAAAAACGAATGATATTAACCAAAATTTTGACGCACACGATTATAATTCAAGAAGCCGAGGCGATTATCACTTGGTGAGTCACAATTGTTGCTTATTCAAACAAAAACCTAGTTGTTATATTGGTAGGAAATTCTACAACAAGCTACCGCAGTTTTTAAAAGTCTTGAAAATATAGAAATATTTGTAAAACAATTGAAAAATATTCAGTTAATAAATCTTCTTATAGTTTTACACTGTATTTGGTTTACATTTATTTGGTTAACTTCTAATTAAGTTAAATAGTGTAATCTATTAAATAATACCTGTTTAAATTTTTTGTGTGCAAGAGTTCCTTTCATATCAAAATTAAGCCTCACCTCAATTGATATAGTAATTATGGTAACTATTTTATAAGATTGTATAATTGTTAATCTGACTTGTCTTATACTCCTTAACTGGAGTCTCCAAGACGTAATCTACAAATAATACGCTGTTTCACCCAGTGTTTAAAATTCTACAAAGTTTTATTACTAATAATTATTCAATGTATCGGCTTTTACCGGCTTACTTTAGCTAGTTCTATGTTCTAGATTTCTTTAGTAATAAAAATTTATTGCAAAGACGTTGAATTTTGTTTTTATTTGCTTGCACCCTTTCTGGAAAGCTATCGCAACCTATCTCTCTCCCAGCATTGTTCGCTCTAGAAGGGGAATACAGTAATGTGGTGAAGGAGAAGATAATTAAGAAGGATATAGAGCATGTGAAGTAGTAGTCGTAATAGTAGTAGTAGTAGAAGAATGAAAAAAGACGAAAACAGAAAATAAAAACGAAAAATAGGTTATGTGCGAAATAGTATTGGAAAAATATAATAATAAGTGAAAAATGTATTTATTATATCTTAAGTGGCTATAAACAAGTTAGGCCTGAATTTCAATGAATAATAACAAAAATGAAATCAAATATTCAGCAAAACGAAGGGAAGAAGAGAAGAAAAATATTATAAAGAAGAAGGGAAGAAGGAGAAGAAAAATATTATGAAGAAAAAAAATGAAAGATAGGAAGAAAAATATGATGATTAAGAAGAAGGAGAAAAGTAGTGGTATTCAATAAAAGTAAGTACAAGAATGTTGACAATTCTATGAAAATTAACCACAGAAGTTGGCGCTGAGATGAAATATTAGTCTAAAGCCGCGTCTCCACCAACCGAACATGCTCGGCGAACAGTGTTCGCTGGAATTATCTGATGTAGCCGAACATTGTTTGGTGTAGACGCCTTCCTGAACATTATGATAATGGCAGGAACCTGTTGTTGGTCGTCACTGTTCGCTCACAGACCGAACATTTCAATTGAACTCACGAACATATTCGGTGACCCGTATGTTCAATGTTTGTCCGTTTTTTTATTCGCCAACAATGTTTGGCAGACATGTTCGGTTGGTGGAGACGCGGCTTTATATGGAATCAAGGCTCTGAGTGGCGAATTACACGAAAAGGCTAAGCTACGTCATATTAGTCCTCTTTTACACTTAACCAAACAGAATTGATAATAAGGCCTAATTATAACAAAAATTAGCATTTTTAAATTTTTCAAATGAACAAAATAATCAAGAAGGATAAGAAGAAGACGAAAAAAAGGAGATGGTGGAGAAGAAAAGGAAATCAAAATTTAATAAAATGAAGAATGTGATTCAACCATAGAACTATGACCTTTATATTTTATAGTTTATAGTCTATGAATCCATAGAACTATAAACTATAAAGGTTATAGTTCTATGGATTTAACCTATCAAAGAAATATTGTAAACTGATTTTTCTATTGAAAGTGACGCCCATTGGTATGGCGGACATAGGCCGAAACGAATTATAATCGCGAGCGAAGTATCGGTCATTTGGACCATAGTGAATCTTGGCGGGTCACAAAAAGAAGCTGGCTGGATTCTTGTTCTTCATTTGAGTAGTAAAGCGAAACCCAGTGCCTCCTTGATCCGTCCGACTGTCGATGAGAGAAAACATTGTACGCGCTGCAGACGAAAGTAAAACCAGTACAAAAAATGTTTTTAATAACTTTCCCTTTTTCTTGTTGCACGACCTCTGTGTCTCATAGTATAGATCTCATAGTAAGCATTCAGCAGAGCTGTGAAAAACGTAACAGGACGTAAAGAAGTATAATAGTTGTCTCAATGGCAATTAGTCATATTTTTTTAATAGTTTTCCTTTCAGCTAATTTCGCTTTCAATATTATGTTGTGCCTATTTCCGGCGTAGTCTATGCCGGCTAATGCATATTAAACGGCTATATCTACTTTCCATAAAATCTTCTATATATTGTCATACCTCTTTATTATGAACTTTCAAGTAGCGAAATCCTCTACTTAACAAATTTCATGGTGTTCCTTCATATTGCAATCTTGGCAAGACGGTTTCTCATTAACGAATACCTCTGTAGAACTAACCTTTTGCCCGAATAATGGATTTCTTTGTCTTTCATATTGGATTCTTTAGCCTCCGGATACCAGTTAATGTAAATAAAGGTTTAAATACCTGCGTTTTGGTATCTTTGGTATCACTTTTCATCAAAGACTATCTCAACTTTTTCAATTTTCTTCTACAATCATCTTTTTCCACTAGACAATTTCTAGTCTATGTAGCCAAAATCCTTATAGAATGGAGAGTCATTCATCTTTTTATATTGTTGATAAGTTATTTTAGTACTTCCATGTGAATGGAATGAAGTAGTATTTTTTTTTTTTTTGAGGATGAAGCCCACATAGGTCTGAGACCTGTGCGTGGGTAATGAGTTGGATGATGGCGATTTATGAGTTGGAACTACAGTTTTAGGTGGGTTCCGAACCACCGGGATGTGATTTTCAGCAGAGAACAGTGTCTTTTTTGCTGGCCAATCTAATCGGTCACCGTTACAAACAGGACCTACGAGTACGCAGCTCATCTATCTGATTGAACAGATACCTGCTGCGGCTTGCGGCTATCACTAGCGATGTGTCTTCAAAAGTCCGGTCTACTAGTTTTAAAGGAAGTCGTATCCTATCTCGAGATATCAAGTATCGATCTAGACATTTTCAAGTCCTACTTACGTTATGTGTATTGCCCACCTTGCCCACTGTTGATGACGTCATACCATTAACATGCATAACAAAGATCACCATTTCAAAAACCAGTTGCTACTTGTTGATGTGGCTTCCACTTGTGATAACGGAGATCTTTCTCCCTGTGACAACAACTGTAACGGTTCAAATCTGGCTTCAATAATAACTAGATGCGGCCGAAAAAAATGAAAATAGCATGCTAATAGCAGGTTACTTGAGCTGAAATAACGGACTACCCCGGGGACAAGTAGTTTGATTGCTGAGATCACGATCTTTGGGAAGCTGGGAACGTATTGAAACCGGAGTGATGGATCAAATGAGATGTATCGCGAAATAACTGTTACAGTAACTGTTATCAATCACTGCACTGTTACCGTTGAAACTTGATTCGTTTACATCACAGTTGTTTTCCCGAGCAATGCCCGCTTCCTACAGAGATGAATGATTCATTTGACAGCACTGCAGTGGCGGATTTACGGGGGGGGGGGGGGGCTTTCGGATTGAAGTCCCCCCCCCCATATACTTTAAATTTAAGTTAATTTTATCGCCGATATGGTTCAAAGCACTAGTAAAGCTATTTTTTATTTCCCAATCATATGAATAGTTATACTATTCTTGTTATACAATACTTGTTTTCAGTTCACCTCTACCCCCCCCCCCCTCGCTCCATATCATCAGTAGCAAACCAGCCACCCCCAAAAACATTTTCTGGATCCGCCACTGCAGCACTGTTATTGGAAGTGGTTGATTTAGTCATGTTGGAATGGCATAACGTTGAAATAAGTTAGTTACAAGGTGATTTTAGTTGGAATTCTAATGTAATTTATCAATTTTAGTTCATTTTTGACATAATTTCTATTGTGCATGTACAAGTATATTTTATAATTGCGTCCAATTTTTTAATTCTTCTATTGTACATGTATATCTCTATAATTGAATATGTTTACATTCTTCTGTTCATCTTATTTATTTTCCATTTTTTTGCATTTATACAACTAAATCTTTAAACTGCAATTGAAAAACTGTAGGAGCTATTCTAAGTTTCAAGAAATATTTCCATTTTATAGACTTCATTAACATTCCATTGGATGCACACAAACTTTCATAGTATTTCAAGACTTAAGACTACATTTTAATACTTGTACTTCATGTTGTACTTGTACAAAAGGTGACCTTTTAACGAGTTGTACTTTTTAAAGTTGAACTTTTTGTACTTCAAGTTTCAAGGAATATTTCCATTTAAAAGAATTCATCAGTGTCGTGTTGAATCTTCTTACAATACAGTCTACAACAGTACTGCATTTCAGAATATGAACATAATCACCTATTCGTTTAACTGGGCTTACCTTATAACAATAATTAGTATGAATTACAGTTAGGATGTATGAATCCTAATGAATGTCCTAATTTACTAGAAGAGTCACTATTTAGTTCTTTTTTCCTTCCGTCTCATTGTTATATTGCTTTTTTTAGTTTAAATTATCTCTTTTATTTTTTACTTTTTTGTTCTTTTTTGCTAGTAGCATACTTTTAATTATTATTAATTATGATTTGTTATATTTGTAACTTTTATTTTGATTCTTACTCCTATATTTTCGTTTTTCTCTATCAAGTTTTAATAGTTTTTCCCTTATATTTTATTTGTTGGATTGCTTTTTCAGTTTAAATAAAATGTTTTACTTTTCTCTCTCTTAATGATTTTTAAATTTGTAGTTAGTAAGTTAGTATTGTTTTGGGGAGGGTTAAGTGTAAGAGAAGGCCTGCTGCACCCTATCTTCGCCCTCCTAGGCAAAAAATAAAGACAGTCATTCTATTCTATATTGGTAAAATAGTTAACTATGGTAACTACTTGTCACTAGCAGGCTAGAAGGGTGAGGAGAATTGGGAATGAATTGAGTTATTTAGCTAAGAAGAAAATGTTTATCCCTAACAAATTCGTTCATTTAATGGATCTTCTTACGCGAATTTTATCACCTAATTATGGCCATAAGAAACCTTTCTATTGTGATCATCATCTTTCCATTGTGAATTTCTTCAGTATTGTTGTCAATTAGCTGAAAAAACGTCAATGTCTGTCAATCAAAGCCTCTATTGAACGCGCAAGGTGAATGGGATAATGAACTTGAATTTAATCATTATTCCTGTCGTCGGTTAGAAATTATAACTGTTCATCGTTCTTGAACATACAAGAGGAACAGCTGTGAAGAAAGGTCTGCGCAAATGCGAAAGTCATGGACGTTAAATATTTTATATCATGGCAACCTGTATTTACAGTAACCGCATAATGATACTACAGTGTTTGACCAAAAAGGATAATCCATCCTATGAGCTGTAGTTGGCAGCTAGCTTCTCCAAACTGGTATTCTCTCAGGTCTTCCAGACCGCTATGTTTAGCTTCAAGCTATTCTAGCTTTCAGTTTGAAACGGCTTTCTGAATTCTATCAAGATGTTGAGAATATTCTGTATGCCAGCATTGCAACCCTGCTCTGCTCCATAGAAGTAAATATTTTCCATATAAATTGTGATTGATTTATAAAGTTTGATAATGCAGAAGGTGGCTGATGAAAATGAATTGTCAGGATTTGAAAACGTTTCAGCCTAAGTGAGTAAATATTTATTTATTTTCTATTAAAATTGACAGCAGTCGTTAAATTTATAATAAAAAGTTAAATGTAAGCTGACCCTCGGTGGCTGGTCAGAATAAATAATTTAGACTATGTGTGTATTTCTTATCATTGGTTGTAGAGAGGGGTCTTTACCACTTTATGCACGTGCATAGATGTAGCAATGCAAGGAATAGTTCTTTCAAAACCAATCTATTTTGAATGAATATTTTTTCCTTACTTGCGAAATCTCGATTACTTGATACTCCAACTCATACCAAGTCATTCACCATGGAAAAAGTGTAGTGTTTCTCATTCTGTTTGGGCTCAAATTTTTAAATCTATCAGGCTTCCTTAAAAACGGGGGATCGAAAACATTCACTTAGAAGGCTTTTCAAATTTCCGTTAAGTCAAAACAGCCTCAAGGTGGACTTATAGATTTCAGCCTAAACAGAATGCGTAAGAAGGCCTTTCAAATCTTCCTCAAGTCAAGACAGCCTCAAGGTGGACTTATAAATTTCAGTCTAAACAGAATGCGTAAGAAGGCTCGAAGAAGGCTTTTCAATACCTCCCTTAAGCCAAGAAAACCTCAAGGTGGACTTATAGATTTCAACCTAAACAGAATGCGTAACGCTATACTTTTTCTCCGCAAATGATTTAGTATGAGTTGATGGTATGTTGAAGTAATCGAGATTTTCAAATGCATAAGCATGAATTGCGCTCCTTTTTGAATGGTTACAGCACTTTAACAACATTCTTCACCATGTCGGTCCAAAATATTATGCTGCTCTTTCATTATGCCCTTCAATGTCAAACATTTTCGTAATTATATTGTTCTTCAAACTTCAATCACTTTAAATGTGGTTGTATGCTGATGTTTTTACACCCAGGCCCGTCGCTTGATATCTGGGTGCCTCGGGGCAGAAATTAAATTCGGGCCCCCTTTTTTCAAGTTAATGTTTGTGGGGGGGGGGGGGGGGGTTGCAGGATGTGTTTTCTGCGGCCCGTTTTTTTAATCGTTTGACCGTTTTATACCTTCCCTTCGAAGGAGTGTTTTTTTCTTCGAGGATGAAGCTTACATAAGTAGGGAAAACTACCGGTTCTGGATCAGTTTAACGGCGGTTAACTAACCAGGGTTAAATTTTAACGGTGGTTAACCTAACTTAACTTCACATGCGCAAACCTAACCTAACGGTTCGGGTTATTTTTTAGCGGCGGTTAAATGTTAACGGTGGTTAACTAACGATAATTAAATTTGAGTCAGAACCGTTAGTTTCCCCTACTTACATAGGTCTGAGACCTGTGCATGGGTAACGAGTTGGATGATGGTGATTGATGAGTTGGACCTACAGTTTTAGATGGGTTCTGAACGACTGGGAAGTGATTTTACAGCAGAGAACGGAGTCGTTTTTGCTGGCCAATCCAATCAGTCACCCTTACAAAAGTTTGCAAAAAGTATTTTGATTATCATTGCCTTCTTATTATGACCTCTTTATTACCTTATGAATGTCTGCAAAAACTCATATTTTTTATTTATCTTATCAGTTTTGGAGGATTAACAGATTCTCAAGTAGCCTATTTCCATACTTAATCTGGCAGCATTTTTGACGCCATCATACCAGAGATGCATGTTCCATCCGTTACTCGACACACATTTGGCCAGCCTTATACAACTTTTCGTGCCGCCTCTGTTCTGCTGAATATTTTGAGCACCAATGGTGGAACAAGTTATGCACACTTCTTCACACACACCTTCAAAGTAGCTTCAACAATATTATTATTAGCCGGTTTGTTTTAAACTTTATGCCATAATACAAGTTTCAGTTGCGGGTTAATAACCTTTTTTTCTAAACAAAATATTTCAATTGCACCACTTGAAACAGGCTGAAATCTATAGAAAATTTGAAATACCAATGTACAAGGTTTCGTAAAAAGAGGCCTTGATACCTGGCCATCATTTTTTCTAGAAACTTCCGTACAATTTTATGTTCAAAACAACTTCATATTCACCATTTTCAAAATACCACAAAAATGAAATATTTTTGGAAAAGGTTTTACAATTTTTTTCACATTTTTAATTAGTTTATGATAACTTCCATGAATTGAACTTTTCAAATCATTGTTTTTACATATGTTACTTTGGAAATCAATGACAGTAAATTCATTTCATTGTTGAAAAAATGTATTAAATACATCAAAATTACAAAATAATATATCATTCAGAGGTTTCATACTGTTGTAAACTTTATTTCATCAGTATTGAATTATTTTTTCACTCGTTCAAGCATTTTCCTACTAATTTGCAGTGAGAATGAGAACTGAAATACAATAAACCTGTGAAAAATACTGATTACATATTGTTATTTTTCTCTCGATTGTTTTCCAAAGTAACATATATGTAAAAACATTGATTTTAAAAGATAAATTCATGAAAGTTATAAACTAATTGAAGATTTGAAAAAAATGTGCAAAACCTTTTCCAAAAATATTTTATTTTTGTGATATTTTGAAAATGGTGAATATAAAGTTGTTTTCAATATAAAATTGTATTGGAGTTTCTACAAAAATTATGAAATCATACAATAATAACGATCAACATTGGGTGATGGAAGAAAATGAAGCATAGCAACTTCCTTACATCAATTTTTCTTTGGACAATCAACCTGATTTTTCTGACAGAGACTTTCCCTTCAACATATTTTCTCATCAAAATTTTCCTTCACCCATCCACTGAACCTTCCAACAAAATCTTCTTTTCTCATTAATGTTTTTCCTTCTTCAAAACTAAATTGATTATTTTAACATTTTTCTTCAGCAAACCACTAATCCCGTCCACATTTTCTTCTGCAAATCAAGTTTTCAATGTTCCCCTTATTCAAAATAAAACACAATTGCTTCTGAACAGAAATGCACTTGATCTTTTTGGCATAACTTTCTTCAATTAAAGTTTCCCAAATCAATCGATTTCTACCATCATACAAAAATTCACAATTTAAGAAAAAAGTAGACGATAACTAAGAAGAAATAATAACAAATAATGTCATTTCAGTTGGCACACCCTTTAGAAAAATGATTGAAAATATCGTTTCTCAACTTTCTATTTTCTTTTATCCCATGGCTTTCTACTAACGGTTTAAAATGATATTCGAATCTCTGTAGACTCTTTATAAAAATGAATACAATTATTTATCAAAACTCTTTTTGTCGTACCGCTTTATACTAATGATTTAAAATGACCCCATTAGAAAAAGAAATATAACTTTACTTTTAAATTCCATTTTTTTTTTAATTTTTTGAGGATTACGCCCACATAGGTCTGAGACCTGTGCGTGGGTAATGAGTTTGCTGATGGTGATTGATGAGTTGGACCTACAGATTTAAGTGGGTTCCGAACCACCGGGAAGTGATAGCTTTCTTCTAACGATTCAAATTAACATTGAAATTCACAGAAGTGTTATTGAACTAAAAAATATTGTAAAAATGAATAAAATCATATTCAAACCTCTTTGTAGCCTTTCAGAAAACATTTTCTCAACTCTTCATTTGTCCAATCGCTTTCTACTAACGATTCGAAATAATATGAAGTGACCGATTAGATTGGCCAGCAAAAAATAGACACTGCTGTAAAATCACTTCCCGGTGGTTCGGAATCAAAATGAAAAAAATGAAACTGAGATTTATTAAATAACACCAATGTGTCACAAATAAACTGAATAAGACAATTACTATGGCACACGCTTACAAATTAAGAACTCTACTTTAACGCAACTGAAAATCACTTCCCGGTGGTTCGGAACCCACCTAAAACTGTAGGTCCCGCTCATCGATCACAATTAGCTTACTCAACTCATCATTACCCAATCCAACTCATTACCTTACCCACGCACAGGTCTCAGACCTACGTGGGCTTCATCCTCCAAAAAAAAAAACTATTGTGATAATAAATATTGGCAATTTTTTTATAAAGAAATTATTGTAGAAAATGTTATTGGAATTGTTTAAAATAATGGAAAAACTCACCAGAGGATGATGACCGGTTGACGAAAATACTAGTTGATCTCACGGAGGAATACGTCCTTGCTTGTTTCCTATCAGTTGAGTGTCTGACAGTGGAGTCCAGGATGGTGTTCTGGCAGTTGTTGTGCAGTTCGGATGCCTTTCCTGGATGAGGAGGAAGGGAAGAAGAAGGAGAAGAAGATGCACGAAGGGAAAACGCGCGATTGGTGGTGGAGAGAAGCACGAAAGGTGGATGTGGAGGAAGAGGGGAGAGTTCGGACGCTCCTACCTTGAACTTGTCTTGTATATACAGTGACCTAGTTTTGATGGCTGGGAGGTGACGGACTGGTTTGATGTCCTGGGAAAACGGAGGAGAAAGAAGAAGAAGAAGAAGGTGAAGACTGATAAGTTGATGTTTTCGGTGAGAGGCAGGCAGGTGGAGGAAGTCTGCAAGACTGGTGTGGTGGTGGAATAGCGGTTGTTGTAAATAGGAGTGCCGTCGTCGAGGAATCTCGACTTGAATTTTTCTTCTTTCTTTTCTTATCCTCATTCTTTTTTGTCCTGCCTCTTTTTCTTCTCCTCTTTTTCTTTTCTTCTTTTTTCTTTCTATCTCCTACTTCTTCTTCTCCTGTTTCACCTTCTTCTCCAACTTCTACTTTTTTCTTATTCTGCTTCTTTTTCTTGGTTTTTTCTTTCTGTTTTCCCCTCCTTTTTCCTTTCATCACTTCTTCTAATTTTTTCTTCTCCTTCTTTCTCGTCTTTTTCTTTTTCTTCCAGCTCCTCTTTTTCTGCTTCTGCGTCTCATTTTCTTCTCCTTCTTCTTTTTTTTCTTTTCTTTTTTCTTTTTTTCGGAGGATGAATCCCGGTCTGAGACCTGTGCGTGCGTAATGAATTGGATGATGGTGATTTGATGAGTTGGACCCACAGTTTTAGGTGGGTTCCGAACCACCGGGATTTTGCAGCAAAGAACAGAGTCTTTTTGCTGGCCAATCCAATCGGTCACCCTTACAAGAAGGCCCAGGAGTTTCGTAGCTTATCTCCTACTTCTTCTCCTCCTCCTTCTATTTCTCCTTTTTTCGTCTTCTGCTTCTTTTTCTTCGTGTTTCTTCTATTTTCTTTTCTTTCCTACTTTTTTCTTCTCCTCCTTCCTCTTCTTCTTCGCCTTCTTTTTGTGCTTTTTCTTCTTTTAATTTTTCTTCTTCCTCTTTTATTATTCATCTCCTCCTCCTCTTCACCCTCCTCCTTCTTTTTCTTTCTCTTCTTCTTCTTCTACCTCTAATTCCTTTCCTTTTTCTCCTTCTACTTTTTAAAATATTTTTCTCCTACCCCTCTTTCTTCTTCCTCTTTCATTATTTCTCTCCTCATCTTCCTTCTTCTTATCCTCCCACTTCGAATTCTTTTTCCACTTTTATATTTTTTCCTTTTTTAATATTCTTTTCCTCTTCTCCTCCCCTTTCTCCTTCTCCTCCTACTTTTCCTTTTCCTTTTTTATCTTCTTCTTCCCTTGTTTTTCTCTCATTATCTATGTTCCACTCTATTCATATTTATCACTTGTTTCGACTCTTTTTCAATTGTTTTACTCCTTCTCCTCCTCCTTCATCTTTTCGTTTTTTCTTCTCCTTATTTTTGGTATTTCTTTTCCCACTTATCTTTCATCACTTCTATTTTTTTCTTCTCCTTCCTCTCCTTCTTCCTCTTCCCCCTTTTTCTTTTTCTCTTGTTTATTTTTAATGTTTCCGTTTCACTCCAATTATATTTACTTTGTTCCGACTACTTTTCTGTACTTATTTTTCTTCTCCTTCTCCTTCTTCTCTTCCTTCTTCTTCTTCTTCTTCTTTTACTACTTCTCTTTCTTCTCCATCTTCTCTTTCTCTGCCTTCTACAATATCTCCGTCTCACTCCATTTCTCTTTGCCGCCGGCCTTTTTGCTGACTTTCCACTACACACCTTCTTCCTCACCACTTTTGTTGTTCCTACTTCTCAGCTGTACTTCTCCTCTTTCTTTCATCGTTATTCGTATTTGCGTGACTAAATCGGCCACGCACCGCTCCTTGTCATAAACGGAAAGTGACTGGGCGCAAATGTTTCATTGTCATTTCTGGGAAACGATTTGGTGCAAAATGTCGGGAGAGCTGATTGGATGCAGTTTTGAGTTGTCTGCAGTTGTTATGGTCCACTACAGTAGGTTCCAGGAAATATATATATATATTTTTTTTTTTTGAGAATGAAGCCCACATAGGTCTGAGACCTGTGCGTGGGTCATGAGTTGGATGATGGTGATTTATGAGTTGGACCTACAGTTTTGGGTGGGTTCCGAACCACCGGGAAGTGATTTTCAGCAGAGAACAATCTACTCTTATTGAAATTTTGCAGTTGCTGTCTTAAGATAATTTGACATCTTGTGGGACCGGACTCTTGTTAGGTTTGACTCATGCATTTTGATATCCCACAAACGTTGAGAATTTTGATCTAATAAATTGCAATTTGAAATTTGCAACAACAAAGTTGAGATCAACCTATTACTTCCAAAGTTGAATACAACGTTGTACCATTCTTACCAATGAAAAGGTTGTAGCAAAAATAACCAAAATCAAAAAATGTTTACCTGTGCAAAAATCCTCTGAGCTCTGGAATAAAACTCCTTATATATTTATAAACTATATAATATATACATATAAAAAATACTTTTTGCGAATTGATGTATTATATAGTTGAAAAAACAGTAAACAGAATTTATTAATTTTGAATTCCTTTAATTGCTATTACTTTATACTGAAGACTTCCGCAATGGCGGATATTGACAAAAGAGACTTGTGTGTGGGTAATGAGGTGAATGATCAATAATAATAATAATAATAATAATAATAATCTCTAATTGCTATTACTTTATACTAAAGACTTCCGCAATGGCGGATATTGACAAAAGCATTGAACAGCTGATGGGAATCGATGAATGCTACTGTAAAAAAATATCAGTCACCACCGGGAATCGAACCACGGACCTCTCAATTGCCGGTTGAGCGCCCTTAACCACTAGGGCGCTAGGGCAGCATTCATCGATTCCCATCAGCTGTTCAATGCTTTTGTCAATATCCGCCATTGCGGAAGTCTTCAGTATAAAGTAAAAGCAATTAAAGGAATTCGAAATTAATAAATTCTGTTTATGTATACTTGTCAGTTTATTCAATGGTCAGTCACTTCAAACTAACTTGTGAGATACGAGCCGATATGGCCAAGTTGAAAATGAATGCTGCTGTGCAGAAAGGTCTCCATGGTCTAGTGGTTAAGGGCGCTCAACCGGCAATTGAGAGGTCCGTGGTTCGATTCCCGGTGGTGACTGATATTTTTGTACAGTAGCATTCATAGATTCCCATCAGCTGTTCAATGCTTTTATCAATATCCGCCATTGCGGAAGTCTTCAGTATAAAGTAATAGCAATTAAAGGAATTCGAAATTAATAAATTCTGTTTATGTATACTTGTCAGTTTATTCAATTGTCAGTCACTTCAAACGAACTTGAAAAAACAGTCATGAAGTCACGTAGAGGCCCTGAATTTACCTGATAACTCTGACACCAGACCTGAGCCAGCCAGGTCACATTTTATTATTATTGTCATCATATATAGTTTATTGGGATATGAGGACTTTATTTAAAAAGACTCAAACGGTCCTTGTCTGGGTAAAACATTTTTGAACTTTGATTATTTTTTATAAACCCTCTTTATATGTTTTTTGTTGTTCTTATTGGACAATGGACACTTGAGTCTGAGGTATCAACAATCTTTTTATTTTTCTTTCTTTGATTGTTGAAAGTAATGAATGTATTATTCTTGTCCACTTAGCCACTTAGATCTAACTTACACTAAGTATTCTGAGTGATCCAGCCTCCTTGAAGAAATATCCACCCAGTAAAATTATTAGATTAAATTAAAAATGAAAATTGTCAGAAAATACTTATAAATAGAATAGAATAAAATAATAACTTATTTCTGAAACACATCATACAATAAAAATAATACACACAGTAACCTTAATTATGAAATCTGTGATGTTTTCCATGACGAAATACTTAATGAACAATTTAATATTAAAACTGACACTGTATTTCACTTCTATATTATATACAGGTCTGAGACCTGTGCATGGGTAGACCTGTGCAGTTGGATTTACAGTTTTAGGTGCGTTCCGAACCAGCAAGAAGTGATTTTACAGAAGAGAACAGAGTCTTTTTCTGTGATGTTCAATCTAATATTACAACTGGCACTGTATTTCACTTTTATATATTGTTTACTCACTTATGTTGGAGATGCTAGAGGTATTTCACTTCTGAAAAGAAGCTTCGTCAGCCTGCCGCCAGGGGTCATGCTTTGTTGAGCGGCCATTATGTAGTTAAAAATAGCGTTTGATTTGAATTGTGTTTGGTCGTTGAGTAAGTTGGTTCTATCTTGTTTATGGTGTTTGAATATTTCATATTGCTCCAGTGTATTTAGTTTTTGTGGCTTTTTTGGAATGTGTGTAGAATTTCTAAGTCAGTTATAAATACTTATAAATGCAAATACAAAACTAATAATCAGAAATAGACTCACAATTATTGCATCATAAAAAATGGAATAATACAGGAGATATTTTTAAGTAGTTATTGGGTTCCTGTAACTGAAATAAAATTTCAGGAACTATTACATTTAAGAACATTTTAGAAACTAAATTTTTTGTATCGGATTTTTTCCAATGGCTTTGAATGTCTACTCCCCTAACAAATGTCTACTTCCGTGTCTTATATAACAACTCAAAAGTGCATCTCTTGTTCATGTTCATGAAGCTAAATTTATATTGCATGTTATTTTCAATTATTCCAATCAACTATCATTTTTTTCTGGATTTCTTGTTCCATGACGAACTGCGTTGTTAATATTAACTTTTCATGACTGATGTCTACTGATCTATCATAGATTCGAAAGTACTCGGCCAGATTAAGTGAGTTATTATACTTATTCTTAACAAATATTTGACTGCAAGTCGTTAAATTTCACATGAAAAGTTAATATCATTTTTTATTGGAGTATCACAGATTTTTTCAATCTAGACCATTTTCTCTATTTAAATAGAGTATTTTTCGTCTCAATTTATGTTCCTACTTGAAATATTCTACTAAAAGGTGTTGAAATGCAGTTGTACGTCAAGAGGAAGAAAAGTGGACCTCCTTCTAAATATTGTATTATTCTGTCCTGAGCAACTTCGAACTCCCATATTTAAGGTTCTCACTGGGTGTATGATTGTAATACCTGTGATGTTTACCATGACGAAATACTTGATGAACAAACTAATATCAAAACTGACACTTTATTTCAATTAAATATATGATTTTCACTCACTTTTACTGCAGATACTGGAGGGTTGAATTTCAGGGATGCATTAAAGGGTTCCCATATTTGAGGTTCACTCTGTATGTATGATTGTAATACCTGTGATGTTTTCCATGACGAAATACTTGATGAACAATCTAATATCAAACTGACACTGTACTTCAATTGAATATATTATTTTCACTCACTTTTACTGGAGATACTGGAGCAATGTATTTCAGGGATACATTAAGGGGTTCCCATATTAAATTTGAGGTTCACTCTGTATTTATAATTGTAATACCTGTGATGTTTTCCATGACGAAATACTTGATGAACAATCTAATATCAAAACTGACACTGTATTTCAATTGAATACATGATTTTCCCTCAATTTTGCTGCAGATACTGGAGGGTTACATTTCAGGGATACATTAGGGGGTTCCCATATTTGAGGTTCACTCTGTATGTAAGTGGAAGTGTTGTGGGTTAAGTGGAAGAGGGGGCTCTTATGCCTCAACTTCGCCCACAGCACTTTTATTACTTGTAAAGTGCACAAATAAAAGTCATTTATCTATCTATCTATCTATGTATGATTGAAATACCTGTGGTGTTTTCCATGACGAAATACTTGGTAAACAATCTAATATCAAAACTGACACTGTATTTCAATTGAATACATGATTTTCCCTCAATTTTGCTGCAGATACTGGAGGGTTACATTTCAGGGATACATTAGGGGGTTCCCATATTTGAGGTTCACTCTGTATGTAAGTGGAAGTGTTGTGGGTTAAGTGGAAGAGGGGGCTCTTATGCCTCAACTTCGCCCACAGCACTTTTATTACTTGTAAAGTGCACAAATAAAAGTCATTTATCTATCTATGTATGATTGTAATACCTGTGATGTTTTCCATGACGAAATACTTGGTAAACAATCCAATATCAAAACTGACACAATATTTCAATTGAATGTATGATTTTCACTCACTTTTACTGGAGATACTGGAGGAATGCATTTCAGGGATGTACCCTTCCATTATCTCCAATAAAAGTGAGAGAAATTCATATATTTAATTGAAATACAATGTCAGTTTCCTTTATAAATTGTAATTCAATCACATATTTAAGTTACCCATCACAGTGAATTTAGTGAAAAGTAGAATATGTGACTACTGAGCGTGTTTGTAAGTAGATGTATGACTAAATAAATAAATACATATAAATTAGCAATAATAGTATCTATTACAGTGTACAGAGCATATTTACCACATACTACCACACCCAAAAAAAAGATCTAGTGAAGAAAGAAATTCCTCCACTCTGCTTTTTTATTACCGATTGTCTATTATGCATCTGCCAGCTAAAAGATGCCATTTTCCTTGTACTACTCAAATTTCACTTTCGGTTTCCTTTTCTTACAGCTTTCCAAATTCCTGTACGTTCTGAATTGCTCCCCCTTCCTCTCCCCACCATTACTTCTTTTTACAGCACCACCCCCTCCCTCAAATGTTATCAGCATCCTTCTGCCTTCTCTGTTTCTTCATCAGCGTTGTATTCTGTTCTTCCTCCTTTCGTAAAGTTGTTTCTCTTTCCTCCTTCTGTTTCATAAATTCATCTCTCTCCTTTTTTCTCTCACTCTTCGCTTTTTCGGCCCCACCCTCTCTCACCATTTCCCTTCTCCATCCATCCCACTTTCATCTTCCAACTCTCACCCACTACTTTACTCATTTCTCCGCCACACTATCTCTTTTCTTTTTCTTCCTGCCTGTCCACATCTCTCACTTTATTTCTCTTTCTCTCTCCCTGACTTTCTCACTCTCACACTCCTCTTTTATTATTCTCTCTTCATCTCTTTCTTCTCAATCACCCTCACTCTCTCTCCTAATCACATTTCCTTTCAATTCTCTTCTCTATACCCTAACCACTTACAACGTTTTTCATTCCCTTTTAAGACTTTCCTACTACCTCTCGCGTTTTTTCTTTCTCCTTTTTCCATCATATTCTCTTTTCTCTTAACCTTACTCTTTCATTGCCGTTTCTTCTTTCCTATTTTTCACATATTTTATATACTCTCTCTTCTTTTTTCTTTTCATCTTTCTCCCATACTTTATTCTCTCTCTCTCTCTCTCTCTCTATGTTTTTCTCTTATTCCTCTACTCTCTCTTTCTTTCTCTCTCTAAGACTGTGCATTTTGTAATCTACATGAATAAAGTAAATAATCTAATCTAATCTAATCTAATCTCTTGTACTTTTATCTCTTGTATTTTGTCAATTCTATAAAGGATGTCTCTGAACTCGCTACCGACCTTTTCAGGTATTATTCCTGGACCATAGACAAACCAAAATATCATATTCAAAATTTCGAAAACTCATAAGTTACTTGTATAGCCGCCATTTTGTTTTTTTCACATAGGAAATTTTAATTAGAGAACGGCTAGTTATAATTGAATGAAATTTGATATTTAGCTTTATTACCTAAAGATCTAATTACAGGGGAAAAAACAATTTTTTACAATCATTATTTTCAAAATGGCGCCTGCCTAAAAATTTCAAACGTAAATATCTTAAAAACCGCTAATAATAAAAAAATTACATTCATAACGTTTTATTTAGAGAATTTAATTGCAAATCTAATGACACCAAATTTATGGAAACCGGTTCATAAATAACGGCGAAGAAAATCCATTTTTAAGATATTGCATTCTTGTCAATATCAACTGTTATGTGACATCGCTGCTAGTGAGCCACGTCTGGTTGAAAAAATAGATTTTCTCCGTTATTTATGAACCGATTTTTGTAAATTTGGTGTTATAAGATTTGCAATTAAATTTTCTAAATGAAACGTTAGAAATGTATTTTTTTTATTATGAGCGGTTTTTTTTTTAATTTTTAGGCAGCCGCCATTTTGAAAATAATGATTGTAAAAAAAATTTCCTGTAATTAGATCTTTAGGTAATACAGCTAAATACCAAATTTCATTTAATTATAACTAGCCGTTCTGGAATTAAAGTTTCCTATGTGAAATAAAACAGAATGGCGGCTATACGAGTTTTTGAAATATTGAATATGATATTTTGGCTTGTCTATGGTCCAGGAATAATACCTGAAAAGGTCGGTAGAGGGTTCGGAGACACCCTGTATAATGGGTTTGGATATGGGGCTATTTACAGCCTCGCCCAAGCCTAAATAAAGAACTTCATTTATCTATCTAACTCTCTCACTCTTTCTCTCTTATCCTCTCTAGACTTTCTTTCTATCTCAATTTTTCTCTCTCTACTCTCTTTCTCCTGTAACTGTACCGTAAACCTTGTACGTGAATGAGAGCCGCTCATGCTTGTGAATGCGCGTGTTTGGGCAAAGTGGATCCGCATTATCCTTTTGTGGGCTGCAGCAGCAGCAGTAGTTAGACGAGAAGTACTTTAGAGGGATTCGTGGGGCGTTAGGGGGCGGGCATTTGCCCCCCAATATTGTATTCATCATGTGTTAAGTCAGCCACGTCCCCTCATTTGGTTCGCTAGTGTATTTTCCCCCTCCCTTCTTCACACCTTCCCCTTCACCCTGTAACATTCTGCATTCCTTGCCGCTATTTACAGGCTCAATAAATTATTATTATTTTTATTATTATTGTTATTAAGCACCAGCCAAAACAGGATGTTCGTTGGCGTACTTGTATGAATAGTTCAATGAACCTGCAACTTTAGTTGTAATTGAGTTTTGCTCATTCTTGTCTAAGGCCGGGTTCACACGAGATACAATCGCGCGAATGTAGCCAGAGCAATTATTGTTACGGGCAACAGCATTGCCAAAGCAATTATGAATCGCAGAGGTCGCTGATTTTTTCTAATGAAAATACAAAAAACATAAAAATTTCAGATACCGGTAATCAAATTTTCAAATTCCCATGCTACTGCGCTCAACCCTCTTCATCCAAACAAATTGATTTTTTATCTATCACTGAAATTAACATTTTTATTCTATAAAATAGACTGACCTTCATGGATATCTTGGTATAACGGCAACTTATGCAGTTCAAACAAATATTCTATAAAAATATTCATGCTAGAAAAAATCTCAAGCTCCTACGTATTGACTACAATGAGCAGAATACGATAGGATTTAAAAAAATTAAAAACTCCGAAATTTTATGTTTTTTTTGCTAGCTGAGTTAAAAACGGAGATGGCCTTTGCTACAAACGCGCGATTCTAGTAGAATAGGCTACAGGCTGGCTACATCGCTGCTACATAGCAGCAAAGTGTAGCAGTGGCGCCGACTTTGGGGGGGCAAGGCACTTTCTGCCCCCCCCCCAATAATTACTCTGGGGGCCCCCCTCTCTTCAGATGACACCCCCTACAGACCTTTCTGGTGGACTTTGTTCCCCCCAATATTCCCATGAAGTCGGCGCCGCTGAGTGTAGTTCGTGGGAACTGCACAATCTGATCCTGTACTCTACTAGAATCGCGCAACTTTCGATAATTGCTCTGGCCACAATCGCGCGATTGTAGCTCGTGTGAGCCCGGCCTAAGGATAGGTGAATTTAGGAGTATATTTGATGAATCAAATACAAAATCAACTTTATTTCGGCTTACAACATTCATAGGCCTACATCCTAAAATTAATAAGTTATGAGATTTTGAAAAGAAGAGCAAGAAGAAAAAGCAGAAAAAAGACGGAGAAGTACTAACAATTCTTGATTATTAGTTAGAACCACAGACAATTTCTTTCAAATAGTTTATTTTGATAACTCTATTTATCTGTGCAAGAAGGTATTGGTTATTATATGGAAACGCATTAGGTTAATTGAAAAGCAGGCATTGTATGAACACGGACAATGATCACGGCATTTGGACAAAGATCGTTTATTTACATAGCACCAAGAATGTATAAAATTATTCCTGTAGATATTAAAGTAGAAAGAATTATTTATCGGTTCAAAAAAAATTAATAAATTGGATGATAGATCAGGAAGTAACGCAATTTGAAAATTCAGTAAGAGTTGAAATCAATTAATTACTATAAAAGTTTGCATTTATAATTTTCTTGTATTATTATGATATGTTACGCCATTAAGTAGCTATTTTGTATAACTCTGAGTGGTTTATTTTTTCCACATTTATTAATTTTATTTAATTACATAATATGCACTAACACATCTAACTTCATTTTTGAAAAATATTTTAACTAGGTATTATATAGCATTGAAAAAAAGATAATATTAATAGACTCATATACCCCAACACATAGTTTTTTATAGTGGGCTTTCTAAAGGTGAATTACTGATATAACATATTCTGTATTTATCAAGTTTAACTAAAAGGTTTTTGTAATTATTGTGTTATTGATTGAATAATAAATTTTTATTTTTGATTTGATTTGTATAGAGCGCAGGCTCTACAATAAGTTCGAGTATAGTTCATATAGTCCATGATGTCAATGTTTAATCTCTTAATAGCCTGATCATAGTTCATCCCTTTGATAAAAAATAATTACTGTAACATAAAACTATCTAGTTAGAAATAATTGAAAGTAGAACAATTCATATTCATACAATGAGTCCAATTAGTTCCACCCATACGAATATTATGTAAGTTCCTTTTCAAAGTATACCATCTATGAATGGGAAAAGACACATTCATTTCTTTGTTTTCTGAATGTCTTTGATAAATCATTCTATTCATCTGAACTTGTAGCAGGAAGTAGTTCTGGAACACGTCTGTTAACAAATTATTGTTACCATTTCATCGTCTGTACGACTAAATTTCTATTAGAATTACTTTTTCTTTTCTATTTCATTCAGAATAGAAAATCAGTATAGTGAATAGAATTTTGTAGACAATCTTTCGTAAAATAGTAAAATCTTTTCTCGAATGATGTTGAACCCTGTATTGTTATTTCGTCTGCATCATCAGTTCCTTTGTTTTTAGAAACCAGATTGAAATTTAAATAGCTTTCATGAGATTTTAAAACAGAAATTGAAACCAAATTGAAATTTCAATAGCCGTCATGAGATTTAAAAACAGTAATTTTATGAGCAGGAGTTGTTTAGCTCAATTTTCTAAAGAAGCTTTATGCATATGTACAATGTGGTAAAGCTTCAACCTTACTATTGGCTACTGATAAAAATGTTTGACTCATTCAGATATAGACAAAAATTCTGTTTCTGTATGCTTCTATTGTAATTGTATTTTAATAAGGAGTATATTATGAAATTTGTTGATGCTTGGTACGGTAACTATCATATGTGACATGAATTTTCTCCATACAATCATAAATGAAACATACATCAGCTAAGACAAGCTACGAACTCCTGGGTTGGAACCCACCTAAAACTGTAGGTCAATCTCATCAATCACCATCATCTAGCTCATTCCCAACGAACAGGTCTCAAACCAATGTGGGGTTCATCCTCCAGAAAAAAACTCATGTGGCATATGTAGTTAGAAATTCATATTTATCCAGAAAAATTCATAAAAAATATATGTATATTACCATCACTTATAAATAAGTTATAAACTTATAATAAACTGTATTCCTTTTCAAAAAGACGTTATAAATAATGATGTTAAAGATCCATCTTGTTTCCAAGTTAATAAAACTTGAAAACACTTTTAATTGGAAATTGTGACTCACGTTATGGCGTGACGGCCTCTTCACTCTGCTGTCAAGAGCATCGTCAGACGACCCACAGTACACTGATTTCATTGTACTGAGTACTGAGTGTACTGAAATCAGTGTACTGTGGGGTCGTCTGACGATGCTCTTGACAACAGAGTGAAGCGGCCGTCACGCCATAACGTAAGTCACAATTTTCATTTAAAAATGTTTTCAAGTTTTATTCATAAAAAAAATTATTTATCATGTAATTTCTCATTTTGCATACTTATTGTCATATTTGATTGATTTTTTCATTAGTTGATTATTTTATTTATTAATATATTGTTTCTTATTCCCCACACCATATCTCCAAGTATTCAATATTTTTCTCTTCAGTATTTTCTAGTTGATTATTGTATTAGTCAACTACTACGCTATTAGCATTATGCTATGAAGTTTGTAGGGTTATTTTGTTTCCTGCTTTAATAGAATCAGAAATTAATTTGGAAGTTGTTTTTTTTATCATACATAGGCCTACTATAAATATTGTAAAACATTCAAAGATGAAGCTCCTGAAGTTATTATCCGCTCAAAATCAGCTCTAGAAGTTGATTAGCATTGGAAAGCCAGCTCAAATGAATTGTGAGTTCATACTGCAATAAAGATCATAACCACTTGAATGTAATTTTGATATATCTTTCAGGTAAAAATTTCAAATAATGAATTATTTGTTTCAATGTATAATGCGTATTGCATATTAAATACATATAATTGGAAGTAAGACTTTCAAGGTTGTTGTAAAGGTGGGGTAGTGGGATTGACATTCAGGTATTCCACTAGTTATATTCTTAAAGTACAGCTTGTTCACGTTGCTAAGGCTTTGACAGGCAGTACAGTCAGGTTCTGACTAAACTGCAACTATGATGGCCACTATTCACTGGCAGAGTTGGAAGGCTCACAGACTGAGAGCACGACTGTACAGTCATTTTCATGAGGAGGGTTGCAAGAGGCCCATCTGTTTTAGCAAAGTGAACAAGCTATACACCAGTCATCTTAGCAACTCATATGAATTGAGCCAAAATTCTTCAAGGCTTTGTTGTCCATAGAGAATAGCACTACTGCATGAAATATTAAACTGCTGACAAGTAACTCTTTTTGATACAATCACAGTGCAGTTGTTTTTGCAATACAATAGATGCCAGTTTTAATGTGGTTGAAAGTACATGACTTTTGTGAGTGCAAAAAATTAATTAGTGCTCTAATAATATGCCTTTTTTATATTCTGGCCACACCTGTGTCAAAATAGTGCTGTAACCAATTCAGCATTATAACCAGCAATATTGAGACCAGAGTCAACTTTTCTTAAGCACATTAAAGCCTTGGTGAACTTTGGTTCAAATCATATTGATTACTATAACTAAATGTGTAATTGGTGGAATATAACAAAACCAAGCCCAATCATTTGAAGATTCTGTACTACAAATTATGTACTTAGTCACTTTTTCAATCTAGAAGCTATACTAATACTTATTCATTTTTTCAGGACCCCTCCACTGTTGATGACTTCTTCTGGATTAATCCAAACCAATCGTTTCTCTCAAGCATGACCAAAGTCTCCAATAAATGCCCAAAAAAGATGTCTATAGTCTGTAACTTGGCTGAGGAAAGTATTACTGTTGAGGAGAGTATTGATGATACTACATCCAAGGACTCTGACAGTGGAGAGCAATCAAGATTGCATAGAAGAGTCAAACAAGGAGAATCATTTCAAAGTGTTTCAGCTCGAGGAGAGTCATCTGAAGTAGTTGCCATTGATAAGAAGATGCCTGATAATCATGATGATGAAAATATGTCTGTTGATGATAATGATTGTACTGATAAGATGATACATCAAACTAGTGATCTTCCTTCAGACCCTAGGAAACCAGTAAAGGCTGATGTTCACAAATTGGTTGCAGCTCACTTGGAAAAAGAAGACAAGGAACTTGAAAATTTGAACAAAAACCTTATTAGTATTATTGGTAATTTCATGGCAAAAGTTCAAGGTGTGTCATCCAATACCTCAGCTCTTAATAGCAGCTCTTCACAAGAGACCCAAAAGACTACTGATCCAATTGATGAGTCACTGCCAAGACCAATTGAAGTTGTTGACTTCTCTAGTACATGTCCAACTGAAAGCTATGATTACTATCATCATTTAGATCCTCAGGATCGTTCACATTGCAGTGGTGTTGTTCCTGAACCTCAATTTGTGGAGTATGTGATGCCATCTGATACTCCTTCAGAAATAGTTTCTGATGCTTCAATAGCAGGTTCTGCTCCTATCCCATATGTTCAACATTCACAACAGTATTACAGTCAGATGTCTGGGCCATCGCATTACACTCCATATGAACAGCAAGTCTCTGACACTCATAGAACTGCTCCAATCAATCTTTTTCCTGGACAAGAAACTGATCCCTATTCTGCACAAGGGACTGATCCAGTCAATTTATATTATGGTCAAGAAGCCATTCCAGTCAATCAATATTCAGGACAAGGAACTGTTCCAGTCACAAATTTAGAACTAGGAACTACAGGAAGGCCATCCCCATCAATTTTCAATGTTCCACCATCAGGTTATAGTGCAATGGTTAATGCTGACCATAGTCCTGATCATTATAGTGACAGTGAACCTCATGTAGGACCATGCACACCAGAAGAATCAAATGTTGAAACTTTTAAGAAGCCATTCATGACAGATGAAGAAATACGCCTCCATAGAAAACAGTACTTCAAAAATAAAAGAGAACAAGAAATAAAATCTCTCATGGAAAAGACTGACCTTGCCTCACAATCATCTTGCAATGTTTCACAGCCTAAAACTAAAGCACAAGGGAATAATCCAGAGCATAGCAGAAAAGATCAAAAGCCAAGTTTTTCAAAACAAAATCATCCCAAGGGCCAGAGTAAATTCATGATACCTCAACGACGTAATGAATCTAGGGAAGGAAAAGAATCTAAAGTGAACCCTGCAAATCCATTTAGTCCATTCTCTCCAAATCCAAGCTTTTTTGCAAAGAAGAAATCTAGTGTCTCATCCAATCCACGAATCAAAAGCAAACCAGACTCTAACAAACTTGATAGGCATTTCTACAATGAGCTCAAATCCATTGTTCCAAATAAACCAAAATCACATAGCAGTCCTATCTGTGATAATAGTATCAGTTCAACAACAGATGGAGTGACATCAAAGAAGAAGGAGAAGAAGAAAAAGAAGCTTGATTTGAAGCATGAAGAAACAAAAATTGAGAAGAAATATTCAAAGAATGTAATTGAAAGTGGAAAGCAAGAGAAGAAAAAAGAAACTTCTTTAGCCTCATCAACAAGGAAAATTATAAGCTCAGATGAAGAGGATACCATTGAAACCAAATCAAGTAACCAGGAAAGTGACAGAAAGCAATTGTCAATGAAAATAAGTGGAACTGAGGATTCAAAGTCATCAGTTAGTCAATCAATCTCTAGTCATTCAAAAGATCTCACTAATACTACTGAGCAATATCCATTTGTAGTAGATGACTTGTCAAGGAAAGCAATAGCTTATAAATGTTTTGTAAAACTTGTCAACATTTTTTGGCAAGAGAAAAGGGCAATGACAGTTGAAGAGATGGATGAAAAATTACCAAAATTGGTTAGAAAGAAGCTGGATCTATTGAATGAGTTTGAAAAATCTGAAGCAGTGCAGGAACCTGTCAGTATTGAATCTAAAAATGAAAAAGATTCAACTTCTGACAATCAAGAATCCTCTGTTGAAAAAAGTAATGAAATAATTGTTGAAAATGAACAAGTCAACAAATCCAATAATATTGAAGAAGAAATTGATGATAAAGATGAAGCCAAGGGCATGCCAGTCAACAAATGTAATGATATTAAAGATGAAATTGATATTAGAGAAAAAATTGATGATAAAGATGAAGCAAAGGACATGCCAGTCAACAAATGTAATGTTATTAAAGAAGAAATTGATGGCAAAGATAAAGACAGGGACACACCACTTCACAAAGACACTGATGTGGTGCAGAAACAAGAAAATACTTCTGTTGAAGATGGGGAGAAAATGACACCTATCACAGGAAATATTCCTGAAGAAACAGAACAAATTTCTATAGACACTAGAGAAAAACAGGGAATAACTCTTGAAGAAAAGTCAGAAACATCTCTTGAAGACAAGCCTAAATCAACCCCCATTGAAATTCTTCAATGTCCTAGTAAAGAAGATTCATGCCCTGTGTTGGAAAGAAGCAATACCCTTGGAAATCCTCAAAATGAAATAGTGAAAGTCATAGATGCAACTGATTTCAATTCTGGATCCAAAAGTTTAAAGCAAGATTCCTCCATTTCCTCTGCAGGTATTACACTTAAAAATGATGACTTCAAGCATTCTTCAATTGAGAAAAAGGAAGAATCTGCTAAAAAACCTCATGAAAAATGCAGCAAAGGGAGTCTGACTGATAGCCAACACCAGAAAAAGAGAAGCAAAAAGGATTCTCTTAAAAGTGCAGTAAAAAAGAAAAGAAAAATTTCATCTGGATCATCTTTTGACTTGAATAGTGACCACAAAGAGATATTTTCAGGGAAAAGTCTTGATAAAATTGGTACTTCTACTGACAATGAAACTTCAAATTTTGATGAAGAATCAACTGGATATACAGCAGAAGACCATTCCATGGATCATGATGATAGAGAAGATGAACAGAAAAAGTCAGATAAAGTTGAACATAATGAAAATTTGAATGAATCTTCCAAAACTAAAGAAAAGATTATTGAGATTGAAGGAGAGAATCTAGTTGTAGATCACATAAACAGTGCAAATGAAATTATAGAGAAGCAGGAATCTTGTGAAGAAGATAAAATATCTGAAAATAACAAAGATGAAGGCAATAACAAAGAAATTCAGTTATTAGAATGCAGTGTTGATGCTATAACAGAAGATAATAAGGAAGCACCTCAATTGATTAAGAAACCTGGCTACATTGAGTATCCTTCAACATCCATTGATAATAAATTAGTATCTCAAAAAAATATAATTACATCCCTTGAGAGAAAATGTTTGATGAATTGTACAGTTAAATTGATAGATATGTTCTGGAAAGAAAAAAAATCCATAAGTCATGAAAAACTTCAAGAGATTCTGCCAACTCTAATCAATAAAATAATGGAGAAGTACAAGATTTCCAATAAAGCACAAAAACCTCACAAGAAACATAAAGGATTGCAGGAAGAGAGCAGTGGTACAAAGGTTGTAACATTGGTTACAAAAGCACAAAAGAAATTTTTCAAAACAGAAGATAAAAAAGCTGAATACAAAAAGTTCAATGACGAAAAGAAGAAGGCAGGAAAGGAATCTTCAAAAAATCTTAAGAAGAAAAGTGGAATTTCTTGTGAGTTTATTCCCACCTCAAGTAGTGATGATGATGAGGGGCCAATGATGAAGCATAGTGAGAAATCTAATATGTGCTCAATATCTGGCACAAACAAAACTCCCCAAAAAGTTAGAGACCAATTAGCTGAGCATGAAATAAAGAGGGAAAAAAAGAAGAAGAAAAAGAAATCAAGAGAAAAGAGGCTTTCTTCAGAAAAAATCATATTAGAAAGTGAGAAAGAAACATCAACATCAGAGAAAACTGAAAAAAGTGATAATCCCATGAACAACCCTCTTGTGGCTTCTGAGAGCAAAAAGAGAAGCAAGCAAAAAAGAAAAGAGCACAAAATGAAAAAGAAAGAGAAGAAAATGAAAAAGGATAAGAAGGAAAAAGAATTTTCAAAGACAAAGGAGGTTCCTTTAAGTAATGCTAGCACAGATGTTGAGGAAGAAGATGAAACTTCAAAGAAAAATACGAAGAATTATGATGGAATAAAACAGAGCCCTCATGTGGTTTCCACTAGTGAAGAGAAAAGCACACTTGAAAGTAGAGACAATATTGATAAGAAACAGGAACAAAAAAGGCCAAATTTGTCTGCATCTAGTCATTTACAATCAGAATATTCTAAAGAAAAGAAAAAGAAGTCTGATAAATTCTTAAAGAAGCAAATCATTTTTTCTAGCACTTCTAGCTCAGATAATGAGGAAGACAGTTTTGACAAGCAAAATGCAGCTAAAAATATTTCCTTGACAGTTCCCACAGCTGAAAGTCAAAACATCAATAAAAACATAGTAGAACATTTTTTTTCTGTAGAGGAGAGAACTCAAATTTTCAGTGACAGTGAAGAAGAATGTGCGAAAGATAAAGAGCCTCCCTCATATTTGAGTAAAATTTCATCTGAAAATCAAAACAGTGGGAGTATTAAGGATACTGTTTCAAATATCATTGATAGCTTATCAGTGGACCGCCCTGTGAAAGAAGAGGAACTTCAAAGTAAATCAATCTCCACCTGTTCAAGTTTGCATGTTGATGCAAATATTATTCCTGAAGTTCCTATTCATCTTGCAAAAGTTGATATTTCTTGTGTAGCCAAAACCAGTGAACTAAAAGATCCAAGTCCAATCACTCAAGATCCTCAGTTGCCATCTTCAAGTAGTGCTAAAGATGAATCAGCCCTTGCAGCTGAAAGTTGTGACCCAACTTCAGTAACTAAAGATCCTGTGATGCCATCTTCAAGCTGTGTTGAAATTGAAAATGTTCCTGAAGTTTCAAGTAACCTGGCAGAAGTTCATAAAATTTCAATTGCAGTGGAAAGTAGTGATAGAGCAATTATTGTGAATGAAGATTCTCAAATTCCTTCTTCAAGCAGTGTTGAAAATGAAAGAGTTTCTGGAGAACCAAGCTCAGTAACTCAATATCCTTTATTGCCATCTTTTAACAGTGCTAAAGATGAATCATCTTCTGGAGTAAAAACTGACCTTCAATGTCAATCAGATCACCTACATCCAGTTTCTGAAGATTCTCTGATACCATCCTCCTGCAGTGTTAAAGATGAATCGACTCCCAAAGTTCAAACTCACCTGGAAGAAGTTAATAAACTGTCCTATATTAATGAGAGTGATAAGCCATGTTCCATTTCAGAAGATTCTCCAATGCCTTCATCAAGCAATGTTGGGAATGATTCAGCCCCTGGAGACTCAACTGACCTCACAAAAGTTAATAAATTGTCCCTCATAGCAGAAAGTGATGAGCAAAGCTCTATCTCAGAAGATCATCAATTGCCTTCTTTAAGCAATGTTGGAAATGATTCAGCTACTGGAGACTCAACCAATCTCACAAAAGTTGATAAATTGTCCCATTTGGCTGAAACTGGTGACTCAAGTTCAGCTACTCAAATCTCTTTGTCAACATCTTTGAGCAGTGTTGATGATACATCAGTTCCTAAAGTTCCATCTCACCTTGAAGAAGTTGGTGAATTGTCCCATTCAGCTGGAAGTGGTGACCAAAGTTCAGTAAGTCCTAATGATCTGTTACCATCTTTGGTTGAAAATGTTCAAACAGAATCAAATACACCTTCTCAACTCATTGTTGATGAAAAATGTTTAGCTGTTAGCCCTCTGCAAGTTCCAGAAACAGAGAAACGTCGTGCTCCAGAGGGTATGCAGAAAGACTTGGCCGAACTGGATAAAAAAATGGAAGAAATTGAGAAAATTGTTCACAACCAATTGGAATCTACTTCTGTCCAACTGCCTTCAACAAGTTCAAATAAAGCCGACAAAGTAGAAACCAATTTATCAAATAGTTTCAAATGTATCATCTGCAAGAAAACATTTTGCACTGATCCTGGTATTAGTGGAATTAATGATAACTACTCTGAAAAAGTATCAGCTTTCTGTAAACTTTGTTTTGAAAATTTGTACAAGGAAAGATTTGATTATTGGTGCAAATCTATGGAAACAAAATATGGCAATAAATTATTATGAACAGAACTTTCTTTACATATTCAAATGTTTTATCATGCAATTAATTTTTTTTTTTTATTCCCACAACAATGTTCATTTTCAAAGCTAAATCCCATTGTAGATAGATCACACTACTCATCATTTACATTTATTTTAATTTTACTTCTAACACATCTCAAACTTGATGTCCAGTTTACTTGATCAGTTGAATACTATGAATTTTTAAACTAGTTTATAAAAAAATTTAAATCTAGTACTATTTCTGGAAATACAATAAAAGAATTTTATTGTATAATTTAGGAAATTATTTTCTCTGAAGTTTTGATGGTAGAAATAAGAAAAATAACTGACAAAATATCGAAAATTGTGTCAGCTAATGCTTTCAAGTATAATTTTCTCTATGAAGTGAAGATAAACTATTGTCTTTACCATTTTGATTACTGCGTTTTCCAATAATCCAGTTTTCCATCGTCTGCTGTTGAAAGACAAAGCTTTTAGCCACTCATTTTCACTCAAATTTTCTGAAACAAGAATGAATGCTAAAAATGTCTCAAGCTAGTTGTAACCAAATATAAATTAGCGAGATTAGTTTGAATAATTATTAAATAATTTTTACCTTTACCTGTATACGGTATAAATATTGTTGATAATTTATTTTGTAATCTTATGTGACTATTTATGTATTAGAAAGTCTTGAAAACTGAAATAAATACTTAAAAGTCATACATGAAAGGTATTGTCATGGCAACCACTAAAAAAGTAACTTGTTGAACTACAATAATTTATTTTTGTAAATGTTATGACGTGTAGGGTTATTTATTCATAATAACTTCTTTTGTATAAGCAGTATTCAAATCAGAAATAAATAGGCTACATCGCTTTCTTTATTCCGAAATACTGTACTGTATATCAATTTATTATTTATATGATAAGCTCAGAAGGTAATAAAACGGGTTGGAAATGTTACATCTATACGAAAAAATCTATAAGTTAATTGAATTGTATGAACTGTATAAATTTGGGAAATAAGTTGTTCAATCATGAATTGATATAATAATTAACCTAGGTAAGCTATTTTTGTAACTATTTCAATGGTGCTAGAAAAGCAATTGTCTACGTGTACGTCATTCTATATTCCCATTAAATTTGGATATCTTATACTCGATTTTTTACCATTACTGATTCAATTAAAACAAATGGCTCTACTCAACAAACATTAGAAATAATTTTCCTATTTTCTCACCTAGAAATTGTATTAGCCTACTAGAATGCTATTTGATTTTTAAAAACTCTTCAAGGATTTAGTATTGATTTTGGAGAATGATTTTATTTTTTATGTAGGTTTGGTAATAATAATTATAAGTTTGGCCATTGTTATGTTTATCATATTTTTCGTTGAATATTTAGTTGCTTCATAAATGATTAATCTATCATTAATCATTAATCAATATTAATGATTAAGCTATCATTATTGATTACCTGTGTAAGGTACAAAAAAAAACTTGACAGTATATTGTACATTATGACATTGTTGCTGTATCAAAACTATTACTAATAGATTGTTTCGTTTTTGTTTGTGCATTGTAATCAGCAAAATTCTGTAAAATGTAATATTAGAAGAACGTTTTTATTTTTATATTACAAACTGTGATAAATAAAGTTGTTACAATGTTTGTATTTTCTCATCAATTTATACCCAATCCATACATACACGAATGAGTAATGCTATATACTTATTTCAAGTCTTGAATAAAGATTGATAATCTCCTACAATTTAAAAGAGAGTCGCACACAACTTCGTCAACAATAACGCCAATTCCAACCCGAACACTCTATGCATCTGTCTGCTCTAAATGCAAAGTGTTGCAGGAAAAGCTGAGACATAGAGTGGTCAGGTTAGAATTATCGTTATCAAAGTTTTCCCAATCTCTCTATTGTTGAACTTGATCTTATACGGATATCATCATAGATACTGCACTCATAACAGTTTGCGGTTGAATACTGCTTTCGAATTAAACTTTTTTTTCATTAACTATTGTTTAAAATAATCAGACGTAGTTATGAGTTTTAACCTTCTAACAATAAATTAATAGGAGCTCAATAGTTCCCAATTCAGCGTTTCATTAAGGTTCAGCAATTTAAAACAAATGGAGGCATAATAATACAAATTTTGCTTTGACTTCTTTGTTCCCTCGTGTTGAATTTGTCCCTAAGTTTTTTTGTAGATTTGTTCAGTGGATAACTGACACATATTTATAATATAACAAGTTAGTTCGAAGTTACTGACAATTGAGCAAACTGACAAATTTACTTAAACAGAATTTATTAATTTCGAATTCCTTTAATTGCTATTAGTTTATACTGAAGACTTCCGCAATGGCGGATATTGACAACAGTATTTAATAGCTGATGGAAATCGATGAATGCTACTGTACAAAAATACTGTATAAAAAATCCCGGTGGTGACTAGTATTTTTGTACAGTAGCATTTCCATCAGCTATTAAATACTGTTGTCAATATCCGCCATTGCGGAAGTCTTCAGTATAAACTAATAGCAATTAAAGGAATTCGAAATTAATAAATTATAATATAATTTCTTGACGAAGAAATTCTGAGATTTATCTAGAAATCATAGATTGTGCTTGCACAAAAGTAGTGACTACATTCAGTGTGGCGTTTTCAAATAGATTATTTTTTAGTTTATTCTATTTTAAATGGAATAGGGTATTATCTTTGATTAATTATGTTCAGCAAAGTAAAGGAAAGTACGTCTAATCGGCGAAGTAAAGCTTATCTGGAAGATGTTATTCATGAATAAATTTTTTTATTTTATTTTCTACCTGCAAATATTGGACGTATTTGAAACGATTGATACAGTTCTAACAAAATCTTACCAACTTAGAACTGGGCGGAAGCAATACTTGGTCTAATAACAAATCAATGATCTCAACTTCAATGTATTTTCCAAAAGTTGAGGAAATTGTTGGAAAAATTGTATCTTATAGTCTAAGAACGTTTAAAAAAAATTGTATCTTATAGTCTAAGAAAGTTAAAAATATAGTTTAAATGAATAATAAGACGAAATTGTCACAACCACATTTATTAAAACTTCGAGAAACTAGTTTCGGTTGTTACACCATTATCAATCTCAATCAAACTGTGACAATTTCGTCTTATTATTCATTATGGATACCTTCCACAATATCACCTTCGCCATTACTAAGAAAGATATAGTTTAAAGATTAAAATATTTGTTGAATGAACAAACCACAACACATAATCATTGTTTCACTTCTACAGAATGACGGTATCTTCAAAGACTTTGGATAAATTCAAAGCATTCTTTACACTTTACAAAAAGTGTTTATGGCAAAAACTTTAAGTTTTAAAACAAAGTGTTTGTTCTTTCCCTTCATCAAATATTTATTTTCGAACAACGCTATTCAGTCCTCGACAATACTTATTTCAAGACAATTAAGGTATTTAAATTAGAAGTATTTGAAGAGAACTCTCAATATAAATAAATAAATAAATAAATATTTTATTTCCATTTAAAACTAAATCTAAACAAATACATATACATATAAGACTACATGACTAAAACTACCAAAGATTACATTTTTTATAAACATTTTTTTGCGTGGAAATTTACCTACTCTACTATGGCATGCCATGTTCTAGAGCAGGTTTGCAATTTAAATTTTTCAGGATTCAGTGTTTTAATATCAGGTTAGTGAGCTCACATATTGTTTGAAATTATGGTTTCTATGGTTTGTCTTCCTATGTTTATTATCCAGTGATGTACATTGATTTTGAATTTCTTGCTGTGTGGTATTTCCTGTATGTCTCTTGGAAGCAGATTGTAAAGTTTTGGTGCTAAGTGATTGAAGTGTCTCTGGTATAAAGCCTTCTTAGCCAAATTTGCAATAAGAAGGTGCCTATTTCTTGTGTTGTGACTGTGGTTCCTGTGTTGAAAATGTGCTGTGTTTTTGTGTATTCTGCAGATTATTTCTTTAGAATATATCTGTCTTGCATCCATCACACCAATATATACAAGATCATTACTTTTTTGTTTAAATTCATTATCTATTATTGAAATAAGCGTATTAGGCCTTTAACTAGAGTCCTGGCTCTCAGAACCAGGTTTCCTCAGAATCTTGAACATGGCGACTGATGTGTGCTCATGAATTGAGATAATGCTGTACTACAGGTATGGTACCGGAAGAAATATAATAATATTCTTTATCACCCCTTTACATCTCAGGATTTTCAGGTTTTATCATCTATATAAATAAAATTAGAGTTTTGTCTGTACATTTATCAGAATTGTATATTTTTTGGTTATTTTTACGTTTTATACTTTAAATAAGCCGAAAATAGTCGTATCTCACTTTCTGTCTGTCTGTCACGGCCGCAAAGGTATTTTTCGCGGCCTTCTCCTCAAAAACGAGAGCATCGATCGGGATTTTAGTTATTGAACAGTATTGAAAACATTATTGACAATGTCTTTAGCTATAAAAAAACTAAATTAACTTTTTTTTAACAGAGTAATAAACGTTTAAAAACCAAGTACTGTGCGATTTTGGATACATTTTACGCGGCCTTCTCAAAAACGAGAGCATCGATCGGGATTTTAGTTATTGAACAGTATTGACAATGTCTTTAGCTATAAAAAACTAAATAAACTTTTTTTTCAACAGAATAATGAACGTTTAAAAACCAAGTATTGTGCGATTTTGGATACATTTCTTCCAAGTTTTATTACCACATAAGAATAAGAACAAATCACGTAATTTATCATGATATATCAATCAGCTGTTCTCAAAATAATATAAATGGTGTGCCCTTCGCGGCGTTATTTACGCTGTCTGCAGACTTGTGTAGTCGGAGCATTGCAGTCTTTTAGGAAACATATGTCTGGTGAATTAAAGCTCATCTTATGTTTTATCAATTATTTCTTTGTTGAAAAAAAAACAAAATTTTCTAATTTCAATTTATCAAAACAAAAATTAACATTTTAGGAAGGTGCGGTTTGTGCTAGGCTCTTGGGAATTCGCCAGGTAGCACTATTATTACCACATGAGAACAACAACAAATCACGTAATTTATGATGATTTATCAATCAGCTGTTCTCAAATATTCTCTCTGATAACTGTCACTGAATTGTTTACGTGTTTCGGAGGACACGTTAAGCCGTCGGTCCCGGTTGCATATAAAAAAAAAAAGCAGTCGTTAAAAAAAGCGGCGAGGTGGAACTACCCGTAAGGGTCTCCCCACCACGAAAAGCCATACGAATTTACTTTACGTCCTAAGTTGTTAACTAAGCTGCTAACAACTTCATGATCGTTGCTATCAAATAAGCCGAAACATATTTAGTCGTATTTCTAAACATAATCCGTACGAAGGACGGGTAGCTGCTAGTATTATTTAAAGACAAAATCATATACAGAATAAAATATTTTTTTTATCATTTAATATAATTTCTGTGATGTTTTCCATGACGATCGAAATACTCGATAAACAATCTAATATCAATACTGGCACAGTATTTCAGCTTCATTTGGCATGAAGCTTCTCTTTAGAAGTGAAATGCATACCTCCAGTATAAGTAAGTGAAAATCATATATTAGAAATCAGAATGGAAATACTATGCCAGTATATATTATTAAATATAATTTGGCCCTCTTTAGAAATGTGGGACACACCATAATTACATAATAATTAAAATTACTTTTCCAACACTATTTTACTGAATAAAAAAAAATAGATAATTATGATATCATCATTCAAAATAGGTGAGTTTTTTCTGCACTTCTTGAGTTTACCTCGCTTGCTGAAAAAATGTTACTGAAATTATTCCATTATGAGGGCAAATGATAATAAAATAAAAACAATAAATAAAGTCAATGACAAAAAATACTCATATTTTAGTGAATAATGGAATATTAAGAGACCAAAGCTGGGTTGTATTATAATACTGTAGTATTTAAGCATTGAGTGCTTTTTCGTCCTTCAACACAGTGTGTAACATATTTTATCAACAATGATTACTGTATTGTGGCATACGGGTGTTATTTATTTATTACTAGACTCGCATCCTTTTGCTTTCAAAACTACAGCAGTTTCATCAGATAGTTCTCGGCAATGCCATTATAGATGTCAGCACAAACCTTTAAATGGAGTTAAATGTCTTTCCGCTGAAACAAAACAGCTTTCACTCTACACATCTATGCATTTATAAAATCTTTTGTCACTTACACCCCTTTGCTTTTGATGGCCTCAATTATTATACTGTATTTCCATATACATGGATGTATTCAAAAGTAAAAATGATATATATTAATTATTCCTCTCCGTATCATAGGACAACTGTGTTCTGAGAAAAATTATCTGTCTAATTTTTTAAATAGAATCATTATGAAATTATATATTTGAAATATAATATGAAATTATATTTCTGGTATTATACTTACTTATATGTGTCACAGTTTATCATATCATTCACGATTGAAAGTTTGTTCTTTGATTCTGCTTATCTACGATAACTTTACTTCTACTCACCCATAGTAATCAACAAACTCGAATATAATTTTAAGACTCCTTCAGCTAAATTTTAAATAACCAAAATATATCTTCAAAAATTGAAACACTACAGTCCTTTCTAAGGAAAAAATTATTTTTATCAAAAGGGTTCTCAGTTTAACCAAAAATATGTATCTAAGCAATCTTATCCAAAAATGATTATTTCTTTAGAAAATAGCGATCATTTCCTTTCATGTTGGCCATTCAACATTCAAATTATTCTATTGCCATGTAAAACTTAGAAGGCTGAATTCTGCATTGTACAACTAGTAAAATGATTTACCTCAATGATACTTGAAGCATTACTCATTTATTTTTAAGGTAAATTATTCCACTAGTTCTACAATACAAGTTTCAGTCTAGGTTTCACAATAATAATAGTAGTGTGTATTGCACAGCAACGAAAATTATTCAAGTAGCCTATGCTGTATCATTTTCAATCAGAGGTTGAAGTAAATAAAACACAGGTATTTAGAAACTAAAAACTTGATCTTTATTAATATAAATAACTTACTTACTCACATAAAACTGCAAGGATAAAGTTTTTCATTGAAAATCATAAATAATAAGTTATACTTTGGTATTTACAATGTAATATTCAGTCATGTAATATTCATTGTAATATTCAGTCTTTGTTTTGTGTAGGAAACAAATGTTAATTAGTATGTTTAGTCTACTTCTTCAACAGTTGGCCCATTTCTCTGGAACGATTGTCCCTGGTTGAACTGTTGTCCACAAGTTGTGGCTCCCCTGCTGTCACCTGCACCACTCGAGTAGATCTTGGCCATGATGGGAGAGCACTGCTGCTGCAGCTCCTTCATCTTATGCTCAAACTCTTCCTTCTCAGCAAGTGTGTTGTTGTCCAGCCATCGCAAGCATTCATCACATCTCTGTTTTGCTTCTGACTTGTCACTGTCACTCAGTTTATTTCCAGCTTCACCCAATGCTTGTTTCACACTGAAGATATAATTTTCGAGCTGATTCCTAGCATTTATTTTCTGCCTCTGTTTTTCATCTTCTTCCTTGTACTGTTCAGCTTCATTCACCATCCTGTCAATATCAGCTTTAGAAAGACGTCCTTTATCGTTTTTAATCACAATATTTTTAGTTATTCCAGTTCCAGTTTCTTTAGCTGACACATTTAGGATTCCATTTGCATCCAAATCAAAAGTGACTTCAATTTTTGGAACTCCTCTTGGCGCTGGTGGTATTCCTGTGAGGTCGAATGTTCCCAGAAGATTGTTGTCCTTGGTCATCGCCCTCTCACCTTCGAATACCTGGATTGTGACAGCTGGCTGATTATCTGCGTAAGTGCTGAATGTTTGTGACTGTTTGCATGGAATTCTGCTGTTGCGTTCAATTATTTTTGCCATTACTCCTCCTGCAGTTTCAATGCCCAGTGATAGAGGTGTAACATCAACCAAAAGGACGTCCTGGATTTGTGAGCTCTGATCTCCACTGAGTATGGCGGCCTGTACTGCTGCTCCATATGCTACAGCTTCATCTGGGTTGATGGAGAGGTTGAGTGACTTGCCATTGAAGAAGTTTTGCAAGAGTGACTGAATCTTGGGTATGCGAGTTGATCCTCCAACAAGCACAACATCATGGATTGATGACTTATCCATTTTAGCATCGTTCAGAGCCTTCTCAACTGGATGTAATGTAGAGCGGAATAAATCTGCACACAACTCCTCAAACCGAGCTCGAGACACTTTAGTGTAGTAGTCAATACCTTCACACAGTGCATCTATTTCAATACTGGCCTCTGTACTTGAAGAGAGTGTTCTCTTTGCTCTTTCAGCTGCAGTTCTCAATCTTCTCAGTGCCCGTGGATTAGACTTTACATCCTTGCGATATTTTCTTTTAAATTCTTCACACAGATGATCCACCAACCTGTTGTCAAAGTCTTCACCTCCAAGATGAGTGTCTCCAGCTGTAGATCGCACTTCAAATAAAGATCCTTCATCAATGGTTAGGATTGAAACGTCAAATGTACCGCCTCCAAGGTCGAAAATGAGGACGTTACGCTCACCTTTCAGATTCTTGTCCAATCCATAGGCGAGGGCGGCAGCAGTCGGCTCGTTGATAATTCTAAGTACATTGAGTCCTGCAATAGCTCCTGCATCCTTAGTCGCCTGTCTCTGCGAGTCGTTGAAGTAGGCTGGTACAGTGATAACTGCATCTTTCACTGGTGAACCCAAGTAGTTTTCTGCTGTTTCTTTCATTTTTGTAAGCACCATTGCGCTGATTTCCTCAGGAGAAAACTTCTTCACTTCACCCTTGAAGTCCACTTGAATTTTCGGCTTGCCGCAGTCACTAAAGACTTTGAAAGGCCAATGCTTCATGTCTTGAGTGATTTTCGGATCGTCAAAACGGCGTCCGATGAGACGTTTGGCGTCGAAGATGGTATTTTTCGGATTCATCGCGACTTGGTTTTTCGCCGCATCGCCGATCAGTCGTTCCGAGTCTGTGAAAGCAACATAGCTGGGTGTTGTCCTGTTTCCTTGATCATTGGCTAGAATTTCGACTTTGCCCTGTTGAAACACTCCGACACACGAGTACGTTGTTCCGAGATCAATTCCAATCGCTGGCGTTTTCACTGGCATGGTTGTTGCGTTGATTGTTGAAGAAAGTAACGTCAATATAAGTGTATTCGCTCAATTCTCAATTTCAAATGATAGCGAGGGAACGCGCGGCCGCTTTATATAAGCTCTCCTATTGGCCGAGAATCTTGTAGAATGATCTCGAAGCAGACGATTTTAGAGAAGCACGCTGATTGGTTGTTGCTGTTGGGTCTTCGGTGCTCGAAGCCTCCAGAATTTTCTATCTTCAAACGTTTGTTTTCTACGAAGATTTCTGGAATATTCTGTTAGTTTAGTGATTGTGAATTCATTTACTGGAAAAAATAATGTATCTCATCTAGGAATATTATTTTTATTTTATTCTCCACCATTACTTCTCTTCAATACCGTATTTTCTTCAAGGTTAGTGGAGATATGAAAGCTTATTTTTGAGGTTAGCTAGGCTACTTTGGGAAATACAGACTTCATGAATATAGTATTGATGAATTCCCAAAACAAATTACCATTAAAGTAAACAGAATAACCTGATTATTGTTTATTTTATAACACTCTGCAGGTAATGGATGAAACATTTTAAAACGTTATTCTCGTAATATTATCTCGTTATTCGTTGATCCTTAATTTTAACATTCTTATTTTTGTTCAGCTCAATAATATTATTCTATCCATGTTCAAGTTGCAGGAGTTTAGCTTTCAAAGTGAAATATATTCAACTTTTTTCTACAATCAAGTTCATTACTTCTAGTACAGTACCGTAATGAAGATTCTGTCTTTGTTCACTCTCATCTTTGATTCCAACTACACAAACAGCTATCCTCATCAAATTCAATAAAATCAAACATCCACAACACTTACCCAATTACCTGATATTTAGATGCTTATTTTTTCGAAGTAGCTACAAGCCTAAGTAAGTTAGATCATTGGATCTCTTGAAATAAGATTGTAACTTGTAGGCTGCAATTATTATTGTTATCCATATCCATTTCTATCCATACAATTTTGTCCAGATTCGCATGCTTTCTAAAAATAATGTATAGGCCTAATAAGGTTGTACTGGAAGTAGTAAGGTATGATTGAGTTCAATAATTAGTGAATATACTCAGTATTTGGAAGGCAAAATTATGAAAAGGTTCACTAGAAATCTTACAATGGTGCTCATTATCGTATTTCTTGATATTTCGAAGAAGCATGCTACAAAAACTCAGCGAGAAATGTATGAATAATGTGGTGAGAAGATATAGCCTACATAGAATGATATGATTTTTTTGAGATTCATCATTTATAATAACCCTCAATATAAGATGCATATTTTTGATTATATAACTCTAGATCCCTAATGTTTGTTCTTGTTTGCAGTAAAATGGCTACAAAGATGGAGTCCATTGTCCTTCACTCGTGGTCAAGGTTCATCTGCATGAGATGGTTTGTGGAAAAGAAGTTGGGAGCAAAAGACAAAGCAGAAAACCCTGTACTTCCGATATGAAGGTAAATGAAAAACAAAAAACACTAGTAGATTTCAAAATCAGAAAATGAATTACTGTATTAAAAAGGAGCATTTTCCTAGGAATGTTTCATATATGAAATTAATGTCACCATCTTGAAATTTTTGTTTCTTATGTCTCTGGTATTCAGAAACAGAATTTATTAATTTCGAATTCCTCAAAGTGTCTGGTTACTTAGTTGGTTTGTAAACTTCTCACATGATGTTATCATTTTGTTCATAGAGTTCATTTATCATGTAGTCAACTTGATCCAATGATCTTTTCTATGTTATAAATATAAATTAATAGTTTTAGTTGATTAATTTCAATAGATTGGTAAGGGTGTTTGCACAGTAGGGCATCGATGATCATAACTATCAAAAAATCGAACTCGTGTTATGGAATGATGTATGACAGATAGGAACTTCGAGAACACCACAATTTCACAGTACGGTATGCTTTTAATTTTGTGATGGTAATTACCATCAAGTAGTGGATGCTCCACTGTGCAAGCTCCCTGACGGTGTGCAACCACTCTAGGGGTGCTTGTACAGTTGATTTTTGCGGTAGTGATTATAATCGAGGATTGGATGCACCCTGGTCTTATAATCGAGCACATACTGTAGACTGGTGTTACACTGCTTAAATTGTGACGCGCTGACTGCTTCAGTCTGTCATAAAGCATTCTACAGCATATGTACATAATTTTTCATCTATGATTATCGTCTAGTATTCATGCTCCACTGTGAAAGCACCCTGTTGTTACTGCAACATTAATACTGTCGAATTGCGACTTAGAATATGTGATAGAGCTATTACACCTCGTTCTGTTTTACGTACAATGATAAGCTCACATGAGCTTGAGGCTTGTGAGAGTGGGTGTGCAACCACTGGGTTGTAATAAATTGTGGGTAATGATAAATGATGATAAAATGGTCAATTGATCCATCAACGCTTATTTCAAAAACGTTAACAGTGATTTTTGGTTATTCTATTGTAATTAATGGAATAGCTATATTGACATTTTAATAAAATTTCAAAATCAACCTTTAATAATACCTCATTTTAGCAACATTTGAACACTTGTGAATCAACTTCTAATAAAAAAGATTAGCGACGCGCTAAATTTTGATGCGGTCCCCCCTCGTCCAAGTCCTACCCATCATAGGTCCAAGAAAATCAATAATAATTTTAAAAGTATTCTGTTTTTAACATTACATCAATTCAATAGAATAAAATAGAAAATTATTATAATTAATTAATAGATAAATGATGATAAAATGGTCAATTGAACCATTAACGCTTATTTCAAAAAAACGTTCACCGTGATTTAAGATTATTTTATTGTAATTAATAGAAATAGCACGACGTTATCAGCTTTATTATCACTACCTGGTTGTTCGGAACCCACCTATAACTGTAGGTCCACCATTCATAACACGATTGTATCATCATTCGCCTCATTACCCACACGCAAGTCTCATGCCCGGTTTCTGAGTTGTTCATTAACTTAATGGACCATTAACTCAATGCTGGAGCAATGGGTTAATGATCCATTAAACTTAATGAACAACTCAGAAACCGGGCATAAGACTCATTTAGGCTTTATCAGTAAGAGAAAATGTCCGTGCCGTGAGAGACTGTAGGTTGAATCGAAATTCTCCAACATTATTCCTAGTGAATTTCAAAAAATAAATATCTTCTTTCTCTTATTCTGTTCTTTATTTATGACTAGCTGGCCCGACGCGCGTTGCTGCGTTCTCATAAAAAATTCTTGATTTTATTATTTGTTAACTCCCACTGAGGTTACATTTCAAATTTCAACCTTCTAGGACTATTAGGGAAGAAGTTAGTCCTAGGGCTCTTCCAGCTGATCAGAGAGGCCTCCTTCGTTGTTTTCTTACTTAGTAAGACCTTACTCACCACCTCTCAATGAACATTTCAAATAAACCTTCCACGACTTCAGGGTAGAAGCTAGGTTTTTTATTTTATTATTCGCCACCTCCTACTGAGAATACATTTCAAATTGATAGCTGCATTGGTTAACAGATGTCATCAACCCGGCATAATTACATTTCATCATACCCAGTCATATGTTTCCTACATACTGCAAGGCTCCGACTGCACGGTATCCTACATGCAAAGTTTTTGCGTTCCAGACAGCGTAAATAACGCCGCTAAGGGGCCTTCCAGACGATTAAAAACTGTTGACTTCTATCAGCTGTTCCTTTACGCTGTTTGGCCGGCAAGTTTAGTAGGTTAGGTGAATGATGATTTGCAAAACACATAAACAGCTTGTCCATCGAAACAGCGTGTATAGCAGATCGAAAAATTTCAAATTATTTTCCATATGATTAAAAGATCCCAGTAAGCTAGCTAGCCATGTACCCGTGCTTTGCATAGGCAAAACTTTAACCCCCTAAAAACACCCCTAAAATTGCGAATTTTGAAAAATCCTTTCTTATTGCACGGTGAAATCCTATAAGGATTATTCATACGAAATTTCAAGTTCATAGGCTAAGTAGTTTTGGCTCTGCGTTGATGAGTGAGTCAGGGTATCATCCTTTTATAGATAGAGATTGAGTTCTATTGACTATTTCTCGATATTTTCCAGGAAGTGTGCTTCAAGATTCACTTGGGATGACGGCTACATAATACGAATCTCGGATTCATTCATGAAGATGAGAAGACAGAGGATCTCGTGGAGCAATTAAACCTTCAGAGGATCTATCAATGGACAAACAGTTTCGTCTCCTATTATATTCGAACATGAGGTAAGCTGAATCCCTTACTTTTCCCATAGATTGAATAAAATTCTATTTAACAAAGAATCAATAGGAAGCCCGTTCTTACAGTAGGCCTAATGAATATCATGGACCAGTAGCTCCATGTTAGTAATGTAAAAAATATCAGTGAGTGATATTCAATCTTCCTTTTTTTTACTTCTGTAGGTTATGTATACTGTGCTAGAATACTATACAGGAGGTACAGTAAGCGCCATATAGCTGTGCCCGCGTGTCCTTGAAATACCTTGTAGATGAAGTAAGGTTCGCGGGGTGATATCAATGCCTTTCTACATACGTCTGCTGTCTGCTGCTGAACATTGAACGCTACTGTCAGTGCACTTGACACTGCGTTCAGATTGCTTGCATTCGGGCTGTGATTCGGGTTTACTTTTCGGTCAAGTGTTTCTCCTCTTCGTTGTTATTCAAGTTGAATAAAGTGAAATTCGTAAAAAATGTATATTGCAACCTTAGAGTCCAACTTCATTCACTGAATTGAAGAAACTAGATCAGTTAGTCTGCTGCAAAGGCGAAGACAAGTTGCTTTGTTGTATTGTGGGAAGTGCCTAAAGGGAGCATAGATACGCTTATTTAGAATCTTTGCAAAATCTCACCAAATAGGTCTAGTCAGATGATTCTTTCACAGAAAATAAATTCAATTTATTCTCTACATTTCATACGCTGAATGTATATGAAAATTTTTGAAGACAAAAAAGTTTCTCAATAGCCTACATAACTTTTCAATGTCATGAAAATTTCGATTTGTAAATTTTCTGTATTAATTGTCTTGTGCTCGGAAAATCTTTGATTGAAATGGGATTTAATCGATAATTATGGCGTTCTCGAACTGTTTTTATTATATTACCAAAGTTTCATCGATTTCTAATGAATGGTTCGACAGTAGCTATGTTGGGAATGAAATGTGAACACATTTTTTGAATGAAATCTGGTTTTTAATAAATTCCAAATATCTTTGTAATGAGTAGGTTCTCGTTGAAAGTGCAAAGGACAAAAATGATGCACATCGGTCAGTTTAATAGAAAGAACTTTGTTCAAAAACAATATTCGAACTTTTTGGAAAATGGTCAAATCTTTTCAGCGCGGGTAGTGTCTTACTCTCCTGGCCCTTTGCCGGCGGGCACAGCTATGTGGCGGCTACTGTAACACTGATTGAGAGCGAAGCGTGCCATCTAAAAATCCTCACCTTAGTGCCAACCTAATAAAATTAGACGACACGATATTCTGGCCAATTGCTCTAGTCAGTGACTCTAGTGCTCTAGTCAGACTCCAGATTGTATTATATTAAGCTCAATGACCTACACTTGCTCTACACTTGAATATTATAGTCATACAAATTTCAGTCGAACTAAGTTTTGTTTAGGTGTCAAACAAAACGATATTTGTTAATAATTTGAATTTCTGAATTGCTTCATACTTCCCATTCACAAGGCTACAAGAAAAAATGTAACCTTGTAAAAACAAAACCCGTCATATTATTGAGAGAAGGATTCCATGTCAATTTGATATGATTTCTGTTGCATTGAATAGTTCGGGAAATACATAGGCCTAATATAGTTTTAGGATTTCAATGAACTATATCAAGAATTTTCGAATATGTTAATATTGCTATGTTTACAACATAATTAGTTCTCAACTCAACTACAACGCAATTAGGAGGTCCATGGCTTGATTACCTTGACAAAGTCTGATTAATTTTTTTTTTCGTGGCAGATTTCGATAAACGTGAATATTTAACGAAGTTGTCAATTTCGGCAGTAGCATAAGTCTTCAGTGTAATTTACAGCAATAAAAGTAAATTAAAATTGGAATTAACAATTCAATTAAAAATTATTTTTGACTAGTAAAATGTACGTTGTAAAGTTTAGAGACGATTTCTTTTTTTGAGAAAATTGTAATATTTAAATTCCTTTATCATTGAAAATTTAAATTCCTTTATCATAATGTGGGGAGCTGGTTCTATGTAAGATAGAAAAAGAAAATTCTTCCACCTTAGAACATTTAGTTACAAAACGATTTTATTTCATTTTCAGATTGCATAGCTTGTGGTGGTCACATGGAGCTCGAAGATGAGCTGATAGAAGATTCGAGATCCTGAGAAGAAGGATGAAAAGTAATTGCATCCAGTTGGACCGCAAATAGGAAGAAGGAATTAAAAAGTCAGGTAAGATATTTCCAGTAGTTTTTGTCAGAAATATTAATTTAAAAACATTTTATGATTGGAATTTAATGTTTTGGACAAGCCTGAATAGTCATTACTAGTACTGGATCCATTTAAATGAAGAGTCTTTGCCATAGAGCGACAGCGTAGAGCAGATATGACAATCTAGACTCGATAGACAGATTGCGAAAGTTTGTCTAGCAATAATTTATATTGAAATTCTGCTCCAAGCCTCAACTCTATAGCACTAGTTGTCTGGTAGCTTTTGTAGTAAGTAGGGCTTACAGATTGATTATTTATTGTCTTTACTAGGTCTTGACAGACCCATTGCACATAATTAGAATACAAAATTAGAATAAATTACAATTGAAGAAAATAAAAATAGATATAAATTAAAATTAAGAGAGAATTAACAGAGTATCAGGCCTGGCGCAAATAGAGCGCAGCTGACACTTCGCAGTAACCGCAGTAATTTGTGAAGCACCGGAATTAATAATAATCCGCTAACAGAAGCGAGGATTTGGTGCAATTTGTTGTTGTTGATCCATTTACTGTTAGCGGATTTCTTTGAAGTCTGCGGTCTATTTGTGCCAGGCCTTACTCACCTATCAGTTTTTGGCCGTGGCCGATTCACACTTATCGGGCACGGCAAGGCAAGGACTCGGCAATGTCTCGACCAATCAAGACATTGATGACGTCATGAAGCCATGTTTTGATTGGTCTAGACATTGCCGAGTCCTTTTTGCCTTGCCGTACCCGATAAGTGTGAATCGGCCACAATTATGTATTACATTATGTATATAATACATTATACATTCTGATCATTGGTGATGATAATCAAAGTAATCATAATAACAATAATGTCAAATATGAACATTATTAACTTACATTATTCTTTTTTCAATTGCATAATCACGTCATTTTTACACTCATTCAGAGATTGAGGCTAATACACATGGTGTAAGAAATCAAGGGCGATTCAAGTCCTAAATTACTCATATATTAGTTGATGTTATAAGACTGTGATACCAAGAGTATGTAGCTACGAACATCTTGATATCACATTGGTCTGTAAATTCTATTATGATGAGTATGTGAGTGAACAATTTTTTAACTATGTCACTAGAACGTAAACGATATTATTGATTTTTTGTTTGTATAATTTGTTATTGCGTTTTTGTTAATTATACTTTTTTACATAAAATATTGTTTTTCTTTTTGTGAACTAATTGTGCAATCCATAATTAGAAGAAGAATTTAGTTGAAGCATAAAGCTTGTGAGCTAGCAGTGAGTTTGTTTAACAATTTCCCACGCACTAGTCTAATACTCATTTGGGCTTCATCAGCAAGTACAAAACATAGTGAGAAAGTTGAAGATAAGATATCTTTATCACCAATAAACTTAAAGCAGTAATAGGCTAGTCACAATACATAAAAACAAATACAATAGGCCTACATAAAATACAACTGCACAAGATGCAGTCGTCACAATTAACCTATGGGCTCTAGCATGATAGTGTTAGATGATGAGATTCATCATCACTTGGGTTGCTTGTACAGTGCTCATAGATGATCACCATTGTTAAATCAAATACATGCTGTATGATGGGGGTATTCACGCTGCTCTATCTGTCATACACTATTTAAAAGCATGTATTTCATTTTGTGATGGTGATTATCTGCAAATATTGGATGAAGCACTGTGCAAGTATCATTACCCGGTGGTTGGGAACACATGTAATATTTGTGGGTGGAATGACCTTTGAGGATTCTCCTATCAATAAAAGTCATACGCTAAATATTAGTTAAGGAGATTAACATGATTATCATTAGTTAGCTTTATTCTTACATGATCAACATTTGGCTGATATAAGTTCAGTAAATAACAAAACTTTACTGATATATCCAAGTGAAACCGACAACCAAATAAGAGATGCTCTCACGCAAATTTTGGCGTAGGCCTGCTTTTATTATATGATAGAGCAGTCAATAGTAACACTCACATGAGAGGCATAAAAAGTGGTCAATAAATTCAATTAATTGCAGGATTCAGATCGAATATCAATAAGCACTTCGGTAATTGATCTGTAAAACAAAAGTGTATCAGATGGAACAGTAGGCCTACTGTCGTGTGTTGGGGAACGTGTCATTTGAGAGTTGTTGTTTGAGAGTCATCATAATTTTTTGCGCTTCATCAAGGAGAGTTTTTTTGAAGAGCACTATTCACTGAGTCTATATGAACGAATAAGTTCACAAGAGTTTTTAAAATAAATTAAATATAAATTAAATAAACAAAAACATTTGTTTGGCAAAAGCTGCTGCATTAAAGCCAGATTCAGTTGCAGTGATAGCCGAGTGCCGTAGCAGGTATCTGTTCAATCAGAGATCAGCTACGAAACTCCTGGGCGCTCTTTGTGAGGGTGACCGATTGGATTGGCCACCAAAAACGACTCTTCTCTGCTGTAAAACCACTTCCCGGTGGTTCGGAACCCACCTAAAACTGTTGGTCCAACTCACCAATCACCATCATCCAATTCATTACCAACGCACAGGTCTCAGACCTATGTGGGCTTCATCCTTCGAAAAAAATCTAACTAGTGAGGGAATTCCTGCTACGGCCAATGAAGAGGAAATAACATTTAATTAAGATCCCTATAGTGGAGATAGTAAATTTTAGTGCATAATCAAAGAGCACGAATTTATATGGATTGATTGGTGCCACTCATTTTATAGACTACTTAATTTACTTTTTTTCACCTTTTACTATTCTATTGTGCTTTATTCAGAACAACTCATTTGTTGGTTTCAGAATCATGCAGAGTTCCAGTCAACAGCAAAGTTACATGCAGATTTGCTTTTCATCACATCTGACTCGAGCATGCATCTGGTATTGGATCACCAAGTACCGTCTGGACATCATTATAACTGTTATATTTATATGTCAATTTCACAATAATATAATATGTAACTAAAATATGTTGTAATGTAACTGAATTTAATGTATCTGAAGGAGAGCCAAATGACACTTTTTTACTTCCAAAAGTAAAGAACTTTAAACAGTTTGTGATTGATATTCTATCACAATATTCATTGGCAATTTCTAAAATTGAAGGAGAGATTGAAACAAATGAAGTACAAACATATATGCCAATAGTCGGTCGATTCTCTCTATTGGCGAATTGTTCAACTAAACAACGGCTATATTTAGACGTTTCAATCCAGTCAAATTTGATTGTATTCAGTTTTAAAACGGATCAATTTTCTGTTTAAAGCTTCTTTTAAATTAATATTTGAATATTAGATTAGTTAAAAAAATAAACTTGATTGTCTGTCATGTGAAGTTTTAAAATCAATATTTCAATGTAAAATCGTTTAAAAAAATAAGTTTGTACAATACTCGATAGTCACCATCCCAAAATTTAACACATGCTATGAAATGGTGTTATTCACGTGGCTCCAATCTGTCATTAACCATTTTACAGCAAGTGTTTAATTTTGCAATGGTGGTTACTATGGATTCATTGTCCTTCACAAATAGTAATAATGAAGTTAGTGGTATTTGTCATCCTATTATATTTTTCATAGATTTACATATTACTTTGTAACCATGAAAACCTTCAAACTGATCACTGTATTTTTTAAAATTCTCTCCTTTCATTCAATTGTTATCAGGAAATAACTTTTGTCAAGCATCTTTCACAGATTCCTTTTCAAAGTTCAACGTTTTTAAGCATGCGCAGTGTGTTTTTTCGACATTTCCGCTTTTACGTCAGTTTTTAGATCAGTTTGGAATCCACCATGCTAATCTTGTTTCGAATTTTTTAAATCATCATCTTTATGTAATTCAATCATCAGGTAACTTGAATCATTAGTTTTTATTATAATCTTGAGGACATATTTTGAGCTTGAAGTGGTTTTGGAAACGTTCGACTTCCAACTAGACATAAAACAGAGTATAATGCAGTCCACACACAGATTGTTAGGCATGCTACTTACGGATGTTGTCACCATTGATTTTAATGTTAGAATGAAAAATATAAATTTTATTTTTCAAATCTGATTCAACGAATTTGATTTCAATATGATGATTATCATCGAGTAATGAATGGATGATCTACTGTGCAACGCTGCAAGCACCTCCATTCTAAACTGTTAACTTCAATCTTTTCATAGATTAATGCTTTATTTATTTTCCACTTAGATAAACATGGTTTTCTCATTCAAGTTTTGCACATTTTAGGAAAGATGAACTTTGCCGTATCTCTATAATTGAGGCATTCTCCGGAAAAAGGGCCCATGGCATGAAACATGGTTTTGAGAAAAAGCCAATTGAAGTTTTTGCTTATATATTGTAGTTTAGTAAAAGTTAATAGTCATTTTATATGCTCTTTAGTGTAACTATTGTTATTCATCTAAGACATTACAAATAATAACACAGCAATTTAATTAAAGGAATTCTGTATTTTCACAATTTTTCTACATGATGTTATGGGCCCTTTTTTGATAGAACGATAATTTTTTAAGAAAAATTCCACCATTATCATTTGAATGTCATTTTTCTATGTAAAAAATGTCACAAAACTAGTGAAGTAGCATATTTGAAAAATAAAAATCATTACAAATATAAAAAAACATTGCATATACTGAAAAAGTCCTTACTGTGTGTTTCAAACTCGCCCTTCATCAATAATCATCTCTATCCACTGTCTATCTTCTTCATTCAAATACTTGAATAAATCTTTAACATCCTTTACTTTTTCCTTGTTGATAGCTGGATATGGGACTACAGCTGGGCAAATATTCATGGCATCTGTCGAACTTCTTTTCCATATCTTGAAGGGAGAATATTGTTCAGTATATGTTCGGGAACACAAGAGAGTACCATTTTGTTTGTACTTCATTATCACATACTTTTGGATTTGAAATATACACTTTTGCGATAAGGGTTTTTTATAAAAAAAAAAGGGTGATAGAGAACTTTTCCAGTCTTTTATCAAATCACGATCCATTGTCACATGAAATGGTGATGGATTGTTCCTGCAGGTCACCATACATTCCAGATATGGCTTAGCTGTCGGTACTATTCCTTTATTCTTCAACTGAGATTTGATTATTCCAAAATTGCGATCACACTGCCCGAATGAATGTCCTCGAACCGGATACATGTGTGTAATATCAACATCAAACCGCTTGGAGAACCACATGCAAAATGTAACAATAGAAAAGTTAGTATTTTGGCCTCCACACGCGTCGGATAAAAAAAAAATTTCTTTTATATTAGGATTTTTACGTACTTTTTTTGATACACAGTGGTATAGAAAAGATGCTACAGAATCTGCTCCTTTTTTGGACTGTGTCTCCATAAAACAATACATGTAAGAAGACCCATCATTGTGGAAGTGAATGTTAAATAAGTACAACCACAAAAGTCGCTTGTAAAACTGAGATGTCACATTTAACTTTGACTGGCAAATTTTGACCATAGTCAAACTCAACAACTAATATGTTATCATCATTTTGACAACGCTCCAGTAACTGTTTTTTCATACTCATGTATTTCGCGACCTTCCGTTTGTGAAGCATATAAGAAACCTTGCAGGGATCATCTGGGTTAGCAGCTAATTTTATTTCATTCTCTGTGCAGAAGTCACACACATCACTTTTTGGCTTCTTAAAACTATAAGAACAGTTCTTCTTGAAGTATGCAAAATAAGTCTTGTAAGCCATTTTCAAATTTTTTTGAGTCTTTTCCTTGTAATATATTTGAAATAACTCATAAAGTTTTTTCACATTGAGTTCACTATTTTCAAAATACTTCAGTTCGGATTTATGTTGGGAGTAATGACTTTTCTTTGAAGGAATTGATTCTAAATGGCTTTTGATTAAACTGTAAACATTATCTTCCAGTTTGTGAGGACGGTTTCCGTGTGTTCCGCGCATCTCCTTGAAGGACACATTTTCCATTATCTTCTTTTGAATTACTCTCAAACGTTTCTGCGATATTTGAAAGAGTTCAAGGATAAAATTTCGACAAACCTTATGAACGTTTCCATCATGAATAACTTCATATTCCCAAATATTGAGGCGAAGAACTTTGGCCAAAGGTTTCACATTACCTTCAGATGATTTTTTCTTCATATATGTAGAGAGTTTGGCATCTTGCAATTCCTTAGTATCATTATAGAACAAACTAAACAGTTCCTTTTGCTGGTCACAACTTAATTTCGAATGACACTTGTCCTTACAGCACTTTGATAAATAATGAAACTTTTTTTCATCTACTATTTTACCACTATTAGAAATGTATTGTTTACCAGAATGTCTATTTTCTGATTTTTGTTTTTGTTTTTTACTCACTTTATTATAATCCTTTTTAGCGAATTCTACTTCTTCTTGATCACTCATTTTTATTAACTTTTCATGTGAAATTTAACGACATGCAGTCAAATATTTGTTAAGAATAAGTATAATAACTCACTTAAACTGGCCGAGTACTTTCGAATCTATGAGATCCATCATCAGAGGCCTCTGATGATGGATCTCATAGATTCGAAAGTACTCGGCCAGTTTAAGTGAGTTATTATACTTATTCTTAACAAATATTTGACTGCATGTCGTTAAATTTCACATGAAAAGTTAATATTAACAACGCAGTTCGTCATGGAACAAGAAATCCAGGAACTCATTTTTACTTTAAGTTCTACAACAGTAATAATATAATGTTAATTTGAGCAGTGGCGTACCGAGGTTTCAAACGCCCTGGAGCGGAAGTGTCTTACGATGCCCCCCCCCCCCCCACAAAAAAAAATCGGTCTCACACTCAACCACCCGATTGGACTGTTTTCAATATAGTGGTCATATTTAACTACGCCGTATTTGTCAGAGATGCGAATCTCCGATGAATGATTTTTTGCCAGGCCAGATTCTACTTTAATCAATTTCCAAACATCTTGTTTTTGATTTTTTTCATTTTTCTATCAATTTATTTGCAGTTATTTCTCTAGAATAAGAATTTTGTCATTCCTATAAAAATGTTCTTTTATTTTGAAAGTAGGATTCAAAAGTGAAGTATTTCAGTCCTGTTCGTGTTAATATAAAAACCATTGAACTTCTAGTGGATTTATTTTTTCAGAATAAATTCCGTCTTCATTCAATTACTTGAAATTGTTATACCTTTTGTCACCCAATATAAAATGTTTTGGCTTTGCTATTTTGGACTATTTACTACTTTTGATTCAACCGTTTTGCATTCTGTCTGTTAGTAAAGCATTTACGGCTAAACTCATGAACCAATTTCTTTCATTCATTGAACCAATTTCTTTCATTCAATGAACCGATTTCATTCATTTGACATGAATGTTCCTTTTAGTAATGCGCAGCGATGTATAGGCTACATACGGTTTTTTTAAATTGTGTTGCATTTTCCCCTTTTGGCCTTCATTATAGTAATACATTTTTCGTAAGTAAAAGGCAATTTTCTCTCAAGAACGGTGCGCCCCTCAGAGCCTTGCGCCCTGGAGCGACTGCTCCACTCGCTCCATTATCGGTACGCCACTGAATTTGAGCAAGGATAATAACGTTCTATCCTCCTTGTGTTTGATGCTTGATGAAGAATAAAATTTGAGGTTAAGTGTCAGCTGGACACTACTCCACTTGAAATCGAACAGTGCCTCCTAGATAAATGCTATCGACATGAAACTTTCTACACTTATAGAGAAAAGTATGGCGGTTCGTTTAAACACTTCTCCGGAAAAAGGGCCTATAAGGCTATGGGCCCTTTTTCCGAAGAATGCCTCAATTAATGTATTGTTAATAAAGAATTCTTATTTTTGTTACACCATTCTTTCTAATTCTATGTTATAGAACATTTTATGTGGCTTCAAATCGCCCTCTTGGCTTCTGAAATGTTTGTTAAATTATAGATCTTATTGTCTTTAAAACCGAAATTAATTATTCTCAATTTATCAGTTCTCTAGTGATTCCATTATAATGTAATTTCTACCCTGAAAATAAGAGAAATATTTTTTGATGGAACGCATTTGCTGACTATGTAGCGAAAACGTTTTACTATTCAGATTTAGAAAAAATGTTCCTCCTTATTCAAAAATTGTAATCTCAATGTTAATTTTCTTGAAAAATATGAAAATAATAAATTTTATAGGATTTTACATTTTTTATGTTCAAACCATTGCAAAATTTTAGAAGGGCCTTATATTTATGAATGCCTAATAAATAGAATAACGCAATTGTGTTATCTTCAAGTGACTTATTCACGCTACATGTGACAAAATTCTGTTTTATATCAATGTATTTATACAGTATTTTTTGTATCAATAGTTTTTCATTTTCATAAAGTAATGTATATATCAAGTTTGTTATTAAATCTTGTTTGTCAAACTTTGTTGTATAAAATTTTAACATTGTATAAAAGTCTGAATACACCTTTAGGATTTGGCCACGATACAAGTTGTAAGTGACAGAAGAAAAATTCAATGGTCGAGTTCCAGGTAGTTTTACTGGTAGGTAACTGGTAAATGATACCTGTGGCATTTGACTAGTCTACTCGAATTCATAGACGTTAAAAATTTGAATAGACCAATCAGATGCCACCGATAACATATACCAGTTACTGGTAAAGCTCCCAGGAACTCAACCATTGTCAAGAAGGCAGCAAGCAATAGTGCCACTGACATTTTACCGCTCTTATCGTGGCCGAGACCTAGGGTACAATACATTGAAAAGTGTACATTGTTTCATGAATTATTGTAATTTTGTGTCATTCTTGTACATCATTTTATAAATAATAAACGATCTATCTCCTTCAATATTATGTTCATTTTATTTTCAAATTACCCTGGTTTTTATGGTTTGTTGGTAAGTTGAGAAAATGATTGAAATCAATATCAAGTTGAATTCAAATGGTGAGAATCACAATGAAGTGACAAAACGATGGAAATATCTTGGAATTCAATTGATATTGAGTTGGAAATCTATTGAAGTCTTTCAAACAGACAATAAAGGATAATTTCATGAAAAATTTGAATGTTAATCGCTTAAAAATGCAAAAATATGCTAAGAAAGCTCGTATTATAGGTTAGTTATGTTATAGCGTCATTCGATAGTCGATAGTTCGTGATCGATGTGTATCGATTGAGAGCATATCGACTAGTCGATATTCCGCTTCGAGAGCTAATTTGCATATTAAAATGTCAAAGTTAGCACACTGCAGTTTTCTGAAATTTTTTTTCGAGATATCGAAAAATAAAAAAATGTACGAGAATCTACACAAAAAAGTAGGTTATCTATGACTGAGACCGGTGTCCGGAGATGCATGGTTATTGAGTAAAAAATCGTCAAAAATTGCAAAAATGTTGTTTATTTTATTTTTTTCTGGAGTAATTAACAAGATTCAAGGTTGCAAATACATGTTGTCATATGCAGAACACGCTGAAGAATCGATTGGAACCTGTTTCAAGCATGTAGCTACATTAGTTCCTAAGATATCGGCAAAAAAAAACCCATCTCAAAAAACACGTTTTTTGGCATTTATGCAACAAATTCACAAAAACTACCAAAGTTACGTACTTGAAACCATTTTTAATCGATTCCTCAGTTCATTTTCCAGGTTTGATAAAACTTTCACATCATGAAACGCTCTACAAGTTACAGAATAATCAATTCTCTACATCGATGCACAATTCCAAAAACATAGATTATTGCATATTTTGGAAATAGGGTAATTTCCATAGGTTTCAAATGGGGTTTATTTTATGGAAAATTTTATGAGTAATTGAATAAAAGTAGTTTTAATTATGTATCTATCAAGGTTCTTGAAATAAAAAAATAAAACTAAAATTTTTTTCAACTTTTCCGAATCACGATATCATTTGCAGAGATTATTCTTCATTGAATTCTAGGATAGGAACACCTGATGAACCCATACCCGGAAACCCTTCGTTACTGAATGCCACACTCTCAAAGATGTCAAAATTGAGAATTATTTTATTTTTTTCTAGAGTTATCAGAGGAATTTAAGTTTGAAAAACGAGCTCATTCAATGCGAAATAATATGTAGAATCGTTTAAAAAATGTTTCAAAAGTGTAACTGTAATATTTCTTGAAATATCACCGAAAAACCTCAAACTCCATGGGTTTTTAGCAATTAACGATTTTTTTTTCTCAAAAACTACTGTATATATGTTCTTGGAAGATGTCTTATTCGATTTCTCAGCTTATTTTTTAATAGAATTAATTTTTTCAATCCTGAAAAGCGAAGAAAACCCGAGAAAAGTCCAAGTTTATGGAAGGATGTGTACTTCGCATTTGAATTAGCTTCAAGACTGATAACGATTTCCTATTTTTGCCACATACTGCGCTGCAGTCACTAATGCTTGATTTTGAGCGTAGACTGAAATTTGAAAGAGGGTTATGTTTTACGAGAGACAAACATCAAAACAATAATTATTAATTTTAATCATGCAATCTTTCAACCTTTCAAGAAGGAATTTTTGTCTGAATTTTACACTTTCTACCACACAGCAACTCTGACACGTAATAATCTGGAGTCAATATTAAATAACTATGGTAAATCAATAACTTACAAAATCCCGGTTGCGTTTATCAAGGCAATTATTTTCTAGTAGGCCTACACTAAGTTCTGATAAACAGATTTAGAACTAGAAACATCAAATCCCAGGAAGTAATAGCTTTTTAGGTACAGATCTATTTAAGTAGTATATTGAAGCTAGATCACGCTCAAGGTTCAAAACGATAGAGTTGATTTCGCAACTTGTCTAATTTGTATCTACAACTTTAGTCTGCTCTAGGCTGTGGCTCTATGACACTATATTATTGAAGATTCCTGTTAGGACAACCCTTGAGAGATCACTGAGGAACAGCGGGAAGGTTATATCAAAGTCTTTGTATTTTTTCCACTAAACTCCACTAAGAGGTACGGTAGGCCTATTGCGGGTTCAAGACCTGATTTTGGAGAAAAAAACCTAAGAATCTGCATTGACATCATAAACACGTACGAATATTCTAATCATTTACGCTCCATGAAAATACAACTTTTTCGGTTTGCATTTAACACAAATTAACTTATTCTGTGTAAAATAAGCTGGAAATCGAATAAAACTTGTTCTTACAGAGTAATAATACAATATTATAGTTATTGTTATTTATAGATTCACAAAAATTAACAATTATACAAAAAATGAATAACAAATAAAATTTATGAAGAAAAAATATTTAGCAATAATAATAAATTTTTCAAGTTTTAGTTGATCAACTCTGCTGAATTAATGTAAAACGAACAAATGAAATTTAAAAAATCTTGAATGGAACTAGAGAGACCAAGTTAATGCACACAAGGAAGATAAAAGAGGCTTAATGATGAAGAGTTGAAGAGAATTACATTTGTACAGGAAATGCATAGGTTATACTTGCATAATCAAAGCTCTACAGAATAAATAAAAACATAAATTTAATATGATTTTTGAGCTGCTTGATTTTGAAGAGGAACAGTGGACAACGTGTCACACCTAACGAATGCACTCAAATAAGTTAGAAGTATAATGATTGAAGTGTATTAGGCATATCGCTTTTAATTTATCAGTTTCAATAATATTAATCACAAATGGAAGATTTTAAATTAGTTTTCAACAGGTCCAATAATTTTTTTCAGAATACTGCTTCTATAAAATTTTAATTTACATAACTGAAATAAATTTGTCAATTTTTATTAACAAAATAAAATATCTTTTTTTTTCTATGAAGCAATTCATTTTTTACAAAATCCATTTCTAAGGTATGAAAAATATAAAACTACCGTAACTTTTTATTGTAAATTCAACGATTTGCAGTCAATTATGGATAAATTATATTTCTACTCAAAAGGTTTGAGTGATTTAAAATTAAATTGTTCATTGAGGATGTTTTTTTTATTGTGTGTGGTGTGTTTGTAAATTTCAAATTGTTCCAAGGTGTTGAGTTCGTGACGTTCATGTATTTTTGCTATTAATTATGGAACAATTTGAAATTTACAAACACACCACACACAATAAACAAAACACCCTAAATGAACAATTAAATTTTAAATCACACAAACTTTTTGATTACATTATACAAAAACCACAATTCTTCTAACCAAAAAGCCGACATCACCTATCTACGACGCCTTGAAGATGAGTCTCCATGACTTGAAAACGTTTGGCCAAAAAGTGAGTAGAAGTATTATTTATTTACAATTGAAATTGACTGCAAGTCATTGAATTTACCAAAAAAATTAATATTAACAACTCAGATTGTTATGGAACAAGAAATCCAAGATATATAAAACATTCAAATGAATATTTAATATTGACTGACGGCATAATATTTCATCAATTTCTACTTTTGCAAAGAGTGAAACCATTTCATATAAACAAAGTCATCTCTATAACTACTTATCATATCATCTTTTAGAAATACAGGGCGGTAGACTATTTTGACAATATTTCATGTGCTCTGCATACTGTTCTATGGTTGGCATATCTGAAAACATCAACTGTAAGGGTGTTTTCTTCTGCTTACGATTATGGTTTTGGTTATCTTTGTCGATCTCATCTTCTTTCTTATCTCCCATTGATTCCTTGTAGAGAAACAGATTTTTCGTTGCTTTTTGCATTCCCCAAATAACTGGCGATAGCCTAAAATATTGTAAAGGATATACATGTGAATTGCAGCCCCAAAACTATCGCAGCTAACTATAGCACCAAGTCTTGTTAGCTTTTACAATATATAAGATCAATAGCAATAATTGAAATAAAAAAAAAACAAAGCCAATGATATTGGCGTATTTTTCTGATATGAATGATATTTCTCGTAGGTCCTGTTCGTAACGGTGACCGATTAGATTGGCCAGCAAAAAAGACACTGTTCTCTGCTGTAAAATCACTTCCCGGTGGTTCGGAACCCACCTAAAACTGTAGGTCTAACTCATCAATCATCATCATCCAACTCATTACCCACGCACAGGTCTCAGACCTATGTGGGCTTCATCCTCAAAAAAAAAATATATATATATTAATAATCAAAGGATATTGGATTCAATGTATTTTTTATAATTCAATTTCATGAATTTATTGTGTATGATGTGTAATTCTGCATTCGAATAGTGTTAAAACTATCGATAAGTATTGATTTTTATTTTTTTGTTACGACTAGCTAGATGATGACTCTTTTATTTGTCATTTTCACAGTATTGAAATACCTGAGCAAGTTTTCTTTCTAATAGGGGCAAAATCCTTGCTGTTTTTCAAGTATTACTTTCTTAATAACAATAACCTTGTTTTTAGGTATTTGTGCCTCCATATTTTAGTACATTTACTACTAAGTAATATTTATATTACTGCTCTTTAGTGCTGATGCGCTCTGTTGGTGCTGTTGAGAAGTGAATTTTGACTGCTGTTTGTTTTTATTATTTATTAATTAATTTATCATTATATATTGCTTATTATTTATCGCTACTGCTATGGGTAAAAAAATAACACAATGTTTCCATCCTTATTCTTTATATCCTTATACTTAAGATCCTTTTCCATCCTTATACTGAATGGAAAATAAATTCTGATCTGAAAACTATAGTAATGTTGACTTTCATCCATAGAAATTATTTTTAACCAATGTATTTTCAACTCTGAAGAGTGGATTATAAAGAACATAATAAATTAATTTTGAATTCCTCAAAGTGCTATTGATAGTACTTTGAAGAATTCAAAATTAATTAATAATGTTCTGCATGTTTGGCAGTTTGCAAAATTGTCAATTACTTCAAATCCAACTTGTGACATACGAGCCAATATGAAGTCTAAAATGAACGTTGCTGTACAGAAGGGTCACTGTAGTCTAGTGGTTTAGACGCCTGAACGGCAATTGGGAGATCCGTGGTTCGATTCCCGGAGGTGACTAAATATTTTTGTGTGCAGTAGCAGTCATCGATTTTCATCAGCTATTCAATGTTGTGGTCAATATCCGCCACTGCGGGAATCTTCATTCATTGATAGCACTGAAGAATTCAAAATTAATAAGGGAAGTGATAGCCGGAAGGCGTAGCAGGTATCTGTTCAATCAGATATAGATAAGTTGCGTTCTCGTAGGTCCTGTTTGTAACGGTGACCGATTAGATTGGCCAGCAAAAAATACACTGTTCTCTGCTGTAAGATCACTTCCCGGTGGTTCGGAACCCACCTAAAACTGTAGGTGCAACTCATCAATCACCATCATCCAACTCATTACTCACGCACAGGTCTCAGACCTATGTGGGCTTCATCCTCAGAAAAAGAATTAAAAAGTATTTAAACAGAGTAAATTATCTTTCAAAAATACTCACTCACCTGCATACAAGATGCCTTATACAATTTCCAACGGATGGATTCTCCTCCAAGGTCGACATTATCTGTTCGGGTAAGTTCTCTTGGCGCGATAGAATTAGGTCTTTTTTCACCTTGAAAACAATTATTTTATGATTATTTATTTAGCGTAAACAAGAAGTTTGTCGTACCAAACAAGTCTCAATTACATCTTATGAAGTCAGGATGATTGTATTCAATAAATTTTACACTATTTTTAAATATTTGAATTATTGAACGAACTCCTTTGATATCTCCGTTAAGAAACTTTTCACAATCATTTTTTGTTTATAATTCCGAATTTTTTTCCTTTGGCTACCTCGACAGCCTGTATTTTTCATCCAATAAGTGCACCATGGAAGGAACAATATTTATTTAGGATGCTTGTACAGTGGAGCATCCAATACTCGATGATAATCACCATCACAGAATCAAACACAAGCTGTGGAATGATGTATCACCGACTAGAGCAGCATGTGTTTGATCGTGAAATAGTGATTATCAACGAGTATTGGATGCTCCACTGTACAAGCATCCTAAATAACCTTGAAAATAAATATAGGAGCAACAAGAAAAAATAACAGTCAAAATTAGGAACCAGAAAACGAGAACCGCTATAAAAATGTAGGCCAAAATGTAGGTACTTTCCTGTTTTTCTCGGTTAGCCTTGACTGCATTTCAGTGAGCTTCAATTTGTTCATTTAAAATTTATCTAATTTTAACCTACTTATGTATTGTTCTTGTATGTTGCTGTCTATGTGTTCTCGGTTTCTGATTTTGACTCTTATTTTTGCTTGTTACTTCTCCCACCAGTGGGCGGATCTTATTTTGGCCTTCAGCCAATCACAGACCTTTAATGAAGGTCAGCCTACTAGAGGCACCTTTCTCCCTCAGCCAATAGTATCGTCCCCTGTTTAGAAAAATTAAGCCACTCTGTACTTTACTTTTAGTTTGTTTGAGATTGATAATGGTGTAACAACCAAAACTAGTATCTCACTATTTTAAATAAATGTGGCTGTGAAAACTTCGGCTTATTATTCATTATGCATATCTTCCACAATATCACCTTCGCCATTGCAAAGAAAATTTTGTTTTCCATTATGATCTAAATGTGTTTGTGACAACTTCATGTCTCATTGTTCATTATAAAAACTAAATTCAATAAGAATAAATTAGTTTCAATGCACTTACATTTTCGGGCATATCCTGCAACACCCATTTGAGAGGAGACCCATCCGGAGCTTCATGCTTCAGGTTATCGTTGTCAGCTCTTGTTTTGCCGGTTACAATTTTATCAGCATTGATCGCCAAACTGTTATCAATCTAGATGAATAATACCAATACAGTAATGTCGTTAGCCACTACAAAAACAGATTTCTATTAAAATTCTGGATGAAAAAATAGTCAAGTAAACACACTCATCACATTAATTTGATATTAGTCGAAAATATTTACAATTTCATGCGACAGTAGACTTCAGTGAGCTCTGAAATAATGATAACTTATTATGGTCTATTTCATTCTCACCTGTCTTATGGTATACGAATGTGGGGTAACTTTTCAACACACAAGAGAGTATTTATATGGCAGAAAAAAGCTATTGGGGCAACTGTAGATCTACTCCTGAGGGAGTCATGTAAGCCTCATTTTACAAACTTGGTTATTCGACTCTGCCATCTTTATATATATTTTACAATTTAATCCATGTACGAAAAAATTTATAAAGGTATTTTAGACATCATGATTTCCATGGATATAATACTAGAAATAATGATAAAATTGTTACTCCCCACATCAGATTGAGTAAGAGCTTGCAACTCTGTTCCTATCTACAGTTTTCTCTATACAATAAGCTATACCACTGCATGTTAGAAAACCTGCCTCTAAAAGCCTTTAAAACGCTGTTACTTATACCACTGTTATACCACTACATGTTAGAAAACCTGCCTCTAAAAGCCTTTAAAACGCTGTTACTTTGCTGTTGAAACACAATGCTTAGTATTCAGTTGAGGAATTTTTGAATCCTTTACAATTTGATTATATTATTGTCTGAGGCTGTGATATGATAAAAAAAAAATCTCTATAATTATAGGTGTGTTTTTTTTAATGTTTGCTTGTAATATGACTTGATTTATTTTAATTGTAGTACGTAATGGTGACGATGACTGTGACTCAATATTGATTGATAATATAATTGATATAAATAATATAATATGAATAGTATAATAACAATAAGACTGGCTTTTGATTAAATTTTATTCATGCAAGATTTAGAATATGCATATTATGATGGTGTTATAAATTGGATTATTTATATAGTGTGGTGCTTATATATGTATTTATACTGTATGTTGATATGATTTTATAATTTGTTGTAATTATTGAAGAATTTATCAAGTTACCTACCAGTCATATTTCAAATGGAATGACATTTCTTATTGTTGTGGATATCACTTATTATTCATATATCATTTCTTATTATTGTGGAAATTGACATTTCATGTTCTGATAATGTTTATATAGGTACTTATGACAAGGCCTAATGTACAATATATAAGTTATGTATTTATTGGTCAATAAATATTTCAATTCTGATGTTGAAGATTCATCTTGTTTCCACTAATATGTAATATAAACTTAAAAAACACTTTCAAGTGGAAATTAACTCACGTTATGGCGTGACGGCCGTTTCACTCTGTTGTCAAGAGCATCGTCAGATACACTCTGTGTACTGTGGGTCGTCTGACGATGCTCTTGACAACAGAGTGAAACGGCCGTCACGCCATAACGTGAGTTAATTTCCATTTAAAAGTGTTTTTAAGTTTATATTTCTATTCTATTCATGAAGTTTTCTAGTCTCTGTTATGGAGTTTCCCACTGTTAAAAAATCTCATTTTCTGCCCACGATTGATTCTTGTAGGAGTAAAAGAATAAAAAACTTAGATGTTGTCAATTAATTCCACTTCTTTAATATTAAAGCACTGGACCGCGGTTTCGTGGCTTCACCAGTCAAATTTTCAACAGTAATAATACATTGTTTATAAAATAAATTTATTTAAATTATTTTATAAACAATATTAGTACTGTTGAAAATGTGACTGGTGAAGCCACGAAACCGCGGTCCAGTGCTGTAATAATAAAGAAGTGGAATTGACAACATCTAAGTGTTTTATTCTTTAATTATGGAGTTCCATAACATTAACAGAAATTCTACAAATAAGTCTTGTAGGAGTATTTTTAGAATAAATACCAACTTCCCAAAACTCAATAAATAAATTAGTGAAGAAAACCTCGCCGTCAAATCTATGTTATGGGAATCACGATGGAGGAACAATTTTAGGGGTGCTCCGTATACCTCAATATCATAAAAAGCTCAATTGTAGTATAGGGTCTACTACAGGTTAAGATAGGTATACAACAGGTTAATTCAGTAGAGTTAAATCTGGATGCGGGACAAGATTAACACTTAACTTATAAATCTGGAGAAATTACCTACCATTTGAGCAATAAACACCACAGCATTCAGAGCGACTGCTTGCAGCTTGTTGTTAGAATCCAGCCGTAATATTTTCAGTAGTTGATCCATAATGCCCGATACGGGACCTGTCATATCAATTCCGTCTCTTTTCATTTCTTGTCTGTCTTTGTTTTTCTTTACAGCCGAAGTCAGCGAACTTATCATTTGTGAAAATATTCCTTGAGATGTCAAAAGACCTATGCCTTTTCCTGCCAGGTTCATGCCGTGCTCAAGCATCGACAACGGATCAGCTGTAAAAAAAATTATATAGAAGGAACTGTTAATATACTAAACGCAAATAGAACACAATAGAACGCAAATAGGCATCTGTTGGTGGTATTGGTAAATTTCAAGCAGTAAAAAAGTTTGTTCCAACTTTTGTGCTATGTGTTTGTTTCCATTTGATATGTCATCATAACTATGAGAAATGGAGTCGGCGTAGCCGAGTTGGCTTATCGCTGGTCTCATAAGCCAAAGGTCCTGGGTTCGATCCCAGTTGAGTACAAGATATTTTTCTCGAGCCACTCCCGTGTTTCGGAGGACACGTTGAGCCGTCGGTCCCGGTTGCATATAAAAAAAGCAGTCGTTAAAAAAAGCGGCGAGGTGGAACTACCCGTAAGGGTCTCCCCACCACGAAAAGCCATACGAATTTACTATTTACTATGAGAAATGAAAGTGAATTACAATAAAATATATAAAAATTAAAAAATAGAATATTTATCAAGAATAAAGACGAGTAGCACCAATAACGGACAAGTAGGACAAGTAACGAGTTATTGTTTGTTTTTCTCTAACATGTAAATAAAACCTTATTTTAAAGTATGATCGACACATCTCCAATATTTTAGAAAAAACATATTATGCAATTTAAAGCTTGATCTTACCAACACCACCAACAGATGGCGCCACCATCACCCGCCAGTTCTATTTGTGTTTACTTTAGTAGCATACTGTATTAAGGCTGTGTGCGGGGTTTTTGGTTGATTTTTTTTCCGAAGTTTAGAGTATTTACTTTATATTATTAAATTGTTGAAACGTGATAGTTGAAAGTGTTGGAAGTGATATCCGTGAGCCGTAGCAGGTTTCGGAGGACACGTTAAGCTGTCGGTCCCGGCTGCCTAAAAAAACAGTCGTTAAGTCACGTCAGAGGCCCTGAACTTATTCAGGTGCGACCTGATAACTCTGACACCAGACCTGAGCCAGCCAGGTCACACGATATTATTATTATTATTAGCAGGTATCTGTTCAATCAGATAGAGATAAGCTGCGTTCTCCTGGGCACTCTTTGTAAGGGTGAAAGATTAGATTGGCCAGAAAAAAAGACACTGATCGCTGCTGTAAAATCACTTCCCGGTGGTTGGAACCCACCTAAAACTGTAGGTCCAGCTCATCAATCACCATCATCCAACTCATTACCCACGCACAGGTCTCAGACCTATGTGGACTTCGTCCTCAATAAATAAATTTTTTTTTATCTATTCCTGTGAAATTTTTTTTAAGAATTATTTCGTTAAATATGTGGGTTTAAAATTGATGTTTTTGGGTTAAATTGATCTCACCTGCGAGTTGTTTTAAACTTATGGTTATTTTTTGTAACTTAAAATCACCTAAAATATCATATTTTTCATTCCAATCAAACAATTAGATTTCAAAATAAATTTTCGAAAACTTCATAAAATTTCAGTTTTTCAAAAATGTATTTAAAAAAATTGTTTGAATTAAAAAATGTGTCATTTTATTCCCGAAGGTGTCTAAGATATCAAAAGTTTAAAATAACTCGTAGATGAGATCAATTTCCCCCATAACTAAAAAATTTTGACTTTGAAAACCCATATTTCACGAATTGATGAAAAATTCTCAGGGCAATAGGTTACATTTTAATATCTTAATAATATTCAATACAAGAAACTTCGGAAAAAATGATGTAGAAAACCCTGCGCACAGCCTGAAAATTTCAAGGCTAAGGAAAAGAAGGAAAATATGGCAAACAAGAGTTGGAATACGTATATGTAACATAATTTTGAGGATTTTATTAGAAATTAATGTTTTCAAAGGAAAAATTACCTATTGGATTTTAGAGCTCAAAAAACAGAGAGATTGTGAATGAAATTTCATTAGAATACTTATATCTAAAATAATTTATTATTATTGAATTATCTAAAATGGTTTGTTAGGGTAATAAAAAGTACTGCATTGAATTGTTTGGCTCAGGAAAAGAAGGTAGATGAAAATTAGCATGTATTATGAGAAAACCTATAGAATATTATCAGCTTCAAAGAAAAGATCATTTATTTTAGATTTTTCAAAATTAATTTAAATAATTTATTGAAAGGACTATAAAGGATAATTTATCAATCACATACCTTTCGGGAGCATCTCTTCTGCGTTATCTGTAGGAATTTCGACGTTATCTGCTTCCGAATTTATCATTTCCTCAATTTCAAATCCCATACATTTGTTGAAAAAAATAATCACCATGATTATTGCAAATGCGGAGTAATTGAGCCTGCCGGTCATTATTGTGTAGCTCCTGTCGAAAAAAAAGAAAATTAAAAAAAACTGCAACTGATGTTGACATCACAGACAAATTTCCAGTTACACTTCTGACACAATTGGATGTGACTTTTTGAAACACGAGACTGAATTGGACCTCAGTCACCTCACACATGCAAGTATTTGAGCAGTCCTATTCACTCATGTGTTTTACAAAAAGTCAAACTGCATAATAAATAACAATCAATAATAATAAAAATAATTTATTGCCAAAACAAAAACATTTTTGTATAACGACATTAATAAACATATAGGCCTTATAAAATTAAAATTAAGAAAGCAGCACTACTCAAATAGCCAAACTCTTTCAACTCATAAATAATACAGAGCTCATATAATATTTCCGTAATGCAATCTTTGAACCCTCTTACTTCCAGGGATTTCACTTTATTTGTCAATTTTGACTATGACGTCACCTCATTATTTCTATTTTTAACGGCTCTAATAAACTTCATAGCCTACTGTAATGAAGTCATCTCATCACTAGCAATATTTAAGTCATACATTACATCAATCAATCAATCAATTTTATTGCCAAACACAAAAAAATAAAAATACAAAGCAAACTTGACTTATAAATAAACAAAGATCATAAACAATGATAAAAAATAAGACAAGTCCACATGTTTTATTGCTCTATTAATTGTTAATTTATTAATCTGTTGCTTGGAAAAAATTGATAAAAACAGCAGAGAACAAATCATACGGTATGTTATGATACTCTATTCTTATTAAAAAAATAAAATGTTTTAACCATAAACTATTACTTTTTTACTCATTTAAAACCAAACCATATAATTTATTATTTAAAAAGAATGTTTATGCTTTCTTAAAAAAAAAATACTGACTTATTGGATCAAATATTACAATGTATAGCTATACTTCACAGATTTGTCCTAAGACTTAGAATAAATATCTATTAGATAGGCAAGTACCGTAATGAAGATTATTTCAACTGGTTGGGGTTTTCATTGGTTGAGTTCCTGGGAGCTTTGTCTGATTGATCTATTCAATTTTATTAACGTCTATACTTCGAGTAGACCAATCAGACACCACCAGAAACATTTACCAGTTTCCGGTCAAGCTCCCAGTAACTCGACCAGTGTTATACGTAATTGATAATAAACTGATACTAGCTCTCATATATATCCTCCCTTTCCACTATGTAGAATAACCACGAACATATTGCACTTTAAACTACTCATAAATATTGGCGGAGATTGAAATTTCCCAATAATTCTCAGACAACTAATCTCCTTGAAACTCGTCCTAAAAATTATTCAACCAACTCATGACACGCCGCGATAATATTTTACAATAAAAAGGCATTAAACGAATTTAATACCGTTGCTCACAAGCGGGCAAACATGAGGCAGTAAATCTGTCGTGTCGTGTTTTAATTATTTAAATCATTTAGCCTCGTAATGGCTTACGGTGGCAATCGGTTCATGCGTATATATACGTTTTAATAGAGTAAATTATTGCTGTGCCGTAGTTGAAAACATATTCAAGTTCCGCCGTGAAAAGGAAGGAATACGATATTTTCATGAAATATACACATTCCAGAACGAGAAAGAATAAAACGGTGTTTATTTAATGCCTACAGTACCCTAAACGCATTATTAAAATCTTGTCCCAAGTCCAATATCTATAACATATATATGTCCGAGCAGTTATAATGTGGTCGAAGTTGTGTATATATGGGCCCGTACAGAAAAGGTCACATTATAGCTATAGTAATATATTTATTTATAAATGGTCATGTGAACAGAATTGCTCTCTGAGGGGGTCCAAATGCTCGGTCTGTGAACGAAAACTCGGAATAACTAGTTTCTGATCCTTTTAAAACGACTGATTGAGTGTGTGAACACGCGCTGGAGAGTCTGTTATTAAAGAAATGGACACGGCCGAAAATTCGAGTCTCTCCCGGCAAAAGATCGTGAGTAATTCGATGAGAAAACTCAAATCAACATTCATTTTCTCATCATATAAATATCAATATTTAGGATTATTGTTTACTTTTAAATTCATGAGAATATTTTCTAATATTATTTAATAGAATATAGCTTAAATTAAAAAATAGTTTTCCTACAGTTACCTCACAAAGCGGCTATTTTGCACTCATTACAGTACGTAAAACAGCTGATTCCTGCACTATTTTACTTTGCCGCACTCCAGCTGACTTTGACGCACTCCAGGTAACTAGTAACTAGTTACCTAACAGGTAACTATTTGTGTAACTAGTGGACAAAGTAGCTCTTTGCTGCACGAGAGAAATGCATTATACACGAGCTGGCGAGTGCGGAAAGTTTCTCGAGTACAGCAAAGATACTTTCAGCACAAGTTACATATTAAATTCTTCCTACAGTTGGCACAAGTGTGACAAAGTAAAATGAGTGCAGGAATCAGCTATTTTGCGTACCATAATCAGTGCATAAATAGCCATTTCGTTGGATAACTGTAGGAAAATGTAATTTGTAACTTTGTGCTGAAATTATCTTTGCTGCATTCGAGAAAATATTCCGCACTCACTATCATCTCGTGTGTAATGCATTTCTCTCATGCAGCAAAGAGCTATTTTGTGCACTAGTTACACAAATAACTATTATCATAGTTAATTTAACGAACACAAATAATTCCATTATGCAACAAATTTGAAATAATAATAATAATATCGTGTGACCTGGCTGGCTCAGGTCTGGTGTCAGAGTTATCAGGTCGCACCTGAATAAGTTCAGGGCCTCTGACGTGACTTAACGACTGCTTTTAGGCAGCCGGGACCGACAGCTTAACGTGGCCTCCGAAACACAGGAGTGGCCCGAGGTAAAATCTTTCGGCCAGAACTGGGATCGAACCCGGGACCTTTGGGCTAGCAAACCAGCACTTAACCCACTCGGCTACGGCCACATTTGAAATAATATCCATATTATTATTTTTATTATAGAAGTAGTAGTTCTTTTTTAACTTTTTATGGTAAATTCAACGACTTGCAGTCAGTTTTAATTGAGAATAAATAGTATTTTCACTCACTTCTGGCCAAACGTTTTCGAGTCATGGAGACTCATCAGAAAAAACATTTTTTTACAACTACTTTGCTCCAGTTTTGATCAACTCAATTCATGTGAATTGACAATAAAGACATCCGTACATGCATTCAATCATAATAATCTTAACTTTTTGTTGTAAATTTAACGACTTGCAGTTTTGGATTGTGAATGTATAAAAAATGTACTCACACGTGGCCGAACGTTTTCGAGTTGTTGAAACCCATCTTCAAGGCATCCTAGATAGCGATGTTTCTTTTGTTGGTTAGAAGAATTGTTGCTTTTTGTATAATGTGGTCAAAAGGTTTGTGTGATTTAAAATTTAACTGTTCATTGAGGTTGTTTTGTTTATTGTGCGTGGTGTGTTTGTAAATTTCAAATTGTTCCAAGGTGTTGAGTTTATGTCCTTTAGATTTCACAATGTATATGTAGAACAATTTTTGTGAACTATTCAATAGGCTTTTAGAGATTACTACTACTCGTTTTACAAACGTTATTGTAGCGGGAGATTTCAATACAGACTTTGCAACACAGAATAAAATGACAGAAGATTTAAAGGATATTATATGCATGAATAACTTGGAAATAAAAGTTCATGAATATACCAGAGTCACAAGAACATCACAAACAATAATTGATAACATCCTTACTAATATAGATTACTCTAAAACAAGATTAGGCGGCTCGGAACTATCTGATCATGACTATCAAATCTTAGAGGTGGGGTTGCAAGGTCATAAATCAATTAAAAAGAGTAGAGTAATGAAAGAAATTCAACAATGTGAACAGGGGAATATCGATTGTTTGAAGCAGAATCTGCTACAAGAAAACTGGAGTAGGGTTTACAATAGCAATAGTTTAAATGACAAATATGATAGTTTCATTAATATTTTAAGGTTTCATATTACTATGAGTTGTCCAGTTAAAAAAGTCCCTGTAAAGAACAAATTAGACAAGATTGAAGAGTGGATAAATGATGATATCCTTGCAGAAAGAAATAGGGTTAAAGATGCATATGATGAATTCAAACTATCTAGAAATATGTTAAGTGAAGATAATTACAAAGCTCTAAAGAAAAACTATATGAAAAAAGTGAAAAGAGCGAAATGTAAGAAAACAGCTGAAATTTTGAATAATAGTGTGTACTTTAACACAGCAGTGTGGGATGTAATAAACAAAAATAGGCAAGTAGCTCATGTAGATGCTTATACTAGTGTCCCCAGAATAATTAACGAAAATAAAAAATATATTGATGATAGTGTAGACATTTGTAATTTCTTTAACAGATATTATCAACTGGTTGCTAAGGATCTTCAAAAATCTCTTAATACAGGTATTAGTGATGCAAACATGAGGAATACTGAGGGGATTCAGAACGAATTAAAATTCCACCCAGTATGCCAAGACGAGTTGTCAAATATCATTGATAGTTTAAATAATAAAAAAACTGTAGGAATGGATGGGGTATCCAGTAAAATTCTGAAAGAATGTAAAGATCAATTGTTAGACCCTTTGATTCATCTGATCAATCATTCATTAGAACAAGGTGTTTTTCCAGATAATTTAAAAGAGGGGAAGATCTTGCCAATCTTCAAAAGTGGCGATAGAGAAAAGGTAGAAAACTATAGGCCCATTAGTATTTTAAATGTAATAAGTAAAATTTTTGAAAGAGTAGTTCTAAATAGGTTACTTCTGCACCTTCAAGAAGCTAACTTTATCTGTGATGAACAGCATGGCTTCCAGAAAGGGAGATCAACAAAAACAGCCATAGTTTCTCTAGTTGAAAAACTAATAGATATAATAGATTCAGGTGATAAAGCTACTGCAATCTTCTTAGATCTGTCAAAGGCATTTGATTGTGTTAATCATAGAACTTTATTGGAAATACTGCAAAATGTAGGTGTAAATGGGGTTGAACTGAAATGGTTTGAATCATATCTTATTGGGAGAAAACAATGTGTAGAACTAACTACAGTAGTTGGTAATAGTATAGTAAAGAATAAATCTAATAAATTAGAGGTGCAAGCTGGAGTGCCTCAGGGGTCAATACTAGGTCCATTGCTTTTTTTGTTATATGTCAACCGTTTACCTAAAGAATTAATTAGTGGTAGAGCCCTCTTATTTGCTGATGATACATCACTCATTTTCAGCAATTCCATTCTAGATAATTTAGAAATAAGTGCCCATATAGGTGTGCAGTCCATTGTCCAATTTTTAAACCAGTTGAAATTAACTATAAATAGTAAAAAATGCCAATACCTTCAATTCAAAAACAAACATAATTTAAATGAAGATAGGGCTATAAACGTGTTTGTAAACGATAATCAATTAGACCAGGAAGAAAAAATTGCATTTCTAGGAGTTACGTTGGATAGACGATTGACCTGGACTCCATACATTGAGAAAATATGTAGTAAAATTTCATCTGGGGTATTTGTCCTGCGACAGCTCGCTAGATTGAATGACAAAAAGTTACTTTTTACAGCTTACCATGGGCTCTTACTGTCACATATTAGGTATGCTATCTTAGTATGGGGTAATTCATCAAAACAAAATCTTGATAGGGTGTTTAAGATCCAAAAGAAAGCGGTTAGGTGTTTAGAAAGAGTAAATAGATTAGATTCATGTAGGCCGTTGTTCAAGAGACTTGGTCTCCTAACTGTACCCTGCTTATATGTGTATGAAGCTACTTTATATGTAAAAACGAATGATATTAACCAAAATCTTGATGTACATGATTATAATACAAGAAGCCGAGGAGATTATCACTTGGTGAGTCACAATAGTAGCCTATTCAAACAAAAACCTAGTTATATTGGTAGGAAATTCTACAACAAGCTACCGCAGTTTTTGAAGAGTCTTGAAAATATAGAAATATTTAAAAATCAATTGAAGAAATATTTAGTTGATAAAGCTTTTTATAGTGTACAAGAGTTCCTTTCACATCAAAATTAAGCCTCACCTCAACTAATTGAAGTAATTATGGTATCTAGTGTATAATATTGTTGATCTGACTTGTCTTATACTCCTTAACTGGAGTCTTCAAGACGTAATCTACAAAAAAAAAAAAAAAAAAAGAATGTGTAGACTGCTAGTGATGTCAGTAAAAGTGTGTCCAGTTCGAATGATATTGTCTGCAAAAGTCGATGCTGTTCTTGGATGTAAGGCTTTTTGACCACATTATACAGAAACCACAATTCTTCTAACCAACATCGCCGATCTAGGATGCCTTGAAGATGGGTTTCAACAACATTCGACCACGTGTGAGTACATTTTTTATATATTTAAAATCTAAAATTGACTGAAAGTCGTTAAATTTACAACAAAAAGTTAATATGAACAAGAAAACCAAGAGTCATAATAATCATTTGAATGTAAAAAGAAATACAATTTTTAGCACTCACCACTTCGTTGACAGAAATGTGATGACAGGGGAGATTCTTGAGAGACACTGAGATGATGTGCAGCAGAACGGTTGAGAAGATCTTCCACGCATCTTGCTTCTGTGACAGAACTCAACGGAGCTTAATAATTGACACTGGCAGAAGTTCTAATTGTGTTGGTTTCAACTGTAAAGTTCTAACTGTTACAGTTTGTTAGTAACTATGCACTTCGTACTATATGACCAGCCAATGCTTAAATGATCACCAGTATTATAACCTACTGAACTTGTGTTTCTTGATTTTTTTCAGTGCTACTTGTGTTGCTTGAGTTTTTAATAGTGCAATTTGAAATGCTTAATGCTCGTACAAACTGTTCTATTTTTAATTGTGTAAAAATTGTCAAAGGCACAAATTTTACGTAAAAATATGATTGGAAATTGAGATTTATGTGATTGTTTGGATGGTAGTCATGGTCGGATTTAATAATAAAATGAAGCAGTAAATAACGCTGCAAATCATTCTCACTATCTTCAGAAATTTAAACAAATTATGATTTTTCACAATTATTAATGATCCAAATTAATGAAATAGATGAATTAAATAATTTAGAAAGTTGCGAACCCAACTACCTACACTAATTTCATATAAATGTAAACCAAAATATTTTATTGTTTTATTGTAAATATTGTAAAATATTTTATTATTTATGTTGTAAATATTGTAAAATATTTTATTATTTATATGTGTGACAAAATGCCTGCTTCCCCTAGAAACTAGATCAATTTATTTATGTATTGTGACAAAATTACAATGAATGTGAAGGCGCAAAACAGACTCAAGTCCATAACTGCTCTCTTCACAAATTTTAAATATGTAATATTATTGTCCTAAACATTGAGATTAATATTTTAATACTGACAATTTAGATTTACCAAAATACTCCACTCGAAAAATGATAAAATGATTCCTTTTCACTTAAAGGCCATCTTATTATAGATTTGATAACCTCAAAATTACTCCATTATTCCATGTAGCATATATACTTGAGCGAGCTGGTTGAAAAAAGTAAAATTATCAACTACAATGAGCCCTAATCTCTTTTTTGTCAAATTATAATCACGATAAAAGTGATGATGTATGTACCCCTCAGCTATAAGATATAACTTAGCTTGTACTGAGAGTGATTCAGTGGAACTAAGTAGATTTATAAACTACTTTAGCCCTATTCTATTGTTTTTCCTTATTGAACTATGGTTAATAAATGTGTATCAAACAGATGATGTTTTGTGTACTTCTCAGCTATAAGATATAGCATAGGCATACATAAGAGTGATCTGGATAAGTAAAATTATCAACTAGGTCTACAATTAGCCCCAATCATTTGAATTTGTTTACGGGCTCTTCAACAATGAAATCAACTCTAGTTTTCTACTGCAAAATTTCAATATTTATATATCCACCATCTCTCGCCGTTCTACATTCAAATTTAGTGTTAATAGATCCAGAATACTTTGCACCCATTAATAGAATACCGCGCACTTTCAACCTTTTCGCAGATCAACTTGATGTATTTAATGATAGTTATTGCATGTACCGTAAAAAATGTCTAAAAAGCTTTGGTTCCGTTTTAATTTCTGATTAATATTATTATTATTTTGTATCACCGATTTCTTATTAATATCATTTTTTTGTAATGTATTTTTCATTATTTTTTTAATCTTTATAAAATGAATGCTATTTTTATTGTAATAAATAAGTCATATTTTTGTTTGCTGTAGATGCAGTTCTGGGAGTTAACTCCTGTTGCATCTTTTATTGTATGTGAAATAAATAAATCTGTTGTTTTTGTTTAAAAACTACCGGTATTCAATTTTGCCTAATTAAATTACGTGGAGTATCTATCAAAACTGATGATATTTTGTCTACCCCTCAGCTATAAGATATAGCACAGGCCTACTACACTAAGAGTGATCTGAAACTATAAAATTATCAACTAGACCTACAATTATCCCTAATAGTTTTTTTAAAAATTAAACATTTAAATTTTGCTTAATTAAAGTATGCGGAGTAAGGAGCCTATTAAAACTGATGGTATTTCGTGTACCCCTCAGCTATAAGATTCAACGCAAAGACTGCTTTATCCACAGTAACCCCATCACCCGCCAAAAACCCAGCCCCCCTTTTAGTTCTAGTGGTTGTGGTCGTAGAAGACGATTGATTCTGCTGAATGATCATAGCAGCAGCTGCGGCGTTACCTCTAATTGTGGTCAAAATAAGACAAATCAAGTACCCGCCAAAAGCTAAGAACGCTAAGATTGTCACAGTAGTTTGAAAGATTGTTTGAACGTTTTTCTTAGCTGTTTTTGTATCTTTCCAAGATGGCTCATGGTGACTATGATGATGGTGGTCGCTGTAATCCTCGTAAGTTCGCTTCAGTGGAGGTTTTTTATTGTTAAATTCTTCATCATTGTCTTGATTTGGAAAGGGGAAGTTCATGCTGTAACCTCTGCTATTACTGCTATCTGTAACAGGATTTATTTGAATAAGTACTCTAACTTGTTAAAAGGCAGCTTAAAAAACAATCTACAATAATTCAAAATCTGTGGGGTGATCTGCCAAACTTCCAAGCTTATTCCTCTTATCAAAAATGAAGAAAAAAGGTTATATGTCTGAAAATGCTTTGTTACAGAAATAAAGATGGCTAAAATTAGCAGCTTTTGCTATCAATTTACTCGATAAAAATACCATTGGGGCTTCTATTTAGGTGGTGAATTGAATAATTTCATGTCAAAGAAGCTGAAAATCGAATAAAATATATGTTTAAAGTATGTAACTACGGTAATTATATTGAGATATCTCACGAAATACACGAAAATGAATATAAGAACAAAGGTTTAAAGTGGATTAACTTTGTTATTTGTGGATGAACCAGTATTTCAACAACAAAACATGTTATTTGTAACATATATTTTACTGCATTTATAAATAGAAAATCATTGAAATTAAGTGTCAATCATCACATTCTTCAGTTAGAAAAGATCTGCAAAAAAACAATACTGGGAGAAAATTAAAATTAAACAAGATTTCAAATAACTAATGCGAGTTCTCATGAAGAATAATATACAAGTTTAACTTGATGTTGAAGTTTCATATTACTTTTTCACGCGACATATAAACATAAATAAAAGTTGGAAATACTTTTCTGGTGGGTTTAACACTTACTTATTCGTGTGATGGCTATTTCGCATTGGTGCAATGCTTCCTTAGACACGGTTGGAGGTCTACTAGGACTTGGTCTCCTAACTGTACCCTGCTTACATGTGTATGAAGCTACTTTATATGTAAAAACAAATGATATTAACCAAAATCTTGACGAAGGCCCTACATGATTATAATACAAGAAGCCGAGGAGATTATCACTTGGTGAGTCACAATAGTAGCTTATTCAAACAAAAACCTAGTTATATTGGTAGGAAATTCTACAACAAGCTACCGCAGTAAATTTACTCACTATTATTTCTGTACCCACGCTTCAGGCGTTGTTTCAATAGAATCAGTCTTTCAAGGGGCAATTCACTCAGAGCAGCCAATTTTTCATCATCGGATTCCAAGCTATCATCAAAGATTGCTGATTCGGTATATTCATAGTGGATAAAGCAGTTGAGAAGCAAAACAAAAGTCGTGCATCGATTCATGACTCATTTCTCTGAAAGAAAAACAAATTTTTATTTCTAAATTAAAATTTCTAAGTAAAAATTAATCCAATATTTTCATTTATAAACACGATTTTGAATGAGTCATCTTTGAAATTGAATCTTGGAAACTCAGGAGTTGAGTGTAAGGGTGCTTGCAAAGTCGAGCATCCGTTACTCGATGATAAAATCACCATTCTCAAGAAATGAGAATCTCAAAAAAATCAAACACATTCTCAAGAATGGTGGTGTTCAAGCTGCTCTTGTAGATTATTTGAGTTTTTTGATCAATTGATTATAATAACTGGTAATTTATTTAGTTGCGTTAAAGTAGAGTTCTTAATTTGTAAGCGTGTGCCATAGTAATTGTCTTATTCAGTTTATTTGTGACACATTGGTGTTATTTAATAAATCTCAGTTTCATTTTGTAATAGTCGATTTTATTACAAATAAATCCCAGAACCCACAGTGAAAAACTGTTACAATATCATTCAAATTATAATAAGACACATCTACTCACCATTACTGACAGAGTTTGAAATGCAATGTTGAAACAGAATCTAAATGAAATTAAACTTTTGATACACTTATCAATGTCTCATAATTTATTATTGATATTCTTAAACCTTTGATATTGTAAAGTGGATTACAAGAAGACACAATTTATCACAGTTCTTATAGAGACAATGATGTATAAACTTCAATGCTACTTTTACATCGTTTGTAAAGATTTTTCGAATTTCTCCTAAGCACTTTAATAAAAACCTAGTCTTCGAATTCCTGGAGAACATGAGCACATTGACAGTAGTCAACACATTGGTACAATCTTGTAGCTAACAGTTAACGCATAGCAGAGGCATGGAAAATTATTTCTTGGAGTGCAATTTTCAACGCCAAAAGCATAATAATTATTGTTTCCTTATCACATATTCATGGAGCTGTGAATGATAATTGAGCATTGCAAATGAACTTTACGCCTAATAATTGTGTCGCTAAGATCGTGTTTTGCATTTCTCTCATAAAAACTCACTTATTTCTTTCTCGTTTTCATTAAATTCTCCTATTTCTAATTTCTGTTAATAGAATTGAGCTATTTCAACTACGTTATATATTCTAGATATTATTTTTTAGTTATAAGATTTAAATAGTTACATATGTAGATTAGAATGGGCTTCAGCCCCCATGAAAATAGGATGGGATTTTCATTTTCATGAAATATGGCGATATTTCAATAATTTGGTATAAAATAAGAAGTAGAGTAATTTATTGAGCAATTGACAAAAAATCTACAATAAATAATCTTCAATAATAACTTCTATGAGTCGAAAACATGAAAACCGGGTTTGGAATTTGAAACGATATTCTTTCTAGAAAATTTGAGCTGTTGAAAATCACGATTCGAAAAAGTTTCAGCCTATGTGAGTGAAATATTATATTTATTCTCAATTGAAATTGTCTGTAAATGTCTGCAAGTCGTTACATCTACCATAAAATGTTGATATTCTTTAATTTGAAATGAAATTAATCATGAATTACTACAATTATTATGAAAGTATTTATCAAATTTCTTGGAGATAAGCAGTATTTTTTGATCAAAGCCAACACGGATTTAAAGCTCGCTCTCCCAATTATAATGGTACATTTCTATTAATTTATAATCGAGGAATTCATCAAACAATATGGTATTATTCGATTTTTTTTCCTTTGAGAAGAAAATATTTTTGGTCGAAAACGACGAAAAAAGCGGATTCCAAGCTCGACCTTCAATTTATAACAGTTATTTTCTGTTAACAATAGAGATATCCACTGAATTTAACAGTTTTTATCGAATTTATCTAAAAATAATAGTACTTTTTTATCAAAAACCAACAAAAAACGCCAATTTTAAGCGCGCTAACCCATTTATAATAGTCTTTAAATTTTTAATTGCAGAATCTACTAAATGTAACAGTATTCCTAGAATTTCTCTTGAAATACCGGTATATTTAATAGTTGCTCGGTGATACCGATACACTAATTCCAAGTGTTGTTTTCTATAGAGAATTGTTACAAATTCCTGGATTTCTTGTTCCATGACGAACTGCGTTGTTAATATTAACTTTTCAAGTGAATTAAACGACTTGCAGTCAAATTTTTATCAAAATAAGTAGTATTTCACTTACTAGTAAGTGAATTAAACGACTTGCAGTCAAATTTCTATCAAAATAAGTAGTATTTCACTTACTAATTTTCACTTACTAAGTCATTTAATTCACTTGAAAAGTTAATTGTTACAATTTATTATCCATTACCTGCCCAAATGTAACGTAAGTTTTTATAATTTATCTCAAAATACTGCTTGAGACTATTTAGTTTGTTTATAATATCAACTACACAAAATGGTAGTTCGGTGGAACTATTATATTTACAGCCGTTTTGTCTTTTGAAGTAAACTGGCATTCCAATAGATTATTGAGAACTGTCTTAAGCAACGGCTGGCTTCTTTAGAATACACAAGCAAGGCCCAACACAAACCCTTGGCGCACGAAAGATGCGATCAGCCACTGTTTACATCAATATAACGACGGCTATTTATTGTTATATGAAAACATTTGGACCACACAAGCTGCACTCGAATACTGGCCAAAGCTGAGTTCCCTTAACAAGATGCATTTATTTCTTAAACATCTCGATTCCTGGATAACACTTGGCTGTGAATGTACAGTGTCTATTGACACATGGTAGGCTGCGCGCCTGTGCTGAAATTACTTCCGGTCCTTTGAAATTTCTCATTTGAAACCAGAATGGCCACTCATCACTTTCCAAAACTCTAAAAAGTATTTTCAAGCCGTATGTATCATTGTTACAATTTTTGATTTTCATTGCAAGTGATGAATTTAAAAAATTTTTGTAGCTCATAATGAAACTCATAGGATAGAATACAAGCTAAAGTAAAAAAACACTACATGGCCACTCATCACTTTCCAAAACTCTAAGAAGTATTTTCAAGCCGTTTGTATTATCGTTACAATTTTTAGATTTTCAATGCAAGTGATGAATTTTAACAATTTTGGAAGCTCATAATGAAAGATAATCATAATGGACAGAAATAAATAACAATATTCCATGACGTATCATGTTATCAGCTGTTCTATGAGTTTCCTGAATCTAAACATATTTTTAAACAGTAATAGCGTCCATAATTGAAATTTTAACATTAATTTTGAAAATTCTGCAAAGAAAATAAAAAAATCGGGTTTTGAGGTACACTGAATCAAGTATAGAGGAAGCAATGTGCCAAATTTACTGTTCGAAATCGTTACCTTTTTTGTCAAATGCGTAAGACAAAAACACACGCACACACACACTCTTATTATATAGATTTACTAGTGGTTTACCCTTGCTTCGGAACGGTATTTCTATGGATGTGATTATGTATTTCAACATGTGATCTGATCTATGGATTGCAAGGGAGATTTTTAAAATTAAACATTTGATACATCGTGGATTTCAACCACCAATGCCAATACAATTCCAAAAAAGGAATTAGGAGATGCAATACAGATACGGAACAAATGTGTTGCTTTGACTTGTGACGAAGCATGTTTTCATCATAGTGACTTATCAAATATCAGCTGTTCTATGAGTTTTCTGTATCTAAACACATTTTAAAACAGTAATAGTGCCTATAAGTGAACATTTCGAAAAAAGGTAGAAAGAAAATAAGAAATCGAGGTGCACTGAATTGAGTTTAGAGGGAGCTTTGTGCCAAATTTTGTTTTCCAAATCGTTGCCGTTCTTGTGAAATCCACATGACACACACACTCAATCACTCTCTCTCTCTCTCTCTCTCACTCTCTTTCTCTTTTTCTCAGTCTCTCTCTCTCTCTCTCTCTCTCTCTAAATATGAAATACTAAATAGCGGTGAACATATTAATAAAAGCCGAGGCTAGAAACTCAAACGATCTCTTCTTACCTTTTTTCCTATCTTGTTTTGATAGCAGCCAAGCTCCTAATTCATCCATTATCAATGTCATAAGAGCCAAATTGTCCAATAAAGTCTGCTTCCTACTTACAGTTGTCATCTTTCACATTATCAACTCCAAGTCACAAATCCTGAAAACACAGAGAATCAAATATGAGGCATAAATTTTAAAATATGTAAGACCTTCTCAGGTTACTGCATCTAAAAACTTAGTGACTAAACCCAAATAAATTACTCTTAAATGATTCTCACACTTAAGTAAATCGACTGACGACTGTATAGGAATGGTGTACGAGTCAGGAAGCTCATATATTGAGCGTGTATTTTAGAATAGTAAGTTGAGAGCATTAGAAGTAATCTTAACTTTCACTATATCAAAGATTAATCAAAGTAGTATATAAACACTAACTAAACAGTCGGTGTGGTTTTACGTGTTCATTTATTTATTTGTACTACAGTATATAGTAGCAAGCCAGGTCACAAGGATTTTTTGTATTTCAATAGCTCATCGTATATGACCTCTACTTCTAAGGCCTCTACGGCCTACACCTAGGAGAGCTAAACAAATAAATATTGGACTCAAGCTCATAAAACACAGCCCTGAAAAGCTACTAAATCCCCGGAGCTACAAATATATTATGTTTGAGAAAGAATAAGAATGCAGAGTTTCGAGGATCCCTAGTTTTGAATTATGACATAAGAAGTGAGTCTCATGAATGAAAGGCGACTTTGGGTTTCATTTTGGTGATAAAATAATTTTATCAATCTTCTATCTTGGCAACTATATCGGTAAAAAAACATTGATATGAAAAGAAGCTTATTACTAATAGGCCTACTGTGTAACCCGAAGAGATTGACACAATCAAGATGTTATAGATAAACTCTTGAATTGGATACTCATTTATTCTGTCTATCACTTACTTTTATCGTTTGTTCCTATTCATTGTGTTTATATATCTTATTTTTTACCCTATTTATTCTGAATTGGAATAATTTTGCTATCCTCATATTTTGATTGAGAACCATTACATTACACATTGCTACATTACTAAAATTGCCTACTTTATAGAATAACATTAAGTTTATACAATTTTTTATACAAATTTATACAATTATATTATAATAATTATTATTATTATCATTAATGATTATTATAATTATAAATTATTAAAATAATTATACAATTTATACAAATTTGTATACAATTTTTATACAAATAATTTTTTATATTCAATTATATCTAAAAAAATCTTTTTAAAAAGTTGAATTAGTTGATTTTGTAACATATTTAATTCTGTGGCCTGAGTGTATATAAGTACAGTAACTAGATTTCAAACTTATGAGTTATTTGACTGTTGAATTGTAGAATTGTGGTTCGGAACCCACCTAAAACTGTAGGCCCAACTCATCAATCACCATTATCCAACTCATTACCCACGCACAGGTTTCAGACCTATGTGAGCTACATCCTAAAAAAAAGAAGAAAAGAAAGAAGAAGAATTTGGCATTCTTTTCAGTTTTATAGGACTATTCTGACAGATTATTCTTCTCAGGAGATCTTTAAATTTGTTACTGGAAATGAATTTATGAATGTAGTACGCCTACACTATAATATAATGATTTATGGATTATAATTTTTATCAACCATATAATATTATAATTTTTCATGAACGGAGCATTGTTTAAAAGTTCAATTTTCTACATCTGTATGTCAATGTTTATATTCCTCATGTTCCAATAATATCACAGAAGAGAACATGAGGAACAAATAAAAACTTCAGCAAAATGAGCACTTTCAATAAACAGAGACTAGAGAAAATCTTATTTTATTTATCAATAAATATTTGAGTCCGCGAGTATAGCATAAAAAAAATTCAGTACTAAATAGATTAAATTTAATTTAATAGATTAAATAGACTAAAATTTACTTGTAGATCTACAAGGAAATACAGTTACAAAAATAATAAGTGTCTTTCACTAGGGGGGGGGGGGGGGGGGGGGGGGCTTGACTAATCTTTAACTTGAACTACATCAAATTGTTAAAAGAAGTTGTTATTGGAATAAAATTGATGAAAACGAAGAAAAGAACTTTCTTGGAATACCAACTGCAACGCATGTATCCATACGGACATGCCTTGTCTCTACTCATTTTTTGACAAAATCTAAATATAATGAAAGACAAGAATTAACAGCTCATCTCCCCCTTTTCCAAGAAGACCTCAGTGTAGTTTAGAGTCGTATATCATTCGGGCCATGTTAGTACAAATAATTTTAGTAATCGAGGACCAATGTTGTTTATTTGTCTAAATGTTTCCATCTGTGGTTTACCAGAATATTTTCTATTCTTAATTTCGGAGACCCACCACAGAATGAGGATGAGGGGAGATTCTAAACACGGTACAAAAACAATTTACTGAAAATCTTGGCTTGAAGATTCTGTTCAACGAAATTTTTTTTTGAAGTCGTCTATGCAATGCTTGTTTGGCATTATTCGAACAAAACTCTCTAAATTTAACTAAGATAAGAAGAATGACTTTGATGAATTAATAATAAAGAGCATTGATTGAAAAAATATCGTAATCAATAATAATAATAATTATAATAATATAAAAATAATAATAATAATTATTATTATTTTTGTGTAGATTACGTATTGGATACTCCAGTTAAGGAGTATAAGACAAGTCAGATTAACAATTGTACTATCTTATACACTAGTTACCATAAAATTACTATATTAATTAGTTCAGGTGAGGCTTAATTTTGATGTACAAGTAACTATTGTGCACTATAGTAAGCTTTATCAACTAATTAGTTTTTCAATTGTTGTTTTTAATATTCCTATATTTTGAAGACTTTTTAAAAACGGCGGTATGTTAGTAATGTATCGACTTCAAAAATTATTAACTTCATAACTTGTAAATAAGGTATAACTGAAATCATGTATACTGTTGAAGCTCTACAACTTTCCAAACTTTTAAAATGCTCGTCCAACCAACCAACTTTGTATACTTCATTCAGCAATAATTAACGATATCAAATGAAGAACTCAGTAGTTAATCATAGGTTATCTTGACAAAGTTTTTGACACATTAATTTTACTGGATACTCCTTTCAATAGAATTTTAAATCTTATTCACTTATTTAGAATTGTGATATTCTTTATGATAACTGTACTTCTTTAATGTTTCCACATTTTCAACAAGCAACAATATATTAATTATAAGAAAATTGATTTATGTAGGCATTATCAACAAGGAAAAAACCAGAAGGCTATATGTTGAAACTCAAAGCAGAAAAACAGTAGATAAAAATCATTTTTTCCAAGCCTACTTGATTTAGTTCATTAAACTGAACCCAAGGCGCCTAATCATCTTGAGCTAAGCTCAATTCCCCTTTCAACTCTCTAGCCATAGAATCTTGCCCTATTCTGTATTAAGAATAGTAACTAGTCAAAGAATAGTACTATTCAAGAATAATAATCAAACTGTTTGATTCCCACATGAGCCCAAGGATGGGCAATAGGTGATGACACGAAAATTCCAGATCTAAATCAGGAATCAAACCCGTGAATGTCTTAGTAACAGGTGCAATAGATCTTTTTCCATCCAATTCCGTACTATATTTCGTGGGAAGTGATAGACGTGAGCCATAGCAGATATCTGTTCAGCCAGAAAAAGATAAGCTCCTGGGCCCTCTTTGTGATGATGACCGATTGGATTGTCCAGCAAAAATGACCATTTTCTCTGCAGTCAAATCACTTCCCAGTGGTTCGAAACTCACCTAAAACTGTAGGTCTATCTCATCAATCACCATTACCCAACTCACAGGTGTGTAAATGTTCAGTCAGATAAAATAGGCTATAAGCTCCTGGGCCCTCTTTGTGATGGTGAACGATCGGATTGGTCAGCAAAAAATACTCTGTTCTTTGCTGTAAAATCACTTCCCAGTGGTTCGGAACCCACTTAAACTGGAGGTCTATCTCATCAATCACCATTACCCAACTCACAGGTGTGTAACTGCACTGTTCAGTCAGATAAAGATAAACTCCTGGGCCCTCTTTGCGATGGTGACCGATAGGATTGGTCAGCAAAAAGTACTCTTTTCTCTGCTTTGAAATCACTTCCCAGCGGTTCGGAGCCCACCTAAAACTGTAGGTCTATCTCATCAATCACCATTATCCAACTCACAGATGGGTAACTGCACTAGTAATTTTACACACTTTCTTATTTTAAATCATATTTCCTCAATCCTTTTTTTTGAGGATGAAGCCCACATAGGTCTGAGACCTGTGCGTGGGTAATGAGTTGGATGATGGTGATTGATGAGTTTGACCTACAGTTTTAGGTGGGTTCCGAACCACCGGGAAGTGATTTTACAGCAGAGAGCGGTGTCGTTTTTGCTGGCCAATCTAATCGGTCACCGTTGCAAAGGGGACCCAGGAGAACTCAGCTTATCTCTATCTGATTGAACAGATACCTGCTACGGTTCGTGGCTATCACTTCCTCACTATCATTTAATTTGTCACATTCATTTCTCCACATGGAGTGTCTCCAACCAGCCAATAAACCACATCACAATATAAATTCGCGCCAACCCATTATATTGAACGATAATAATAACTAGTATAATAATAAAAAATATATTATTACGGGACATTGACTCCCAAACAAATTGTTAAGCACACCACTAAATGTGCCCGCAGCCTTTAAAAGGTGCATTATGAGACCTGAACGGGAGTCTCAACTTGCATCGTTATGGCACTTTAGAACACGACTTCACCTGGTGCTAGAGGTGACACCCTCAACCCCCCCCCCCCGTCATTACCTCTCCCCCCACCCCTCTTCTACCCTCCCCCCCCCCCCCACTCATTGACCAAGTGAGTGAGGTCGCATTATTCAATCAGTGGAAGGTAATAATTCGACTCCCGTGGGGGGTCCACCGTTCTTAACAACTCGCACACTGCTTCTCTTCTATAATAATATTATTTATTAGCGGCCAGCATATAACAATAACATAACCTCCATGTTGAGAGTGTTCTCCATATACACACTGGCGTGGTGAGAAATATCTTTTTGAACACAGTTACAGTGTCAGTGCAACTGATTATGTAAGGGAGCGGGAATAAAGGAGATTCAGAAGAGAAAGGAAAGATGAAGAGAAGAGAAAGAGGGAAAGTAGTGGGGACAGAGTAGGAGAACGATTAAGAAGACTGGAAAGAAACTGGAAAGCAAAAGAAAAGGGAAAACCAAGATTAGGAAGTGAAAGAGGAAGAAAAGAATGATGGATGAAAAAGGAAGAGGAGGTGAAAGAAAAAGGTAGGAAAAGAGAAGAAAGATTAAGAAGATTGGGGGGGAAAGAAATCAAAAGAAAAGAGAAAGGAAAGAGAAAAACAAGACAAAGAAAGTGAGAAAGGAATGACAAGAGAAAGAGGAGATGGTAGAAAAACCCATCTTTTCTTCAAGAAAAAGTAGGAGGAGGAGGAGGAGGAGGAGGAGGAGGAGGAGGAGGAGGAGGAGGAGGAGGAGGAGGAGGAGGAGGAGGAGGAGGAGGAGGAGGAGGAGGAGGAGGAGGAGGAGGAGGAGGAGGAGGAGGAGGAGGAGGAGAGGAGGAGGAGGAGGAGGAGGAGGAGGAGGAGGAGGAGGAGGAGGAGGAGGAGGAGGAGGAGGAGGAGGGAGGAGGAGGAGGAGGAGGAGGAGGAGGAGGAGGAGGAGGAGGAGGAGGAGGAGGAGGAGGAGGAGGAGGAGGAGGAGGAGGAGGAGGAGGAGGAGGAGGAGGAGGAGGAGGAGGAGGAGGAGGAGGAGGAGGAGGAGGGGAGGAGGAGGAGGAGGAGGAGGAGGAGGAGGAGGAGGAGGAGGAGGAGGAGGAGGAGGAGGAGGAGGAGGAGGAGGAGGAGGAGGAGGAGGAGGAGGAGGAGGAGGAGGAGGAGGAGGAGGAGGAGGAGGAGGAGGAGGAGGAGGAGGAGGAGGAGGAGGAGGAGGAGGAGGAGGAGGAGGAGGAGGAGGAGGAGGAGGAGGAGGAGGAGGAGGAGGAGGAGGAGGAGGAGGAGGAGGTGGAGGAGGAGGAGGAGGAGGAGGAGGAGGAGGAGGTGGAGGAGGAGGAGGAGGAGGAGGAGGAGGAGGAGGAGGAGGAGGAGGAGGAGGTGGAGGAGGAGGAGGAGGAGGAGGAGGAGGAGGAGGAGGAGGAGGAGGAGGAGGAGGAGGAGGAGGAGGAGGAGGAGGAGGAGGAGGAGGAGGAGGAGGAGGAGGAGGAGGAGGTGGAGGAGGAGGGGAGGAGGAGGAGGAGGAGGAGGAGGAGGAGGAGGTGGAGGAGGAGGAGGAGGAGGAGGAGGAGGAGGAGGAGGAGGAGGAGGAGGAGGAGGTGATTGAAGGAGTGGAGGAGGAGGAGGAGGAGGAGGAGGAGGAGGAGGAGGAGGAGGAGGAGGAGGAGGAGGAGGAGAGGAGGAGGAGGAGGAGAGGAGGAGGGAGGAGGGAGGAGGAGAAGGAGAAGAAGAAGAAGAAGGAAGAGAAGAAGAAGAAGAAGAAGAAGAAGAGAAGAAGAAGAAGAAGAAGAAGAAGAGAAGAAGAGAAGAAGAAGAAGAAGAAGAAGAAGAAGAAGGAGGAGGAGGAGGAGGAGGAGGAGGAGGAGGAGGAGGAGGAGGAGGAGGAGGAAATGGTATAAGGAAGAGGAGGAGTAGAAACAAAAGAAGGAGTATAAGGTGAAGGAAGAGGATGAGGAGGAGGAGGAGAAGACGAAGAAGGAGGAGGAGGAAGACAGTAGAAGAAAGATGAAGAAGACTGGAAAGAAACAGGAAAGCAAAAGAAAAGGGAAAAACAAGATTAGGAAGGGAAAGAGGAAGAAAGTGAATGATGGATGAAAAAGGAAGAGGAGGTGAAAGAAAAAGGTAAGAAAGAGAAGAAAGATGAAGAAGACTGGAAAGAAACAAGAAAGCAAAAGAAAAGAGGAAGGAAAGAGAAAAACAAGACAAAGAAAGTGAGAAAGGAATGAAAAGAGAAAGTAAGGAAGGGATGAAAAGAGAAAGAGGAGATGGTAGAAAACCCCATCTTTTATTCAAGAAAAAGTAGGAGGAGGAGGAGAAGGAGGAGGATGAGTAGGAGGAAATGTATAAGGAAGAAGAGGAGTAGAAACAAAAGAAGGTGGAGGTGGAGGAGGAAGAAGAGGGGGAGGAGGAGGAGAGGAGAACAAGAAAAGGGAGGAGTAGGAGGAGAAGAAGAAGAAGAAGGAGGAGTAGAAGGAGAATGTGGAGTAGAAGGAGAAGGTGGAAGAGAAGAAGGTGATGAAGAAGAAAAAGAAGAAGAGTATGGAAAATGATTGGAAGGGTGAGATAGAAGAAGTGACAAGCAGTGTAACAAATAAACAAAGAGTAAAAAATTGACCGATTCAAGAAAAAGAGAGATCGAATAGGAGAGAACAAGGAGAGAGTGAGTGAGACAGATAGCTAAGCTCTAATGTATACGGCCACCCGTTTTATCAGACACAGCAGTAGATGCCATCAGATTAATTTTATTATCATGATTATTAGCACCGGAATGTGTTATTACACCAGGTGGAAATCTATTTTGTGCGCCCCACGCGATGCTGGATGAATACATAATATACGGCCGACAGAGTCGTGTAGTGTACAGTGGAGGTCGACTATATGTGTTAGGAAACTACCTCCTTCTTTACTATGTGTTACTCTTACTGCTACCAGGCATAACTGCCTTCCTATTGCTATAAGCACAGCCAACCTGCTGTTAACTTGGACATTTGTGAGAACTGAACTGAGGGATCCGGGTACTAGTCTCAAATTGGGTTAGGGTTTTAGGTCGAAATTGTCTACAATATTTATCAAGATGACTTAGAAATAAGATTGAATTTCAACGGATCCTCGAAATTCTTCTGTTTATAATATCATACAGTGATAATGTTAAAAATGCGTTTTATTCCACATTAGAAAAACATCACAATTCTTACATTTTTTCAAAAATTTATATTTTTATGGAAAATTTATTTTTCAAAAATCGATGCATTTTTTAAAAATCTACATTTTTTCAAAAATCGATGCATTTTTTCAAAAATCGATGCATTTTTTTCAAAAACATTAACATTAAACATTTGAACATTACATTTTTATTTTTCAAGACAATTTCACACTTTCTTATTATCTCTTTTCAATTCTTAATAAAGTCATCTGGACTGATAGATCAGATTTTTATTCATAGCGAATTTATAGAATTTCTCTGTAAAGAAGACTATCCTAAATAATAGACTAATAAAGAATTTATAAAACTATAATTATAATAGGAATAAGAAGACTATAACTTTATAAAGTCACAGTACTTCAAATAATTCATAATATGAGAACTTTCTTGTCCTACAGTGACCCGAAAAAGTGCCTATTTTTGCACCAACTGTAGCAAGCAAAATAGTCTATTCCTGCACCAGAGCGGGAAAGTACTTTTCCGAACTCCAGATTTGCAACCTAACAACACAAAATAGTGAGCATGTAATACACAGGTTCCCTATTCTGCATTCAAAAATAGGTTGGCTACTCTGCTTCAACTGTGAAATAGTTGTTGATGAAATCGATTTGATTCAAAGATAGGTTATGTGAGGAATTTTCAGGTTATGTATGCCTTGTTTTGTTCTGTTTAAATTACTTTATACATTACTGTAGGAAAAATTTAATGTGTAATACGAGCGCAAAGTATTGTTTCTGCACTCGAGAAACTTTTTTCACTCGCCTTCAGCTCGTGAAAAAAACTGTTTCTCTTGATGCAGAAAAACGCTATTTTGCACTCTAGTTACAGAAATAGCTATTTCCAACAACACGACCCAAGTTATTTTTTTTTTCGTTTCGCCCACTTGGGATACGTTGAATCAACTATGATCTTGACAGTGTCTTTATGAATTCGCCTCTTTCCGTATTCTCCAATACTCCTTCGTTCTTTGAGAAGTGGTTTTTTCTGATCTTCGTACATCCCTATACCTGTTCTACACTTGGGCTTTTCCTGCAACCTTTGATTTTGGGTTTTCAAAATTTTCCTGAGGCTGTTACGGTTTTTGATTATTTCATCTATTATATTCAGTTCATTTAAATCGTCCTGACCTTTTTTAAACCGGTTGCTTTTTGTTTTTCTATTGCAAAATAAATTGAATATTTGTTTTGTGAGTGTGTTGTTGTCCATCCTGAAGATGTGTGAGTAAAAACTTATTCCTATTTTTCTTATTGTGTCTGAGAGTTTTAAAGTCTTTCTGTACAAGTTTTTATTGGATAGTAGCTTTAATTCATTTATTTTATTTAGTAAGTTAGTGCTATTAAAATCTCTTTTACTCAATTCTTATTGAACGTCATCTAGTTAGATAGGTTAGCTTCTATCAATTACAGTGACTTCATAGTTTTTCTATAAAGAAATTTCTCCTTAATAATGATAAAAAGACGACTCTCTATAAAGTTACTATACTTTCAATAAATAATCTGTCATTATATGCGAATTCTTGTGATGAAATTTATATATTATTACATACACGGCTTCACTAAGATGGGATAGCTAGTGTACAATACATCAAAATTAAGAAGAAATTCCGGTATTTTTCTCGCTGCTAGGTATCGCGGTAAAATAGCAAGAGAATTTGAGCATAATTTCTTTCCTATAGTTCTACTAGTCATAGTTTTTGAACAGCATTGCATTTATGTGATTTGCAAAAACTACAGCTTATGAGAACTAAATCTACTATGAGACTAATTTGCAATAAATCTACTTTCTAATCTAATTTAAATTGCAATAATCTACTATGATACTATTTGCAATGAACTACAGTTTATCAGAACTAAATATACTAATACAGATCAAATTGAGCTAGGCACTGTAGTTTGGAGGGTTTTTATTGTAATAAACTATTATTTTAAAAGTAAATACTATCATTGATCATATTAATCAATGTTTCTCATATAATAAGGAGGGTAAATATTATTATTAATCAGATTTGTTAATTTCGTCTTTTGAGAAAATGATGGTTTTTAAAAGAATATAGTTTCCCCTTGGGTTGGGGAAGTCTCAAAGTAGGTTCATACGTTCATAAATAATACGGGCCTTAAATAGAGTGAAACTTTGTCTCAATAGCTGGAGCGAAGAGACACATTTTTACATTAATAGATGTAATGTTTTCTCAATGTTCTCAAATTCTCAAATGGTACCTATTACTTTTAAAAATGTACAAGTGATGAAGATAATAAATTGATTAATAAATAATAATAGTAATAATAATAATAATAATAAAAATAAATGATAATAATAATTAATAAATAAAAATTCATGTTCTGGAAAGAATCAGTAATTATACTTCAAAGTGAAATTTCTAGTTGAACTTGGTCATAACCTAAAATTTGGATTTATTGATTTAAAATTTGTAAAGTAAGCAGTAGTGGGCTGTGCCTGTTGTATCTTTACTTGATTGTGTTTTGTAATAAATAAATAAACAAACAAATAGATAAATGAATAAATAAATAATAAATAGACAAATAAATAAATATTGAATTGACGTCAACTACTTTGGGAAAAAATTTATTTACAAGACATAGGAACCTCGCTATTTCAAAGAGATGTATGTAGAGGCTGTGATGGAAAAATGTTGAGAGGATAAAACCAAATATTTCTTGGTGTCTAATAAAGCCTATGAATAGCACAATATACGAGAACTAGAAAATATATGCATGGGGACATCCAACTGGGACATCTCTGTGTTGCACCTTTATTTGGTTAAACGAAAACAGCAACTTTTTATTACCCAATAGCAGTTTATCATAAATATTGCCGCTAAATTTGAAAATAACTTTCCAGCTTAGAAGTCTCCTCACAAATCACGCTGAAAAATTATTTTCCGACATTAGTAACTTCTGTACTTGAAACGATGAAATAGGAGGCTGTAGAATATTAATCGAAATACACGACTAAAGATAAGCTGATGAGTTTGTAATAATTCTCTAATAACTCACGCATGCCTGTACAGCGCTCCATGGAGCAGTGTATTAAATAGTATATTATATATGTATTATACGTAAATATAGCTAGCAGCGGATGACTAATATGTGGGGACCACACGTGGAGAAAAGCAGGGGAGCTAGAACGTCTCCTGGCGGGACATTTTACAAGACCACTACACACGGTGAGACTTAGCTGGAAATTACTGAGTCCGTTCGTGTCTCTAATGCAAGTTACCTCAGTGTGAGATGTACCTTTTAACTCTTACTGGTTTGTACAGGTACACTAGGCAAAACATGTACTTCTTGAGAGGTTCACTCACATGTTGGAAGCAATAGGCTGCAGCTTCCTAATCAATATGGACGACGACCGAAGAATTTTCCAATCCCTAATAGTTCTTGACAAGATAAAACTGACGATTCCAATAATCTATGCTCAGTAGGCAATAAAACCTGTATATAAATTTATTATGCAGCTACTTTATGCCAAATGTAGGAGAATTAGATAGGAATCTTCGATTTTTATATTATAACTATAATGAACAGGATGGTCGTGGATAGGTGATGACCGTCCTCACTTTTTCAGGGAAGTAATGGCCGCTCGCTGAGCGTGGTTTCAGAACGGTCGTGATGTTGAGTCATGGGCTTGAGACTGCGCTTGGAAGGGTGACTGGTAAAATTAACACGACATTATCTGATTTATTATCACTTGACCGATGGCTCGGAATCCACCTAAAACTGTAGATTCAACATTCATAACATCATGGTATCATCATTCACCTCGTTACCCACGTATATATATCACAAACTTATGTGGGCTTCAACATGAGAAAAAAGGTGGTGGGAATATAGTGATGGAATTTAGTGGATAAAACTTGGTATTTTTTATATTTCCCCAAAAAATAGGGGGGAGTAATCAATGATAATATGAAGCAATATTATAATAATAATATATAATAATTAAATAATAATTGCAATATATAATAATTGGAATAACTAAATTTAAATATGAGTAAGTAATGTACATTAAATATTATGATGTTGAAGATCCATCTTGTTTCCACTAATATGTAATATAAACTTGAAAAACACTTTTAAATGGAAATTAACTCACGTTATGGCGTGACGGCCGTTTCGCTCTGTTGAGCCGTTTCTACTGGGAGTGGGAGTGTACTGTGGGTCTTCTGACGATGCTCTAGACAACATAGCGAAACGGCCGTCACGCCATAACGTGAGTCAATTTCCATTTAAAAGTGTTTTTCAAGTTTATATTACATATTATGTATGTAATATTGTACGACACTGCAAAGGGTATTTGAGGATGAAGAACGACAGAGAAGATCAGAACGAATGAAAAAGTACTGGACAATGAGGAAAGAGAACTCATCAAGGAAGACTCAAGTGGTAGACTCAAATGATTGACTCAAGTGGTAGGCTACAAAGAGGCCATAAAAGCAAAATAAATAAATAAATGAAATGTACCAGGATCCACTTTGGAAGGGTTTTCACAAACTGAAAATTTTTAGCATTTATATATGTTATGAGATAGATTTCTTATTTCATTGAAATAAGTAATTGTTAAATTTTATTTCTGCTCTCTTAATAGCTAAGAGCTGATAGTTCAGAATCTATTGTTAAATTCCTTAAAAAGATTCGGATTCTGAAAATTCATTACTTTTCCTGGCAATCACTAAGCCTAAGGTTGGTTATGCCTATGTCAATACAAAACAATTGACACATTCCCGTTATAACTACATTCCATTTATAGAACACTTTGTTCTCCTTTGCCTTACAAGCCTTACAATGGATACAAAACTATTTTTCTGACAGACACCACACATCAATATGTAGAAATTAGTTGCCAGCTTCAAACAGCCATAACAAGTGCAAAATTATCATACAGAGAAATAACTAAAGGTGTGCCTCAAGGATCGATCCTCGGACCCCTATTCTTCCTAATTAATTTTACATAAATGACTTTCCTGATAAACTTGAAAAGAATGAAAAGTGTGTACTGTTTGCGAATGACACGACGATCATAATTCCCACAGAAAGAAAATCTGGAAATGTCAACAGGATGAACTCAACACTTGAAACAGCCACATCAATATGTAGGGAAATTAAACTAACTATAAACAGGGAGAAAACAGTAAATATAAATTTCACACCTATAAATCAAAGTCTGGAAGTAATGCAAATATAGTTGACAGCACAAAATTTCTAGGAGTGATTATAGACAAACACTTAAATTGGCATGAGCACACCGACTATTTATGTAAGAGATTGCCTTCGGCCTTACATGTCCTCCGTAGAATTAGGAACACTACTGATACTGATGAAAGAACAGCATTTGTTGCGTATCATGCACTGTTTGCCTCACAGCTGCGTTATGGAATTGTCGCATGGGGATCTTCTCTGCTAGGCTGTATGGACAGAATTCTTCGAAGCCAAAAGAAAGCTGTAAGAACAATATTAAGAAGAGATTCTATGGAGCACTGTTCATAGAGAGTAAAGTACTTACAGTTGTTTCAACCTACATATTGGAAAATATAATCCTGGCAATAAGATCAACCCCTACCTTGAGATGTGATCAGCACAGTTGTGATACAAGACGCAAGCACAACATAGATCTTCCGCAACATAGGCTAGACAAGTTCATGAGTACCCCAATCTATGGGGGCTCGTACTTTTTCAATATTCTACCGGACAGTCTAAAATCATTAAAAAATTCAAACTCATTTTTCCTAAAAAAACTAAAACAATATTTTATCACCAGACAGTATTACACAGTGACTGAATATATTGAGGAACATACTTTTCAACACCTGAGGACATATTAATGTGAATTGACACATGAGCTCACCCCCTGACGATACTGATAAGGAGATAAAAATTTGACGATCCCCCGATCCATGGACCGTAGCGAAGACACTGGATGTAAGATGTAAGTTGTAAGATGAGTTTCCATATCTCGAAAACGTTTGGCCTAGAGATTGAGTAAAATATTACTTATTCTCAATTAAAAATTGACTGCAAGTCGTTAAATTCACCAAAAAAGTTAATATCAACAACACAGTTCGTCATGGAACAAGAAATCCAGAAAATTAATTTTTTACTGTAACACGTAGACATAGATTTAATATCATGTACTTACGTATAATCTATGTATTTAGCAGTCATCCAAACCCAGAACCCATACAAATTTCCCGGATACATGAATTTACACTAGCAAATAGGCCTACTAGTGTATACCTGGAATTGGAGATAATTTGAAATAACTCAAAACTCAATTTATAAGGAACGAGTAAACATTAATTAATGAGATTTTGATTACTTTTGGGACATTTCTATAACTTTTTAGCCTACTTTAAAGCTCTACCTGTGAGCTATACCTATATACTATAACTATGAGTTTTATCTACTTCAGTTTGACCTATTTATTTCATGATGGACTCCCCAAATGCCATTTGAATTCTTAGTTATAATGTTCAATAATAACTATCAGCTTATATCAATATCAATTTGAATTTATTATTACAATACATTATAAATTAATATTCAACAAATTATTATTATTATTATTATTATTATTATTATTATTATTATTATTATTACTATTACTATTATTATTATTATTATTATTATATTAAATTATAAATTATTTTTCAAAAACATATTCCCTGATTTTGGAAAAGCAAGCAAATCGAGAACTAAAATAAAATAAAACAATTTGAATATAAAATCAAATTCATCTTAATTCGAAAAATTAAATATAATACATGATACCAACATTTTAATATACTCCCCACTTTGATGATTTGTCTGTGTACAGGGAGAAGTCGCATTGAAATTATTTTATAATTTTAATTGATTGAAACAGGTAGACTACATCATAAGAATAGCATATTATTGAATGAAGCAAAACCGAATAAAATAAATAATGATGTATTAAATTAAGAAATTGGATAAAATCAATATTACCATTTATTCAAAACTTGATACGACAACATTCAAGGTATTCATTTTGCTATTGATAATAAATGGTTTTTATTGGTGAGGAGACCATTACCGGTAGCTCCAGTACGCTTATGATTTATTATTAGGATATTGATTCTTCTTGTCATGTAGGCATCAGGGACAAAATTTTGGTTGGAAGTATTTGATAGATATAATTACATCCTAAAAACATCAGAACAAACCATACGCAGGAAGAGTAAAAAATTTGAATAACTAATAACACTAAACATATAATCCTGTGGCCAAATCTGAAAACTCATCCACTGAGTAAATGCCCTGTCTGTTAGTTTAATTCCTGAGTTTAACTTTAAACTTCCGGTGGTTCGGAATCCACCTGAAACTGTAGCTTCAACTCATCAATCCAACTCATTACCCACGCACACGTATCATACGTAGGCCTATGTGGGCTTCATCCTTAAAAAACTGCCTATTTAAAAATTTTAACTGCCTAATAATTATTAAGATTTTTAGTTCAATTGACAAACATTATACCTTTTCGGGCCAATGTACTGGAGCGATCTTTCAAAAAGGACAGTTCTGTGGGCAACTGTAGAAATTAAGTTTGAGTTGAGAGTGCTATAGAAAATGTCAAGATTTTTCCTTGTAAGAAAGCATGTCTCAAGAATATGTATAGCGATGGTAGCGTGAGAAGTTTTCCTCTTCTGAAAAGCTCACGGCTATGGGAGTTGAGTTGATTATTATTATTATTATTATTACATTTTTTTAAGATTCCGTCTTGAAGACTCCTGTTAGGAATTGATTGATTGATTTTGATGCAAGGTCTTGAGTCCTATTGCATATCATTTACAAAACATACAGTTTACTAAAACAATAGCAGAAGTTATTAAGAAAGCTAATTGACTAAACTAACTAGAACTAAGCTAACTAACTAAATTTTAACTTTTCTTTTTCTTTTTCTGAGGATGAAGCCCACATAGGTCTGAGACCTGTGCGTGGGTAATGAGTTGGATGATGGTGATTTATGAGTTGGACCTACAGTTTTAGGTGGGTTCCGAACCACCGGGAAGTGATTTTCAGCAGAGAACAGTATCTTTTTTTTTGCTGGCCAATCTAATCGGTCACCGTTACAAACAGGACCTACGAGAACGCAGCTTATCTATCTGATTGAACAGATACCTGCTACGGCTCGCGGCTATCACTTCCCTAGATAAAAGGTGATAACAGAAATTAAAAAAAAGATAATTAAGTAGTTATGAACAAGAAGAGAAAACAAGAATTAATTGATTGATTAAATGCCTTTATTAGGGCGGAGTTAGGACTCCTGGTCCTCTCTTCCACTCAACCCTAAGAATCCAAGAATGATGGATGGGAGATGAAGAATGATGAATGGTGATGATTAGAATTGTAATAATTATATTAAAAGAAAAAAAAGATAGTTTGTGCTTCTTTACAGTCTTCCCTAGAAATAAATATGTTTTACTGTTTACACATATTTTTTATTAGTCTATCTGAACACAGACTTATCATTCAAGCGGGACGCATATTTAATAAACTTTGTTTTAAATCATGTTATTTTAATTATTCCTGAATAAAGCTGAATGTGAATGGAAATCGGTAAGAAATATAAATTACCATATCGGGTATTTAAGTTTTACAAAAAAAAGGACTTTTTAAATTAAATAATTTATGAACTTTTTGTTGTAAATTTAACAACTTGCAGTCAGTTTTAAATAATGAATATACAATAAATGTACTCAAATTTGGCCGAACGTTTTCGAAGCTGAAGATGGGATTCAATAACTCGAAAACGTTCGGCCAAATGTGAGTACATTTATTTAATTCACAATTTAAAACTGACTGCAAGTCGTTAAATTTAAAACAAAAAGTTAATATTAACAACGCAGATCGTTATGGAACAGAAATCCAAGATTCTCTTTGTAGTGGCGAAGGTGATATTGTGGAAGTTATGAACAATAATATATTGAATAATGAATATATTGGTATAATGAATAATAAGACGAAATTGTCACAACCACATTTTTTATTAAAAATATTGAGAAACTAGTTTCGGTTGTTATAACATTATCAATCTCAATCAAACTCTCGAGATTGAGATTGCTAATGGTATAACAACCGAAGCTAGTTTCTCAATATTTTTAATAAATGTGGTTGTGACAATTATTTCGTCTTATTATTCATTAGAAATCCAAGAATTAAATTTATGACATAAAGTTCAGATATTTATTAATTTAGGCTAGAAAACAGCTGATCGTTAGTCCTAGTAGAAGTAACAGTTATATTAGATAAAAAATTATTATTTAAGAAATATGAATTATGAATTTAAACTCAAATAGTGTAACAATCCTAAGTTCAGATGATAAAATCCCAGAAACAACCATAACTTACAAAAACGCATTCAATTATTGTATTCCAGTAGCAGTAAGCAATCTTAAGCATGTAAACTTCCAAAGACAGAAGACTTAGGATAAGCCCCGCCTAGCTGGCTTATGATTGGCTAAAACTGGTCTGCAGCTTCTATTTGGGAGGGCTAAGATCCCAATCCTGCTAACAGGAAGGAGGGAGGTTTCGAATTCTCGATCCGAACATGCGTCCAGTGTTTCCAAGTTCTTTGTGTGGGGTAGTGCTTTTTGAAGTCTTATCTAAAATACGTGGGATCTAAGTTGTGAATGTGTTATATCACCATGATCCGATTACAATAAGTTAGCCGTGGTATCAATTTAGAGGTTTTTATTTTATATTTATCAGTAATATATAATAGCGATATTGAGTTCCTTTTATGATGCATCAAAACACAATTAGATTGTATTTACTAAAAAATGACCGGGAAGTGATTTTACAGCAGAGAACAGTGTCTTTTTTGCTGGCCAATCTAATCGGTCACCGTTACGAACAGGACCTACGAGAACGCAGCTTATCTCTATCTGATTAAACAGATACCTGCTACGGCTCGCGGCTATCACTTTCCTAAATCTAAAATCTATCTTCCCTAAACTTCCCTATTTTTGTGGTAAAAGTAATTGTTTCACAGTAATTTTCAATGGGTAGGCTAAACTGTAACGAATTTCATGAAAAATTCCTTTTCTTTTCACAGTTTCACGGGATACGTAAATAATGTTTAAAAAATATGTAATTCTATTTTTTTTATTGCTGATGATGCCCACATAAGTCCGAGACTTGTGCGTGGGTAATGAGGTGAATGATTACACATAGAAGCCAGACGGAGGAGCAGGATTCGAACCCACGGCCGCTTAAACGACAGCAAGCTGAAGTAATTCACAGCAATTCTCAGTAAATTGATTGATCAGAAATTTTAATAAATTGACTCTTGTAAGGCCCCGTAAAAATCCCTTTTTTCCTACAACTGCTCGTAAAGTAGTTCTTTACGTACTGAAAACTAATTGTAAAATACCTCTTTACTGCTCCACAAGCGGTAAAGTACTTTACGCTCGCCAGCTGTTTTCTTTACGCTTCTGTTTTGATTTTGATGTCTTCTCATTGGTGGATCATGGAATCCGTGAATTCTCATAACCTCAAAAATGACGCACGCTAACCAAATCCGCGCACGGTCTGTGATGTTAAAAACTACAAGCTTTTATTGTGTTGTAATCCAGAACTGCAGTTGTAGGAAAAATATTGTATGTATTTCGCGCGTGAAGCTTCTTTATCGCTCTCGCAAAATTACTGCGCTCCGCTGTGCGTCGCGCAGTAAATGTTTTGGCTCGAGCGATAAAGTCGCGCTTCACGCTCTTAATACATAAATAGCTATTTACTACAATGGCAAATTTATAATAACTTAATAATTATAATTTTAAAACAATTTAAAGATTAACCAGCATGAAAAATAATAGTTATCTGTAATTTTATAAACTTGCCTCACCCAGTGATTCAGTGGCGAATAGTAAGGCGCGATTGAATAACCATAAATCGTCATGCTCTAGGACGAATAAATAAGAAAACGAATTAAATTTTTTTGAATCCATCCCATTTTAAATCGTGAAACATATTTCCTCAAAGCTCTTCTACCGCAATATTCTGAATAACTTACTTGACATTCGACATCCATAAATACTTAAATCTTAAATATAATATTCACTTATAATCTGTTATCTATTCAAAAAGACCTTGACTTGAATTAAGTTATGTAATACAGTATTTTATACTAAATCGATAAATTAAGGGTGCATCTAATATTCGATGATAATGTCCTTAGTGAAATCGAACACATGCTTCGGTATAGTGCAGTAGCGTAGCGAAAATCTTTTCATGGGGGGGGGGTATCGAAGATTTGGGGGCCCCCAGGGGGTCTGGGGGCCCTCCCCGGGGAAAATTTTGATGAACAGTATTCCGAATATGTAATTCTATTTTTTTATTGCTGATGATGCCCACATAAGTCCGAGACTTGTGCGTGGGTAATGAGGTGAATGATTACACATAGAAGCCAGACGGAGTACATATTACGTACTGAAAACTAATTGTAAAATACCTCTTTACAAAATACCTCATTACCGAATACTAAAATAGTATTCCGAGTGAATCGAGACCCATGTCTAGAAAAGCTTAAATCCATTCATTTTTGTCCACATTATGGGGAAATTTTCGATGTTGAGAGCTTGATTTGCGGCTTAAAAACAGTAATTTTATACAAGAATTTATTAAAATGAAGTTTATAAATTGGGTAAAGTGAAAGCTTAACTTCAATAAATTATTGCTTTTATGAATCCTAAGAGCTTGAACCCACTTTTCGTATATTGTTAGTACATTAATTAGTTTTGAACAAGTTTTAATGTAAAAAATTAAAAAAATACTACTTTTATAAAGCCAATTTAAAATTTATAGTGGTTTCAAATTATTATTACAATCAGGGCCACACAGATACATTTTAGTGGCCCGGGGCAGAGTTGTGGCTGGAAGCTCCCTTAAAATTTCACCCTAAACACCAATTTTCAATAATTGAAAATTATTAAATAATTTTATACTAATTAAATAATTTAATTATTACCTAATGACTGGATAAAATTCGAGTTTAGGCCAACTGAAAACCATTCCTTGAGAAAGTTGTGGAAGCTAGGGAAAAGGACAATGAGTGGCACCAGAGAGAGCAATAAACTTCTCTTCTATTTCTGTGTAATCTCTTGAATTCGCATCGAACTAATACTGGAATATGTAAAATGTGTAAAAATATAAAAATTATTTTGACTTTGAAAGGAACTTGATTCAACTTGCAAAGAGAGAATGAATGAACACCACATACAATTCCAAACTTTAACTTATAGTAATTCTGCATTTACATATAGAGTGACAGAACCACAAAACATTGGGGATTCTGAGGGTTCTCCACCAGAGAAAAATTGTTCTCCAGGTCGTGAAAGGATCAATTCTAAGCTTTTTTTGTGGTTATCAACTCTTCCCTCATATTATTTTTGTTGATTGATTCATGGCGTGACAAATTTCACAATCACAATAAACTCTATGGGGTATCAGATCTGAACAGTAACAGAAATGAGCATTTGAAGACCGTCTGCAAAAATATTACAGAGACCTTTCCTCCTCTTCAAGCCTACTGTTTCAACTTCATTCAAGAGGTCTGGGGGACCTTCAGACCCATGTTTGGGGGCTCCGAAAATACTGGGACCCTCCAGCATCGTGGGGCCTTAGAAGACCCACAGCCAAGACAATTAGGGGACCCTTGCTTATAAACGCTGAATTTTTTTTTTGGAGGATTAAGCCCACATAGGTCTGAGACCTGTGCGTGGGTAATGAAATGGATGATGGTGATTGATGAGTTGGACCTACAGTTTTAGGTGGGTTCTGAACCACCGGGAAGTGATTTTACAGCAGAGAACAGTGTATTTTTTGCTGGCCAATCTAATCGGTCACCGTTTCAAACAGGACCTACGAGAACGCAGCTTATCTCTCTGATTGAACAGATACCTGCTACGGCTCGCGGCTATCACTTCCCTAAATTTGAAATATTCTAGATGCAGCCTACTTGAATCTCTACTTCACATGACTATACTGGCAATAAAAACGGGCCTGAAGTGCCCGCGGCACCAGGGACCTCTAGGGTCATTTAGGCTTCTAAGGGGCCTCTAGGGGTCTAAACTGGAGAGAAAAAAGGGCGCTGGGGGGCCCTAGTTGGACAATTTGGGGCCCCTTATTTTAATTTATGTTTTGTCACTTTTGTAAAATAATGTGACCCCTTGATGTTGAGGTCCAAGAGAACTTGCCTTGTTCGCCCCATACTCTCTGTAATCTCAATGAATTTATTATTTTTAGTTAATTAAATTATTTGAATTATTAAAATTATAGTATTTTTCTAGCTGTAACAAACACTTCACGTATGAAAACTTTTTTACCTCCAGTAACTGATATTATCATATTGATGCCTCCCTACTCGATTTTGGGGCCTCTTTTACAGGTTCAAGGGGGGGTTGTAACCCGGAAACCCCCCCCCCCCCCCCCCCCCCCCCCCCCGTCGCTACGACACTGGTGCAACTAATATTCGATGATAACCACCTTAGTGAAATAAAACACATGCTGTGGAATACTGTATTACAGAATGGAACAGAATTTCATGCTGAACTGTGCAAGCACGATTTCACTCCTGTGAAATAGTGTATCACGGATTGGAGCAACGTGATTACCAGGTGCTTGCACAATGGAGTGTTCGATACTCGTCACCATTGCAAAATCACACATACAGTGGAATGGTGGTATTCACGGCTGCTCTAATCTGTTATACACAACTCCGCAGCAAGTGTTTGATTTTACTATGGTGATTATCATCGAGTGTTGGATGCTGCTCCCTTATTGGTAGGAAATCATTGTTCTTCCCATTTGGTTATTGGTTGTTTGAAAATGAAAGTTACAAAGTGAATTAGAGTAGGTCATACCCCCCCCCCCCCAAAAATATAAACACTATTAGAATGTATGTATGATGTTGAAGATCCATTTTGTTATGGAAAAAATAACATGTACACTACAAGAAACCTGAAAACACATATCTGTTCTGCTCATTATCAGTGGCGGATCCAGAGAGGGGCTAAGGGGGGCTATAGCCCCCCCTTGGTTGACCAATTTACACTAGATAGAATGGTACTTTATAATATAGGTTAATTTATATTTATACAGAATGTCCCACGAGTATATGTACCATTCTTGGATCACATTATTTCTGAGCTGCAAACTACATTTAGTTCAGTACATGAAGCTGCACATCCAGAGGGACTGATCCCATCAAATTTCACAAAAGTTAGTGTTGATGAGGTAGTTAAAGCAGCAAATATCTACTGCGAAGGCATTTCTACAACTTTGGAATTTCAAATTTGGCGGGAACATTGGAAATCAACAAGTTCCAAGGATCTTCCACAGTGCTGTGAAGTTGCTCTATCTAAATGCAATAGAGACCTTTTCCCAAACGTTGCAATTTTATTATAAATATTTGCAACTTTGACGGTGGCAACCGCCTCAACCAAAAGGAGCTTTTCTTCCCTAAGAAGAATCAAAGCGTACCTTAGGTCAACTATGACAGAAGGTCGGTTAAACGGGATTGCACTGGCCCATATTCACAAAAAAAGGAACATAGAAATAGAAAAGGTTTTACAACACTTCAGCCAGACAAAACCAAGATGAATGTGTTTATCGAACTGGACCTCTATTTAAACAGATGTTTCAAAATCAATCAAAAAGTAAATAAACAATCTAAAGTCTAAGTGAGTAATCAAGTAATCAATAATGCATGATGATTTTTTTCAAAGTGAAACCCCACCCCATTAGCCCCCCCCCACCCATTAGCTCATTATACAAATGTTTGTTACAAATATAATTGGTTTAAAAGATACAATTGAATATTTAAAGCAAAATAATAACAAGATACCTAAAAAACACATTTAGTTTTCTATTATTATTTTAAGTGAATGAATCTTCATAATAATACAAAATTGTAAGATTATAAAATTTAACACATAATATTATAGGAATTTATTACAGTATGTACTTATCCATTACCTACCTGTACTATAAATCTTGCTACTTATATTTGAAAAGTGTGTCCACTTTGAGCTAGTCTCTTTGATAAAACAGTCGAAGACACTGTCTAAATGATTTGTAAATGGACATAAAATAATAATTTGTAATGGACTGGGATGTCCCAGAGAATTATTGGGCTCTTTCGATTAAAAGCGTATTTTAAAGAGGTTGTCTGAACACACGACATCATATTTCCAGTTTGAATCAGATTTGAAATAAAAATCCAATAAAAATTGGGAGTTTACATTAAAAAATAAAGTAGAATACAATGGATGGACCACCGTCACCACATTACGAAGAAAGTTTGAACGATGTTCCAACACAACTGGAGCGATTTCAGTCGTCGCCATCGAAAGTGAATGTGCCTTTTTCAACGTTGAATACGTCGTCTTCAGTTCCAAGTCGCGTATTGAAGTTCGGAGTGGACAGAATATTATCCGACGACATACGAAGTGACACAGCTTCCCAAGTGCTTACAACGAGTGTACTAGGACAGGATCACATCACGAACAGCCTTCACCATTTCTACATTTCGAATGGTGAGTAGTAGAGAAGTTAGATGAATGGTATTAGTAAATATTGATTAACTAGCAGGATGTCCGATTTTATTGAATCGCAATGTCTAGAATATGACGTACCGTGTAACCTTTAATTTTTTTCAGAGGATGAAGCCCACATAGGTATGATAACTGTGCGTGGGTAATGAATTGGAAGATGGTGATTGATGAGATGGACCTACAGTTTTAGTTGAGTTCCGAACCACCAAGAAGTGATTTTACAACCTAATTCTACATTTCGAATGGTGAGTAGTAGAGAAGTTAGATGAATGGTATTAGTATGTATTGAAAGATTCCTAACATAATCTTTTTAAACTTACTTGTTATGTGAATTTAATGACTTGCAGTCAAATATTATTTGCAAGTCGTTAAATTCACATAACAAGTTAATATTAACAACGCAGTTCGTCATGGAACAAGAAATCCAGGAACTTTTTAAACTCTTCGAGAACACTCTTCACATAGCATTCAAAGCCGCAGTGGTGTAATCAGTTAGGGTGTTATTTTTAATTATACTTTGACTGAAAGCTACTCCTAAAACATTAAAAACAAAATTGATTTAAAAAAATTGAGGATGGAAAGAGTGGAGCGAGAGAGAGAAAAAAATGAAAAAAGTGAAAGGAAAAAGCTCCTCTCCACATAGTGAACAATTACTAGATACAGCAGCGGGATTTTACAACAGTTTTTCTTCAATTTTATATGTAAATACCCATTTTTATTTTATTTCTAAGCATTTTATGTTTTTTCTTCTAAGCTATGTTTCTACTTGAGAATTTGATGCAATTGGGTTTATTATTAGTCTATTTTGGTTATCAAATTATGGAAAATGAAAGAAAATTGTCTCTCATACACATTCACATCCATTCGAAAAAAATTCATACAATTACAACAAATACAAAAAATATATATAATAAAATAATAGCTACAACACAATCTTTACTGCTCTTCTTTCTGATGATATCCACATAAGTCTCAGATTTGTGCATGGGTAATGAGGTGAATGATTACACAAAATATGACGGGCTGAACTGGAATGGTGCCGGTGTCCGCAGGAGTAGCTTTCAGTCAAAGTATAATTAGAAATAACACCCTAACTGATTACACCACTGCGGCTTTGAATGCTATGTGAAGAGTGTTCTCGAAGAGTTTAAAAAGTTCCTGGATTTCTTGTTCCATGACGAACTGCGTTGTTAATATTAACTTGTTATGTGAATTTAATGACTTGCAGTCGAATATTATTTGAGCTTCATCCTCTGAGCTTCAAATATTATATTATATGGGCTTCATCCTCAAAAAAAAAAAAAAATTGCTTTCAAGTTTGGAAAAAAATTTAATGGTTGATGAAATCAAAGTTAAGGACAATAGTATATACCATGGAATTATAATTAATTCTTACTAACATTATTATGATTATTGTATTATTATCACTATTTTTTCTTCTTTTTCTAGCAATAAGATATTTTGCAACTTCTATTCCTTTTGTTAAAATAAAGTTTTGTTTCAATACGCTTAAGCCTTGAAACTATTGCCAATGTCAAATAAATACATTCCAATGGAGGTGGAATGAAGTTTGAAATGCAATAGGTAGGTAGTAATAATTATTGATAATTTCACAGGAATTAAAATCTAATTTTTGAGATGAGCTTATCCCCTTCCAAGACGGATTTCACATTAACTGAACCACAAATTTCGGCCAGGAAACTACTGCTAGAACCTAATGCTTCATAACAAGTCATAAAAAAGTACTGTATAGACCAAAAACTCATAGCAGAATAAAAGTTTGTACTATTATAAAGTTTGTAAAATATTAGCTTTTTATTGTAAATTTAACGACATGAAGTCAGTTTCAAATTCTGAATATATAATAATTGTACTCATACTTGGTCGAACGTTTTCGAGTTAAAAAGTTTGTAAAATATTATTAGTTTGTCCATCATTATTCAGCGAAACCTTTATCTATGGAACACCCGTGAGTCTTTCCCACTGATTCCATCAGTCTTTGAAATGTCTTGAAAAATTCTACGTCATCATCACAGTGTCTTGAAAATTTAATTTTCATCAGCATAAAAAACAAACGTGCGTTACATCATCAATTACAAGACTACACCACCGTAGTGGTAATCGCAGTGGTGTAAACAGAGTACTTATATTTGACTGATTGCTACTGCTGCGATCACAGGTTCGATTTCGGCCTGGCATATTTTGTGCCATCATACACCTTTTTGTTCACAAACAAGTCTCAGATTAATGTAAGCATCATCCGCGGTTCTACGGGGGAGGGGGGAGGGGCTTTCGGACTGAACCTCCAAAACGTTCCTTGGAAGAGTGTACATTTTTTACCAATATAATCAGTTTGAAGCTCGTAAAATATTCATTAGCAAGAATTACCTAATTCCACTACTAAGTCTTCAATTGTATGACATCCATTAACATTTTAATACTGTACATTGTCTTAGTAACATTTAAATTGCCTGCAACCAATCAACTCAGTGTTTATATTTTTGTACTGGCTAAATAGAAAAAGTAGTGCAACATAAAATTGCAGTAATTGAATCACGACAGTACCAACACTTTTTTAATGAAAAGTAATGAGGAACTACATTAACATATCAACCAATATTTTTTTTAACATGCTATCACAGTGGTCGGCGAACCAGTGATCACCAGCTACTGATATAGGTTATATCGTGGAAAAATTCCAGACACAACGGTTGCATTGGGTTTACTTATATATATAATATGGATCTAATAGCATTTTAACAGATTTCTCAGAGATTATATAAAAATTTTCTGGGGGAGTAACTTTAGATCCCATATTTCTAAAAGAGGAAAACTAATCGTCAGATAAAATTTTAGAAAACGATCTCTTTTTACAGTGTGGAATTCACACAAAGTTTATCTATTAAAACTAGATGAAACATTAGTTGATTGAAAAATTTGTAACTAATTAAAGCTCCTACATTGATCTTCATTCTTAAAAATTGAATATTATGACCTTAATACTGGAATAATACTATGTTCCTTGACAAACTGCTGAACACACCAGATTCAGTCATAATTCAATCAAAATTTTCCAATATACTTTAAATTTAAATTAATGCTATCGCTGATATGGTTCAAAGCACTAGTAAAGCTATTTTTTTGTTTCCCAATAATATGAATAGTTATCGTTCCGGTATGATTGATAATGAAACAATTCCAGTAGCCGAGAAAATGATCGAGCTCATGAAAAAGGAACAAAAAAGAAGAGATGAATGGGGATAAGACAGACACGTTGAAAAGACGAGCAGGAAAACAGCGGGGTGCTGTTTTCAAAATACGCTAACACTGTTTAGTCTCTAGTACACAGTTTACATCATTGTGGTTATTAATCACATCCCTTCTAAAAGCAAACTAGACACATATCTTCTTTGATCTTCGATACAAACTAACACTACATGGTAAAAGCACATATGGAATAAAAGGAATAAACCTTATGATACTGGAACTTCATTCAGGACCTATGAGTATGTGTATGTTTATCGTCATTATCCCTCGTTTTAAACTATTTTAAGTGTTTTTATTGCTTCTCCTTTTTCAAAGGTTACCGGATACTAAAAGTTTACAATTGCCGACATTTTCCTATCAACAAAAAGGCGCGAAGACAGATTTACAATGGTTGTTCTTCCACTCAAATCGCCTCCTTAGGCGGTTGTGATAATATCGATCTAAAGCGCGCGCCATTTCTTCCTTGTCTGCTTTGCAAAGATATCAATATTGAAAGAGTAAATGCAGGTAACGAGATTTATTACTATTTCTGTTTTCACAATCAAACTGCGCAGGGATCAAAGTGGATTAAGGCCGTTGGAGATTGTTTTCTTTTCATGAATTTGTTTTCAGATTGTTCCTACAATCAAAAATATAATTTTTCTGTAGATTACGTCGATACGTAGATTCGCATATGGACACGTTTGGTCACCCGTTTTTTACTTGTTTATCATTGTTGTTTCGTATTGGTAGGCTAGTTATTTGTTCCGAATGGGCGTGTCTAGCGTCAGCCAATGACAGACCTCCAATGACCGAATAGGATTTCGACCTATGAGAGGCTCCTTTTTTTGTAGATTACGTCTTGGTGACTCCAGTTCAGGAGTATAAGACAAGTTAGATCAACAATCATACAATCTTACACACTAGTAACCATAATTACTATACCAATTAGTTAAGGAAATGCTTAATTTTGATGTTAAAGGAACTCTTGTACACTATAAAAAGCTTTATCAACTAAATATTTTTTCAATTGTTTTTTAATAATTCTATATTTTCAAGACTAAAAACAGCGGTAGCATGTTGTAGAATTTCCTACCAATATAACTTGGTTTTTGTTTGAATAAGGGTTTTTCTACTATTGTGACTCACCAAGTGATAATCTCCTCGGCTTCTTGTATTATAATCATGTACGTCAAGATTTTGGTTAATATCACTCTTTTTTACATACAAAATAGCTTCATACACATGTAAGCCGGGTACAGTTAGGAGACCAAGTCTCTTGAACAACGGACTACATGAATCTAATCTATTTACTCTTTCCATACACCTAACAGCTTTTTTTGGATCTTAAACACCCTATCAAGGTTTTGCTTTGATGAATTACTCCATACTAAGATAGCATACCTAATATGTGACAGTAAGAGCCCATGGTAAGCTATAAAAAGTAACTTTCTGTCATTTAATCTAGCAAGCTGTCGCAGGACAAATAACCCAGATGAAATTTTACAACATATTTTCTCAATGTATGGAGCCCAGGTCAATCGTCTATCCAACAGAACTCCTAGAAATGCAATGTTTTCTTCCTGGTCTAGTTGATTATAGTCTACAAACACGTTCATAACCCTATCTTCATTTGAATTATGTATGTTTTTGAATTGAAGGTATTGGCACTTTTTACTATTTATTGTTAATTTCAACTGATTTAAGAATTGGACAATGGACTGCACACCTATATGGGCACTTATTTCTAAATTATCTAGAACGGAATTGCTGAATACTAATTGCTGAAATAAACTAATAGCTTCTATAAATTGGTGGAGAGACTCTGGTGGTAGTTTCATCTCACCCTTTAAGCCATGCTGTGGAATACATAATGCTCCTATTCGGTGGGTTCTGAATAGTAACATGACGATAATCCTAAGCTCCTAATTAGTTCCAAGGCTGTGCGCAGGGTTTTTGGTCATAATTTTTTTCAAAGTTTCTTGTATTGAATGTTATTAGGGCTTTGAAATCTTATGTGAGGAAAATGTTTCTTCTTCAATTATTTTGTGAAATATAGGGTTTCAAAGTTGAAAATTTTCGGTTTCTGGGGGCAATTGATCTCACTTGAGTGATTTTGAACTTTTGATCAATTTTTTCATCTAAAAGACACATTTAGGAATAAAATGCCATATTTTTTACTCCAATCAAGCAATTCGTTTTTTCAAGGTAGATTTTTAAAATCTATCAAAAATTTCAATTTTTTCAAAAATTATCCAGTTGAAATCTACCAGTTATATTGAAATAAAAAATTATTCCTCAATGTGTCTTTTAGGTATGGAAAATTTATCAAAAGTTCAGAATCACTCATAGGTGAGATCAATTGCCCCCAAAAACGAAAAATTTCAATTTTGAACCCCCATATTTCACAAAATAATTGAAGAAAAAACATTTTCCTCACAGCAAAAGATAGCATTTCAAAGCCCCAATAATATTCAATACAAGAAAAAGCATTTATTAACCCTACGCACAGCCTTAATAAATCATATAACGTGAAGTCCTAGCTGCTCGATCACCCATCCAAGCGCAGCACCTATTATATTGAAATAATAGCAGATCCTTCTGAATTACATGCAGTAAAATAGACTGCAATGGAATTATAGTACTTTTTACGATCTATTCTTCTTTTATCCTCCTTTTTTCACCCAATAATACTCCTGCCATTTATTTCCTCTCTTCACTCCCTTTTTTCTCTTCCCGAATCCTTCTTTCCCTACTATTCTCTCATTTCCTCTTCCATTAATTCTTCTCTTCTCCTTACCACAATATTCCATCTTCAACCAGTTTTCTCCTATCTCCTTTAACTTCCTCTTTTTCTGATTTCTCCCTCTTTATCCCGTTATTCTTATTTGGTTGTTAATCTTTTATGGTAAATGTGTCTCAATTTTTTTTTAAATTTTCAGCGGTGTTTCCATTTTTTAAGACGCTTCTCTTTGCTAACGCTTAAACATCTTAATCTCTATCAAACTCATAAAATGGATTTAATACTTCTATTAAACTATTATTCTAAAATAGTGTTTATAGGCTGTATAATTTGAAAATTTTTTGAAGCATTGAATGGGAATGTCAAAGTTATCTAACTAATTTTAACTGATGTTGAAGATCCACCTTGTTTCCACTAATATATAATAAAAACTTGAAATACACTTTCAAGTGGAAATTATGACTCACGTTATGGCGTGACCGCCGTTTCACTCTGATATTAAGAGCATTGTCGGACGACCCACAGTACACTAAGTGTACTTAACATCAGAGTGAAACGGCCGTCACGCCATAACGTGAGTCATAATTTCCACTTAAAAGTGTTTTTTAAAGTTTTTATTACTTATAGCTATTGCGATAAATGATTGATAATTGCGATTATTGATAGATTGATGAATTATATAGTAGAAACAAGTAATAATAGGGAATATTTTTCTATTTTTCAGACATAGCACCACCAAGAGGACTACTTTCCCCACCCAGTGTTGTACCATCCACGTCACCCCCATGCTCAGGCTGTGTTAGCTCCATTCTGAGGTGTTGCAGACTGCACATGGGTGAAATTCCGCACACAATTGCCTACAGACCATCTATGTACACGGCCAGATGTTCATTGCTACACAATCCTAAGCCAGTCAGGCCATACACGAGTTGTGAGTAGAAAAATTTATTGAGTTTTCAAATGATAAATTGAGAAGTACACAGAACAAAATTTAAATGTGACAGCCGAAAGATTTCATAAATGTAAGCAAATAATATTTTTTTTTATGAATTCAGTGCCGTGATTTAACCTAAAAAGTTTAATTATTATACAGCTTGTAATGGAAAAAGAAATACAACACTGAACAATTAGTTTGGAAAATGTCAGCAAGTCAACATTGAAAAACAATTAAACTTTGTCACTGTAGTGGACGTTATGGTTAGAGAAATAGCAACGTAATACCGAAAAAATATTTTTTTTCTGATCAAATTTTAAGAATAGTCTATATTTATGTTGAGATAATACATTAGACTAAACATCACATTCATTAATCTTTTCCAAGACTAATATAATACAGAGTCATCGAAAAAAATACCCGTATTTACAAAAATCACTACTCCGACTAGAATGAACATAAAGAATAGCTCATGGTCTTAAAATAAGGTAAGGGTTGAGAGTTTTTTATATACCTAAATAAGTTTTGATATGTGCTGCATTACTTGTATGGCAAACATGGAGTCGATAGTCTATTTCGCACCACGTACGGTGGAGCATTTCTGGAGTTACAGTTGCCATAGCATCCTCTCTGAGATGCACTACGTCACGAACCCTTTCACCATTAACAATGTTCTTAATGTATCACCACAAGAAGAAGTCCATCGGAGTGAGGTCTGGGCTTCTTGGCGGCCAAGGAATTGGGCCACCCCTACCAATCCAACTATTCGGAAATTTGGCATCAAGTGTGTAGGTTAATTTTATAATGCGGCGGCGCCCCATCTTGCATTAAAATGAATTTTTAGTGCAACAAAAACTCCCAACCTTTAAAATTGTTTCAAGACCTTAAGCAATTCCTGGATTTCTTGTTCCATGACAAACTGCGTTGTTAATTCGGCCTACAGAGTAAGTAAATCCTACTTATTCTTAATGAAAATTTGACTGCAAGTCGTTGAGTTCGCTTGGAAGGTTGACCTTAAGCAATTCTACTTGTTCATTCTAGTCGGAGTATTGATTATTTTAAATACGTGTATTATTTTTCGATGGCTTTGTATATATAGTAATAAGTAAAGTTTTGTAACATTTTGACGTGCCACTGTTTGTGGAGCATGATTTCAAATGTTTGAGACGAATAATAAATACAAATACAAATATATAAATTCAGAAAAAGCTTTGAAATATAATACTGCTCAATAAATTGATGAATACCACAGAAGATAGATATAAAAATAAAATATAACTCTTCTGAGGTTATACTATCAAGCTGTTATGTAATAACTTCCTCCACTTTCCAAATCATATATTTTAACTTTTCATGTGAAATTTAACGACTTGCAGTCAAATGACTGCAAGTCGTTAAATTTCACATGAAAAGTTAATATTAACAACGCAGTTCGTCATGGAACAAGAAATCCAGGAATCATATATTTTCTTTTTCTCTAAGAACTGTTTTTCATCCCTGTATTTCGAAAGTTCAATATTCACCTTATCAAGCGCATTTTCCTCTAGCTATTTATATATTTTCACATTTTCCAATACCGTAGGCTTTCTCTTATCATTTCTTAGTATCTCATCTAATTATCAATTTATTATAAACATTTACTATTTTATTTTTATGAATTTTGAAATAAATATTGTATCACTCTTTATGGAATGTGCTGTGAGCTTCACTAAGTAAATAAATGGATAAATTATCACAATAATAAGATAATATGTAAATTAATTATGTTACATACCAGTAAAGACGCTCGTTTCTGTCCGTAGATCCTCTGAGTGTTATCAATCGTAATTTCTTGTACTTGTCGATTCGTTCCATTACCTAAAGAACAATATTAAGCTTGTTACGACTCGAAAAAATCAAAACATCGTTATTGAAAAGCATAATGTACTGTATTACAGACATTACCCATTAAACAATGTAGAGTAGGCCTCCAGCAAGCAAACACATTGCAATTAGATATTCCAAACATAATTCAATACCTCAGTTTTTTTTTGTTCCATCAAATAGGCCAAGATTGAATATGCTTTTCGCGTAGGATAGAATAAACACTGTTCACCATGCACATTGCTTCATTCAGAGAACTTTACGACTTTTCAATAGATTAAATCCAATTCTAGACCCATTCTCTAATAATATGGACAATTTTAGTAGAAAAGGTTTTCAAGCTCTGGAATTTTAGATGTTAACATCGTTTTGCAGACCATAAATTAAAATAAATTGAACTTTCTTCTTTCCACTAGAACTATATCTACCTTCTATTTTATTTCTAGCTATTCTATTCTTTCTTTGTTTTGGGTTATTTTTCTTTATACTGTTCATGCCGCTTTCTAACTGTATCTTTTTTGACTTTGTTAGCACAGCGGTTGAGCTTTTGTTTTGTGATTCCTTGTTTATTTGAGACAATCTGTTATTGTATTCAGAAAAGTTTCAGTGATGTTTGTTATGGCTCTAAGCTGTATGCCTCTATTATTTGTAATTTTTATGCATGTATTTGAAATAAATAAATTATTGTGATTTAGGTCATGAATTGAACACGTTGAAAAATTAACATCTATTTCGAAAAAAGTAGAAAATCGAAAGAATTTGATTTGAATTTGCACCTTGGTAAATCAGATAAGATAAGTCGGCTCTGGTAGCGCAGTTGGTTGGAGCGCTTGTATGTGATAAGATAAGGGGCCTTGGATGGCTTTGTTTCCTACAGCCTTGGGTTCGAATCTCATTCAGCTATGGATGTTTTTCATCATTCACCTCATTACCCACGCACAAGTCTTCAGACTCATGTGGGCATCATCCGCAATAAAAAATAACTTATTTCCAACTTCATTTGCAGTCTTGTATGAATTGAACAGTCTGCTATAGAAATATTGAAGTGATTAATGAATCTAATCCATTGGGAACTTGACAATTTTTTTGTATTTTACTTTTTCAGTAATTTTTGAAGGAGAATTTCCACCAACCAATCTATGCATAAGCGGAAATAATGGTAGCACAACTGCTGGTACCTGTAGTTCGGCAAATAGCATGAGCAAACGGAAACGAAGTTGGTCCCGAGCGGTGTTCTCCAATTTACAGAGAAAAGGCCTCGAAAAACGATTTCAAATTCAAAAGTACATCACGAAACCAGATCGACGTCAGTTGGCTGCCACTTTGGGACTCACAGACGCTCAGGTAGAATTTTTTCAAGATAAAAATTATTCGATTCAGACCACTAGGCCCCAAAAGTAGTAATTACTTTGATGTTGATCGTATCAGCCTTATGTTTTCTTGAGCGGTATTTTACTTATGACGTTTAATGCCCAAGCTACATGTTCACAAGCCACCACTGGATCACTCACCCGGTGGTTAGGAGCCCACCTGGAGCTGTCGGTCCAACATTCATAACATCATTCTATAATCATCAACTTTTTATTGCAAATTCAACGAATTGTAGTCAATTTTAATTGTGAACAAATAATATTTCTACTCACTTTTGGCCAAACGTTTTCGAGTCATGGAGTCTCGCCTTGAAGATGAGTCTCCATGACTCAATAATGTTTGACCAAAAGTGAGTAGAAATATTATAATAATATGCACGTCATTGTACCCACCCACAAGTCTCAAACTCACGTAATCTCTATCAGCAAAGAAAAAATAACTATTCCGAAAGTGTTTTGTAATAAAGAAATTTATACTTCTCAAGCTACCGTACATAAAGTAAGCTTATTTATTACATAGAACCCTCTTTGAAAAGTTACTACGTATTTTGTTAGAGGTTGATCTTACTTATTTTTACTCATCACGAATTATGCTGATGCTCGATTAACTTAGGACGCTTGCACAGTGGAGCATCCAATACTCGATGATAATCACCATTGTTAAATCAAAGACATGCTATGTAATGGAGGTATTCACGCTGCTCTATCTGTCATACACTATTCCAGAGCATGAGTTTGATTTTTCGATGGTGATTATCAGAGTATTGGATGCTAGATAGTACCTATTTAGTATGAATATACTGTATATTCCATAGCATTGATTTTGCGATAGTGATTAACACCAAGTTTTGGATGCTCTACTGGACCCTAATCTACGGTACCGGTACTACTTTTAAGGCTGTGCGCAGGGTTTTTGGTCATATTGTTTTTCGAAGTTCTTTTGTTGAGTACTATTAGGGTTTTGAAATGTTATCTTTTGCTGTGAGGAAATTTTTGTTTCTTCAATTATTTTGTGAAATATAGGGGTTCAATGTTGAAATTTTTCGGTTTTGGGGGGCAATTCATCTCACCTATGTGAGATTTTAAACTTTTGATAAATTTTCCATAAGTAAAAGACACCTAGAAAATAAAACTACTTTTTTATTTCAATCTAACAAATAGGCCTATTTTTTGAAAAATTGAAATTTTCTAGATTTAAAAAAATGTACTTTGAAAAAAAATGATTGCTTGATTGGATTAAAACTAAGTCATTTTATTTTCTATGTGCCTTTTAGTTATGGAAAATTTATCAGAAGTTTAAAATCACTCACCTATGAGAGATTTTAAACATTTGATAAATTTTCCATAAGTAAAAGACACCTAGAAAATAAAAAGACTTTTCTAAATGATTTTTTATTTCAATCTAACAAATAGGCCTATTTTTTGAAAAATTGAAATTTTCTAGATTTAAAAAATGAATTTTGAAAAAAATAATTGCTTGAGTGGATTAAAACTAGTATGTCATTTTATTTTCTAGGTGTCTTCTAGTTATGGAAAATTTATCAGAAGTTTAATATCACTCTTAGACGAGATCTTTTGCCCCAAAACAGAAAAATTTGAACTTTCAGCCTCCATATTCTACAAAATAATTGATGAAAAAACTTTTTCCCATAGCAATAGATAACACTTCAAGGCTCTGATAACCTGAAAAACTTGGGGGAAAAATGACGAACAAAAACCTTAACAGCCTTAACACAACTATTTTATTTATTGTTGAACTATATAGGGAATTAAATAGAAAGAACTAAATCAGCTGGACAGGAGATCTGTATAGTTCTCCAGTGGAAGTAATAAATTTGTCAATTGATGGTGCTTGAACAGTGGAGCATCTCGATGATAATCACAATCGCAAAATAAAATAATTCTGAAGAATAGTGTATTAAGAACAGTGTATATGGGAGTAGTGTGAATACCACCATTCCACAGCATGTGTTTGATTTTTCAATGGTGATTATCATCCATTATTGGATGCACAAATGTTCCAGCATTCTAACTCTCCAATTGCTTCAAAAGTAAGGCTTGCTGTCGATTTAATTCAGTTAGTATTCGCCAACATTAATATCAATAACATAATAGTAGTTTATGCAACGATTTTATTTTGACCCTTATTAAGGCATGAGTTAGATGTAAGTTATAACACGAGCGAATGCGAGTGTTATAAATATCTCACAAGTGCTTTAATGGCCAAATAAAATCGTTGCATACACTATTTTATCTACGACCACTAGTATAAATTTAATTAAAACAATTTCATTTTACCTGTGACTGTCAGAGATACCTAACCTCTCATCTCAAATACGAGAAGTTATAGTAGATTGTTAGGTTAAAGCAGCTGGTGTAGCAGTTTGATCAAATCAGCTGATAGTTTCACAATATTGAATTACGATATTGATTCCATCAAAAATGCTTCTGATTGGTCCAGAACCCGTGTTATAATGTAGAACCTGTACTATAATGAGCTCATTATGCAACGGGTTTCAAAAAGCATTTCGAAAAGACAGCTGTATGGCATCAATTGTGAAACTGTAATGTATACATTATGACATGGTCGTAGATAAAAATACATTAGATTTCAAGATGATAATCACCTATACAACATTAAACACATGCTATGAAATGTTGCTATCGGATGCTCACCATAAAAAATTGTTCTTTACATCAGATTTCATATCAGGCTCAAAGTTGAATTTTTTTTTTTTAAATTGCTTTAGGTGAAGGTGTGGTTCCAGAATAGACGTATGAAGTGGCGTCATAGCAAGGAACTGAAGTATCATAGTCAGTGTGGTAGTTCAGCAAGTATAGCCAAACTGACACCGACCACCGATATAACTAAGTGACATCAATTCAATATTTCTGTGAATATTCTAATACAAGTAAGATAATAAATAATTTATATTGCAGTGTTTTTTTGCCTCTCAAACGCCAATTGAATGAAAAGTAGGCCTATTAAGGCACTAATTCACGATATAAGTAATTTATTAATACAAAAAGAAGGCATGGCCTAAAGTGAAATGACTGGCGGCGCATGCGCATTGGCCGTCAAAGTTAGACTATATACTAGATATTATAAGCTTATTTATTAACAACCATTCATAATCATAACTCTTAGTTTTGCCAGTTGGCAGGATTTCAAAACATTTGTTTGTTCTACATTTGAAATTGATATGTGTAAGTTAATCACACTCACCTTATGTCTTCAGCTTGAGGATACCCAGGAACAATACTCACTTGCCTTCAGCCATCCTGAATAGAAACAAATTTGATATTATGGATGGAATAATGCTTTCATTAACTGATGAAAATTGAACTACAATAACTAAAATGTAACTAAATTTATGATCTCTCGATTTATTAGAGTTCTACACATTGTAACATCCAATATTTGATCACCAACGGAAAATCAAACACAAAGTAACCATCAAGTATTAGATTCTCCTAGAGGCAAGAAAAAATTCTCAGAATGATTGGATTCTTAGAAAATCTGAAACGCTAAAATGAAAAATATTTTCTTCAATTCGAAGAGCCATGAGTTTAACATGCACAATCAATCAATCAATCAATCAATCAATCAATCAATTTTATTGAAAATAAATCATTATTACAATTTCGGGTCCTGCTAAACCCGCAGGTTTTTCAGCATGTGCCCATTCAATGCATATTAAATTTTACAAATAAATAATATTATTAAACCAAACAAATTTTTACAAACAATTTGCATGCAAATAGTGAAAAAAATAGAATAAAAAGCAAAAAGAGAAAAAGAAGATTACAACTAAAAATCAAATAATAACATTTTACCATTAAGAAATTATATTAATTAAGAAAAAATAAAAGATGAAATGAAATGAAAATTTTTCTACAATAAAATTAAAAAAAAAATAATTAATATCAGTCGTATGGGCTTATACAAATAAGCAATTGGTGATTACATAGAAACCTAGATAATTGATGGTATACAGGGTGTCTCTGAACTCTCTACCGACCTTTTCAGGTATTATTCCTGGACCATAAGTTAAATAAAAGGAACCAGCGACATTGTTATTAAAAAGATTTATTTGATACACACACCGGCATAGTAACAACACAAGAAACAGAATGAGAACAAGAGATTTTAATTACTAGAGCTTAATATATACTATCTATAATGTTGAGTCAGCTACAATGAATAACAATGGATATATAACTATAGACAAGCCAAAATATCAATTCCAAATTTCAAAAACTCAAAAGTTACTCGTATAGTCGCCATTTTGTTTTTTTCACATAGGAAATTTTAATTCGAGAATGGCAGTTATAATTAAATGAAATTTGGTATTTAGCTTTATTACCTAAAGATCTAATTACAGGAAAAAAAATATTTTTACAATCATTATTTTCAAAATGGCGGCTGCCTAAAAATTTCAAACGTAAATATCTTAAAAACCGTTCATAATAAAAAATTACATTTATTACGTTTTATTTAGAGAATTTAATTGCAAATCTAATGACACCAAATTTACGGAAATTGGTTTATAAATAACAGAGAAAATCTATTTTTAAGATATTGCATTCTTGTCAATATCAACTGTTATCAAGTGACATCGCTGCTAGTGAGCCACGTCTGGTTAAAAGAATGGATTTTCTCCATTATTTACGAATAAAACATAATAACTTGTAAAACATAATAAATGTATTTTTTTATTATGAGCGGTTTCTAAGATATTTACGTTTGAAATTTTTAGGCAGCCGCCATTTTGGAAATAATGATTGTAAAAAAATATTTTTTACCTGTAATTATATCTTTAGGTAATAAAGCTAAATACCAAATTTCATTTAATTATAACTAGCTGTTCTCAAATTAAAATTTCCTATGTGAAAAAAAACAAAATGGTGGCTATAAGAGTAACTTTTGAGTTTTCGAAATTTGGAATATGATATTTTGGCTTGTCTATGGTCCAGGAATAATACCTGAAAAGGTCGGTAGAGAGTTCAGAGACACCCTGTATAGTATGATCAGTAACATACGTACAAGAAACACTAACATACTCAGCTAAAATTTTGAAGACAGAAAATTAGTTGTCCTGATTAGTACAACACAAATTAGGGAATATAAAATGTAACAGAAGTTACGGGCCAAAGAGAGCATACTGGGATACAAATCTAGAAATTCCAAGGAAACTTTCGCAGTGGAGCATCTAATACTCAAGGATAATCACCATCACAATATCAAACACATGCTGTATAATGGAGGTATTCACAATGCTCTAATCTGTCATACACCATTTCGCAGCATGTGTTTAATTTTGCAATGGTGATTATCCTTGAGCATAGGATGCCGCACTGTGCAACCACCCTTAGTAGTATGGAATATATTCCTTGCAAACTTCAAATTTGCTCTGAATTTAGTTGTTTTAAAAGATTGAAACTATTTTTGACAACATCGTATTTTATGGCAGAAGTTTTATTATTATTGATCTTATATCATGCCAAACCTGGACAAAATTCTTTGCCGAAACCAGTATTCAAGCAGAGAATTCTTTAATTTTTTAGCCACATGATGCAATTCCCATTCCAAATAAAAATAAGACCAATATACTAGGAAATTACTGAATTAGTATGTAGTATACATCATTCAAACCTTAACTCAATATTAAAAGGAGTCTTTGTTAATTAATAGAGTTTGAGAAAAACTATGTTAAGGATGACGCAAATTTTAACATGGCCATTCTATGCCAAAGCTGGCTTGGAATACAAGATGCTATAGATTAAGCTGAGACATAGAGAAGCCAGGTTATTATTAGCATTATCTTAAGCCGCGTCTCCACCAACCAAACATGTATGCTGAACATTGTTGGCAAATACAAAAACGGGCAAACATTAAACATATGGGTCACCGAACATGTTCGTGAGTTCAATTGAAATGTTCGATCTGTGAGCAAACAGTGACGACCAACATAAGGTTCCTGCCACTAACCCCACCACACCGATCATAATGTTCGAGAAGGCGTCCACACCAAACCAACTCCAAAAAATGTTTGGCAACATCAGCTGATTCCAGCGAACACTGTTCGTTGAGCATGTTCGGTTGGTGGAGACACAGCTTTAGCTTGGATTTTCTCCAACACTATTATATTCTAATCATACATTTTGTTAGAACTCAAACAAAAAAATCCCATTAAAAAAGAAAATTCACGTTTTTTGTAATGATTTATTTTTCAGTCTCACATTTATTACAGACATTGACTCACATTAAGGCGGTTTCTTTGTATTATTTTGAGATGTTAGAAACAGTGAATAATGATGAATTTTGTCTTGGTAACACTTACATAAATGTAGCCCTAATGTATTATAAAGCTTACATCGGCTAAACCGATATCGTATCACATCAATAAATATTCATCAAGGAATCTGTAGAGTTTCGTTACTAATGAAACAGATCTTTAGGGACATGTTACTTGAAAAAGTCTGTTGTTAAAGAATGAAAGTTTTTATGAAAAGCATTTTGAGGAATGTAATGTTGATAGATGTTCATATCCTGTAAAGCTGGGCATTCACGTTCCGATTTTCAGTACCACTTGCAGTCCAACCTCCAAGGTTGGATCCGAAAACGGAATGTGAATGGGCTTGTTGGATAGTTGGATTTGTAGATGGACGACTTCTGACTGTCAACGGTGTTGGAGCATGTGTGGGGGGGGGGTCGGATCAAAGTCATCCAACTTATCTCAGTCAGTGCTTGACCTTCAGGCAACATTGGGCAACTTTGGTTACATTTTTCGGCTCCAGAGCGATGCTCACAGCTGATTAGGAATAAAGTTAGATTGCAAGTAGGAGCATGAGTGGAGTCGACTATCCATCTAGCAGTACTGCAAGTCGTACTACAAGTTGGAACATGAATACCCAGCTTAACTTGTATGGCACATAACTATTATGGGAGTTGAAGGGTTTCAAATGAAATTTTGTAACATCCTAAGATTTGTATAGACCAGACATATTGTAAGACTCAAGGTTTTGCAAGAGAAGTATCTTATTACATTGAATTTTGGAAGACAGACATATCCTAGAATCTGTTTGAGGAATAATTATTGTGTAGTAGAATGGCACAAACATTTGAAATGATTAGAAAAAGAATGGGAGCTCAATGGTATAGTAAAAGCAGTATAAATTGAAGGGCAATAGGGAAGAACCTCTACCCTCTTTTTCTTTCCTATTACCCTTTTGCTCCACCCTTTTCCTTCCTATAACCCTATATGGCATGTGACTACGTAAGATGCGTAAATAGGGTAAAAGAGGTCATAAAGAAGAGCATATCAGAGCAAACATGAAGAATGATAATCGACAATATGATCGATTCATTTTCATAATGAAAAATAAGACGAAATTGTCACAACCACATTTATTAAAACTTCGAGAAACTAGTTTCGGTTGTTACACCATTATCAATCTCAATCAAACTGAAAAACTGAAGTACAGAGAAGCCTTATATATACTATACATGAAATGATACTATTGGCTAAGAGGGAAAGAGGCTGACCTTAATCGGACGTTGTGATTGGTTGTCAAGTCACGCCCCCTGGTGGGAGGAGTAACAAGCAAAAATACGAGTCAAATCAATAACTAAACAATGTGAACATCAAGAAAGTAACAAAAAATTTGTAATAAGGCTAGAATTTAATCAAATTAAAATTAAAAATTCTTTTAAAAATTAGAAGCTCACTGAAATGCAATCAAGGTCAACTGAGAAATACACATAAGAATTGCTTTTTTAAAAATAGGCTGGAATTATAATGAAACCAAGTTAGTTGTATTGAATTGGTTAAAATAAATTTGGTCATTTAAATTAGTTATGGAATCGTTTTTTACCAACTTAGTTATCTCCAAAGCTTCTAAAATGTCCAATTGTCTGCCTTTGCCAATCAAATGCAGAAATTCAACATTTTCTTCAGCCTTGAACTTGTGTCCATTATTAATGAGATGTTCTGCAAAATTTGAATCTCCTTTTTGGGTTTTCCAATCCCTGATATGTTCATTTACTCTACATTTGAAACTTCTACCAGTCTGACCCACATAACAAGCATTACAATCACCGCAATTCAATTTATAAACCCCACTTTTATCCCAGATATCAATTTTGTCTTTACTACACCCAAATAAGCTCTTTAAAATTGGTTTGGTTTGAAAAGCTACATCAAAACCGTTCTTTTTCAGTTGTTTTCCTAATTTATCAGAAACTGGGCCAAGGTAAGGCACCGTTATCCATGACCTTTCCCCAGTTTCCGTTACAGCAATGCTAGTACTTACTGCTAGTCTCCTATTTATTTTATTTAACATTTTATTGACAATGATTTCCTCATATCCATTTGTAATAGCTATCTGTTTAATCGTACTAATCTCTTTTTCAAAGTGATGATTGCTCATTGGAATGGTTAAAGCTCTATAAATCATACTATTGAAGGCTGCAAGTTTGTGTGATATTGGGTGACATGAGTGATGAGGTATGATTACATCGGTATGAGTTACTTTTCTAAAAATAGAGAAATTGTGGGTTCCTGTGCTATGGTCAATTCTTAAATCTAGAAAATTTAAAACACTATTCTCTTCTAACTCTATGGTGAATTTAATCTTATGGTGTGAACGATTCAAATAGCTAAGGAAATTATCTAATTGTCTATTACTACCCTTCCACAAACAAATAATATCATCTACATATCTGTACCAATAAGCAATCCTATTCTTAAAATTATTATTTTCAAAAATTCTATGTTCAAGGCTATCCATAAATAATTCAGCTAGTAGTGGTGAAAGGGGTGAACCCATCGCTAACCCATCTTTCTGTTCATAAAATTTATTGTCAAACTTGAAATAGTTATATTCAGTACATAACTTCATCAATCCTAACAGCTCAGTTCTAATAATAGGATCATTAATTGTAGTTTCCATGATCTCTTCAGCTCTGTTAAGACTTTCTTCAATTGGTATATTTGTAAAGAGATTAGTTACATCAAAAGAAACAAGTTTATAAGATGAATGAACAGGAATATTTTTACAAATATACCAATTGAAGAAAGTCTTAACAGAGCTGAAGAGATCATGGAAACTACAATTAATGATCCTATTATTAGAACTGAGCTGTTAGGATTGATGAAGTTATGTACTGAATATAACTATTTCAAGTTTGACAATAAATTTTATGAACAGAAAGATGGGTTAGCGATGGGTTCACCCCTTTCACCACTACTAGCTGAATTATTTATGGATAGCCTTGAACATAGAATTTTTGAAAATAATAATTTTAAGAATAGGATTGCTTATTGGTACAGATATGTAGATGATATTATTTGTTTGTGGAAGGGTAGTAATAGACAATTAGATAATTTCCTTAGCTATTTGAATCGTTCACACCATAAGATTAAATTCACCATAGAGTTAGAAGAGAATAGTGTTTTAAATTTTCTAGATTTAAGAATTGACCATAGCACAGGAACCCACAATTTCTCTATTTTTAGAAAAGTAACTCATACCGATGTAATCATACCTCATCACTCATGTCACCCAATATCACACAAACTTGCAGCCTTCAATAGTATGATTTATAGAGCTTTAACCATTCCAATGAGCAATCATCACTTTGAAAAAGAGATTAGTACGATTAAACAGATAGCTATTACAAATGGATATGAGGAAATCATTGTCAATAAAATGTTAAATAAAATAAATAGGAGACTAGCAGTAAGTACTAGCATTGCTGTAACGGAAACTGGGGAAAGGTCATGGATAACGGTGCCTTACCTTGGCCCAGTTTCTGATAAATTAGGAAAACAACTGAAAAAGAACGGTTTTGATGTAGCTTTTCAAACCAAACCAATTTTAAAGAGCTTATTTGGGTGTAGTAAAGACAAAATTGATATCTGGGATAAAAGTGGGGTTTATAAATTGAATTGCGGTGATTGTAATGCTTGTTATGTGGGTCAGACTGGTAGAAGTTTCAAATGTAGAGTAAATGAACATATCAGGGATTGGAAAACCCAAAAAGGAGATTCAAATTTTGCAGAACATCTCATTAATAATGGACACAAGTTCAAGGCTGAAGAAAATGTTGAATTTCTGCATTTGATTGGCAAAGGCAGACAATTGGACATTTTAGAAGCTTTGGAGATAACTAAGTTGGTAAAAAACGATTCCATAACTAATTTAAATGACCAAATTTATTTTAACCAATTCAATACAACTAACTTGGTTTCATTATAATTCCAGCCTATTTTTAAAAAAGCAATTCTTATGTGTATTTCTCAGTTGACCTTGATTGCATTTCAGTGAGCTTCTAATTTTTAAAAGAATTTTTAATTTTAATTTGATTAAATTCTAGCCTTATTACAAATTTTTTGTTACTTTCTTGATGTTCACATTGTTTAGTTATTGATTTGACTCGTATTTTTGCTTGTTACTCCTCCCACCAGGGGGCGTGACTTGACAACCAATCACAACGTCCGATTAAGGTCAGCCTCTTTCCCTCTTAGCCAATAGTATCATTTCATGTATAGTATATATAAGGCTTCTCTGTACTTCAGTTTTTCAGTTTGATTGAGATTGATAATGGTGTAACAACCGAAACTAGTTTCTCGAAGTTTTAATAAATGTGGTTGTGACAATTTCGTCTTATTTTTCATTATGGATACCTTCCACAATATCACCTTCGCCATTACTAAGAAAGATTCATTTTCAATTAACAATGATTATTACATCCTGAAATGGCACAGACATTTGAAATAAATGACAGAAAATTCTTTCTTTCTTTTTCTTTTTTTCAGAGGATGAAGCCCACACAGGTCTGACACCTATGTGTGGGTAATGAATTGGATGATGGTGATTGATGAGTTGGACCTACAGTTTTAGGTTTGGAACCAGTGATTTTACAGCCGAGAACAGGGTCTTTTTTGCTGGCCAATCCAGTCACCCTTACAAAGATGACCCAGGAGTTTTGCAGATTATCTCTGATTGAGCAGATACCTGCTACGGCACTCGGCTATCACTTCAACTCCCATAATAGTTATGTGCAATACAAGTTACAGGATGTGAAAATGATTTGTCCTGATTGGTACAAAAACAAATTAGGGAAAACAATATGAATACGTTTTACAGATTTATTATGAGGATGGAGCTTAAGCACGGATAAGTACAAGGAAAAAATTGATGACAAAGATAGAGTTTGTATAGAAGAAACTGATTATCAGGGCAAACAAGAAGACAAATATATGCAGAATGAGAGATTTGAGTTGACATAAGCTAAGCAAACAGATAACATGGAACATTTTTTTCTATTTCTGCAAATCTCTTTTTAAATAGTGTACACAGTATTCATGAGTTCTTTCCCATCATTCAGAAGGTGGAAGAGCCTTTTTTCAATGTCATTCAATAAACCAGAAGCTCCAATTCTGAATGACTTTGATGATAGCCACTCGTGTCCCAATTGTTCTTTCATCAGAATCAGCCAAGCTAGTGCATCTTTGCTTGTTCTTATTCCACCGGCTGGTTTAAAGCCAACCTGGAACCAAAAACATCACCAGCTATTTACATCTACATCAATTCCTTCTCATGCACATGCTTGTATAGTAGACTTGAAGGTAGAAAACACCTTTTCCTACAACTGCTTGTAAAGTAGTTCTTCACGTACTGAAAACTAATTGTAAAATACCTCTTTATTGCTCCATGAGCAGTAATAGTATATTACATTACAAGTGTGGGAAATGGTGTTTACCTTACAATTATGATAAGTTAATGCACAAGATGAAGTCGAGTGTGGTATTATCATACAAGTATGGTAAACATCTTCCTGGACTAGAAGACATACTTATGATATTACATATGATATTTTTTGTCATACTAGTCTAAAATATAAATAAAAAGATAAACTTTGAGCTAGTACAACAAGCATCATCAAACATAACCTCAAAATCTATCACAGCAGTAGAATACTGAAGATACTTCTGAGATCCGCTGGTTTCCAAATTCTCCAACAGCTAGAATGCGGTAATAGCTATTTGTGTAACTAGAGTGCAAAATAGCGTTTTTCTGCATCAAGAGAAACAATACTTTGCACTCATATTACACATTAAATTTTTCCTACAGTAATGTATAAAGTAATTTAAACAGAACAAAACAGGACATACATAACCTGACAACGATTCCTCACATACCTATCTTTGAATCATATTGATTTCAACAACAACAACAACTACAACAACTATTTCGCAGCTGAAGCAGAGTAGCCTGCCTATTTTTGAATGCAGAATAGGGAACCTGTGTATTACATGCACACTATTTTGTGTTGTTAGGTTGCAAATCTGGAGTGCGGAAAAGTACTTTCCTGCACTGGAATTTACTTTCCCACATTGGTGCAGGAATAGACTATTTTGCATGCTACAGTTAGTGCAAAAATAGGCACTTTTTGGGTCACTGTAGGAAACATCCATTACTGCACTGAAAAAGGATGCAGTAATGAAAATCAGCTGTTCTTTCTGTAGACAAACGTTTACCAGCTCAATTCAATGCCCGGTAAAGTGATGAATATGTAGGAGTATGATAAAAAGTACTTAATGCTCACCAGCTGTTTTCTTTACACTTCTGTTTTGATTTTGATGTCTTCTCATTAGTGGATCTCAGAATCAGTGAAATTCGCATAACCTTAACAATGGCACATGCTAACCAAATCTGCACACAGTCTGTAATGCTACAAGTTACAAGATTTTATTGTGTTGGAATCCAGAACTGCAGTTGCAGGAAAAATATTGTATGTAATTTGTGCATGAAGCTTCTTTATTGCTCTCACAAAATTAATGCGCTGTGCTATGCATTGTGCAGTAACTGTTTTGGCTTGAGCAATAAAGTTGCGCTTCATGCTCTTAATACATAATTAACTATTTCATCAAACTTGTACATATTCGCCACTTTACAAAGCATTGAATCGAGGTGGTAAACATCTGTTTACAGAAAGAACAGCTGATTTTCATTACTGCATCCTTTTTCAGTGCAGTAAGGAATATTACCGCATTCCAGCTAATTCAGAAATTGGAAAAAAAGCTGATCTCAGGAGAATTTTTAGTATTTCACTGCTACAATGAATTTTGAGGTTATGTTTGATGATGTTTGTTGTACTTGCTCAAAGTTTATCTTTTTTTATATTTTAGACTAGTATGACAAAAAATGTCATATATAACTCATCTGGGAAGATGTTTACCATACATATGTATGATAATACTGCACTCAACTTTTTCTCATGTGTTAACTTATCATACTCATATGGTAAACACCATTTCCCGCACTTGTAACATAATATACTATTACCTTTCTCTACACTTCCTATGTGAGTTATCATGGAAAATTTTTATGATTCTTTCAGTAGATCTGGCCCAACATTTCTATAAATGGAGTAAATTAATGAAACAATCCAATGACTTTTCAGTAGATATAGCTCAACTTACTCCTTGGCACTACAACCCATTAAAGGTTTTGCCACCCCTTAGTACTCCTTTACATTCCTCTATTCTATTTTCCTTCTCTATCTTCTAATATTGATTTTCTAGAATTTTCTATCTCATTTTTTATCCTCATTTCAACATTCCACTTTGACCATAGAATTCATATTTCCTACTAGCAAACATATTGCTGTATTTCTTAATTCACTGAAAACTCTATTCATCCAATAATTCAACTTTAGACTTTAATTTTCTGAAAGGAAATGAATTTGTTTTCAATTTTCATAAACTTCAATCATTATCACGGTTTATTTATTTTTCTTATGTTATGCCATCTCTTACTTGCATTTTTCTTCTCCCCATGTAGCTGAGTGGCAGATAGAGTGGAATAGTTGGTTCAAAATTTGCTTTATCAAAAGATAAAAATAAGGAATTCGAAATTAATTTATTCTGTTTCTGTATATTTGTCAGTTTGTTAAATTGTCAGTTACTTCAAACTAACTTATAATAATGAGCTATTCTATTCCTTTGTATTCAACTTGAACTTACATCACTTGCATTCCTGGAGTCTATCACCAATTTCAGACGTCTAACCTCTAAATCACTAGGTGTTCATTAGGGCTGAGTGGGAGAGAGGATACCTCCATTTCCAACTCCAAACTTAATAAGATCAGTAAAACAAGAAGTCAATAACCATGATTGGATTTTTATAAATCAAAAATGTCGCTCACACGACCCATGATTAGAGCATACTCTCCATCATAGGCGAGTTCATAAATTTTACAAAAAGACATTCCTCTTTCAGACCTTTCCTTTCTCAGAGCCAGTCAGGACCTACGTTTCTATACTACAGAACACTACTTGTTTTAAAAACGTTATGTAGACTTGTTTTTCAATAAGCTGGGAGTTGAAGAACTCTAATTAAAGCATAATAGCATCGATTTCCTGCCGTCAGTTTGGCTTTGACACCTACTAGGTCCTTGTTTCTATGTGTAACAACAGCTGCTTAGAATTTAAATTCTTCACTTTTCAAGCTTTCTTTCATTTTTCTGTTCATTTATTAATGGTGTGTCCTGTTTGCTAAACTTAATTCTCCAGCTGTTAAATACTTTAATCGCAGCTCTTTTGTTCCTGGCCATCAAAGCCGCTTATTCCGCATATGATAAATTTAGCAAAGTCCGATTCATTTAAGTTTTATTTGGGTTTTTGACATTCAAGCTTCAGTTAACACTATGCAAACTGATGACAAACAACTGTCGATAATACATATCCTTTACTTGGTACTTTCCATAGAACTGATGTGTTCTATGAGTCTTTCTCATATCTTAATACTTTGCTGAGTGTCTTTCAATAAAATTTTCTGATTCTCACTAATCTTAACTCTTCATATTAGAATAAGCGTAAAAAATCTACTCAAAAACATCAAACTTCCAAGCCCCAAGAGCTGAGTGATGCTCTCTGTCCATTGTTCATATCCTTTTTAAAGTTTCCCTAAGTAAGGCTCATGATCTTTATATTGGGATACATCCCCCCCCCCCCGAAATGTTGTATCATAATAAAATAATAATAAGCGTATGGCTTTTAATGGTGGGGAGACCCTTACGGGTAGTTCCACCTCGCCGTTTGTGCCATGTTACGGGGAACATGGTGGACCTACTATTTTAGGTGGGTTCCGAACCACCGGGTAAGTGATAATAAAGCTTGTAACGTCAAGTCATTGAAGCACGGTCACCCATCCAAGCGCAGTCTTAAGCGGTCGTGACAGAACGTCACGATCACTTGAACACCATGCTCACCGCATGACCAATCACCACCCGTATCGTAGTATTCATATAACTTGGCAGCATGTAGCAGATGAGACATGCTACACCTGAACTCAATATACTGCTGCCAAGTTATATGAAAACTACAGTAGTCGTCTTTATAATTACAAAATTAAATTAAAACAGTTAATACAAAAATAAACCATAGTTCTACTTAGCACAAGAGATTGTCACGGAAATCGCGAAAAGTAGGCTACACAATGTTATTATGACACTTTTACTCTACCGTGGTATGTACAGTTAGTGTGCAATGTGGAAATGCAGTGTGTCAAGTGGTGTCTGTCACTGACTCTTCAGGATATGAGACATATTTCATTTACATTAGCAATTGCTTTAATGGAAATATCCGAGTAAAATAACTTTAATATGCTCAAAACATTATTATAGAAATGATAAATATCGAAAAAATTTCCGGGGGGTGGGGGGGGGGCAGACCACCTATCAACTGGGGGATTCCATTTTCCACCCCCCTGATAACCTGCCAAACTAGCAAGAGTGTGATTCCAGATATAAAGTGTAGATGGTAAGATCTAAAATGGAGATTTCAAGAACTATGTTATGGCATATCAGGGAGCAGGTATTACTCAACAACAGTGTGAGACACCTGGACACCTGAATACCTGTGGCACGTTTCCTAAACCCAATTGCACTCTCTTCCGGAAGACGTTTATATTACTAACGCTCTGCCCCATAGCCTCTACAAATTCAGGGGTCAGAGACAGAAGCCAAGTTTTCTTCTCTTCAAGCTTCTGCAATGGGATGCTATCATAAGCAATCATAGCATCCTATTGCAGAAGCTTGAAATGAAGAAAGCTTGAAGCTTGGCTTCTATCTCTGACCCCTGAATTTGAGGAAGGCTTGTTCTGAGTCATTGTTCGAAGCTTATGCTCAGGGATTACCTTATAAGCAGATTTATAGATGTTTTGTATATTCCTTTTCTTTGATTTGTGTTGCAGCTAACACAATCAATCAGGTTTCCCATTTGTTTTTTCCTTCTTTATTGTTTGCTCCTTAATATTACAATCTATCCCTGAATTTTTCAATCTATAATTTAAAATTCAATCCATCCTTTTCATTGTTTTTTATCTGCATTATTTTGTATTTTGCATTTGACTCCCTTCAGCGCTCCACAAATGTGCCTTGTGAGCTGGAATGTATGTTCTCAGAAATTTTTTCAAAAAATAAAATAATTTTGAATTATTCATCAGTTTCTATATAGCTTATATTTAATTTGTTTCTTCCGACTACTAATAGTTGTAAGACATTGAAATGTTCTTTTGTTGTGAATTTATTCATTTCAAAATGAACTTTCTATCTACATTCACACATTTCATCCAATTATGACGGAGAAAATGACTCACCTTGATGCCAGTTTTGATGTTGTAGTTGTTGATTGCTCTGCACATCACTACACCAACAGTGAATGTAGCATTGACAGCTTCTTTTCCTACAGAAGAGTATAATAATTATTAATTAATTTTAATAGTCTATTAAAACATAATTTATCAATAAAGTATGAATAAAAACTTTTGTCCACTATGATGTCTTTAAAATATTGGTATGGAAAGAGAAAAAATCTTTCATGAAATCTTTCACACCCAAACTTCAATTTAAAAAAGCAAGACCTGATAATAAAGTGTAATTTATTTGTCAAACATAAAAATTAATACAATATCTGCCAGACAAAACATTTTGTTGAATTTAATAAAATTCAATAAGCGTACAGATGTAATCAATCCTGCTCACTTGTACTGGACTTCATAACAAGTGATTTGACTTGACAAGTGAATTTTCAAAAGTTCACAAGAAATTCGCCTAGAACTTACTAGAATTCTTAGGTAACTGACATGTATAGCAAACAGGACTTGTAACGCACACTAACTTGTAAGTAGGCCTAACTGATTATTTTCTACCTAAAAGAAAAAGGTAGATAAGATGGTTGTTTTGTTTAAAACCTTTAAATGCTGCAATAGATTGAATTGCATACTGCTGGAATGAATATTATTGTGATTTTTACACACGAATGTATTACACATTGATTGTTTAGACTACAGTCCACCTTAAAGCCAGAAGCCTATAGGTTGTGTATTTCATTGTGGCTGACAACTTTACCACTGCATCCTAGTTTTACAGTTTGTCAGCACATACTTAGCAGTTATATGAATTTGCCTGTTCTCGCATTCTTCCTCACATAAATAATGACCAGTTCCCAGTATAGCCGCTTGGAGCTCTGTGTTAGTGCGGTGCAGTAATGCGTAGTGGGACAGACAGAATTGCGTGTTTCTGCGCACTGCCAAGAATAAGCTAAGACGGTCTACTAACAAGTATTTCACTTATCAACAAGTTTTGTTTTTATTTATGCTACGTTTGTAGTTGAGAATTTCTAATTACAAGGGCTTGTTCTCAACAATTATTGCTCTTGAAAAGCCTTGTAGAATTGCTACCTGTAGATTTTTCATAGTTTATCAATTTTCAAATTATGTATATTCTATTCATTGTTCAGCTGTTATGCCTTATTGTCTACTTAAATAGGTACTTGGATCATGAACTCGCCCTTGCTTACAGACCTTCGATCCATGTAGGGATTAACATTTCATTTAACAAAGTTTTTTTCACAAGTTAGTTCGAAGTTACTGACAATTGAACAAACTGACAAATTTGATGAATGCTGTTGTGCAGAAAGGTCTCCATGGTCTAGTGGTTAAGGCGCCCGACCGGCAATTGGGAGGTCCGTGGTTCGATTCCCGGTGGTGACTGATATTTTTGTACAGTAGCATTCATCGATTTCCATCAGCTATTCAATATTGTTGTCAATATCCGCCATTGCGGAAGTCTTCAGTATAAACCAATAGCACTTGAAGGAATTCGAAATTAATAAATTCTGTTGAAGTTTTTTTATTTATTGTTCAGCATGTTATGTTCAATCTATAAATTTATTTCATTTGAATAACATACCAATATATAATAAAACTTTAAAAAACAATTTCAAGTGGGAACTGTGGCTCACGTTATGGCGTGACGGCTGTTTCACTCTGTTTTTAAGAACATCGTCAGACGACCCACAGTACACAGTACTGTGAGAGCACTGTGGTCTATCTGACGATGCTCTTAACAACAGAGTGAAACGGCCGTCACGCCATAACGCGAGTCACAATTTCCACTTGAGTGTTTTTTTAAATTTTAATTATATATTAGTGGAAACAAGATTGATCTTCAACATCATAACGAAACCGATATAGTTAATAATTCATTATTTGTAAGTAAGTAGAGGAATAAGAAGATTTAAATTTATATGTTTACCTGTAGAAGTCTTAATGAAATCAGAACCAGCCATCATAGCAACTAAAGACGCTTTATAGACATTGGTTAGTGTAGCGCATTCACCAGAGGCAATAATTGTTTTCAAGTGAGCCGTTCCGCATTTCTCCTTCATAGCTTTTATTTCACGATAAAGCTCTTCCCATCTCTCAGTGATGACAAGATCGCGACTGATGACAATATCTATCTCAGTTGCTCCATTCGCCACACAATACTCTATCTCTTTCAGGCGACTTTCAACGGGGAACTGACCGCTGGGAAAGCCGCTTGCCACTTTAAAAACGAAATAACTCTCATTTAAAATTCAATTTTTTGTCAATTCGTAGATTTACAATCAAATATTAAAAATTAATATAATTAATAGATTTTTAAATATTTCATCTTCAAGGAATCATCTCTCGAGCCGTTCAGTCGAGATAAGATTGAGGAGCCGTGTCACTTGTCACCTACTACCTACTATCAACATTAAATTCTTCTCCTGCCGCTCAGATCGTGGCTAAGGCCTTGGTCTTAGGATGTTCGTACACGGAGCGTTCGGCAAGCGCAGCAGGCATCAAGCGTCATGAATGTCTGTATTTGGCTGAGTTGGCATAGTCAATGACACCCAGCCTATGAATAAATGGATAAATGGCTGTCATAGGCTGGGTGTTATTGACTATGCCGATTCAGCCAACGGCAGACATTTATTCATGACGCTTGGTGTACGCTCCATGTGCGGACTGCCTTTGACTAATCCAATTTATAATGAATAAGACGAAATTGTCACAACCACATTTATTAAAACTTAGAGAAACTAGTTTCGGTTGTTACACCATTATCAATCTCAATCAAACTGTCTGAATTGAGTTTGATTGAGTTTGATAATGGTGTAACAACCGAAACTAGTTTCTTTAAGTTTTAATAAATGTGATTGTGACAATTTCGTTTTATTCATTATGGATACCTTCCACAATATCACCTTCGCCACGGTTGCATATAAAAAAAAGCGGTCGTTAAAAAAACGGCGAGGTGGAACTACCCGTAAGGGTCTCCCCACCACGAAAAGCCATACGAATTTACTTTACTTTTACCTTCGCCACTACAAAGAAAGTTAATCCAATTTAACTGACTATTAAGGTAGTCAGGCACTTATTACAATAGCAAAAAATTGTGAAAGGTTTTTTTTACTAAAAGGTTCACTAAAATGTGTGTCTAATATTTTAATAGATGGTTATTTAGATAATTTCAATAAGTGAATTTTGATCATTTTTTTGGAGGATGAAGTTCACATAGGTCTGAGACCTGTGCGTGGGTAATGAATTGGATGATGGTGATTGATGAAATACTCTTGGTATCGTACATAATAATACAGTACTTAACTCTATCATGACTGAAACATAATAACTATTCTTCAACTGCAAGATAAATTTTAAGAAATAAAATCAAACTGCAATGTATAATATTGATTTCATAGCATTCGCGTCCCAGCACGGTTTTATCACATCCAAGAAACAGGATTAACCTTTCTACTTTTCTAAACAATATAAAATTAATTTTCAATAAAATTATAGAAGATATACATAGAATTCATTCTGCTGAAACTAGATGGACTTTTTTGTAGTAATGAGCACTCACGATGACGATCGTTTCGCTCTATAGTACGAGTATCTCCAGACACTCCTTTCAGTTAACTGAATCAATATTGAGTTCAATTATTAATGATTTTGAATCTGATGTGAAATGAAAATACTCACATCCAGTTTTGGGTCTATTTTACATTAAAATGACTCAGTTTAAATCGTTAGTTGAATTTATTACTAACATTATTTTGTAAAATAAATTATATAACATTCCAAAGATTATTAAAAAATGTGTAATGAGTAAAAGAATGATGGAAAATAAACATTATATTATCTGTGATGTTTTCCATGACGAAATACTTAATGAACAATCTAATATTAAAACTGACACTGTATTTCACTTTTAAATAATGTTTTACTCACATATATTGGAGATGCTTGAGAAATGTATTTCACTTCTGAAAAGAAGCTTCTTTTCAGAAGTGAAATGCTGACGAAGCTTCTTTTCAGAAGTGAAATGCATTCCTCAAGCATCTCCAATATATGTGAGAAAACATTATTAAAAAGTGAAATACTACAGTGTCAGTTTTAATATTAGATTGAACATTATATTATATGTTTATCAAACACTGAAGAAGGAAAGAAGATGGACCTAAATCAATAAAATTAATGTAAATTTACCTGAGGCAACTGGTATGATGGGAGTTGAATCATACAGACATACTGCAGAAACTGCAGCAGAAACTCTTCTGGGATAAACACAAACAGCAGCAGTTTTTAAACTCGTGAAATCTTCTATTTCCGGAAATCTCAATACGCATGGAGACAATGGCTTCAGTGCCTGTAAAAATATTAATAATTATTGTATCAGTGCAGAAAATATGTTGTAAAAACATTAGAATAGCAGATTATGCATAAACATTGCTTCTACATCATTCATTACTTAGCGATGGTGTTTATTGTTTAGGAATTTTTTGATGCTCCACATCATTTCAAAATCAATGATATGCTGTAGAATAGTGAGTCGTATTCACACTGATCCGATCTGTCACACACAATTCTACCGCATGTTTTATTTTCTCAATTTCATACTTTTGTGTATATATAACCGAATAAATTTTCACTATCGAACGTGTTTGAACGTTCTGGATATGAATAATAACATTCATTATTACAAGAAAGTTCGAAGTTACTGACAATTGAACAAACTGACAAATTTACTTAAACAGAATTTATTAATTTCGAATTCCTTTAGGTGCTATTAGTTTATACTGAAGACTTCCGCAATGGCGGATATTGACAACAGTATTCAACAGCTGATGGAAATCGATGAATGCTACTGTACAAAAATATCACCGGGAATCGAACCACGGACCTCCCAATTGCCGGTCGGGCGCCATAACCACTAGACCATGGAGACCTTTCTGCACAGCAGCACTCATTTTTACTTGGCCATATCGGCTCGTATCTCACAAGAAAGTTCGAAGTTACTGACAATTGAACAAACTGACAAATTTACTTAAACAGAATTTATTAATTTCGAATTCCTTTAGGTGCTATTAGTTTATACTGAAGACTTCCGCAATGGCGGATATTGACAACAGTATTCAACAGCTGATGGAAATCGATGAATGCTACTGTACAAAAATATCAGTCACCACCGGGAATCGAACCACGGACCTCCCAATTGCCGGTCGGGCGCCATAACCACTAGACCATGGAGACCTTTCTGCACAGCAGCACTCATTTTTACTTGGCCATATCGGCTCGTATCTCACAAGAAAGTTCGAAGTTACTGACAATTGAACAAACTGACAAATTTACTTAAACAGAATTTATTAATTTCGAATTCCTTTAGGTGCTATTAGTTTATACTGAAGACTTCCGCAATGGCGGATATTGACAACAGTATTCAACAGCTGATGGAAATCGATGAATATGGCCATATCCATGGTCTAGTGGAAGGTCTCCATGGTCTTCGAACTTTCTTGTGAGATACGAGCCGATATGGCCAAGTAAAAATGAGTGCTGCTGTGCAGAAAGGTCTCCATGGTCTAGTGGTTATGGCGCCCGACCGGCAATTGGGAGGTCCATGGTTCGATTCCCGGTGATATTTTTGTACAGTAGCATTCATCGATTTCCATCAGCTGTTGAATACTGTTGTCAATATCCGCCATTGCGGAAGTCTTCAGTATAAACTAATAGCACCTAAAGGAATTCGAAATTAATAAATTCTGTTTAAGTAAATTTGTCAGTTTGTTCAATTGTCAGTAACTTCGAACTTTCTTGTGAGATACGAGCCGATATGGCCAAGTAAAAATGAGTGCTGCTGTGCAGAAAGGTCTCCATGGTCTAGTGGTTATGGCGCCCGACCGGCAATTGGGAGGTCCGTGGTTCGATTCCCGGTGATATTTTTGTACAGTAGCATTCATCGATTTCCATCAGCTGTTGAATACTGTTGTCAATATCCGCCATTGCGGAAGTCTTCAGTATAAACTAATAGCACCTAAAGGAATTCGAAATTAATAAATTCTGTTTAAGTAAATTTGTCAGTTTGTTCAATTGTCAGTAACTTCGAACTTTCTTGTGAGATACGAGCCGATATGGCCAAGTAAAAATGAGTGCTGCTGTGCAGAAAGGTCTCCATGGTCTAGTGGTTATGGCGCCCGACCGGCAATTGGGAGGTCCGTGGTTCGATTCCCGGTGGTGACTGATATTTTTGTACAGTAGCATTCATCGATTTCCATCAGCTGTTGAATACTGTTGTCAATATCCGCCATTGCGGAAGTCTTCAGTATAAACTAATAGCACCTAAAGGAATTCGAAATTAATAAATTCTGTTTAAGTAAATTTGTCAGTTTGTTCAATTGTCAGTAACTTCGAACTTTCTTGTGAGATACGAGCCGATATGGCCAAGTAAAAATGAGTGCTGCTGTGCAGAAAGGTCTCCATGGTCTAGTGGTTATGGCGCCCGACCGGCAATTGGGAGGTCCGTGGTTCGATTCCCGGTGATATTTTTGTACAGTAGCATTCATCGATTTCCATCAGCTGTTGAATACTGTTGTCAATATCCGCCATTGCGGAAGTCTTCAGTATAAACTAATAGCACCTAAAGGAATTCGAAATTAATAAATTCTGTTTAAGTAAATTTGTCAGTTTGTTCAATTGTCAGTAACTTCGAACTTTCTTGTGAGATACGAGCCGATATGGCCAAGTAAAAATGAGTGCTGCTGTGCAGAAAGGTCTCCATGGTCTAGTGGTTATGGCGCCCGACCGGCAATTGGGAGGTCCGTGGTTCGATTCCCGGTGGTGACTGATATTTTTGTACAGTAGCATTCATCGATTTCCATCAGCTGTTGAATACTGTTGTCAATATCCGCCATTGCGGAAGTCTTCAGTATAAACTAATAGCACCTAAAGGAATTCGAAATTAATAAATTCTATTCATTATTAATTATAATTAGCTTCCTAATGCTTTTAAGTTGGTAATTATTGAATAAATGTGTTCTGTGACTTCCCTAAAACTATTGATGATAATTCTCACCTGAGTATGAGATTTTTGAGTGGGTATAGGCTAATGATTCTAGAATTATGTTATAAATGGTGAATCTACAATTGCAGGAGGATTACGCACCACGCGGTAAGTAATAGTTAGGTGACACAATCCATCATTCATAAAAATTTCAATTTTTGTTCTCACCTTACGGCACAATCTTATCACATTCGAATCAGTGTCATCACCAGCCAGAGTAGTTAAATCTATAACACTCACAGCTCGCAGAAGCCATGCTATTTCTTCATCGCGTGTGAAAGTATGATATTTGAGATTGTTTGTGAATCTCTCAACAGTACGATTCACTGCTGCCTCATTCACATTTATGGAATTCACCCAATCAATATCTAAATAAAGGAAATCGAATAATAATGCATATTATTATTATATCAATCTTTATGAAACTGCTACATAGAATTGAAATACAAAGTCGAAATCTTAACAAAATTATTGTGACGATATTGCCAGTTTTCAATATTTCTATCAAAACAAAAAACTCAATTTAAAATATTTTTGCGTTCTGGTGCGTGCTGCATCACAATTTCTACTAGTTTTAATGGTAAGTGTATTTGTAGTGCAGAAAAATCTCATGATAATATTTTACTTTAGTAGATTTTAATTTTAATCTGTAAAATGCTTTGGTCCCTAGTATCATAACTGGATGAGATTTTGTGTTGTTGATGAACAAATAGCAGAATTTGACTTTACCGTAAAGCTCATAGTTAATTTTAATCTGTAAAATGCTTTGGTCCCTAGTATCATAACTGGATGAGATTTTGTGTTGTTGACGAACAAATAGCAGAATTTGACTTTACCGTAAAGCTCATACTTAATTTTATGTTTTAGATTTAAAGTATCAACTTAACGAGACATTTTATAAACTTCAGCTACATGAATACTTCTGTGTAATTCACACAAACAATGCTAAATATTTTACAATAATATTGGTATTCTCGACGTGCAGTCAATGAGCTGCACTATCGTCAACATTTATTTATTATAAGACTTCATTAGGGATTAGACGTGAACAGAAGTTACATGACTGGTAAAATGTAAAGTCAGTAGTTATATATGACTTTATAAGACTTATATAGGACAGTTATAAGTAATTATAAGACTTCATAGGATTGGACAGTGATCAGAAGTTATATGACTGATAAAATGAAAAATCAGTACCGGTAGTTGTGTTGTCATCTCATAATCAGTATTGTAACTGATCACTTACCAAGACTTGAAGAAGTATTAAAATAAATGCTTCAATAAAAGTCGTAATAAATTTATTAATTTTTAATTCCTCGAAGTACTATTAATTATACTCAAGACTTCCACAATGGCGGATATTGACAACATTGAATAGCGTCTCAACCGGCAATTGGGAGGTCCGTGGTTCGATTCCCGGCGGTGACTAAATATTTTTATGTAGTCGCGTTCGTCAATTTCCATCAGCTATACTGTTGAAAAATATCCGCCATTTCAGTAAAATTAATAGCACTTTGAAGAATTTGAAATAATAAATTATGTTCTACGTTATCTATTTGTCAGTTCCTTCAAAATTAACTAATAAAAGTCAGTTGTCTTTTTATACCATCATCAGTCATGTGACTGATCACTGTCAGTCTTGATGTCTTTAAATAAAATGTTAGCAATAGATACAGTAGTGTAATTGTTGACCACATCCGTAACCCACGGGACATGTCCCGTGGATAAGCCACATCTCGATAACACCATATTATTATTCATATGTATTATCTTGCTGTGCAGAACTGACCTTTTTGAGTCGCGGCGGACGCGTTTCGAACTATGTTGTTCTTCTTCGGCGGCAACCAAGCGCCGAAGAAGAACAACATAGTTCGAAACGCGTCCGCCGCGACTCAAAAAGGTCAGTTCTGCACAGCAAGATAATACATATGAATAGTTCTACTGCAGTTCACGAAAAATGGATAACCACAACAATAACCATATTATTGTAGAAACACCGGTTGATAAAGTTGATATCCACTCCATCAACGTTATGAACTATCTCAATAATTGGAGTGGAGTTTGGAGCTAAAACCATTTTAATGTGGAGCAGAGCACTGACATTTTATGAGACGGCCGTTTCACACTGGTAAAGTCCTTCTTCATTCATGGCTTAAAAGCTGAATGAACCAGCAGCCGTGGTGAATACCAGTGCTAAATTACCAACACCTTAAATATAGATGTTTTCCACATCTCAGTAATTTACTTTCGAACTTTAGTTAATCTAGGTAGATGACGATGGAGCTCCATCAACAAATAATAGGCTATGAATTGCTGTTTCAGGCTGAGGTTAAAGAGCCGTTCGAATGTGAAGAGTTGTCATCGAGTTCCATTGATTTTATTTAAAAACTGTGCCACACTTCATGGCAGTGCCTGGTTATCATCAGCACAATAACGCAGTGGTACTGCAAATAAGTATACAATTAAACCATGGGTGTCATTTGGAATAAAATTATTGAAATTATGTTGAGCTGAGAAATGCTTCCTTGTTCAGGTTGAGCCTCGCTTTCTTATTTCTAAGAAAGAGCCGTTCGAAAGTTAAGAGTTGTCATCGAGTTCCATTGATTTTATTTAAAAACTGTGCCACACTTCAAGGCAGTGCCTGGTTATCATCATCACAATAACGCAGTGGTACTGCAAATAAGTATACAATTAAACCTTGGGTGTAATTTGGAATAAAATTATTGAAATTATGTTATGTTGAGCTGAGAAATGCTTCCTTGTTCAGATTGAACCTCGCTTTCTTATTTCTAAATGTAAAGAGTTTAGCATGCACTATACATTTAAATGAGAATCAGTGTAGCTTCAGATTTCCATCATCAGGATGCTTTCACAGTGAAGAATCCAATACTTGATGGCAATCACAAAATCAAGCACATGCTGAGGAATAATGGTACTCACGTTGCTCCAATCTGTCATACACTATTTCACAGCATTTGCTAGACTTTGCGATGGTGATTATCATCGATTATTGGATGCTTCACTGCACAAGTGAACACACAAGCACCCATACAAGGTACACAAAGAAGAAATTTCATCATTTAAACATCAAGCTAGTCCAACACTATCTAAAGCACACGACTTGCTCATCAAACAGAATCTGCTGCACCTGTGATTTGTTTAGCAGCCCAACTTATTGAGCAAACAACTCAAGTTATAAAAACCTACATATGATAAGCACACCAAATATCGACCCCATTCCACTTTTAACCTTAAAAATCCGTAATCTCTCAACGATTCTCAAACTTGATATGTTATGAAAAAAAAACTAATTGATCCGGTGTTAATTCTAAAAAAATCAGGGTGAACACTCAATTGTAACTAGAAGCAGACATTTATTTTTTAGGTTAAAGTGTAGTAGCCGATATTTGGTATAGGGTCGATAAGTTGTTTGCTTATCTTATAGCACTTTGACGATTGGTGGATGGAGAAGACGCAATTAACACTGACTAACTAAAATGCTATTTTCATTTAATAAAGAGTAGCGAATATTTGAACTATTATCACTAACAAAACAACTCTATTCAATGGAAACAGTCCATGGCTTCTTCTCAAAAGTCTTATTCCAAGGTGTTCTTGGCGTGAATACGTCCGGTTCCTTCAACATGACTCCTCCTTTTTCAAAGTTCTCCAAGAATTGTTTCACTTTAGTACTAGCTGTCTCTTTCAAATCAACATCAACAACCATGAAGTGAATTCCACTTTCCAAGCATCGATCAGCCAGAACCCGTCCCAAATTTATGTAAGCACTAAGATCATTAGGCTGATAAAGAAACTTCCTAATGGGCCATTCACTAGTGGACGCAGTCACCACTGTAGAACCGTTATTATGCACAACAGATGCCGTAGCATTTCGTTTTGTCTGAAGTAATATTAATTTATGCCAATACTGTTTTCTGCCTGGCACATCTAAATGGTAACCGCTTGGCTTGATAGCTATTCGCATTCGTTCCAAATTCCGTGGGTTTCTGTTGTTGATTGTTAGGTTAACTTTGATGTCTGTGTTCACAGGACGAATTGCTAGCGAGTTCATATTACTACATCTCAGCACCGTTTGAAATCTTTTCGCCACAATCGGAAACATAATTACGTGCAAAATTTAACGGACAGATTCTCCCAGAATGTAAATTCAACAGATTAACTTAAATCGATCACTAAACTAATACCAGATCACGGAATCCATTACAGATTTAGCCTTGGGACTTGGGAGGATGGACGATGTAATAACAAAAAACATGTGATTTACTAACCTAATTCACAGCCGGGATTCATGAGGACGATTGGCTCAATTCTCTCTTCGTCAGGACTTATTTCTGACATATTATAAAATTCGTGCAAGTAGGAAACTTATTTAAAACCAAACACTGATAAAACTCAAGGAATTCATGAAATTGTCTTAGCAAAAGATTATGGTACTGTTAGTAGTGTCTGATAATGGAGATAATAATGAAGAAAAAGATGAACAAAATGCGAACAGGTACCGAAATTTCACAAATCAAGATATATGATAAAGCTAGATAAAAAAATATAAAAAAATTTATTCAATAAAATAATTGCGAAAATAGCATATTTGTATAAGTTCTACTTTTACAATAAACAATCAACCATAGTCTCTATGATTATAATTATCCATACTCATATGATTATAATACAGGATTAAAAAATGTGAAAGCTCCAAAGCAATAAAATTGTTAATTAAATCACTTCTTATTATCAGTCTATATTATTGACATATTGTGCCGTCTAAATTATTGTAATCAAGAGATGCAAGAAAGCGCGAAAATTCAATTGTGGAGTGCGTTTAATACATAGCGTACTCCTTTCAAAACTAATAAAGTAGCAATATCACTTCCTAATTATAATGAAAATAATCGATTAGAAGTGAAATTCTTTAAGAAAATTTATGTTACCTTACATCCAGCGTCTTCGCCACGGTCCATGAATCGGGGAGTCGTCAATGTACCTTCTTTCTTATAGATAATATTTTCAATATAGCCTATCATTATAAAATGTTAAACCCCCGTAACGTTGCTTGTCCTCAAGCAACCCATCATTTTTACTTTATACATTTATTCTCCTAACTGCCGTACCCTTGAAGAATATTTAGTAGGGCACGTATTTAATTTATCAATCTGTCATTTTCCAGATCATGTCCTCATTCAATTCATTTTTCGTTCTTGTACATCTGCGGAACGTGGCCATGTTTGTGGCTTGTTTATGCCTTATCAATATTTTATTATTTTTACACTCACTACTTGTATCATATCAAAACAGATTTTACCTGTACGGCTCATGGAAAATCACTTCCCCTGCTAAGATATCAATATTTTTAACTTTTTAAGTGAATTCAACGACTTGCAGTCAAATTTTTATTAAGAATAAGCAGAATTTACTTACTCTGTAGGCCGAACGTTTTCGAATCAGAGATTCCACTTGAAAAGTTAATTTAACAACGCAGTTCATCATGGAACAATAATTCCAGGAATCATATTTTTATTCCTGTTAAGATAAAAATCACGATTAAGCGAGCAACTAACAGATACGGTTTTGCTTTTGACACAAACAAAACTACCGTATGTACCGGTAGGTTCTAGTAGGCTACAGGGCCTTCCAAACATGATACAAGTGAATAAAAGAAGATGACATCTCTATAATATACGAATAACGAAACTTCACGAATAAAAATTCTTCCTCCAGTGTGCTTTATCCGCTGTTAGGGTGCTCGCACAGAATCCAATCGATGTAACACCATCACAAAATGAAAAATAATAATATTATATGATATGGAATAATGTTACCTGTTCATGCTGTTCCAATCTGTCACATATAGGTACCATTTCACATGTTCGATTTTGCAATGGGAATGACCATTCCGTTTTGGATGCTCATGCTCCATTGTGCAAGCGCCGAGATTCAGATACTAGATTGAGTAATACAACTTGTGGATATTGTCCATCCTTCGCTTTCTTCTTCACATGATGCTTTTTCGCCGGTGATGCTCGTCATTTTATTTGAAAATCGCAGTGGCGATCTTAGCGTGCTCGGTCTAAAGCATTCAATACTCAATGATAAGCACCATTAAAAAATCGAGCACATATGCTGTGGAATTGTGTATATAACATATTGAAGCAGTAGCATGATTACCACCATTCCACAGCATATTTTATTCTGCGATGGTGGTTATCCTTAAGTATTGGATTTGCAAGATCCTATACACTATACACAAGTTTAATTTTTCCTCAACCAAAAATCTCTTCATACCTTTCCCTTGTCAATAAAAATTTGAACATCATTGATTTAAATGCTTTGGTGGATACTGAAGTAATAATTAACTTTCTTTGTAGTGGCGAAGGTGATATTGTGGAAGGTATCCATAATGAATACCGGTAATTAAACGAAATTGTCACAGCCACATTTATTAAAAAATATTGAGAAACTCATTATCAATCTCAATCAAACTAAATTGTCACATCCACATTTGTTAAAAAATATTGAGAAACTAGTTTCGGTTGTTATACCATTATCAATCTCAATCAAACTAAAACTAAAGTACAGAGAAGCTTAATAGGAATGATACTATTGGCTAAGCAAGAAAGAGGCTGACCTTCATCGAAGGTTGTGATTGGCTGACAAGTCACGCCCCCCTGGTGGGAGGAGTAACAAGCAAAAATACAAGTCAAATCAATAACTAAAAACTCTTCTTCTTTTTTGCTTTCTAGATGTTCACAGTTTTTAGTTATTGATTTGACTCATATTTTTGCTTGTTACTTCTCCCACCAGGGGGCGGGAGAATCCCAACCTTTGATGAAGGTCAGCCTCTTTCTTGCTTAGCCAATAGTATCATTCCATGTTCAGTATATATTAAGCTTCTCTGTACTTTAGTTTTAGTTTGATTGAGATTGATAATGGTATAACAACCGAAACTAGTTTCACAATATTTTTTAATAAATGTGGATGTGACAATTTCATTTAATTATTCATTTGTAACAATTATTATTGGAACGAGCAAAAATATGTACGATATAAAAAATATTATTATATATTATTTATTGTCATTAGTGAAGTTTCAAGGTGTCAAAGTCTCCACATTACTGAAATAGTTCTTTCTGTTTACTACATACTTTTATTAAAAAAAAAAAAAATTATCTAGAACCTCTGGGTGGGCTCTATTATCCACTAGTAGGTATACTCACTATCCATGTTCTTCCGTCTATGATGGTAGTTCTGCGATTGAAACTATGATATTAATTCATGTTTAATATTGATGTTAATACGTTAGTCTACTAACAAAGATGTTAAAGATGATTTTAGAGAAAACTTATATCTTGAATACCAATAAAAAAGGGATCAACTAAGAAGAATTAGAGCTAGTTCTAATAAATCAGTTTTAAATGAAGATTATTTTATGACATGGGTTAGCCTATGATGAAGATTTTTCACCAACTACCGGACTATTTCAAAGTTGTTACCTCATAGTCTTGAAATGAATGTCGGTACCCTGTATGACGAGAGTGGCTGTGCTAAATATAACTTTTTTATTTAGTACCATTCTTAGCTGTATTTATTTTTCAAATCAAATAGCTGCGCCAAAGCCATAGAAAAATTCATTTATTGCGATCCTAGACAAGAGATAAATTATTAGATTAATTAACAAATTCAAGAACTTGAAATGGCTGAAGTACAAGAAAAGTTGATTGAATGTGGATAGCACAGTAAAAAATAATTTGATTAAAAGTATCAAGCAGGTGGTCAATATTGTTAGTAATATGGGGGGATTTCATGAAAACACAGCCACTACTTGCCTCCAATAGAAAGTTCATTTAAGTAACTCAAATTCAAAATATAACTTCTAGTTGGGAAGTAATAGCCGGATGCTGTATAGCAGGTATCTGTTCAATCAGAGATAAGCTACGAAACTCCTGGGCCATTCTTTGTAAGAGTGACCGCGATTGGATTGGCCAGCAAAAAATACTGTTCTCTGCTGTAAAATCACTTCACAGTGGTTCCGAAACCACCTAAAACTTTAGGTCCAACTCATCAATCAACGTCATCCAATTCATTACCCATGCACTGGTCTCACACCTATGTGGACTTCATCCTCAGAATAAAAAAGAAAATACAAGAATAAATAATGATTCTTTGTTCTTTGTGTATGTTGTCGATCTCACCTAAATTTATCTCATCCACCTTATTTCACCCTTATTCAATTTGACAATGATTTATCTCTGTTGTGAATTCACCTCTCCTTTTGAAATATTATTGTTCAGAAGAGACATTGTTGAAATACAGTATCAGAAATATTAATTGTTTGAAAACAAAATTGTAAATTTCTAAAAAATGTTAATCAATTTTTACGTACATTGAAATCAAGATTGAAAATATTTCTGAGTGTCAAGTAAGAAATAAACAAAGATACGTTCAGAAATAAAGATTTGGGATCCAAAGGTCAGTTTTTTTGAAGACAATATAAGTAAAACCCTTTGCGATTCATAATAATATTCTAGTCCTGCTAGGCATATTGATGAACAGCAGGTTTTTCTTTTTCAGACTTACTGTATGTCTAATACGTATTTATATAGTTCACGGACAATGAATAGAGGTAGATAGTACATGCTTGATAAACAAACCAATTAGGATGACACTTTTATTTTTGATACAAAATATTCATTTACCGTACAAGCTATAATAATGCAATACAAATTCTCTTGAGCACTCCAAGCTCAAGCATTGGTTCTCAAATTGCATTCCTAGTAATAGAAGAATAAATATCGATAACCCTTGATCATACAATTCTACGTTTACAACTTTCTATACCATTCATAACTGAAAAACTAACAAGATATAGTCAATATCACTTTGCCGATTTTTACACGAATTATATTCAAATATATATGTTAATAACCAACTGAATCAAACTGACCATAATTTAGTTGAGGTTCTGAAAATTTTGACACAGCTACGTATGCTACAAAAATATTTGAATATAACACTTTTTAATTGAGTCATTTAGTTTCAAAGCAGTTGAAATCACAGGAGTGAAATTTTTGTAAAACGCTGGAAACGCATTTGGCATTCAATCGGTTTTACTCGTATAGTAGAACTACTTTTTAAAATTTGTTTCCTATATTTTGTGTTTGTTTGCTCGATTTCATTGATACAAATTCATCTAGATATTTTTTCAATCTCTTTCAAGTAAAAGGCACTGTAAATGTAATCAACATGAAATTCGTATGAGAGTCAGAGGACAGAAGTGTCCCTGGGCATCTTATATTCTCTATTTACTAAGTGGTGAAGTGCTGTTCCTCTATAAATTCCTTCAATTTTATTAAATTTCTCTAATTTTATAAAATTCTCTATAAGATATACATTGAAAACTGCTTAAGCTACCATATAATAAGAAAATGTTTCTGATCAATAATGGATGATTAGATTCTTGGATTTCTTGTTCCATAACGACCTGCGTTGTTAATATTAACTTTTTATAGTAAATTGCAGTCAATTTTAATTTTGAATGAATTTATTTGCAATTAAAATTCAATTTTAATTTTGAATGAATTTATTCGCAATTGACTGCAAGTCATTGAATTTACGATACAAAGTTGATAATTAGATATTACAACAATTAAACTACCAAATACGTATATTAGAAAATTGATATTTGAAAATCCTTTTAATGCCGTAAATAACATTCAAGAGCTACACGGAATCTGAGATCTCCAGTATGATTTACAACATCGAGAGTAGTTTCGAATATCAATATTTTTACCTGAATTATCAAAAATGATGATGGTGCATAACGTATTCAAATCAGGTTTATTAAATAACAGTAAATATACTTTATAGACATAATTTTGAAGACAACAGACCTATGAATCAATAGCTCTTGCTTTAAATTCAAGGATTTTTTTCTAATGCTCATTAAAACTAGTCACCTGGACTAACCATTAATTTTATTCTCTAGCTCTCTAGAGTCTTTTAGAGTCTTTTATTCTCTAGAGTCTTTTTAGACTCTAGCTCTCCACTCATTAATTTTTGCTTATACAATTTTTGCTATTTGCTTATACAAGGAATAATCTCAAAATTTTAAAATGCTATCAAAGAAAGTAATCAGGAAATGTTATTTTATAGACTTTTAGCTATAGGTGTTTTGTAGTAAACGACTCAATTATGGAATTAAACTGATATTGACTACATGTTTGGTAGTTTTTGTTTTAGATAAATATATCACACATCATGCTACATCACAATTGACACTTATTCTCATCACCGAGCTTTTAAGTTTAGTTCTGATCCGGAGACATATCAACAGGATTGGCCTTGAAGCCAGTTTCGGGATCAGCCTCATAATTGACAACTTGCAGTTTTCCATCTTTGTTGTAGTATCCGTAGTGACCCTTCACATGCCCATGTTTATCTCTTTCCTCGTACCGAAACTGCCTGTTGTGTCTGGAAAGGAGAAATTAACGAATTTAATTTCGATTCTTCAAAATTCTATGAAACATACAACTTTAAACATTTCCTATCATAGCTAAAAGTCATTATTAGTGAGTAGATATTTATTTTCTATAATTATTATCAATGGAATAGTTGTTATAATGAATTGCTCGTAGCATTGTTTCGATTTCTTACAATTTCTGTGATGTTTTCCATGACGAAATAATTGATGAACAATCTAATATCAAAACTGACACTGTATTTCTATTTAATAGCCTATTTGATTTTCACTCACTGATACTGGAGATACCGGAGGGATGCATTTCACTTCTAATGAGTAGCTTCATCAGGATGATGAAGCTTCTCTTTAGAAGTGGAATACATCCCTCTAGTACAGTAAAACCTCGATAATTCGGCCCTCGAAAATCCGGACCCTCCAGTAATCCGGCCCGATTCTAAAAGTTGTATTTTTTACATAATAACTGATAAAAAATAATAGATACAATTTTACACACATTTAAATTCTATATTTACAGTCAATTAATACAGTACAAAATAGAATAGTGTTGTACTAAACACAGAATCACAATAATTACTGTATTAAAAACCTCCTTTCCAAAGATTTTATTGTAGACAAATACTGTACTATAAATTATTGTGACATTTTTACTCTATACGTGAAAGTACTGTATTCAGGTTTTATTAATTGAGCCAGTTTTGAGAAATGCCTTCAAATCCAGCACCGTACTTTGTCATGTTGCAAATGTATTCATCTGGAGTTTTGGTAATTTCAGATTCTTATAGAACAGTAGAGCTTGTTGTTAACTTCTTAGAGAAGCTATGAGACCCCTTTTATATATCGCGTCGGGCGGTCGTCTTGCGACGCCGTAATCGAATTAAATTACAGTACATTATATCATAGACGAACCATCAAGTTACTGACATACAAGTTACTTACTATCCCTGATCAATGATTATATTAAGCTTTTATACACAGCGACCGACGACGACCGCCCGACGCGATGTATATAAGGGGTGTAAGGGGTCACAAAACTCATTACTGTACATTTTAAATGGTCTCTCGATGGTCCGGCTTTTACGTAAATCCGGCCTACCGGCCGCCCGTTTAGGCCGAATTATCGAGGTTTTACTGTATCTCCAGTATAAGTGAGTGAAAATCATATAGGCGGTTAAATAGAAATGATAATGATGCTTCTCTTTAGAAGTGGAATACATCCCTCTAGTATCTCCAGTATAAGTGAGTGAAAATCATATATTAAATAGAAATACAGTGTCAGTTTTGATATTAGATCTTACAATTTATTGGAAATATTTTCTAGAGAAGATGAATGGGCAAAGAGAAATCTGTTTGAAATGTTTCTAAAATATTAAGTAATTTTTTTCAAACATAGTTTCTTGATTAGCTCTATATTATTTTGCTGCTAGGAGCATATAGTTACACAGTGGAGCATCCAATACTCGATGGCTATCACCATCGTAAAATCAAACACATTCTGTGGAATAGTGTATGACAGATTAGAGCAGCTTGAATGCAGTTATATTTTCGCGATTAGGGTATTGAATATTGTTTGCTCCACTGTGCAAGAACCCATACGATTACTCAGATGCGATCTGAAAGCTCCAACACAGGACCCAAGTCTTCCTGGATTACTACATCATGAAATTTATTCTATTCATGATCATACTCATAAATCATTATTTTGTAAAACAATAACAAATTTCTCACCATATTTAAATTTAAATTACAGTTTCAATACTCATTTTATCATATCACAAAGATCCAACGTTAATCTAAATTATCCAAGTTATGGAAAAACAACTTATCGCTTATTGCAATGTTTATTGTTTAATGGCAAATAAAGATTCTATTCTATGATATTTTCTAAATTATACGAAAGAATTAAATGGAAAAGCCTTTCACCTATCCACAATTCGGGGAGGTAAATCTCAACAGTTAACACACATTGTGTGAAAAATTCGATGTGTTGAGCGAATATTAAATCAAGTAGAATTTCAACAAAATAATAAATCTGGATGAAAAACTGGATTTTGTCACCATTAAAGTGTTTTTTATCATTTTGAAACACAAGATCTAATCAACTTTCCTAGAATAGATTATTTCACCATACTTATTTTCTGTTGAATATGTTTTTAGTGTTTCGTTTCAAGTGAACTTTTAAATTAATTCAGTAGTGGTTGAGTGAGAGATTCATTTTGTTATTTTTAGAGTGAAGGTTTTAGCAAGTCTTAAATTTTTAGTCTGTGTTAACCTCAATGTTTTTGGACAATGTAACATATTCTAAATTTGTGAAGGGAGCAGTTTTGGACTTGAGTCTGTTGCACCTTCACACTCGCTGTAAATTTGTCACAATAAATAAATAAATAAATAATAATATATTTAATAAAATAATAATAATTAATATGCTGTATTAACTACTGTTGTATCAGTATCTATGATTTTCACATCATTCGGAAAAAAGTTTCAAACTTAAACAATACCAATCATATTCTGATTAGAGTATAAGTTAGTTCTCAGAGAAATATTTAGGTTAGTGAGTCATAGCGCCATAGTCAGACTTATGCATCAAGTAAACCTTTTGTCACTCTTTAACAGACGTTTGGAAGCTTCCAAAAATGAATTGAAATAAATGTAACTCTTCAACGATTTTCTTCAAGTGATCTTTCAATTAGAACCATTATTATTCTGATGTTGAAGATCCATCTTGTTTCCAATAATATAATAAAAACTGAAAAAACACTTTTAAGTGGAAATTATGACTCACGTTATGGCGTGACGGCCGTTTCACTCTGTTGTTAAGAGCATAGTCAGACGACCCACAGTACACAGTATGCTCTTAACAACAGAGTGAAACGGCCGTCACGCCATAAGGTGAGTCACAATTTCCACTTAAAAGTGTTTTTTAAGTTTTTATTATTATTCCGTTAAAGATTTCACTCATTTACCCTTTGCCAGTGTCGTATCCAAATTTGTACGACTTTGGTCCATTTTGTCCATGCATTTGGAACTCAACTCGTTCACCAGTGGAGTGATGTGATGGAGTTTTCAAGAATCCAGTTTCTGAGGAAATCTGCAATCAGAGGAGAGTTGGTTAATAGTTGCACTGTTGCAATAAAATTATAATTTTCTGTATAAAAAGATCTCATGAGGGTTGATAACTTATTGTCTGGATTAGGAATATGTTTTAAAGCTCCTGTAAAACATCGAATAGCTGGCTGGAACGCTGAGTGCTTCAAATGCCAAAAAAAAAAATATATATATCTGGTAGGTCTATCAATTTTTTACATACCAGAAAAACGTTCTCAACAACTTATTTCCTATAAGGATGTAACATGATTATATTAATTGTTGTTACAGCCAATAGTAAACAGTTTTGAAACAGAATGTTTTATACGAGTTGTACCTTCACCCATCAGCAATGTTCACTGTTTTGCTAGTCAGAATCCAGAATGTTATAGGTGCTACTTGATCAGATGGAGGATACACTTCTCTCCTCATTATTTCTATATAACTATTAATGATTGTAAACATTATTGCTCCTTCAAAACATAATTTTAAAACTTTCTATACAATAATAAAAAAAATATTGAATTGTAACCGCCATATAATAGTTGTGTGAGGCAAAATGTTTGAACCACCATAATCTGAACAACATTGAACTGTTTGCTTATGATTGGAAATAAATCTTTATAAATGTTATAGAATATCTTGAACAGTTTTAATAATATTTCAATAAATAATTGTTAGGATCTAGCTCTTTCTTTACATATCACATTATCGAGAAATGTTATTATTGATATAACAGTAGTTCGCTCTTCCTGAGAAAACCGCATTTCGTCGTTTACAATTTAAATTTAAACCATCGAAATAGAATATTTAGCATGCATAAAACAAGTAGAATTCAAATATTCAATGACAGGGGTCAGCCAATTTAGGAGTTCAACAGTTAGGAGTCAGTCAAATATTTAGGAAGGAATGCATTAAGTTGATAGATTTTTTGTGAACGAATGAATGAATGAAATGAAATTTTTGATTAACAAAAAGATTAACAAAATAAAGGGAATTCAAGGGAAGTGATAGCAGTGAGCCGTAGCAGGTATCTGTTCAATCAGATAGAGATGAGCTGCGTTCTCTTGGGTCCTGTTTGTAAGGGTGATCGATTAGATTGGCCAGCAGAAAATACACTGTTTTCTGCTGTAAAATCACTTCCCGGTGGTTCGGAACCCACCTAAAACTGTAGGTCCAGCTCATCAATCACCATCATCCAACTCATTACCCACGCACAGGTCTCTGACCTATGTGGGCTTCATCCTCCAAAAAAAAAAAACATGGAAGGTTTAAAGTGCAAAAATAAAATAAAAATTACCTGTTCATCAATGTGTGAAGCGGCAACATGATGATAATCATTATTGTGATTTTTCATCAAATTTTCATTTCTAGTTGGTGAGATATCAGTGTATGATCTAGTTGGTGAAAGATTAGTGTGTGGAGGAGCTGCATGATGATCAGCATTACCATTATTATGATTATTCACCAAATTCACATTCTCAGCCTGAGAAATATCTTGAGCCTGCGTCATCTTGTGGTTGTGAAACTTATTCCTTTGCTTGTTTGGCACTCTTATATTGTGATTTCTCATATTATGATTGTTTATTTTGTCACCATCCACTTTTTTGTTCGTGTTTGCTTTCTTGGGTCTACTTATTGGGACATTAGTTTCTAGGGGAGGTTTCAGTCTCGTCATTTCATTCTCAATTCTTTTTTCATTGTTAAAAACATCCTGTTGTTGGCTAACTGGACGAACATCTGGAAAGGTTGGTGATATTCTTGGTGGTACTAAATAATCAACCAGTCCTAAATTCCCATTATTCCTGTTATCATTATTGCCACCAACAAATATCGGCCTAATATTTGTTGCCCCATTGTTGTTGGATGGCTTCAATGCTATGGATATGGATGGAACACTTTCAACAATAAGAGTTTCACCATTAGGTCGCGCGAATGCATAGAGATCTTGAGGTGGAGAAACACTTGAAACACTGTTTGGAGCAGGAGTAACAAATAAAGGACTCCTAGTACTTGAGAAATCATTATTTTTCGACAAAACCAAATTAGGTTTCTTCAAACGCTTTCTCACTTGCTTCCCATTACCGCTTTCCCCATTACTACTGTACTGTAGTCCAGGTCGTAATGTAGGGCGTTGTCTTTTCGGTTTATGACTACTTTTACCATTGTTATTATTCAAATGATTGGTTTCATCGCTGAATGGACCACTGGTGGACATCGAAGAAGGCCGTGGCGTGATAAACAAAGAAGGATTTTGTGTTTGTGGCGAATCGATCCCCAGATTTATCTTCCCATTTTTATGTTCCCCAATTGTCAATGAAGATGACGGCATAATTGACACAGTCTTGGAGGACACCCTATTTTGTATCAATGTTCGTTTATGTGTATCCTCGTCGTCATTATGTAGCAGAATTAGTGGTTTTTGGGTGATCAAAATCGGAGCCAGTGTAGTGTGAGATGTTTCTTCACGATGTTTTGGAGGTTTTGATCCCCTTTTCCTGTAATTCTCATTTGATTTCGAAGGTTCTTGTTCCTCATCAACCGGCCGGTAGGGGAAAAATGCTTGTTGATCACTTTGGTCACTTTCCACATTAACCCTGGATGGTTTAGATTTGTGTGAATGATTTCTCAACCTATGTTCCATCACATATGGAGGCGTATGTGTACTCAATGAGTCCAAACTGAATGGCGCATGCAAGTTCTTGTAATTGTTGTGTTTTGATATGGTGCTAGCAGTTGATGAGTCATCAAAACTATCTTGAAAGTCCAATAATTCTGTTGAGCTGGGTGCATGGCTGTTGCTGTCTGCTGACTGGTCTTCTGGCAGAGTTAGGACACCTCCATTTCCAGGCCCATCTCTTGTTTTCTGATCGAAATAGTGCTTGAGATTCGACCATGGAAACAGCTGGGCATTGCATTCAAGTGAAATGAGACTCAGCGCTGTCGTTGTAACAGCCAGAAGTTTTATCTGCAACAAAAAATAGGTTATTTAATTTTTCATTCATTTATTACATGAAATTAATGTAAATTTGCTCCACTAACAAACTGTGCTATTTACATGCCTCTAGATTAATATTTGTACATAAGAATATTAAACTCATCCCAATCAGTTCTACTATTGAAAATAAACTTTACTGATTAATTCAACACTTACATATTTCTGTAATGGAAGGCACAAATAAGTACATGCTGAATTCACCAGTAAAATTTATTTTCAATATTAAATTTATGTTTAAATATAAAGTGAAAAAGTAATATTTCTTTTGTAGATTTCGTCTTGTAGACTCCAGTTAAGTAGTTATAAGACAAGTCAGATCAACAATTATACAATCTTATACACTAGTTACTTAGTTACCATAATTTCTATATCAATTAGTTGAGGTGAGGCTTAATTTTGACGTGAAAGGAACTCTTGTACACTACAAAAAACTCTATCAACTAAATATTTATTCAATTGTTTTTTTTTAAATATTTCTGTATTTTCAAGACTCTTTAAAAGCTGCGGTAGCTCGCTGTAGAGTTTCCTTCCAATATAGGTTTTAACCAATATGGAGCAAAATGAAATTTAACTATACTAATAGCCTACTGCATTATAAAATACATGTATAGTGAATGGTTCAAATTTTGAATGTAAATTTCACATGTATAGTGAATGGTTCAAATTTTTAATGTTTAATTTTCATGAATAAGTGGAAGTAGCCTACTTTTAAGCACTTTCATGGATAAGTTAGGAAAAAAATAATTAAAAAACTTCAAGAGCTTCATAAATTTGAAATGCATATAGGGGCTGCTAATAATGAAAGTGGCATGGCCAACTTCAGGGGAGCTGAATAAGTATCTAGCAAGCTTTCAACTGGACTTCATTATATAATATATAATATAGAATATAGCTATAGAATAGATTTGCAACATTATTTCGCGTTCGCGGTTTATGACTACTAAATCACTCTGCTCTTCAAGGCAGAGGCATACGATTTCTCCGTTGACTGTGAAGTTTTATTACAACAAAGTATAAGTTCATGATTGGAAATGCGAAGAATATTTTGCAGCTGATGGGAAAAATGGGCCACATTACAACGACTAACAATTATTGAATTCAACTTTCCAAATAATTAGTTTGATATTTAGGACTTTAGGATATACGGATTTTAGGACTTGAATTCACTTCCAAGCATGAATGTAACAATATTTTGATTTTGATCTATTGAAATTATACCACAGCACAATGAATTAAGAATTCTTGCATTTCACTTTTCAAATGATTGATGTGATTAATGTTCATATTGTGTTCATGTGTCAATATATGAACACAACGAATCAATCAATTTCCTAGACTTCTCAATTACGAAAAACACAAACCAACAACACAGCTTCAACAATGCTACACAGACTGAACAACAAACCACTATCCACCGAAAATTACAACACTGAACTAAACACAATAAAATACCTAGTACAAGAAAACGGCTACAAACACGACCTAATTGACAAACTCAATCATAAAATAACAACCAAAAATCAAAACACCAACACCTCCGACAAAAGATACATCAAAATGACATAAATTAATCCACAATCAAACAGACTAGCTAAAATCTTTAAAAAAAGCCGGCTTTTTATAGCATTCAGAACAAACAACAAAATAAAAAATGCACTTGCACCCAAAACCACACTAAACACAAACAAATACGATCTCCCAGGGATCTACAAACTGAACTGCACTGATTGTTACAAATTTTACATAGTGAAAAAAGGCCGCGCACTCAAACAACGTTACAAAGAACATTTACAAACCTTACATACAAAAACCGAATCGAATTTTGCTGACCATATCATTCAAACTGGACACACTTATACTGACATCACTACCAACCTTCACATTCTACATATAAAATCTAAAGGATAAGAACTCAACACCTAGGAACAATTTGAAATTTTCAAACACACCACACACAATAAACAAAACATCCTCAATGAACAATTAGATTTCAAACCACACAAACTTTTTGACCACAGTATACAAAAACCACAATTCTTCTAACCAACATCGCCGATCTAGGATGCCTTGAAGATGAGTTTCAACAACTCGAAAACGTTCGGGCAAGTATGAGTACTATTATTATATATTCACAATTTAAAACTGATTACAAGTCGTTAAATTTGCAACAAAAAGTTAATGTTAACAACGCTGATCGTTATGGAACAAGAAATCCAAAAAATCAAACTTTATCACACCATGAGCAAACAACGATTTTCCAAAGTTTAAAAACCAAAAGATGCTTTGAAAATTTTGTTAGTTTCCTCTTGTAAAAAAAAATAAGGATGAATCGAATTGATTCAAATATATGGCTGGTTGCTTTTAATATTCTCCTAATAAAAGAGTGATTGATCTTCAAATGAGTAAAATACGACATTAAGACATTTCAATTTCTAGCACCAATGAATCAACTTTCATGAGATATTTCAATTTCTAATTGACAAATAAATAATCAATTTTTTTTATATTCATAGGATCTTAGTGTTTTGCTTACAGTACAAAACCTGAGCTTCCCTATGCATGAGAAATATTGTTAATTTTGCTTATTTGATAATTGCAACTCTAAAAGCAGCAAGCAGCGCGCTCAGTGTGGTCTACCAGAACTAATAGCACGAAAAATTCTCGCCGTGTTTGTTGAAAAACAAATTGATTAGAAAGAGGAAATGCAGCCAGCCGACCATAACACGAATAATGAGAATTCATGTAAGATTGAAGCCAGAATGTTATAAATCCTTCTTAAACTTTACAATGATTTACTATATTTGAACTGCTAAACTTATCTAGCGGAAAATGATACGCAAAGCTTCAGATCATTTAATTTATCAGATGGAGTTGGTTTTTCCCCAGAACTAACTACATCTGCTTAAAGAGCTTACAAAAACTAATTGAAAATTTATTAATTTCAAATTTCCCAAAGTGCTATATAATTCAGACTGAAGAATTCCGTAATGGCGGATATTGACAACAACATTGAATAGCTGATGGAAATCGAAGATGCTACTGTACAAAAATGTCAGTCACCACCGGGAATCGAACCGCGGACCTCCCAATTGCCGGTCATGTGCCTTACAATTATTGGGAGATCCACGGTGGTGACTGATAATTTTGTACAGTAGCATTCATATATTTCCATCAACTATTCAATGGTGTTGTAAATAACCACCATTGCGGAAGTTTTCAGTATAAATTAATAGCATTTTGGGAATTTAAAATTACATCAAGGCGAAATAGCTATCACACAAATAAATACGTTTTAAATACAGCAGTGAAGTATTTTCAACAATTATCTATGTTTAAATATCATGTGAAAAAATAATAATATGGAACTACAACATGAGAAATAATCATCGTGTAACAACTACCTTGCAATGGCTTTGAATCAGAAATCATACCACGTGCAATCTTACATAAATTAGTATAACTTTTCTCAAATCTGAGTGTCATTGCCTGAATAAGGTACGGTTAGGCTATTAAACGGCAGAACTTCGAAGTGTGTTGCCAGCGTGCAAGTTTGACCACTTTTATTTTCCAGAATGAAAGTGAAAGAAGCTTCAGCAAGATTCAAGCTCAGGGATATTGGCAATAAACTACTGGTTGTTTATTGATCGTAAATACATTTGGTTGAAAAGGAAACTGGTGCACTCACTCCAATTAACAATAGACAACCTTTCCGCTGTAGGTGGAAATAAAATAGAAGATTTTTTCGATTGAAAGTCAAATGAAAAAAAATTCAAGGAATGATTAAAGTTTTTATTAATGTACGAATAATTTAGCGAGCAAAAATTCAATCACACAAAACCGTTCAGAAATATATTGGAGATGACTCCACTTTCACTGCAAAAGAATATGCATAACAAGCTTCAAATGGAATATAAGGAAAAGATACAGGAAAGTAAATTAATTTGCACAACCATGTAGAAAAACAAGAAAGTCCGATCTGCTTTCGTTCTTTTGCGGTGAGTTATTATAAAATCGACAGGAATCATAACCGTGTCGTATTAGATGATGAAAAACATTGACCTTTTTCAAAACACCTTAAAACTTTTCAAAAAGGTTCAAGGTCATTTGCACCGTATTTTAAACGAAATATTACAATTTTCAAGTATTTATTTCAAGATTGAATTCTATTGTTAAATAATTGATTAATTGATATCACTGCAGTTAATTGATCACATTACAATAAATGTATACTGCTAATTATTTTTTTTTTGTTTTTTTTTGTAGATTACGTCTTGGAGACTCCAGTTAAGGAGTATAAGACAAGTCAGATGAACAATATTATGCACTAGATACCATAATTACTATATCAATTAGTTGAGGTGAGGCTTAATTTTGATGTGAAAGGAACTCTTGTACACTATAAAAAGCTTTATCAACTAAATATTTCTTCAATTGTTTTTTAAATATTTCTATATTTTCAAGACTCTTTAAAAACTGCGGTAGCTTGTTGTAGAATTTCCTACCAATATAACTAGGTTTTTGTTTGAATAAGCTACTATTATGACTCACCAAGTGATAATCTCCTCGGCTTCTTGTATTATAAACATGTACGTCAAGATTTTGGTTAATATCATTCGTTTTTACATATAAAGTAGCTTCATACACATATAAGCAGGGTACAGTTAGGAGACCAAGTCTCTTGAACAACGGCCTACATGAATCTAATCTATTTACTCTTTCTATACACCTAACCGCTTTCTTTTGGATCTTAAATACCCTATCAAGATTTTGTTTTGATGAATTACCCCATACTAAGATAGCATAACTTACCTAATATGTGACAGTATGAGCCCATGGTAAGCTGTAAAAAGTAACTTTTTGTAATTCAATCTAGCGAGCTGTCGAAGGACAAGTACCCCAGATGAAATTTTACAACATATTTTCTCAATGTATGGAGCCCAGGCAATCGTCTATCCAACAAAACTCCTAGAAATGCAATTTTTTCTTTCTGGTCTAATTGATTATCGTTTACAAACACATTAATAGCCCTATCTTCATTTAAATTATGTTTGTATAATGAATAATAAGACGAAGTTGTCACAACCACATTTATTAAAAAAATGTAGAGATACTAGTTTCGAATGTTACTCCACTATCAATCTCAAACAGTTTGTTTGATAATGAAGTAACATCCGAAACTGGTATCTCTATATTTATTTAATAAACGTGGTTGTGACAACTTCGTCTTATTATTCATTATGGATATCTGCCACAATCACTTTCACCACTAAAAAGAAAAATAATTTATAATATCGGTTATAATAATTTATACTATATTCATTATCGTTTGGAAAAAAAATCATAAAAATTAGAATTTTCGTTAAAAAAAGATAGAATGGATGAATGCTAGCAATTCAGAATATAATAAGTATGATAGGCTACATTAATTCTAGATTGTAATGAAATTCATGAAAGCTAGGGGGATTTTTCTATGTAATTGATTTTTATGACTTTATTTAAAGTTTAAAATCCATCTACATTAATTTCTACATAATATATTTTTTTAAATTCTATATTTTTATTAGAGTACTCACTAATAAAGTCTGAGCTTTCTCAAGGGATAGACTGAGACAGTTTCAATTGCAAACGTTCCTTTTTTCTCACAATATAGTCCATATTTCTTAGCTTGTAGGCCTACTACATTCTTCCTTTACTAAAAACTTCAAAAATTGAATTATCTTATTAATATTTTTGAACCAGGCTATGAAATTTATGTCATTTTCTAATTATTGTAAAATGCTCAACTTTTAATACTGTACTTTTTTAAGAGCCCCAAACAAAATGGAATTAATTAGTTGTTTTGTATGAAATTCAATGAAATACTGTAGTTGAAAAATTGCGAATTGCTAATAGCTGTGTTGCTTTGAAAAATGCCTGAATATAAAATTTACAATATTGTATTGCTAAATATATCTCTTCCTTCAAAAAAATATACAACATAATTAATTTCGAACTACTATTTAAAGTTACAAATTATGCTGAAGACTCCCACAATAAGTTTAGTGTGATGAAGTGGCATTCATCGCTATTTAATGCTGTTTAGAAAGCCTCCAAAGGCGGAGGCTTTCAACATGTTCTTTGTAGCTTAGTGAGCATTAGCTAAGAAAATTCGACATTGATTTTAATCCACAACTATTCTCAATTTAATAAACCGGTATCAATTTTTAGCTCAGCTAGTAGCATACTAAGACCCTCTCAGGGTTGTTTTATTATTAACAAACAAATTACTCCATCAAAGAATCTTGATTATCTACTTCACTTCTTTCTATATTCCCTAGAACGTACAAATTGAATTTAGAACAATAACTCTGTTAAATATGGATTATTGTAGTTTACAAAAGACGATTTACTACAATAAATTATTGTAGTATATAAAAAATGATAGACCCAATATATTATAATAACTCAATTAATTTGATATGATTACCTTTTTCTTATTTATTTAAAGAGTTTGCTCACAAATTTTTTTAATTCTATTAGCAAATCTCTCAAAATTGGGTTTGATGATTAGGAGCACAGGTCCTTGTAAAAACCCATCAAACAGCCAATTTATCAATCAATCCATTGACAATCAATAGCCTGAAGACTGGGACAAGGTGAAAACATGACAACAAACTAGTCAAAACTGTGAAGCTCTACAGAAACAGGTTGAGACACTATAGTAGTAGTAACACTACGGTATCACTAATAGCACTAGTAAATTGTATATTTTTGTAAATCTGACTTGTCTTATACTCCTTAACTGGAGTCTCCAAGACGTAATCTCCAAAAATAGTAACACTAGATACTAGTAGTTATGATAATCGTGGTTCCATCATTAATCAAATTACCAAAGCTTTTAAACGTTTTTTTTGTCAGTTATTGATCCAATTTTCCCAAGGCGAACACCTCAAATTTCATCATTAATTCCCTTATTTTTTGTTTCTACTTCACCTCATTATTTTCCAACCTTCAATTTTCATATCTTACTTCTGAATGAAAGTTGTTGTCAAAGGATATTGTTTTCAAAAAGTGAAAGACATATAGAATAAAAGAAAGCTGATGCTGAATTATTCAGTATTGACAAGAAACTAGTTGCGTTTAGTAGAATCGCAGTAGAATCGTATAGTTTCGCAGTTGGTTGGGGCGTCACAACTTCAGCTTGCTGTCGTGGGTTCAAATCCCGCTCCACCGTCAGGCATTTATGTGTAATCATTCACCTCGTTAGCCACGCACTAGTCTCGGACTCATGTTGGCTTCATTAGCAATTAATCTTTTCAAATCACGTTCGACCATCAATTGACTCCAAGTAAAGGACAGGAAGAAAATTATATTTGAAATAAAAACTGCTAGGAACAGATTAGCCTACTATTGAATTAATGTGTATTCCTCTCTGGAATGCTTTATGAATGTATTCTGTACTAGCCAAATCGTCTCAATATTTAGTCTTCAAGAATCTAAAAATCACTAGGAATTTTGATTTCAATAATTTATATTTCTCCAGATAAAATTCTAGAATCTATAAATCTACTCTATTGCGCATAATTTTCTTTCACGTCAACATTAAGCAATGGAATTTTCAAGATCAAACCGCTGCTCTCTGCAATACTCCTATCTATCAAATAATTTCTAATATTAAATCAAATAATCGTTCATATTAAACCAAATTGAAGCATGGGATGGATCTAAATGGAATGATTTATTTTTCACAAAATGAATATTAAGTAACTTATTATTGCCGACTTTGCAGATAATAATCTCTTCTCTAATAAATTCGCTAACGCTTATCAAAGTTGAAACCTATTGGTAGAGATTGATAACCATTAACCAGGATTGAAATATTGGAGTTTTCCAAATAATATAGGCACTGTCTATAGATTTTTTTTCAATCACATGTTGTGGAATTTGTTTTTCAATTTTCACTGAATTGTTAATGGTGATGACGTAAAAGAAATATTATAATTTGGACATTATTTTGTCAGAAAGATACGACAGAAATCTATTATTGTATTCCAACATGTTTTTATTTTTGTAGCTAGGACTTGAACTTAAAAAAATGGAAGAATTTGTGAAAATGAGAATCGAAGGAAGTGGACCTTCAATGCACTTCAATTCTATAATTTATGTCGTAAATTACGTCTTGGAGACTACAGTTAAGGAGTAAAAGACAAGCCAGATCAACCATTATACAATCTTATACACTAGTTACCATAATTACTATATCAATTAGTTGGGGTGAGGCTTAATTTTGATGTGAAAGGATCTCTTGTACACTATAAAAAGCTTTATCAAATAAATATTTTTTCAATTGTTTTTTAAATGTTTCTCAACTTTTAAGACTCTTTAAGAGCTGCGGTAGCTTGCTGTAGAGTTTCCTACCAATATAACTAGGTTTTTGTTTGAATAAGCTACTATTGTGACTCACCAAGTGATAATATCCTCGGCTAAATCCGAGTATAATGATCGGTATTATAATCGTGTACGTCAAGATTTTATTTAATATCACTCTTTTTTATATTCAAGTACCTTCATACATTTTTCTAGCTGAAATCTTCTTTCTTTTTTGTTTATTTTCCAGCTATTTTTTTCTCAAATTTGTAAATAGTATTTATTGTAATATGTTCATGATTGGGGAGCAAATTTTGGGGTTATAATTGCATAAATAAATAAATAATGCACATATAAGCAGGGTACAATTAGGAAACCAAGTCTCTTGAACAACTAGAACAACAGAAAGAGGAGAAAGAACGTAAGGGTGCCAAGCCAGAGAGAACACAGTTCGATAGAAATATTGATTTGCAAATTGGTAATAACGTAGGTTTGGGCAGTCACAATGTAAAACGTACATGTAAGCATCAATTTGAAATTAATCTTCAGCAAGAATTTACAACTTCTTTCTGAAAGTGTTCAGTTTCTTTGAACGCTATTTCATTCTAAAAAATGTTAAAACATTTTCTATTAAGTTTTCTTCAAATTGGATTTTCTAGTTATCTTGAATTGGATTGGCCAGCAAAAATACTCTGTTCTCTGCTGTAAAATCACTTCCCGGTGGTTCGGAACCAACCTAAAACTGTACTTCCAACTTATCAATCACTATCATCCAATTCATTACCCACGCACAGGTCTCATACCTATGTGGGCTTCATCCTCCGAAAAAAAATTCTTCTAAAACTTCTTCCAATTTTCTTCTTATCTAGGCGATGTTTTTAAGGTTGTTAAATGCTAGAGTATCTTAAATACACATTGATACAATCTTATTGATAACATTCACATATTTGTTACTGTTGTACCGTATATATTATTGGAGCCTTGGAGGCCTACCAACATTTCTTTGTCCTATTGGGTGTTAGAGTTGACAATGATTTAAATCTTTTATAATTTTTTCAAAGTATTTTCATATGTTTTCAATTCCCATTCATTTTCTTTCTATTTCCATTTTTTCTCTCTCTCTCTCTCTCTGACTCTGGTTAAGTGTCAAGAATGGACGAATCTTTGTCCAAACTTCGCCATTTCATGTAATTGCATCACTTAGATTGTCATCACTAGAGCTTATATCATTAATAACATACAAACATCATTGCAAATAATTTCTAGCACTATAAAAATTATAACCTAAGTCTATACATATTATCTATGTGATGTTGACAATTTTGTTTTAACTAATCATATTATGCGAAATTTGTAAACTTACATGAATAAAGAAATCTAATCTCTCTCTCTCTCTCTCTGGTTAAGTGTCAAGAATGGACGAACCTTTGTCCAAACTTCACCATTTCATGTAATTGCATCGCTTAGATTGTCATTACTGTAGTTAATATCATTAATATCATACAAATGAGATCATTGCACATAATTCTTTGCACTATAAAAATAGTATTTTCTGAGTTCACTACTGTATATATATCTATTTGATGTTGATAATTTTTTTTTTAATCATCAATATGCAAATTTGTAAATTTACATGAATAAAGAAATATAATCTAATCTAATCTATATATCTCTCTCTCTCTCTCTCTCTCTCTCTCTCCATCTTCAGGTTAAGTGTAAGAGAGGGACACCGTCCCTAACTTCGCCTTTTCATACAAATGTATCACCAAGCTTTTTTCCTTTTTTTTCTATATATCATATTAATATCATTTTCAGTAATAATTTCATGTTTGTATATAGTTGAAAAGTTTATGTAATAAGTAACTGATAATGTTTTATGTAATAATACTTGGTGATGCCTATATATTGTATTTTATACTAGTAACTGTCCAACTATTATTTGCATGAATAAAGAAATCAATCAATCTCTCTAGATCTTTTATTTATTCACTTTCCATTCTAATTTGTTCTTTTTACGACATGATAATAATCACAACGTTATTCCAACCTAATCCTTACACCGAAAGTCCCACTTTTTTCTCCGCTTTCAAAACGGTAATGTATCCATAATTCAAGGAAACTAGAGGCTCATCTCGTCATACACTTTCAAATGACTGCTGATGTCTTGGCACATCTTCATCTTGTATCGGTCGGGTCCTAATGGTTGCTGTTAACATCTTGTATCCAGATGAGAGAATAGCTCAATCACTGAGCAGCATCTGCAGCTCCAACCTGCAACCAATTTCCCTTTCTTTTTCAACAACTACGTCGACGACAACAGCACTTGGATCCTCATTCACTCATTCTACTTTCGCCGACCTTAAACTGGCCGGCGTTATTTGGAGGCCATGCTGTAATAAACATGTGTGCTAACAACAGCCGCTGCAGTCTGCAGATCCTAAAAAGTGGTTTGCAAAGACGCAAGGACCTACCTCAAATTTATCTTAATTTATAAATATATTGTAGTGAAAATGAACACTGAAAAAAGGGTTTACAGTGTTATCGCTTTTGTCAACAAGTCTTCTAGTCAAAGCAGTTAATTACTCTTCTTTTGACACTTTTATGATATTTACTTAGAATATTTAATTAGAACCTCATGGAAATTTATTGACTAAATTGAATATTGTGGAATATGCGAAAACTTCTTATTTGTTCATTTAGGAATCTTTTTTCCTATAGCGATTAGGATAGCTTATTTGAAGTCATTACCCAAAGATAATGGAGATAAAAGTATGTAATGAGCTAAAAAACTCCATGCATATATATATATATATATATATATATATATATATATATATATATATATACGTTAATAATGTTTAAATAATGTGAAAATAGGAAGTTAAGGTAAAAGTAAAATATATAGGTAATATGCTGAACACCGGAACAGGTGAAGGGGGACATAGTAATAACCCATCTACAAACTTAATTCAATAGTAGAGAGAACTACCTTTTACCTATTTTCTACCTTTTTTCTTACCACTTCTCTTCTTCTCCTTCTCCACCTTTGTCTTTTTCTTTTTTGTTCTATTCTCCATCTTCTTTTACCCTCTTTTCCCCCTCTTCTTCTAATTTTCTCCTCATTCAATCTCTTATTCTCCAGTGTTAGAATTTCGTAGACAGATAACAGTAGGTAGCTAATATATAGTTATAATAAGTTTATAATACTAGTTATAATATAAGAGGAATTCTTCTTAATGTGTGTAAATTTTCATTTAAAAGTGTTCTTGAAATGTTTCAAGTTCAAACGGTTCAAATCTATTTTTTAATTTTTTTATTATGAACTATAAACTCAAAGACAGAGAAATCAACAAAATTTGATGATGATACAATTATGTAATGAAAGATGGACTAACAGTTTTAGGTGGATTCCGAGCCACAATGTATGTAATGGTAAAGCTCATAATGTCATTTCAACAAAGCCGGTCAAACATAACCCAATGTGAAAATCACGTTCGCCCAGACACTACACTGAGCGAACATTTATTCACTCCTTACACAGAACCAAAAATCAACTTTAAATCAGCACAAACAGCGAGATTCAGAACGAGCAAAGAATATTTTCACAGAAAATTATTTTCCTACAGTGACCCGAAAAAGTGCCTATTTTTGCACTAACTTTAGCATGAAAAATAGTCTATTCCTGCACCAGTGCGGGAAAGTAAATTCCAGTGCGACAAAGTACTTTTCCGCACTCCAGATTTGCAACCTAACAACACAAAATAGTGAGCATGTAATATGCAGGTTCCCTATTCTGCATTCAAAAATAGGTTGGCTACTCTGCTTCAGCAATGAAATAGTCGTAGTTGTTGTTGAGATCGATTTAATTCGAAGATAGGTTATGTGAGAAATTGTCAGGTTATGTATGTCCTGTTTAAATTACTTTATACATTACTGAAGGAAAAATTTAATGTGTAATATGAGTGCAAAGTATTGTTTCTGCACTCGAGAAATGCAGAAAACCCCCATTTTACACTCTAGTTACACAAATAGCTATTGTGAAGTACCTATACAGAATATTATACAGTAATACACATTATAGGAAGCCTACAGACACATGAAATTAACATAATAACAATTACAACACTTGTGGGATGGCAGACAGTTGAGAAAACTTTACAGGTATGTCTTTTTATCGACAAAATTGAGTATCAGTTTCAAATATTATCTGATAGGAATTTTTATTATTCACAAGAGTGTATTGTACAATGCTAAAGATTATCTATTTGACTATTTTATAAAGAGATTTATCAATTTGAAAAATTAATTTAAAAAGTTTAGTGGAATAAATTATCTTTATATTCTTTTGAGTACATAAAAATAATTGATTCAGTGGAGAAAAGTACTCATTATTCACTCCCTTACCTCAAAAATTCATAATGTTTCCTCCCACCTCCAAAATAATATTTTTTAAAAATGCTCCAATAGATGGTAGACTAACAGTTATGCAATACCAGATGAGTACAGTTTTCGATAGCAACAGTGCTGAAGCCACAAAATGCTAGGAACAAAGTATACTATTAGGACAGAAAAAGGAAACAAAGGAACACTGACAAAAAGAAACAAAAAGTAAATAAAACAGAAAAAAGTAATCATGCTCACAATCATCAAGAAGAAGAGGAGGCAATAAAACGTAGAATAATATAACCATCAAAGAAAAATGCTAATTCCAAACCGAAATTCGTTTAGTTTTGAAAATTATTCAAATCCAACGTCTAAGTAATCAGATATGCACACTTGAGTAATAGGCTACATATCTAACTCCAGTGTAAATATATATTATATATGTATGTGGGATACGTGAACTATGAACACACAAGACTATCCTCATGCATTAACCCAATCCAGCTGACCACTCTCAGATAGCTAATTGTTCATTAATTCATTTAATGGTACTGAGCACGAAGAATGGACGATTCTTCCTCACAGCTTTTTTTGATTACATTATTTTTTCCACTCATAATGAAGGTTATGGTGGTTTCCATTGTTCATCCTTTTTTATAATATTACATAATGGGTTTGGAAATAAATTTTCTCTAATCCTTTTTGACAGTCCTTGCTGAGAACTGCGCAGTATCATCTAAGAAGATTATCTAAGGCTATTAAAATTGTTTAAGTTTTTTTTTCAGATACCAAAAAAGTACTGTAGTTTTCATATAACTTGGCAGCAGTTGAGTTCAGATGTAGCCAGTCTTCCCATCTTCTACACGCTGCCAAGTTATATGAATACTACAGTACCATAGTAGGGTCGTGGCTCTGCTGTTAGAACAGAACATTTTTCAAGCTTGAATTTCCAGTTATTATTATCATCGTCATCATCATAGTCATATTTTTCTTCTTTTTGTTGGTGAAGTCAAGAAGAAGATTGCGTACCGTATTTGAATATGGAAACAAAATTTGTAAGACACGGGTTGGTTATAGTTGTCATTCCTTTAAATCGTTTAAAATGATTTATTGTGAGTATTACAAGATGGAAGATTTGATTTACACAACTACAATGAATTCCCAAAATCTACTTCATAGATAGAATGAGATTTTAATACTGCACATAATGAACCAATTTCTTTAATAGAGATTTACAATTCTAAATGAATATTTTTGGCGAGCTGAGATCATTTGAGGCTTAATATTTATTGCAGTTTGTATAAATTTTCAATTTTCTTATCACTATATTAGAACATGCTAATCCTCCACACAGGCACAGTCTAATGAAAAATGTACTAAAGATTTCTGTATCACTAAAAATATGTTTTCTTAATAAAAAAGAAAGAATTTTAAAGATTTTACTGTTTTTTACAAGATTTTTTATCCTTTTATTGGAGGATGAAACCTACATAGGTCTGAGACCTGTGCGTGGGTAATGAATTGGATGATGATGATGATGAGTTGAACCTAACGTTTTAGGTGGGTTCCGAACCACCGGGAAGTGATTTTACAGCAGAGAACAGTGTCTTTTTGCTGGCCAATCCAATCAGTCACCCAGATTTGATAGTGAAGATTGAGTGGAAGACATGAAGTACCAGTAGGCCTAATCAAGTAGGAAATTATGTGATCTTCCTACCGTATGTGTCCAGTACCGTAAACATTGCTATTGATTAACTAAAATTCCAGGTGATCAACTGAAACGACGACAAAGTCGATTTTCTATCTTCTATTACTCTCTGTCCACTGCTGCATCTAAATTGCACAATCCGTACATCCATGTATGTTGTAGAACCTTTGCAAACCAAGCAAGGCAGATGATAAAAGCAATCCTTTTGCTAAACTTGCATCCAGGTACGCCGTAAAACCAGTGCAAACCAAGCAACACCATACATTTCTACAAGGCAGATGAACCAAGCAGTCCTTTTAGAGTTATCCTTATCCTGTTTATCTAGAACAAGATCAAATTTGGAAATTTCAGTTCACTCTCAGTAGCATAACTTTATAAGCCTCGATTACAACTACCAATTGCAACGTATCATCACGTAAACGAGACTTGTGCGTGGGTAATGAGTGTATGATAATTATGTTGTTTTTTGTAGATTACGTCTAGGAGACTACAGTTTCTTCCATTTTTTCTTATATGATATTTTTGTAAGCAGGCACCGGCTGTAAAACCCTGTACGGCTTAGCGAGACCTTTGAATGTATGTATTCTTGTTAATATATGATTGATACTTGATATTTATGCTTTTGAAAGAAATCTTTGCTGCCCATTAGATTGAGCGTTCGTGAACGAGCGGGACAACAATGGAAGAATATTGATTCTTCTAATAAGTTAATAGTGGAGTCTGCCTCAAATAAAAAACAAAGGATCCAACAGGAAATTATTGGGCCCAATTATTTTGTAAATTTAAACCTTGAACGCGTTGTTCTGTGTTCTCTTTTCAATTTTAAAAAACCTCTCATTATAACTTTAATTTTTCATTTTAAACAAGGTGAGTTGTTGTTTTGAAATTTATTCTCAAATAATCCTGTATGTTTTTCACTCAACAATAGCATTATTTATATATTTTAGGAGTTATAAAAAATAGAAGAACTTTGTGAAAGAAATTATATATGAATAAGATATTGTTAATTATATGGGGCCAACAATTGTCATGGAAAAAATGTCACAGTGCGTGTTCTCTTGTAATTCGGTCTAAAGGCTCAGAACTATTTTTAAAAAAGCTTAGTAAACTACATCATACATAGAAAACTGTATTTTTTAATTGTTGATCATTAGCTTTAATAATAGTGGAGTAGGAAACAAAAAAGGTTTTCTATCGAATAGAAACGAGAACCTTCTCCTTGAAGAAGAATGATAGTAAACGATCAACAATGAGTTGGAAATATTTCTATAAAGAGGACAATCAGATGTCTTCAGCAGGTAAGGTGGTGAAAATGATGAATCAAACACTATTAAAACGCATCTGCTGATCATAAAACTGGCTATTTGCATAAATGATGACTCGTGAGTTTGTCCTTATCAAGGTGAGGTATGATTTAAATATGAGACTTTCACTAGCTTTCAGATCATACAAGATACCAAGTGATAATCTAGAACCGAGCTGTCAAAAATGTACTCAATAAGCAATGGCTGATCAACTCCCATCAGTAACCTACTCATTTTCTTCATTAATCAAATGTCTTTCTGAGCAATACATTTTTAAAATTACTATATTTTTATTATTTGGTTATATTGCTTATACAAATACAATTTTGAAAGAAAGCTTACAAAATTGAAAAAATTAAATACATTATTTCATACATGGTTGTGATACATAATATATTATATTGATGCATTTAGGAAACTCCTAAATAGCCTATTCAATGACTGACATATATTAGGTAACAACTTTTCTGTTTTTAGGTCTCAAAGTTCAAATGGGCTGGAATTCTTCTCAACAACATAAATGTTGAATTCATGGCAACAAAACTGTATATGGATTCAGACTAAGTAGCCTAAAAAGAAGAGGAAAAGATGATGAGAAAAGGTTTGAAGGAAACAAAAAAAAAAAAATAATGAAATGAATAAAAGATGGAATAACTGATTATTAACAATACTAAGTTCACAGATAGAATCTGATGAAATGTGAGAAATAATTGAAATCAATAGAATTATATATAACCATAAATTATGAACAATACAGTTTAAATAAATAGAAGCATTCTTCTAAAAAGATATAACAGAAAGCAATGTAAGTTGTCTTTAAATATTATGCTTTCTCGAAATATGGCAATTTTTTTAAGGATGAAGCCCATATAGGTCTGAGACCTGTCCGTGGTTAATGAGTTTGATGAGGGTGATTGATTAGTTGGACCTACAGTTTTAGGTAGGTTCCGAACTACCGGAAAGCGATTTTACAGCAGAGAACAGTGTATTTTTTGCTGGCCAATCTGATCGGTCACACTTACAAAGAGTGCACAGGAGAACGCAGCTTATTTCTATATGATTGAACAGATACCTGCTACGGCTCATGGCTATCACTTCCCTTACTTCAATCCAATCTTTACATCCAATTTTTAGTGGCTGTTAAAAGACACACATTTTAAATATTTTTCAGAGTGAACGATAACAGAGCCATAACTTATATCCGTTGTTAAAACATATCATTTTATGTCACATGTATTTTAGAAGGCATATTAACACGTTAGGTATTTAAGCTTGGCCTGCTATAATTTCATAAACATTTTCCCCCAGATCAATATGGTTTCAGAATGCATTTCTGCAATCCTAAATCACCCAACTGCAAGTCGATATTATTTGAAGTTGGTTCAGATGATAATAGAGAATTGATACAAATCCGGGCATGAAATTCGTATCATGGATGCTTTAACGTCCGTGAAATTCCACCCAACTCTGTATGGAAATTACTGTGAATTTTGCGATATGATTTCACGGTTAAGCTTTCAAATACCGTATTTCATGCCATATTTATCCCATTACATTTGTAGCATTAAACTGACCGGGTGCAGAGTTGATGAAATACTAAATTCGTGTTTGCTTTTGCAGCTATTTTGGATGGGTGAGAAATAAACTATACAGTTATTCTGTAGGCTACATACTGCGTTTAAATTCTACAAGTAATGGTGTCCCACTTCAAATGATACGATTTATTATGATTTAATACTGCGGATTACATGTTCCTATCATGCCAATATGGTAATTAAATTATTTATATATTTTAAAAGAGAATAGCCAACAAAATCAATATTTTCAGTCAAGGGAAAGTAATTAATGAAAATAATATTTTAAAGCACCTCATTATACAAGTATAGTCTATCAACTCATTCTTGGCAATATGCAGAATCACAATTCTGAAACAGTGCGCAGAAACAGAATTTAATTATGCCGATATTCAAAAGGCAAATCCATACAAATGCCAAGAATGAGCTATAAATCTTATATTGCATAAAATTACCATAGTTAATTCAGCTTGACCTACTAAACTTCCATACACAATTCCTAGATCAATGACTTTCTGATGAATTTCTGTAATCCTAAAAATCTCAATTCCAAGTCGATATTATTAACAATCTATTATTAAAACTGACACTGTATTTTATTCCTGGATTTCTTGTTCCATGACGAACTGCGTTGTTAATATTAACTTTTCATGTGAAATTTAACGACTTGCAGTCAAATATTTGTTAAGAATAAGTATAATAACTCACTTAATCTGGCCGAGTACTTTCGAATCTATGAGATCCATCTTCAGAGGCATCTGAAGATGGATCTCATAGATTCGAAAGTACTCGGCCAGATTAAGTGAGTTATTATACTTATTCTTAACAAATATTTGACTGCAAGTCGTTAAATTTCACATGAAAAGTTAATATTAACAACGCAGTTCGTCATGGAACAAGAAATCCAGGAAAATAATATCAATGGCAAATTAACTTAGGAAGAGTTGCAGTAGGATTCACCTAGGGTAGGATGCACATAGAAATAATATTTTAGTGCCTTATAGCTAGTAAAAAAAAGTAAAAATAACTTCAAGGCGGTGACAACGTTACTCTCTGTAGATTATTGAACTAGAGGTTTAGAAATTTAAATGCCACTGATGGTGGATGAATAATCAATTATGGTTATTATTTTACTCTGTGATGTTTTCCATGACGAAATACTCAATGAACAATCTAATATTAAAACTGACACTGTATTTCACTTTGAAATAATGTTTTACTCACATAATATATTGGAGATGCTTGAGGAATGCATTTCACTTCTGAAACGTAGCTTCTTTTCAGAAGTGAAATGCATTCCTCAAACATCTCCAATAGATGTGAGTAAAACATTATTTAAAAGTGAAATACAGTGTCAGTTTTAATATTAGATTGTTCATTAAGTATTTCATCATGGAAAACATCACAGATATTATTAAGCTTCAGGCATGAAAATGCATATTAATAACAGGTATTTCAGCTTGTAAATACAGTAATCTTCGTCTGTAATAAAAGAAAGATGCATAAATAAAAATGCGTCCGGTTACCGTTTCTACAGTAAGCACCAACCTATAATAATAGCAATATTTCATTTATATAGTTTTTGTTAATTATTTTATATACTTTCAACTACTAGTTTTCTTTCCAATATCAATTTCTCTCAATATTTTCCCCCTCCCAATCAGTAAGCATTAATTTTTGTTTCAAATCCAGTTCAGGAATACCTTTGAGTATCTCACACTTAGTTAAATTCTTCCTTATGTATATATTTTTTATGTCTTAAATTCTATGCCTTATGTCTTAAATTTTGTTCATCTTAGCTTATCCCATCTTTTTTCTGTGTTTTATATCTTGTATTAGTTCTACAGTTCTTGTATCAGTTCCTGTATACTACTTACAATTTTATCCAATTATGTATAAAGTATTATGTGAAATTGATAAATTTTGTGTTATTATTACCATTAATAATAATAATAATAATATCGTGTGACCTGGCTGGCTCAGGTCTGGTGTCAGAGTTATCAGGTCGCACCTGAATAAGTTCAGGGCCTCTGACGTGACTTAACGACTGTTTTTAGGCAGCCGGGACTGACAGCTTAACGTGTCCTCCGAAACACGGGAGTGGCCCGAGGTAAAATCTTTCGGTCAGAACTGGGATTGAACCCGGGACCTTTGGGCTAGCAAACCAGCACTTAACCCACTCGGCTACGGCTACTCCATTATTACCATTTAATCATTATTAGTACACTGTTACGCCTTATATTCTGTTTATCCTAGCCTACCTCATTTATTTTTCTCTGATATCTATGTTGTATTAGTTCTATATATTTTTAGGAGGATGAAGCCCACATAGGTCTGTGACCTGTGTGTGGGTAATGAATTGGATGATGGTGATTTATGAGTTGGACCTACAGTTTTAGGTGGGTTCCGAACAACCGGGAAGTGATTTTACAGCACAGAACAGAGTCTTTTTGCTGGCCAATTCAATCGGTCACCGTTACAAAGATGGCCCAGGAGTTTCGTAGCTTATTTCTGATTGAACTGTACCTGCTACGGCACTCGGCTATCACTTCCCAATTAATTCCACCTGATGGTTTTTTCCACCTCTTGTGCCACATTTGATGAATGTTTGTCATTGTTCAGTGCTCACATATTCTAGTTATTAAGCTACTGAATTTCGAAGATTTCTTATTATTTGATGTGCATATTCTTATACATATAATATATTCTGTTGTTTTTTGGTGTGGAAATAAATTTGAATTGAATTCAATTCAATTTTATTTTAAATGGTATCAATGATTGTGTTAAAATTTCTGTTATCATTAGGTCGTTTTGCCTGTAGCTTCTTTAGATTGTAATTAATAAATGAAAAATATGCATGAATAAATAAAGAACCAATAAAACAAATTTTAGTTGGAAAAATCGGTGCATTGCTTTGCTCAAGGAATTTCAATGGAGTTTTCTCTTTTCGTTCGACCTCAAATCGATTATTTATTTCCTTATGTAATAAATTCAGCTCGAAGATCTTCGTCGTAATGGCGGCAGCGACTGAAGAGTGTCTCACTCCTCATCAAAGGAGAGAGAGAGAGAGAGAGAGGCAAACAACGAAACAGTGTTCTCTTGATTATGGCAATAGTCTAACGGTAGGCTAATTAGCATATCCCAGAAGCCTATGCTCGGGATCAGGCGATTTTTCACGGACGATCTGTGTGGAAAAACGAACCAATGAACATCTCTCACCACTAAAAACTCAAAGAGAGTAAGCCAACTAATATTGCACCGTTCAGGCATAGCATTATGGTGCTTCCTGGAGGGAATCTGAGAATATTTATCCATTAACTATTAGTAGGTTTTAATAAATTAAAGTATATATGTATATTTTTATAGATTTTTTGTTATATTTATTAGAAATACTGAAGAATAGCTATACCCATAATTTTTTTAAATAATCTGCTCTAAAAATGCGTTTTTTAAATGAGTTAGCTGTGTTTGACGAACTTATAAAACTGACCTTATTCATATACTATTATAGTATTTTTCCAATGTAATAAATTAACAGCCTGAAAATTTGATCAGTTGGCACTATAGGTAGTGCGCCATGCCTGAACTTTTTATACAAAATAATGCGTTTTCAAAATTAATGCGTGTATATTTTCATGTTTAACGTGCTGAAAATGGTTAGCTAAATCAAAAAGTTGACATGGTTTGTCATAAAATATGCCGTGTCAAAACTGTAAAGTATAGCCAATAGTCAAAACATTACGTTAGGTTTATATATTTTTTTGATACCAGACCGCAGTGCTCTGCTGACTCGCCCGGCCCATTTTTGTGGGATTCTTCAAGTATTTAGCACTGACACAATAATTTTGGAAGTACGAAATTTCAATATAACAGATTTTTATGTCTTTTTTACTCTTTCCTTGCCTATGGGCTGGTTGAGCTTGAGGGCCTAGCGCTTCTAACCGACCGACCCGACCTGCGTTTTGTCAAGTCCGGGCCGCGCCGCGGGGCCCCGGGCGGTTGCCCGGCTCGCCCGGCCTTGGATCCGCCCCTGTCCTCACTAACACCCCTCTCCTTACCAATTTACTCAATCTTCATCTTGCAGTGTATGGTCTCTTCTTACGCCCTCTTTTTTCAAATGAGCTTGGTATGACCTTTACAACTCTACTGACAGTTATCAGCTAATAGAATTTCGACAGTTTTAAAATCCTTACCAGCATTCTTTCTCAATTGAAGAAGGATACCCAATTCGTTGGTATAGTTCCATCTTCTTTTCATAAATAAATAATTAAACTGAGAAAAAATACCTTTTGTGTTTATTTCCACATGAAAGTATTTTTTCTCAGTTTAATTATCTACATCTACATTATTGTTCAAGATCAATTGGATCTCCATCTTGTAGTGCATACCTTACCCTCTCTTCTTTCAAACGAGCTCAGTATACCTTATTGCTACTCTACAGGCAGTTAATTATTAGCTAATAGAATTTCGCTATAGTTTGACACGTTATTCGGCAACGCAAAAATGGAGACAGTTGTCACTCAAGTGAATCAATTAGAATCCCTGTAGCACGTAATTGGCATACGCCGTCTCCGTCACTTAAGCTGGAGCGTAATATTATTTCTTAAACGCCAGTAGACTATCCTGATCCCGCTGAAGCGTGTAGTAGATTTAGATTTTAGGCGTTTTACGTCCGGTCCATCGGTTCTGCATTTTTGGCAACCTGCGCCAGCACAGTTTCTGCAATAATTATTCTGGCGTGGAAACAATTGTCATAGCATCCAGGAGGTACACAGTTTGCCTATTTCATCTCAATTAGAACAGGAGCTAATTTTTATTTCATTCATTTTTAAACTCAATTTGAAATAGAATACTATTTAATTAGCTAAATATCATAATAACATCAGGAAACTATTTCTCTGGTACATGATAGAAAAGGACCATTAAACAGCTTGATCCTGGTAGATGTCAACTCAATTTGAAATAGAACACTATTTAATAAGTTAAATATCATGATAAAATTAGGAAATTATTTCTCTGGTACGTAATACAAAAGGACCATTAAACAGTTTGATCCTCGTAGATGTCAACTCAATTTGAAATAGAATACTATCTAATTAGTTGAATATTATAATAACGTCAGGAAATTATTTCTCAGGTAAGTGATAGAAAAGGACCATTAAACAGTTTGATCCTGGTAGATGTCAACTCAATTTGAAATAGAACACCATTTAATTATTTAAATGCTATAATAAAATCAGGAAATTATTTTTCTGGTAAGTGATAGAAAAGGATCATTAATCATTTTGATCCTGGTAGATGTCAAGGTAAGAAGAGTACTCACTACCAGGACGCTATAACAACCCTTGGTTAGCCTCTCTCACAAATCCTCTCCAAACTTGTTTATCCCTCATTTCTCTACATCCTCACTTGACATGGTTGAGTTTGAATAAACGAATTTTTGTCCAGACTTCACCCTTATTACGTAAATGCTTCACTTAGAATATCATTGTTGAATATCCAAACTTTCTACCATATACAATCTAATATACTTTTTAATCACTCAATGGAGATGATGGGAAGTGCAACACGGTGTTTTATTCTTCACGACAATTAAGAAGGTAGAAAAAATATAGTGAATTATTACCTGTCAAAGTCAGGCTATTTTTTGTTCAGTCTCTCATCTTTCCTTTTTTTTTGACTATGGCTCATTAGATTGTCTTCTTATTAGGGAAGTGATAGCCGAGTGCCGTAGCAGGAATCTGTTCAATTAGAGATAAGCTACGAAACTCCTGGACGCTCTTTGTAAGGGTGACCGATCGGATTGGCCAGCAAAAAGACTCTGTTCTCTGCTGTAAAATCACTTCCCGGTGGTTCGGAGCCCACTGTAGGTCCAACTCTTCAATCACCATCATCAAATTCATTACCCACGCACAGGTCACAGACCTATGTGGAATTCATCCTCCGAAAAAAGAAAAAAAAAATTTAAATTTACATAAATAAAGCAATCTTATTTTATTCTCTAAATCCCATCACCGCAGGACCGGCAGTCACTCCATCTTCCTTTCTGTTCCTTAGCCTTCCTTTCTTTCTCATACAATGAAGCCTCTCATAATCTCATCCTCATTTTTATTCCTTCATTTAATCTGTTCAAATGCCCTGTGCCCTCTCCAGTGCAACCTTTGCAATTTTACAAAATAATATACTTTTCTCAAACAATGGTATTTCTGTTTATTTATACAGACCACTAAAAAAAAGGAATCACTCTGGCCCAAACTGTAAAAAATAGAACCTGAGGGGAAAATCAAGAAATAGAAGGAATAAAATAGAATAGAATGGCTGCCTTTATTTTAACTTGAACGGCGGAGTTAGGGCGCAGCCGGCCCTCTCTTCCACTCAACCGTCACCAGGAAAGGAAACATAGAAAAACCTTGCAGTGACGTAGCCATGGGGGGGGGGGGGTCCTGGGGGTCCGGACCCCCCTTCCGGTCCTAAATTTTATATAATTTTCCATTAAATTAAACGTAAAATAAGACAAAGCACTGATGTTGGTGTTAATTTTCAATGCCAGGAGAGCTAAAAAAAGACTGTTCTAGGCCTCTATTTTTCAAAAAATTTCCGGGGAAGTACCCCCATTGATTGACAACCCCCCCCCCCGGTCAATCGACCCCCCCCCCATTTCAAAATCTTGGTTACGTCACTGAACCTTGAAGGGACAAAGAGGAATGATAGTGACAAAAAAGTGGAGTAAAGAGAAAAGGGTGATCGAAAGGAAGATGACAAAGAAAATGAGGTGGTAGAGAGAACTCACAGACATTTTGGAGGATTCGCTGCTATGATAAATGATCCTAAATTGATAGCAGAAACCGAAAAAACCAATGAACATCAATGAAATACCGTATTCAGAAAACTCAGAATGTTCATAATTGAAAAGTCGTAATAAAATTGTCATGAAATCTTTGAGCACCCAACCCAGCCAGACGCAAATGATAATGGACTTGTCAATTATTCTGACCACAAACAGGCGACCGTAACCTAAACTTGTCTTCATACTCAACGTGGCATATTTACTGCGGTCGGATTCGTCCTTGAATCCTCAATCCCCAAACTCACGCGTAATAATTTCTGTTCTATTGTTCTTTTTCCACACCTTTTTTCTCCATCTTTCTCTGTTTTTTCTTCTCCCTATCCTTCTCTTTCTCTCTGACACCTGCAGCACCGTTCAATTTCTCTTCCGTTCAGATTCAGTTGACTCGGAACGAACTTGACGTACGCAATAGCGGTGGCGTGCCGGACAGAAAATGCACTCACTGCGTTCGATTCAATCACTTTTCCATTCCTTTTTCACTCCTCTACTCCTCCGTCAAATCTACTCTTTCTCCCGTTTTCTGTTTCTCTCCTTCGTCCGGTCACACTTGTCGCGGAATTTTTCCACGCACAATTCGGCCCTTATTAATTCGGCCAGTTTGGCAACACTGTCTAGCTCTAGCCTACGAAGAGCCTAATGAAAGTAAAGCCTATTAGCTAGTATAGCCTGAACGGTCACTTGATCGATTATGTTCACCAGTTTTTACCGCAAACAATACTTCGGCGTTTTGAAACAGAAATAAGTCGCATTCTAGAAAATTGTCCGCTCAACGTCCTTCCTAGCTTCTAAAAACAAACACGTGCGTATAAACTTCATAAAATGTGATGAAATTCTTCGATTATTATGAAAGCTCGTTGAAGATTGTGAGATTGCAGCCCCAAGAATAGTCCTAAACCCAGACTATTTTCTAGGAATACCACGCTAGTTTGAGAAATAAAAAAAAAATGTTATGCTGCTGATGTTTACATCATTCCGAGACTTGTGCGATGGTAATGAGATGAACGATGACACAAATATGCCAAGCTAATATACCGTATATCGTATGATACAATACTTTGGTAGAGAAGGCGCCATATGTTTCCGGTATAAAGATTTCAAATTGTTTACCCAAAAATTTTGATTGTCAAGACAAATTCGTGAGGAACTCAGGAAGTTGCTGATTGATGCCCGTCCTTACTCGCTGGCTGACTGTTTGGAAGATTGAGACAAAATGTTGAGTAGAGTGTACCTGCTATAATGATGAGACAGTACGACACGGATTTTTCGTTACGGGAAGACAGATAAGTTTTAGTAGATGAACGAACGGGTTAAAGAGCGTGTGAAGCTCTTTAGTTCAAGTGAATTGACGTGTCACATGCTGCGCGAGACTAGCTCGATAGCGGCGGCTTATCAACATGAGCCTATATCAATCTAATTTAATTTAGTCTTATTATCAGAGATAACGCCCCAATGTAATTAGTTTCACTCTTGTTTTCTGTAGTTTTATTCGATCATTTTATTCTTCTATTTCTAATTTAGATCCATTTTTCATCTGTTTTGTAGAAGAGGGCAAAATTGTACCCAAACAGGAGTTGCAACCTTTGGGATTCACATCTGCTTCTCATCTTTCACGTTGATTCAATCTCCAATCCTTCACATTGAGCATGAGCTTCACTTTGGGATGGTGTTTATCATCAAGTTTTGAATGCTCCAATGTGCAAGCACCCTAGAAAGAGAATAAAAAAGAACCCTATGCAAGAGATAACGCTAGAAAATAATAAATTATTGAGAGACAAGGACGGACATTATTATTTTTAGTGAGGCATGCTATGAATGTTATAGCCAATTGAATCGCTGATTGCAAAAACAACCCAAGTCCAAAAAGATCAATTGTTCAGGAATCAAGAAAAACATTTTTATTAATGAATGAGTAGTGATCCACTTTCTGTAAAATCCCTATATACCTATAATAACATTTGGAATGAGCTAGTAGTATCAGAACTAAGTTTTTATTTTTAGATATTATTTAAAGAAAAAATTAATGTGATGGACTTAGGTTGTTTTTACAACCACTGATGGTATTACAAAATTTAAATAAGTTACTCACCTCAATTTATGTTATTATGTTTATTCCTAGATGATTATTTTGATGAAAATTCAACAGTAAATTGTTTTGTAAATTCAACTAAACCTAACCTAACCTACTCTAACCTAACCTAACCTACTCTAACCTAACACTAATCATCACATTCTTCGGTACTTTTGGTAGGCCACTGTAAGATCTCATTCCAAAAATTGCCCTTCTCTTCATCTGGAACATAGTTAACACACTTTTTGATGTCACTCATCTTCTTGTCATTTATTGGAAGTTCTTCCATGTAGGCTCTACCAGATGGCAAAACAACGTTGATGTTTGCTTTAATTTTCATTGGAAATGTATGTTTTGCTAGGCCGCCGATATATTCTTGAGCAGTAACTACGCCTGGCCTTTGTCCATCATATTTGAAATAATGGAATTTTGATATACTGAAACTTACACGCATATTTCGTGGGATGTCATGTTTATTAGTTTCCAATGACAAACAACTTTTCAAGTAGAACTGAGACCACCAAGTTTTAAAGTCAATAATGTCTTTTGCTTCAATTAAATGCACAATGAAATTCATCTTCTCACTGGATTGGACTATACATTCTACCAGTTGTTTTATTGTGTAAATCCTATCTATTTTTCTAAGATGCCTTTTTATGACCCCAAAAACCCTATCACATGGTAAAAACGAATGTCCTCTAATGGGGAAATAATGTTCAATGGACGAAAATCTCCCAGTTTCAACTAGGGCCATGCAGAATCGAACCATAATTTGATTTTTATTTTGCCCTGGGCAATTGTCGCTAAAAATAATCAGGTTTTTGCAATTATCATCTATGTATTCTCCAATATACTCCATTAAATAAGAGCATACATCATTCGGCCCCTTCTTTGCATTACCTTCATGATAAATAAACAAAACAGGCTGCTCTGATTTCATGTTATAGACACAAAAAACTGATACTGTTAATTTTCTTAAATAAAATAAGTCCTGAACCGGTATTTTTGGCAGATTGACATTCTGCATGAAATCAAAACACAGAGCCACAGTGTCACTTTTTTCTTTGCAAATTTTCCTAGCATCCTCAAGAGAAGCATAAATTTTTTTGGATCTCCTCTTGTGTACCATTAGTTCCGCTGAAGCTACCCGCTTAGCCACATCATTGAGAGTTTTTGATTTTAGTTTCACTGATAGCTGCTCGCACTCACAACACGTATCTACTTGTGGGCGGCCAAAAGTCAAATTTAAGTTTTCTTTAAAAATTTTATTATAATACTCGTATTTAATGATGGATTTGGGATGAGATATTTTGAATAGATCATACATTCTCTTTACTGTCAGTTCACTATCTAGATAATGGATGTTTCTTCCAGAATAATGGCTCTGCTTCACTGGGAATGAAGATATGTGGTTGTGAACAAGAAGAATTTGTTCACCAGAAACTGCATTAATACTCGACTGTTTGCCTCTTTTGTCATCTGGAATTCTACCTTCACATAGAAGACGTCTTATTCTTTTAACCCTTTCATTAGTTACTGAATATAAACTGAAAAATGCTTGCCGACAAATCTTTTTCCTCACATCCCCAACCATAACATGGTAGATGAAACTTTTATTACGTTCACTATTACTGTTCTTCCTCTTTCGATGACGTTCTACATCACAACACTCAATCAATCCCTGCAAGTATAAGTCTTGTTGATTTTTTGTTGGTATATTTAGAAAATTTGTAAGAATGTCCAACTGATTGTCTTCTGATATAGAGTTGAAACATTTCAATTTACAGGAGCAAGATTCACCGGTTTTCTTGGCTGGCACTGACTTACCTACATGATTAATATGTTCAATACCTTGCAATTTTGCTTTTTTTATAACATTCCTCTTGTAGTTAGTAGAATTATTTCTTCTTTTTTTCGGTTCACGAGCAATGTTATCAGTTTCCAAATTCATTTTTTCACAAAAACAAGTCACAATCACAAACTAACCTCAAAATACCGATAGCACAATACTGAACTTGTGATCAGCTGAATAGTGACTGGTCAGGTTAGCCAACACTGAGTGTAAAAACAACCGTAGTCCAGGACTTAGGTTGTTTTTACACTCAACTGTTTATAAGTGCATTGAGTTGGCAATGTTCCAACAGTGCTAGAAGGTTGTTTTTGCACTCAATCGATGAGTCTACCTCTATTACATAGGAAAATAACATAAAATGAAAATGGCCAAAAATTGGACTTAGGTTGTTTTTGCAATCAGCGATTCAATTGTAGAAATGCCAAGGTATAAAGGCAGGCGATCTGGTAAAATAGCCTAGTAAGTGAAGAGACGACTGTAGTATAGTATACCTCTTATTTATTTATCTTCATCATCATCTTCTCCTTCTTCTTATTCATCATCATAATCTTCTTTTCCTCCTACTCCTCCACATAATCTTCTTTTCCTCCTACTCCTCCTCATTCTCTTCCCCTCCTCCACCTCCTCTGCACCTCATTTCCTTCTCTTTCTCCTCCTTCTCCTCCTCACCACGTCTTTCAGCTCCTCCTCCTCCTTCTTCTTCTCCTCCTCCTCCTTCTTCTCCTCCTCCTCCTCCTCCTTCTTCTTCCTTCTTCCCACTCCATCTCCTTCACCTCCCACCCCCTACTCATCTTCATCCTTCTGTATCTATATACTGTATTTATTTTGGACAATGAAGCCCCCCATAGGTCTGAGACCTGTGCTTGAGGAACGAGTTGGATAATTGTAATTGATGAGCTGGACCTACAGTTTTAGGTGGGTTCCGAACCACCGGGAAGTGATTTTACAGCAGAGAACAGTGTCTTTTTTGCTTGCCAATCTAATCGGTCACCCTTAAAAAGAGTGCCTAGGAGAACGCAGCTTATCTCTATCTGATTTTTTTATTTTTATTTTTTTATTGCTGATGATGCCCACATGAGTCCGAGACTTGTGCGTGGGTAATGAGGTGAATGATTACACATAAATGCCTGACGGTGGAGCGGGATTCGAACCCACGACCACTTAAACGACAGCAAGTTGAAGTTGCGACGCCCCAACCAACTGCGCCAAGCGGCCCGCCTGGAATAGATACCAGCTACGGCTCACGGCTATCACTTCCCAATATACTGTATATATAATATATAGTGATGAGACTGTAGGACACGGATTCTTTCTTATGGAAAGACAGGTAATATACAGGTAGGAAATAATAAATAAACTGAGCATTTTCGATGCGGTTTTCAGTGTCAATTGCAAAGGAAGTAATTCTTTTTAAAAAAATCACTATTGACGATTTCTCCAATTATGTAATCGCTTCCCAGGGTGGCCTGGCCGACAATATTAACCGCGAAACAATCAGCCACTGATCAGCGATCACAACGAATTCATTCTCGATCTAAATGCAACTAGAGAACTGCACAAAAAACCTTCAACTACAGATATTCTGCAACAGACATTTGTCTGCTAAGTAAATTTAAATGCAGAATTTCCTCCCGACCGGGAAATGAATGCAATAAATCATGCAGGAATGGAAGTGAATAGAGTGAATGCTATACAATAATAATTCGCTTCATAAAAGTAATCCAGTTGAGAAGAAATTAAAAAATCATCGTTCATTGTTCTTGAAAAAATAAAGAATCACAACACTACCTATTCTTTTCTGGAATGCACAAAAATGTTAGAGCATTTATTAAAATCTCTTTGTTGAAAAAAACAGATTTCCTTTATTATATCAAGCTGGCACTAAATTTAAAAAAATATATATATATTGCTTCAACATAGCAGAATTTTACAAATTACTATTAATTTATTGAAATTGAAAGATTCAATATTAATAAAAAGATTATTGAGTAAGTTAGAGGAAACCTTTCAAGTCGATAAAAATAAATTTCAAATAGAAACAGATTGACTAAAAAATAATTGAATTTTATGATAGTCAAATTTGAAAAGTTGTTGAAGTGATAAGTTTTTATAAGGAAGAGGAACAAAGATCAACGGCTGGATCCTTACATCATTTAATTGAGAAAGGACTGTTCAAGTCACTTAGGAGACTATTCGAGGCACTGTTCGAGACATGATTTGAGGAGCAATAGGTAACTCAGATTGTTTTGTAGATTACGTCTTGGAGACACCATTAACGGAGTATAAGACAAGTCAGATCAACAATTATACAATCTTATACACTAGTTACCATAATTACTGTATCAGGTAGTTGAGGTGAGGCTCAATTTTGATGTGATAGGAACACTATAAAAAGCGTTATCAACTAAATATTAACAGATTTATAATTAACACTTGTATGACGGAGAGATTCCTTCAATCCTTAAGTCAGAAAATAAATTCTGATCCATGTTATTTGATACGGTATTTATTTATTCATTGTGACAAATTTACAACGAATGTGAAGGTGCAACAGACTCAAGTCCAAAACTGCTCCCTTCACAAATTTTGAATATGTTACATTGTCCTAAACATTGACAATATCTGCTACAAACATTCTGGTACATAATTATATCTGTATAGAGGAATGCTAATGAAAACATCTATCCGATATTATCAACTCCTCCACTTCATAATTATTCATCAATTACTTCCACTGCCTTCCAAATTATTTCATTTTCTTCATTCTTCTACTTAATAATTATCTAGTAAACCCCTTGGCCGAATACAAAATGAATTGTTAATTATTCTGTTTATAAACCAGCAAACATTCAAAATTGAAAGATATATTCAAAATAATTTTTATCATACTTTAGTCTCATCTTGTGGAGCGCTGTATTTGTTTTAAATGTCCAAGCAGCAGACATTTACAGACATAAAAGGCTAAAGCCTTCATTCCAATAACTCAAGTAAAATTCTGGTACAGTACAGGGATCCTATCTCAAATATCTATTCAATATTATGAACTCCTACACAAAATAATAATTTATTTTATTATCATAATTCATTTTTTTTTTTTTTGAGGATGAAGCCCACATAGGTCTGAGACCTGTGCGTGGGTAATGAGTTGGATGATGGTGATTGATGAGTTGGACCTACAGTTTCAGGTGGGTTCCGAACCACCGGGAAGTGATTTTACAGCAGAGAACAGTGTCTTTTTTGCTGGCCAATCTAATCGGTCACCGTTACGAATGGGACCTACGAGAACGCAGCTTATCTCTCTGATTGAACAGATACCAGCTACGGCTCGCGGCTATCACTTCCCTAATTAATTAATTTCCCTAATTAACTTCCCTAATTAATTCCATTTCGTTCATACTTTTACCCAAGAACTATCTAGGTAGGAAACCTAATGGCTCAATTCATGACTATTACAAATTATCTATTATAGTCTATTAAATCATTTATCTATAACCAATTAAAACTATTGTGAATGAATAATATTTGTACTGACTTATTTATTCATAATTGAAATTGACTGAAAGTCGTTGAATTTACTATAAAAAGTTAATATTAAAAACTCAGATCGTCATGGACAAGAAATCAAAGGATTAAAAATTATTAAAAGATTAATTACGATTATTTTATCATCATAATAATTCATTTAATTCAATTTTTACCGTTCTTTTACCCAAGAACTTTCATATGTAGGAAACCCAATCCATGATATATTAAAAATTATTTATTATAGTCTATTAAATCCATGACCAATTAAAAATGATTCAGGCTAAGACAATTTACCATTTATTACCATGCTATTTTTGAAACTGAAGATTAAAAATTATTAAAAGTTTAGTTACGATTTAAGATAATATTCACACTTTAACAATGGTCTGGACTTTGTCTAAAGAAAAGGTTCAAACAGTCCTAAGTTCTTGTATTTATAGTTCCATAACGATCTGCGTTGTTAATATTAACTTTTTATTGTAAATTCAACGACTTGCAGTCAATTTTAATTATGAATAAATAATATTTCTACTCACGTAGGCCAAACGTTTTCGAGTCATGGAGACTTAGTCCTAAGTCTTCAACCCAGTAACTCCATAGAAATTCAGTGTTTATCAAGTAGACATTGTTAACACTACTACAATACACCAGTTCTAGTTTATTCGAGTAATTTTGAATGAAAGTAAGTTCATAAATAGCCTAAAGAGAAACAAGAGTAAAAACTTTCAACTGTTTGCTAACGGATACACTCGTTTTATTACTTGCACCGAGAGAAACTCATGCTCTCACAAAACGACAAAGATTCTCGAGCATCCAAAATCTCTACTGATGCGGTAATGATCAATAAAGTCTAATTTATTACTAATTAACAACTTTCCATCTCAACAGAACATTCTCCACTCTCAGATCTACTCACTTCAAGTAGAGAATGGATGATCTAAGCTCCACTAACGTTCTACTCTCAATATCTCTAATTTGGACACTTTCTAGCCACAATGAATTCGGCTGTACGCAAGATATTAAGTATGTACTTCTGATGTACAGTACTAGATCATTAAAGCATTCATCTTTGCAATCTGTGTACAAATATCAAACAACTACAGTAATAAGTGTTAATGCAACAATATTTGAGAGACATATATATATATAATTTGAGAGACATAGATGATAATCTGAGAGACAGTGGCATCATTACCACTGATAGTGGTTGAGTTCATGAGAGCCTTAGCGTTTCACAGTAAAATAAATGCTACCGGAAACTAAGGCGTCTGATTGGTCTGTTCAAATTCATATAAGTTTAAAATTTTGAACAGACTAATCAGACGCCTTAGTTTTCAGAGAAATTGACCGGTAAACGGTAAAGCTCCCATGATCCCAATCATTAACGGTACTTTTACTATTTATAATTCGAACTTCAAATAACGAAATCCTCTGCTTAAAGTTTTCACGGAGTGCCTTGAAATTGCAATCTGGGAGGGACAATCTCTTATCAACGATTTCCTCTCTAGAACGATAATATTTTCATTTTTTTTTCGGAGGATGGAGCCCACATAGGTCTGAGACCTGTGCATGGGTAATGAATTGGATGATGATGATTGATGAGTTGGACTTTAATGTCTCAGGTGTACCACAAGGTTCTAATTTAGGTCCATTATTGTTTATTTTTTTATAAATGATATTCCAGAATGTATTAAATATAGTAAGTGTCTATTGTATGCAGATGATGTAAAGCTGTTCAAGAAAATAGAGAATGAAGCAGATTGCTTATTGATACAATCGGATATTGATTCATTAAGTGACTGGTGCAAGTTGAACTCATTAAAAATGAATCCTGACAAATGTACGGTTGTGTCATACAGTTTGAAAGCTGACACACTGACTTTCCCCTACTCTTTGGATGGTGTCTTACTAAAAAGTTGTGAATCGGTTAAGGATTTGGGTGTTGTTTTTGAGAGCAACTTCAAGTTCGGAAAGCATATTAGTGCAGTGGCGTACCGAGGTTTCAAGCTCCCTGGAGCGGAAGTGTCTTACGATGCCCCCCCCCCCCCCAAAAATCAATTTTACACTCAACCACCCAAATGGGCTGATATTAACATAGTGGTCATTTAATGAATCAGCGGTTTTTTCCGCCTCAACTACACCATATTTGACAGAGATGCGAATCTCCGATGAATGATTTTTCGCCAGACCAGATTCTGCTTTTATCAATTTCCAAACTGCATGTTGTGAATTTTTTCACTTTTCTATATATTTATTTGCAGTTATTTTTTTAGCATTTTGCAAGTCATTCCTATGAAAATGTTCTTATATTTTGGAAATAGTATTCAAAAGTGAAGTATTACGTTCCTGTTCTTGTTAATATAAAAACCATTGAACTTCTTGTGGATTTATTTTTCCAGAATAAATTCAAAGTCAATTACTTGAAATTGTTATACCTTTTGTCACCCAATTTAAATTGTTTTGGCTTTGCTACTTTCTACTATTTGCTACTTCTGACTCGACCGTTTTGCATTCTGTTTGTTTGTAACGCATTTACAGCTGAACGCGTGAACTGATTTCTTTTAAATTTGACATGAATGTTCCTTTTATAGCAATGCGCAGCAATGTATACATACGGGTTTTTCAAATTTTACCCTTTTGGCCTTCGTTATAGTAATACATTTTTTGTAAGTAAAAGGCAATTTTCCCTCAAGAACGGTACGCCCTTCAGAGCCTTGCGCCCTGGAGCGACTGCTCCACTCGCTCCATTATCGGTAAGCCACTGTATTAGTGTGATATGTGGTAGAGCCTCTCAGCAGTTAGGTTTTGTAATAAGAACTTGTTCATCTTTCAGGAGCGTAGAGGCGTTATTGATATTGTATAAAACATTAGTTCGAAGTATACTTGAATATGGAAGTTTGATTTGGAACCCGTATACAAGCAATGAGGTGCACACAATTGAATGCATCCAAAATAAATTTTTAAGATTCCTATATTTCAAGAAATATAACGTGTTCTGCCCTTTTGATCTGCCAACAAATACTTTGAGGCTATTATTCAAGACTGATTCGTTGAGAATGCGAAGAGATTTAAAGTCATTTGAATTTGTTTACAGGCTCTTCAATAATGAAACTCTAGTTTTCTACTGCAAAATTTCAATATTTATATATCCACCATCTCTCGCCGTTCTACATTCAAATTTAGTGTTAATAGATCCAGAATACTTATTCAATACTTTGCACCCATTAATAGAATACCGCGCACTTTCAACCTTTTCGCAGATCAACTTGATGTATTTAGTGATAGTTATTGCAAGTACCGTAAAAAATGTCTAAAAAGCTTTGGTTCCGTTTTAATTTCTGATTAATACTATTCCATTATTTTGTATCACCGATTTCTTTTTTTCCATTTTTTTTGTAATGTATTTTTTTAAATTATCATTATTATTTTGTTTAACCTTTATAAAATTAATGCTATTTTTATTGTAATAAATACGTTATATTTTTGTTTGCTGTAGATGCAGTTTTGAGAGTTAACTTCTGTTGCATCTTTTATTGTAAGTGAAATAAATAAATAAATGATTTATGAGCTGGACCTAAAGTTTTAGGTGGGTTCCGAACCACCGGGAAGTGCTTTTACAGCAGAGAACAGTCTTTTTTGCTGGCCAATCCATCGGTCACCCTTACATAGAGCGCCAGGAGTTTCGTAGCTTATCTCTGATTGAACAGATACCTGCTACGGTACTCGGCTATCACTTCCCGGCTATTACTATATAGGCCTATGTTCTAATGCATAGGTTCAATACTGCGGTCCCTACAATAGTGGAGAATAGTCCGAATCAAAAGCCTCCCCTTGAGAAAAAGTACAAATAATCATTTTGAGAAACCCATGTGAGAGCTTCTTATAAGATGGAGCTGTTCAAATTTAAAATGTTAAAGAGTAGATCTTCCAATACCGTTTTTCTTCTTTCAACATGAACAAGTTCCACTGTATGGAGACAAAACAAATTCCCTGAAACAAAGTTTAAACTACCTTTTTGGGTTTGAAAGTAGAGTGTGTTTCGAAATGGAAGTTACAAATTTCACATGTGACTAGTAAGTTAAATAGAGCCTTGTTTGCATTGCGAGTATTAGCCAGATTGGGGAGTGAAAAAACTGTTCTTATGGTTTATCATGCTTATTTTCTGTCTGTTATGATACATGGGGTCATATTTTGGGGGGAAACTATTGGTAATAATGTAATTTTTATAATACAGAAGAAAGCTGTACGATTTGTTTATAAAATCAATGTAAGGTGTTCGTGCAAGCCTCTCTTTAGAGGATAAAAATTGTTGTTCCAGCTATTTAAATTTATGAAATAGCAATTTTTGTTTTTAAAAATACTGTGATATATAAGGAAAATCAGTTAAATCATCCTAATAATACTAGGTTTAGGGGTTATGTATACCCAATACATAGACTTAGTCTACACAAAACTTAGTCTACTGGAAAGTGGACCATATTATAGGATGAAAATATTCAATGCGCTCCCCAACCAAATTAAATAAGTTGATAGTATAAATGCATTTAAAAGAGGACTTCGAGAATTTCTAATTGATTTATGTCCTTACAGACTAACTGGCTTCCTAGAGTGATGATTTCTGTGTGATTACTGTTTCCAGTATTGTGATTTCTGATCCATATCTGTTAACCAGTATAAAACTTTGACGGGTCATATGCTACTGGAGCGATGCTCCCTAGTTGCGGTTCTATAAATGAATAAAATAAAAAAAAAAAAAAACATAGACCTAAGTGATTTAAGTAATATACGGTATGTAACGAACAAGTTGACGAATCTACGCTTGCACTGCTATCACCTGTAGGCTATCGTATTTAGAATGCTTCCAAATCTCAAGAAACCAACTCATTTTGTTTTGTTATAGGCCTACTTCTCAAGATTCCGGAATTCATTATTCTTGAAAACATCTAAAAACTAAATGGCTGCATAGCTTTGAGATTTGTTTTAGATTAAACTCGATTGGCCAATCTAGGCTACTACAGAAGTCTTCCAAAAATTATACTTCGCTCTATTTATTTCAACATGTCAATTACGGCCTAGTTACCAAAATAATCAAATCGCTTGATCGAGTTTTTGTTCAACAAGCTGATCAGCTCAACTGATCCGGACAGAAGATTAGGATTAACATTAAATAATCATCATACAACATCAGTTAACTTGATCTGAAACCAGGTCATCATTCTTTAATCCCTTGTTGATCCTTGTCTAGAAACAAATTGATTGAGTAATAGCAGAGAATTTTGAAAAGCCTGAAGTTGAAAAAAATGGAGAAATTAACGCTTTAATAATTCATTTTTTACGCCAAATTTAAATCTTTCATTTATTAGGCGATGATTCGCTCGTCTGGAAAATTCAAGCAAGTAGTGGTATTCTATCTGTGAGATGCCATGTAAATCAAAATTCTCCAGTAGGCTACTAGCAGGTAGATCACAAGATGAAGTAGGATCACTTTCTAAATTGGCCTCTCAGTCTTTTCAGAGGTGACTACATAAGTCAACATCGAGCCTAAATTAAGCCTCACCTCAACTAATTGAAATAGTAATTATGGTAACTAGTGTATAAGATTGTATAATTATTAATCTGATTTGTCTTTTACTCCTTAACCGGAGTCTCCAAGATGTAATCTAAAAAAAAAAAAAATATTAAATTTGTTATAGAATGACCTGGCAGTGCGGTAGTATATCCTTTATATTTGAAAGATGAATCTTTATACAGTATTTAGATTATATTTTTTTGAGACTTTGATTCTTTAGTTTTCTAATAAATGAAAAAAACCTAGAATGAAACGATACAAGGCATTCTTAGCTGATGTAAATGAAGTTTTATAACAAGAAAATGCTTCAGAATGGATTAGAATTGATGAAATCAATTAATTCAAGAATGGAAAAATTTCCATCAAGAATAGAAATTGAATTAAAAAATCACAAGCTTTTATATCAAAGAACAAATTTCAAGTACAAACTTGAGGGCAAGATTATGCTGCAAATGTTTCGCAGAAAAAATCTTTGTTATAGGCTACTACATTAGTTTGTAGTTTTCTCATTATACAGTCCTGTGATTTGAAGTTTTTTAGAGAATAGGTTTAGGGTAGTACTTGAGTAACCATAGTTTAAAAGGTTTATCATATCAACTCCACATCGATCCTACCTAAAGCTTTCACATTCTTCAATAATAAATTATTGTATTATTTTTATTTATAATTATTATTTATTATTATTATTATTTTTTACTATTTTTCATTTCTATTTTCGAGTATTTATGTGTTTAAGGTGTTGTTATTATTATTGAAGTATTTTTCTTGGATAAACAAACTGGAATCGATTTCAACTTCAACCTCAAATAATACAATAATTGAAAAAACATAAATTGTACAAAAAATACCCCCTGAATAGAAGATACTTTCCATGTATAATCCAAAGAACATTAATATCTTCATTGGCATTCTTCCAATGACAAACATAAAAAAGCAACATGAGAATGGAATTGTTGAGTGCGTGAGAAAATAAACATCTCCTTATATACAACAGGACATAATACTATGACATTCGTACAGCGTGCATCTGATATTATCGTATCATTCACAAACAAGTCCTGCTAGTATTCAATCACAACTGGATTTCTTTCTGTGTTTACTCATCAGGATTATCTCATAAAATTTATGCTACTTTTTACGTTTTTCTTTAATTTTCTACTCATATTTCCTTTTATCTCAATGGAAATAACTTAAATAGTTTAATCATTAATATTTTTTCTAGTCAGCTGAACTTTAGCAATACTAGTAATTTTTCACTAGCAATATAAAGATTGTCTTGATAGACTGTATGGATGATTTCTCTATTTTTGTGATAAAATATCATTTATTTTCAGTGCCCATGACCTCTGACCTATACAAAATATATTTAAGCCCAATATAATTCTATTCATGATTTTGTCTGCCATATGTCTTAGGCCTATGGTGCTCTAATAAACACAATTCAAATCTTTAAAATTTCAAATGCAATAAGAAATTGGTATTTTTCTCTCAAATACGACGTTAGAAAATAGATTAGTTTGTATCATTCAATCTCTTCTATCATCATGTGGCCCGGAACCCATCTAGAACTAAAGGTCCAATATTCATAACAAGCCCATCAACATTCACCTCATTGCCGAAGCACAAGTCTCAGAACCCTATGGGCATCATCAGCAAAAAATCTCGACCAACTTTAGAAAAGTCATCTACATTAAAAATGGTTAGGTTGTCAAATCATTCTTGACAGTGCGCAGAAATATTCATTACTGTTTGTCTCACTAGGCATCCAGAGTTCCAGACGTTTTTACTGGGAACTAGTCATTGTCCATATTTTTTGTGGATTACGTCTTGGAGACTCCAGTTAAGGAGTATAAGACAATTCAGATTAATTATTATACTATCTCATACACTATTTACCATAATTACTATATCAATTAGTTGAGGTGAGGCTTAATTTTGATGTGGAAGGAACTCTTGTACACTATAAAAAGCTTTGTCAACAAAATATTTTTAAAATATTTCTATATTTTCAAGACTCTTTAAAAACTGCGGTAGCTTGTTGTAGAGTTTCCTACCAATATAACTTTTGTTTGAATAAGCTACTATTGTGACTCACCGAGTGATAATCTCCTCGGCTTTTTGTATTATAATCGTGTAGGTCACGATTTTGGTTGACGAAGTATGTGAGAAAATGTCACAGCATAGAGAGGTAGTATTTAGTAAAGAACGACATGAGCAAGACAAATTCATACATTTGCCAAGAATGAGTTGGCAAACTATAACTAACACAATATCCTATATACGTACACGTTTAACACGTACAATGCAATCACACAATTATTTCATACTTTTATGGCAATAGCATGATAATTGAAAATGAGAGATGAGACTCAGGGAAGTCAGAGCCGCGAGCCGGAGCATGTAGTGTTCAGTCAGATTAATAAACTACGAACTCCTGGGCCCTCTGACCAATTGGATTGGCCAGCAAAAAAGACTGTTCTCTGCTGTAAAACCACTTCCCGATGGTTTGAAACCCACATAAAACTGAAGGTTAAATTCATCAATCACGACTCACTACCCACGCATAGAACTCAGACCAAGGGGGCTTCATCCTCCGAAAAAATTCCCAGTTGTTTTAGAATTAAATTGTGGGGGACTCACCAATAATGGAGTGAAATTAACTAGAAAATGTGATTTAGACAACTATGTTTTTTACTCGAGGTCACTAACAGGTAGATTGTAATTTTTAAACGGTAACAAATTTATATAAAACCTTTAAGCATACCCAGAAAAGTGGGTTTACGTGCGGGAGAATGGCTGCTACTAAAGCAGACTAAGAGGAATGTCCTTGCAAGGATGACTTGCTCTAAATAAAATCGACAGCTTGCGTCAGGTCCATATCATTCAAAGACAATACCAACAAAAACGTGTGGTGTATGAAGGTTATTTGGGTGCTAACACAATAAATATTCACAAGGAGCAGAAAATTCCGAATTACTGCAATGATGATGAAAGTCTGTTTGTTCTTGGGGAAAGTCTGTTAGCGATATTATAAAATCTATCTATATAAATAAAATTAGAGTTTTGTCTGTACATTTATCAGAATTATAAATTATTTGGTTATTTTTACGTTTTATACATTAAAGAAGCCGAAACAAGTCTTATCTCAATTTCTGTCTGTCTGTCACGGCCCGAAGGCATTTTACGCGGCCTGAGAAACGATAGCATCGATCGGGTTAACATTAGTGAAAACTATTTTGACAATGTCTTTAGCTATAAAAAACTAAATTAACGTTTTTTAACAGAATAATAAACGTTTAAAAACCAAGTATTGTGCGATTTTGGATACATTCACGTGATTTATCATGATATATCAATCAGCTGTTCTCAAATATTCTCTCTGATAACTGTCACTGAATTGTTTACGTTCTCAGTTGGAAATGCTCAGCTGGAAATATGTAAATATTTACTAGCATATTGATATTTGAATTATTCAAAATGCTCGGAAAAAAAGAAATTGTTTAGGAAGATTGTCGCAGGACGCAAAGAGGAGAAGACTGTTGCACGAAAATCAATAAGAGTCAGCAGATGATCTTGCTGGTCAAGAAAGTACAAATATCGTGGAAAATGACTTTTCACTGAACGAACGTGCAGATGACGAGAGCGCGGGAACCTCAAGATCCCAACCCTTGACGACTCGAGAGCGAACGGCTATATGTATACTAGCTGGCCCGACGCGCGTTGCTGCGATCTCATAAAAAATTCTCCTTGTTTTTATTATTTGCCACCTCCCACTGAGGTTACATTTCAATTTTATACCTTCTAGGACTATTTTTTTTATTTCACTTTTATGTAACAAATAGGCCTTTATCCGATAATGATCAAGAAAGCAATAATTATTATCCGTTTTTTATTGTAGAGCTGTACTTTTATTTCTATGGTGAGGTTTCTCATATATGCTTTTTTTAGACCATAACAAAAGTTGTAACTATATCAATTAATGTTTTTCCGAACAGGTTCAACTTCATATCACCTGTTATCTAGAACACATTTTTTTTATTAGGAGGTATTGCCAGTACTCAATCATTTTTATTAAACTGGAATAGTTCGCGAAGACCCTACAATTTTTAAACTGTCTAAACAAATTGAATATTCGAATTTCCAAATTTCGAATATTCTATTTTTATTTGATCACTAAAACATGTGTTAAACATTTGTTATTGGTTAAAGTCAGTATAATCCCGTATGACCAAAAAATTACCTGAGCAGTGAAAAAGCATGACCATTACAAATGATTGGCAAACATACTGGTTTGATAGACAGACGTTGTTTTTAGAATGATGATTTGCAAAACACACAAACAGCTTGTCATTCGAAACAGCGTGTACAGCAGATCGAAAAATTTCAAATTATTTTCCATATGATTAAAAGATCCCAGTACTAGCTAGCCATGTACCCGTGCTTTGCATAGGCAAAACTTTAACCCCCTAAAAACACCCCTGAAATTGCGAATTTTGAAAAATCCTTTCTTATTGCATGGTGAAATCCTATAAGGATTGTTCATACGAAATTTCAAGTTCATAGGCCTAGTAGTTTTGGCTCTGCGTTGATGAGTGAGTCAGGGTATCATCCTTTTATAGATAGAGATATAACGGCTATCTAGGTATGGTACATGATTTGAGTGGAAACGTTGTATCACATGTTTATGAGGTCCTATTAAGACTTAAAGACCTGGAAACCCACTTTTTAACAGTACATCCTATTTTAATGTGTAATAGTTCAGTTTACTCAGCTGATGAAGGCGGTCCAAATCCATATATTCATTTTACAGAAACAAACACTCATTTTTAGTTAGCCTGTATGGATCAAGAATAATAATAACTGAATATTTAAACGAGTTTTATACTTAAAATCCCGTGCAAACCGCTAATAGTATAATAATATTATGCTAAATCATTAGCAGCCTACATTATTTACATGCTCAATCTGTTTTCTGTTACTATATCGATTTATTAAGAACCCAACAGGAGCTTATTAAAACTGTCCATCCGTCCATGCTCTAGCCCTTGAAAAGAAGATTGTAGCCCCCTGAAACTTGGTATACAACTTCAACATATGAAACTCCTGAGCCATCTTTGTAAGGGTGACCGACTGGAATGACCAGCAAATAGGACTCTGTTTTCTGCTGTAAAATCACTTCCTGGTGGTTCGGAACCCACCTAAATCTGTATGTTCCAATCATAAATCACCATAATCCAACTCATTACCTACGCACAGCTCTCAGAGCTATGTGGGCTTCGTCCTCCGAAAAAAGAGAAAGAAGATATATTTGATTTCTCTCAAACTTGACAGAAAATTCACTCCACATTTTTAGTAGTAAATAGCATAAATGTGAGATTAACAGCATTAGTATCACTTGCCAATTGGAATCTTTAAGAAGCTGCCATTGAAGGTTAGAGTAATGAATACTAAGTTGGTTTTGAAGGAACTGACAGTTCATCAAACTGACAAATATATAAAACATAATTTATTAATTATTTCAAATTCCTCAAAGTGCTATCAATTGAAGACATCCGCAATAGCGGATATTGAAAACTTTAGCATTCATCGATTTCCATCAGCTATTTAGTGCTGTTTTCAATATCTGCTATTGCGGAAGTCCTCAGTATAACTTAATTAAATTTAATCCATAATCAGTATTATTAATTTTATTTTATTAAATTAATAAAACACTGAGGAATTCGAAATTAATGAATATTAATAATTTCAAATCTTACATGAAAGATATTCTCTTGAGAAAATGCTTTTACTCGATTGAAGAAAATTTTTATTCTTGGATTTCTTGTTAATATCAACGCTTTATTATAAATCCAATACAAGTTTAATATTTTGAAATTGATTTTACACTATATTATTTGTGATGTATATGTTCTATTTTCAATGAAATTGGCAAATTAGTACAACAATCTGACTATGGTATAAGTGTATATTGAACTGTTTTCGGATGAATTATGTCAATTTTGTACACTGCTGTTAAACTCTTCATATTATTAAACTGCTCTTCTTATAATCCGTACGTGAAATGACGTTTGTTACAACATTTGTGAAGTTGTTGAACAATAAAACAATTTGATTTATCAACTTTTTATAGTAAATTTAATGACTTGTAGTCAGTTTTAAATTGTAAATATATAATAATTGTACTCACACTATATATTCACAATTTAAAACTGACTGCAAGTCGTTAAATTTACAATAAAAAGTTAATAATAACAACGCAGATCGTTATGGAACAAGAAATCCAAGAATTTGATCTCACGTTAAAGTTGTAGTGCTCAGAACAGGTTCCCTTTTCAACTAAATTTATTAAATTCATACTTAGAAGAAATATTAAACTTGTTGAACAAAACAATATCAACCTTGTACTAAATATATTAACAGACCACCTCCTATCACAGTTGGGTACATTAATTACTCACAGACAGAGAAGGAATCATTTCGAAACTGATGTTGATATTGGACTTTCATGAGACAGAAATCCTGCTCCGCATGCTTGATGATGTAGCTGCTGTGAAAAGGATTCACGGAACGCCGCGGTTCACTGAACACTGGGAGACGATAGAGAAAAATATTGCCACTTCAGAGTTTGCTGCCCCCTAGCATACCTGTCCAGGTCGTGTTCTGACAGAAGTTGTCGCGCTACTACTGATACTATCACTCTCAAATACTCTCAACACCGCCTACAAACAGGTACTCCAGACAAACGAGTGAGAGGGGGACTCACAGAAACATTGAGAGAGTTTTACCCAGACCGAACATCCACTGTGATCACTTTCAGCGGAATAATGTCTTCTTCTCAGCTCCCTACCACTACCATTGAATCGGCTAGCTGAACAGCTATTTAAATCAATTCCCATTTTTTCATGATAAAGGCTGTGCGCAGGGTTTTTGTTCATAATTTTTATTTGAAGTTTATTGTATTTGATGTTATAAGGGCTTTGAAATGTGTTAATTTACACATTTAATCTTAACACATTTTAATGTGTTAATTTTGATTTTAAATGTTCATAATTTTTATTTGAAGTTTATTGTATTGGATGTTATAAGGGCTTGTAATCTATTGCTGTAAGAATAAGTTTTTTCATCAATTATTTTGTGAAATATGGGGGTTCAAAGTAGAAATTTTTCGGTTTCTGGGGGAAATTGATCACACCTATGAGTGATTTTAAAATTTTTATGAATTTTCTGTAACTAAAAGACACATTGAGGAATAAAATGACATATTTTTATTTCAATCTAACGAATAGTTTATTCAAAATAATTTTTTTTAAATCTGTAGAAAAATTCAACTTTTTAAAAATTTATTTTAAAAGAAATATTTATTAGATTGAAATAAAAAATATCTCATTTTATTTCTCAATGTGTCTTTTAGTTATGAAAAATTTATTGAACGTTCTAAATCACTCATAGGTGAGATCAATTGCCCCCCAAAACCAAAAATTTCAACTTTAAACCCCCATATTTCACAAAATAACTAAAGAAGAATTTTTTCCTCACAGCAAACACCTTTCCTCAAGGTGTTTTTTTCAAACACCCTAATAATATTCAATACAAGAAATTAAAAAAAAAAAAAAATTATGAACAAAAACCCTGCGCACAGCCAATTCTATCTCTCTTTTCTTCATGACTGGGGGTTGTTCTTCATCTCTCTTCTCATCACTGAAATTTAATGTGTAGTCTGACAGCCTTGACAGCCAGACATTCATGTTCATATTTTCCTTCAATTGTTATAAATCTACCTACAACATCTTCAATCCTGGAAAATTATTGATTTATTTTGTTTGACATAACTGATTAGTGCGAGTTATAAGTAATTTGTGTAAATAAAGTGCAAGTGTTAATTTATAGTGTTGCTGGGATTATTTTAGAGATAAAAGCCGTAACAATATATAGTCATTATGTCAATATCTCAATAAAGGTAAGCAATATATTTGAAAATTTACTTCATCACTTATATTGTATAAAGGCGTAATGATGATTGAAACACTTTCCTCTACAACTAGTTATTTTGAGGAAACCTTTTTGGACGCCCTATCTGAAAAATTGAAGTTCATTACATCTGTTAATTTAGTTCTGACCAAACTGGGGAACTGTTTGAATGCAATAAATTTGTTAATAATTCAACTATGGAAGTTCATACAGATGAAAAATACAGTTCTCTACCACTACCACTAATTTGATTAAAAAGAATTTGATGTATGTGTAAAATTTAAGCTCATCTCACCTATTTTGGAGGACACGTTAAGCCAGTTGGTCCTGGCTGCCTGGAAAAATAAACAGTCGTTATGTCACAACAGAGGCCCTGAACTTGTTCAGGTGCGACCTGATAACTTTGACACCAGACCTGAGCCAGCCAGGTCATACGATATTATTATTACTATCATCTCAACTATTCATTCAGTTCTTATTAGAAAATGGCAGTGTTTGAATGCAATAAATTTAATAATCTACTTTGAGTTTCAACGAAAGATGAAATGACTACTGGAATAATTTTTTATTTCACAAACTCTGTTGGGAAAAATCTTGATATATGCCCTACCTCACCTGTTTAAGCTCTCCTTATGCTTATTTCACCAGTTTATTCAGGTCTTACCAGACTCTGCGTAATACAGTCACTCTGTAGTATATGAAGTGTACATCACTATGTAATATAGATACTATGTAACCTAGGGATTATTATTAAAAAAAAAAAAATCAATAACATTGACATAGTTTTCCATTTGTCACACCTTACTGACTAATCTTCGTAGACTGGCGGCTTAACATCAAATATATTATAATCGTCTATAAGACTTTTTGTTTTGATTTTTCAAAGCATTTCACTGATTTATTATTAGATGACTACAACATTTTAATGCTAGGTTGTTAAGGCTGTGCGCATGATCATGATTGATTTTCGAAGTTTCTTGTATTATCAGGGCTTTGTAATCTTATCTATTGCTGTGAGGAATTTTTTTTCTTCAATTATATTGTGAAATATGGGGGTCCAAAGTTGAAATTTTCCGGTTTTGGGGGGCAATAATTGATCTCACTTGTGAGTGGTTTTAAATTTTTGATAAATTCTCCATAACTGAAAGACACCTTGAGGAATAAAATGGCATATTTTTAATTTCAATCTAACAAATGGTTTTTCTGAAATAATATTTTTAAATTGAATTTTTTTACAGATTTAAAAAAATGTATTTTGGAAAACCTAATTGCTTGATTGGAGTAAAAATATGCCATTTTATTCTTCGATGTGTCTTTTAGTTACAGAAAATTGATCAAAAGTTTAAAATCACTTGTAGGTGAGATCAATTGCTCCTAAAAATTTAAACTTTGAACCCCCATATTTCACAAAAATAATTAAAGAAAAAAGTTTTCCTTACAGCAATAGATAGCACTTTAAAGCCTCAATAATATCTAATACAATAAACTATTAAAAAACTATTAATACGAAAATAGTTATTTATGTATTAAGAGCGTGAAGCGCGACTTTATCGCTCGAGCCAAAACATTTACTGCGCGACGTGTAGCGGAGCACAATAATTTTGCGAGAGCGATAAAGAAGCTTCATGCGCGAATTGCATACAATATTTTTCCTACAATTGCAGTTCTGGATTCCAACACAATAAAAGCTTGTAGTTTGTAACATCACAGACCATGCGCGGATTTGCTTAGCATTCGCCATTGTTGAGGTTATGTGAATTTATGGATTCTGTGATCCACCAATGAGAAGACATCAAAATCAAAACAGAAGCGTAAAGAAAACAGCTGGCGAGTGTAAAGTTCTTTACCGCTTGTGGAGAAGTAAAGAGGTATTTTACAATTAGTTTTCAGTACGTGAAGAACTACTTTACGAGCAGATTATTTAAAAAAAAAATCAAAATTATTCCTTTGGACAAAGTTTTGTAAAAGATTATTATAACCATTAAAATTTGTCTTTAGTTTATCTTGAACCTATAAACGTTATCCGGATTTTTGTGATATTTTATACATATTTATACTTTATTATCTAATAATTATAAAAACAGAATTGAAAGATATAATTTCAAAAGTGCAATATTTTCATGTTTGGATGTGCCTTTACACATTAAATTATGGTGAAATAATTATTATTACTTTACTCCTGCACAGAATTGCATAACCAGAAAATGTCAGTCGACTAATTAAATGATCATTATCCAAATGATCAATTTTTTTAACTCGCCAGGAACGGAAGTTAGTTTTCACGGTTGAATAATTTAAAAGAAAAAATCCTCTTACTGGCCACAGAAATGTCGTGGTACAATATTGTTATGAAACTAAAACAAACACCAAATTATAATTGCGATCACATAAATATCCAATTAGTCAGGCAATGAAGCAGAACGTGTTATGATATAAAAGAAAACCTCTCTAATAAAAGAAAGGTGATTTCTCTCTGATAGTCTAGTGATAATAATAGCAAAACTATGTGATTGTATGAGAAATTCCTATTTATGGCTTGAATAAAACCCATAAAAATGTATTGTTCAATAAATAATCTATTAAATTTCGATTTCACAATAATAAAAACTAAAAATTTTGATTTAGCATTTTATTGAGACATTTTTTCTAGATGGGAGATCAATTCTATCCTGAAATTGAGTTTACAAGAAAAGTTGTATATATACAGAACTGAACACTGATAGTAAGGAATGTATATAATGTAGAAATGAAATCTAAAAAAAAAACGAAGAAATTTCTTAATCACTAATCGAACTGAAACTATGGTCTCTCTAAGCCCTAAGCCCCACTTATTAAAGTGAAAATAGGTACTAATCATTGTTTCATACATAAATGTGAAATTGCTAATAAAAATCCTGTTTTTTCTTTCAAATATTTTGCAGCAATGATAATTGATCAAGGGAATTGAAAGAGAATTCTATTTTATTGCTATAAACGAAAATATTCATACTGGTTGCTTGAAGTTAGATTCGGTTTATTTTCTCTTATGAATGTTGCCTCCAGTATGGAAACAACTTTGCGTAAAAAAAACGAAAAAATGTTTGCAATATAAAAATTCGTTCGGTAATTTCTTGAACAACCTAAAATAAACACGTACTCTATGAAATAATAATTAAAGTATGTAATTGTTAGAAATGAACAACGGGGACTCCATATTGAAAAAAATCCACCATGCACCATAACAGTAAGATGTCATGCGACATTGAAAAATGAAGCGGAATTTTAAATAACCGGATTTTTACTTTCACTCTGAACAAGAAAGTGACATCAAATAAAATAGTAAGAGATTTAAAATGGAATAACCTAATTGGGCTGTCAACGTTGGTGCTATAATATGCTCTAATTGAATTTTCTTATTTAACTACTTACGCTACAATGAGACAAACGGGCCATTTATATTTAGTGGATACCAAGGTTAGTAAAAAAGTTTTTCTACTAACCTTGCTCCCATACAATCAAAACTTACTTTCTTTGTGAACTTGATTTACCGTTTAATAACTGGAAATCTGCAAAACAGTATCGATAAACAGAAAACCCTAACAAACGGGTTGATAATTTGAACCAACTGAAAGATGGTGCTTCACCCTCCTATGGTCAGGGGTACGTTTTTGAATTTCAATAATTTATGGAGAAAGTGCTATTTTAGGTTTACAAAAGCATGCATTCAGAGTAGTACTGCATTTTTGTTCCTATATTTCTACTGAAATTTATACGCTTCATAATATATAATAAAAATATTTGATTTAAATATTGATTTATATTGGTTAATAACAGATTGATTTAACAGAACGTATCTGTACTACTAAATTTCAATGCACTTCATAATGGTGTAGGATTAAATTGTGATATTTTTTGTGCTCAAAATAGTTCGATAAATACCTGCCATTTTTAATCATTCCCGTTATGATGGATTACGATAAATTGAATCCTTCCCTTGTATCAGTGATGACAATTTTTCTTCAAGAAAAACTTGTGCTCATGGTAATTTTATACGTCCACTTCTCATATTTGACCAGTCGTTCATAACTTTTGTAGCAAGATGAATCGCCTGAAGTAAATCAGAGTAGACATTTTGAAAATGGAAGTTGAAGACACTTGAGACAAAAATGGTAATTACTTATACAAAATACATTTAGTGATAAAGAATACAATGATTGAAATAAAAAGCAATTATAATTCAAAGAAGCTTCATTGTGAGAAGCAAAATAATATTATTTCAGGAGAGAAGTACCGCTTTTTTGAAGGTACAATAATGTAAACACGACACTATGAATATTAATTGAGCACTTGATATCTCAAAATAAATTTAACCGCTTTATTATTTAATCCACAATAAAGTGGCTAATACCACGGAATAGAGAAATCAATAAACTTGATGGTTGGTCTATGATGGTAATACCTATATTCCACAAAAGTCTATTCTTGAGAGAGGAGATTCACAGTAGGCCCACCTATAGCTTTATTCCATCTTATAAATTTGTATATTGATTTAAACAAAAGATAATCAGAAGATAAACAAAAGATAATGAATTCAACCTTTCCGGTATTGGTGGTGGTGGTAGATTTCCATAAATAATAAGACTTGATATTGTCACAGCCACATTTCTCATTCAATTTTAAACACAAGATTATTTTTATATAGTTTAGACAATTTTTAATCTTCTTGAAAATTTGACAAATATTGATGGAGATTGACAATGGCATAGTCGAAACAATAATAGAGTTGGTGATTTTTTTATTGAGCGTGGCGTGACAGAATATTATGTATTATTATTGTTGCTGTCAGATCAATTCATTAAAACGTCATCATAATTTATTACACTTCATGCATTCTATTTGTAATAGAAAGCATATTATGGCTTTATCGTAATGGAGCCATCAGAGCTCTCTAGCAGCTATAATCAGAAACAGTTCCGCAAATAATATTATTTTCTATAGAAAGGATAAGACGTCCAATAAGGACATTGGTTAATCCCTGATGCAACTGAGATCTGCTTATTACATGAATAATAAAGATTACTCAAAATAGTACAATTTAACCGGTTCAAGTGTGACCTAAATAAATGTTAAAGCTATAAGCTAGACTCATTTAAAATATCGCTCTAATAGCATTGATGAAGCAAAAAAGAAAAAATATTCCTAAAAATACTTTTTGACTTGATAGAAACCTGAATTTTTAATAGAAAGCATATTATGGCTTTATCGTAATGGACTACCAGAGCTCTCTAGCAGCTATAATCAGAAACAGTTCGACAAATAAAATTATTTTCTATCGAAAGGATAACTTTCTGGACTGTAAATTTGTCAACAGTTATCACGTAGGCCTATTCACATAACAAATTATTATTATGTTTTATATTTTGAATTTGTCAACAGTTATCACGTAGGCCTATTCACATAATAAATTATTAAAATGTTTTATATTTTGAAATGATAATTGATTTTTAAAGCCCAATTCTATTGAGCATTAGCTAAATTTGATTTTAGAGCTAAGGTGTTTTAAAAAGTATAAAATTAATTTAACATTGACTGTGCATGACATGAAGTACCACAGTTTTCTGGTGGAAGTCACATACAACATTGTTTGAAATTTCATGAACCCTTCCATAGGCGCATTCATGGGGAGGGGTTGGGCTTTACACTCCCCAAAAGGCGGTTACCAAGCAATAGACAAGATGCACTTGTAATGGACAGATAATGTCAAGAACCGCTTAAAATTGTGTTTTATAGGGATTATTTTCTAAAAGTGATCTAGATGATAGGAGGCCTATCAAGGCAATTGAATTTACTAATTCATAACTTTTTTAATATAAATGACTGCGGTAATACTATGTATAAACCACACTGGATAAGCCTATTAACCCCACTGAAACAAATGCTGGAGTTCTATGCTGGACAGGCAGTCCACTTTCGTCAAAGGTTCTGGATGCATGGCTGATTCTGTACAGACTCTTTTACATCTCTGGGTTACTTCCTGCGTTCAGGCCTCAATATGTGGCTGACACATCATGTAGGTTAAATTAAATGGATTTAAGCTTTTCTAGATATATATCTAAAATCGCTAAGTGAGAGTTTGTATTTCCCCCACCACCCCTCTAACTGTGTGTTACACCATCCAGCCACCCGGTTGAGGTGACCCCCCTTCGGCCATCCTGGATTCGCCTATGCTTCCTTCCACTTGCTTCAGAACACGTAGGTATAGTCTTGTCCGATGCACTTCATATAATATCTTCATTACAGCTAGCTTATCCTAGGCTGAAGTGTTTTAGCACTACCATAACGGGCGGGGAAACGGATTTGAGGCTGAAGGAAGGAGAAAAAACACTAGAGAGAAAAATAACAAAGACTAGACAAGAAGTACGAGAAAGATAAAAGAAAAAGGAGACAGAAGACGGAGAAAGATAAAGAAACCGGTGAGAAACAAAAATAGAAAGCTGCCAGCCTTTTTTACGTAATCAACTAGATGCACCACTCCGGTTTCGATTATAATGTAAACAAAACAGAACTGCACTAGCTCTATTATAATGATGAAGCATTCGAGGTCACGTGACCAAAGTTTGGTCTCCATTCTACAACGACAATGACTATACTGTGATACTGGTTGTGAAGGGAAGCACTGATAGTGCGTGTGCGCGCGCGTCGTCTTTCATACAAAAAAATCCACACCACGCCTTCAAGTTGACGATACAACTCCTCGCTAGAGATAGGATATCGAGAGAAAAATATCGATATTGTCATCGAACAGATAAAATATCGATATTTATTATTGAGAAGTGAATATCGATAGTATCGAATATCGAATAGTTTTGGTCATATAATAAAAACAATTCAATGGTGTTTCTTTGGGGGAGGGAATCAGAGGGATAGACCCCCCATTATAAATTTTGGAATTTCAACAAGTTTTGAGACAATTTTTAAGAAATAGTCTGGAAAAGATGTCTAGAATCGTTAAAAATATGAATGAATAAATGAATATTTTTTGTTACTTATTTCCAAATAAATTACAACATTGTAACTAAAATAAAACAACAAATTTTTTGTTGCAGTATGCTCAAATAGTTACTACACAGTAGCAATTCAGATAAAATTAAAGTCAAAACTAAACACAAATGTATAAATAAATGTAATGAAATTAGCTTGCATGGTCATGGCCTGTGCGCAAGCTGAGTTGAAATTAATTACCAGAGCTATGGACTCATATCAGAGCTAGATTCATATTAATTTTTTTCAATTGAATTTAGTAAAGCTTATTATAAAAAAAGAAAATTATCATAAAATGGAAACATGAAAAAAATGCATTGCAAAAACCTCACACAGATATGGATCTAGAGGGACTATTTTTAAAAAAATGTCAGGGGTAGTACCCCGAACCTCCCTACAAATGATTTGTTCAAGTACAGTACTGTACTTGTGAGGGGGGGGGGGGATCAAAAATAGCAGAGCATAGGCCTGCTTTCAAGATTGTTTACTCAAACAATACTTTTTTATTACAAGAGTATGGATATTCCATAAACAATGATGTAAAAACTAGATAAATAATATCACTTTACAGTTGTGTGGTAACTTTACACTAGTGTATCACTTTACACTTGACATGTGGTTTAAAATAATGTTAAAATGTATGAATTCATGTTTGGAATCGCTTGAAATGTGGTTTAGTAAGGACTACTTTTCAGCGACCCCCCCCCCCCACCGAAGCCCCCTTTAGATAGAAAGTTCTTTTAGAGAATCATCCTTCACCTCCTATTATTACAGGATACAGTATTCCCCCAAGACTGATGAAATTTTTCATCGCAACTAGAATATCGATAAAGGAGTATCGAATATCGAAACAAAATATCGATATTTCGATAGTTTAGCTATCGATACCCCATCACTAGTCACCGCCGCAACTGTTCACTGTTCACCTTTTTTCTTCATTCCTTCATTCCTTGTCAGTCACAGTCAGTGCGAAATTATCAAGCCGTGAGTGTGTGTGTGTTGATATGCTTCGTTATTCCTCGCGCCTGTGCGATCTAGTCAAGTTGTCCATGCGCAGTGTATGGACAGTGAGCACGTGTGAACATAACCTGTGCCTCAGCCAGGATCAGGACGAGCCGCAGTACTTGAAGTTTCCGTTCGTCTGGCTACGTGACAACTGTCAGTGCCCCAAATGCTTTCACCCACCGTCCAATTCAAGAATAATTCACATACAGCAGTTCAACTTCGATGCTGTGCCCAAAAACACTGAGGTAACTGATTATTTGACTCAATATTAGTGGCCTACAGGCTGTCAGGAACCAGGGCGGTCCCATGACCCCTCCCAAAAACAGAAATTTTGAAAACTGGATAAGGGGTAGGAAGGAAGGAAAAAAGGTCAACAAAACCCACTTGAGACCCCCCAAACTCCCGAACTGGGACCGTTCCTTTTTTTAAAATATTGTTTAAACTTAATTTTTGTTTTCATTTAATGTTGTTATAATAGATGATAATAATAGTTAAAGTTGGAGCTGTATAGGGGGGTTAAGTGGCAGAGAGGGCCGGCTGCGCCCTAAATTCGCCCTCCAAGTATAACAAATTAAGGCATTCATTCTATTCTATTCCTGGTCAGGGATAGCATAGCATAGAAATTTTTCTTTGATTGTTTCCTGTGCATCCGTTATTGCACAGGAAACAATCAAAAAAATTTTTATAAAAACACATATAATATACTGAGGAAAATCTATAACATACATCAGATTTCTGACTACAGGCAGTTGTCAGTATGTAAATAGATCTTTCTTGTATATATTTTTTCTTTTTGCACAAAATTCAATGTTTTTTCCGACAGGCTGTAACTAGGGAAGGTAACTATAGTTGGAGGGGGGTTCCCAATGACAAATCATTGAGGGGAGAATAGTATCTTTATTACATTCTTCTTACAATTAATTATTGGTAATGATGATAGAATAGTAGATATCTATAATGAATAATAACATTAATTTTGTCTTAACACTTTAATCATTAACCCACAAGAAACTATAGATTCGACTGTCAAGTCATTTTCAATCTCAATTAAACTGTTCAATTATCAATTCAAGAAATATTATTATTACACGAGATAATATAGTTTAGGCGATATAATAATAATAATAATAATAATAATTTTGTCTTAACACTTCAATCATTAACCCACAAGATACTAAAGATGGGACTGTCATGTCATTTTCAATCTCATTTGAACTGTTTAATTATCAATTCGATAAATTATTATTACACGAGGTAATATAGTTTCGACTATCAAGTCATTTTAAATCTCAATTTAACAGTTTTATTGAGATTGAAAAAGACGTGACAGTCGAAAATGTAGTATCTCATGTGTTAATAATTGAAGTGTTTAATCAGTTTAATTGCCATTAAAAGTGACGTGACAGTCGGTACTATAGTATCTCGTGTGTTAATAATGAAAGTGGTTGAGACAACATCATTATTATACATTCTATAATACATTATAGTACAAAACCACAGGAGATGAGGATAATAAGTCGTCCTCCCCCTCCTCCTCCTCCTCCTATAACAATAATTTAACACGATATTCGTTACCTATCATTAGAAGGGGGTTGGGGGGAACTCCAATAGGAGATTTGTGAAACATCATCCCTCTTTAACCTCATTTTAAGCGATTGTAGACATGAATATTCCTCTATTCTGCGATTAACCCAAGTTTTGTGTCAAAGTGAATTTTATCTAGTTCTTGAGTCGTTGCCATCTGCCATTGAGGAGCTCGACCCTCCTGCTGAAAACTCGTTGTGTAGCGAACAGTCAGGCCTACTAAGCTATTGACCTATTTTGATCCACCTCCTCACCTGCTTGGGGCGTTCTTGAAATTATGGATATTGGGAAGCATTTTATTGTCTTGCCTATAAGGAGGTGTAACAGTACAACAAACGTCTGTGCAGGGGCGCCATTTAGTGGTAGGGGGGACAGGGGGGCCTAGGCCCCCAAAGATCTGATATATAATTTTAAATAGGCCTATCTACGTGGAACAATAAAAAAAACAAGATTAATTTGATAATTTATTTTAAACAGCAGTAGTATAATTTCTTATACAGTATTAACTTAATAACTTTGGAGGTTATTTTTGATCAGTAGAAGTAATAATTACTAACAAAGACTAATCAAGGTGGCACTGTCGTCCGTCACTATCAGTTTACAACGCCCTTTTTTTTCAAATAATATTATTGTATTAAAATTTTAAATAGGCAAAATGAAGCTTAAAATGACATTTTTAAATGTTGTATTTTCAAAATTTTCCCGGGGGAACACCCATGGACCCCTTATCATGGGGGGGTATTCCATACCCCCCAGTGTTTGCCCCCTCTCAAAATGGCGCCCCTGTTTCTGTGATGCTTTTTACACTCCTTTCCTTTTGGCATTATTTCTTGACAGCTAGATTTACTAAAAATACAGCTTCTTTGGAGTTCAGTTTAAAAATGTATTAATTAACTTCACTCCAATCCCACACACAAATATAATGAATACCTATTTGTCCATTTTGTATCATATACAAAAGCTATATTAATTTGTTAAAAAACCGCCAGCAAAATACTGCATAAAAGAACCAATGATGAAGCGAATGAAATTTACACGATCATCAATGAACCTAGTGTTCTTCAATAAAATTTTCTTCAACAAAGTGACTCAAGCTTCTAAAGATTGGCCTCTTGGTTACAGACGAGGTTTTCAAATGAGGTTCTCAAGGTTATATACATACTCATAACATGAATTAGCATCAATAGCTTCAATTACTTGATAGATAGACGAAGGAAATTAATGGAGAAATTAATAGGAGAGAACCATCAAAAGCGAGCAAGTATATAGCACAAGCAAGAAATACGTACGTTGTTTCTAATCTAGCAAAGACCATAGTGAATATTGTGCCCCAAAAAATTAATAATCTACCCTAAAACAAGTACTAGCTGACTCAAAATAAATAAGGATAGAAATAACAAATAATGAGAAGAAAAAATAGGAAGATACAGAAGATACATAGTAAGTTACAATATGAGAGTAAATAGCGCAGGAGTAAGCTGACTTACAGTATTATTTGTTAATAACTGGCAAGTTGCCCGATTCAATTGACTCCAGATTTCTAGTATGTGTAATAACCCAACTACAAATTTAATGTAATTGTCTATTTTTTATCCCTCTTCTCTTTCATCCTGTACTACTTCTTCTCCTCCTCGAACTTTTTCTTCTTCTTCTTTTCTCTTCTTCTCAATTGATTCCGAATTTCTAGAATGTGTAATAACCCATCTACAAATTTAATGTAATAATCGATTTTTTATCCCTCTTCTCTTTCCCTCCTCCTCCTCCTCCTCCTCCTCCTCCTCCTCCTCCTCCTATATATTCCTTTACTTTATTATTTTTGCTTTTCTCCTTCAATCTCTTCAATATCGTATTCTTTTTCTCGTTCTCTTTCTTATACTTTTTCCTTCTCTTCTCCTTCTTTCCTCCTTCGTCTTCTTCCTCTCCTCCTTCAACTCGTCCTCCTTATACTTCAGCATTGCAGTTTCATCGACAGATAACACCAAGTAGCTGCTTATTGTATATTATGATAATCAGTGAAGACATACATGCAAGTTGTAGCTAGCACAAGCCGTTTCTAATGTCTACTAACCTTCACACTCAATTCGGCTTCACTTATTGAGAAAATACTTCCTAACAAGCAATATTCAATAAGGCACTGCTGCATGTGCCCATCATTCATTAGCATAGATTAAGCATTGCGGCTCGTTAAAGTTCATTGAGCCCACAACCTTCAGCGAATTTAGACTCCATTTTTAAACTTATCCTCTTTAAAACCGAAGTACTTAGTTATCCAAATAAAGGTTAAAAGGTAATAAAAACTGTCAAGAATAATGAATTTCTTCAATAGAACTACAGATTTGCCGCTATCAGATTACCAAAATATTAATGGTACTGCAAAAGTCTCTCCAATCTAAGTGTTATTTAGAATACTATATTAGGCTGCACATGTACCGCAGTTCACTTCACTTTTATAAATCTTATCCTAGAAGTGTTGAGATTTATTCTAATTTCATTATACTTTACCTATTAGAAAGATATATATTTGATTGATAACACCTTCCTTCAGATTAATACCTTTTTAATTTGCCTTTATTAATTTTTCTTAGTTCTCTCCGTTGGATCATGCAATCTGTATCGGTTAAATGTTACGGTTACATTTAATTGAACCCGTTGTTTAAATCATTGAAAATTGATTATATAAGTCATTGAAAATGGATTATCATTATATAAGTGGTATTGACAAAATCACTGTCTTTTTCTTTTATTATGGAGAAATACCATAACATCTCATCCCATACAATCAATTTCATTGAAAATGATTGAAACTGTATCTAGAATAAAATCATTGTACACCCACACCCCACAACCACTTCCCAGTTAATAAAATGGAAAAGAAAAACGCTTCTAGAACTTACTTTGGTTGAAACTTCAATCTTTTATTATTTTTGAATTAAAATCAAACAATATTAGCTGAAAGAATCACCCATATGACCTCAACATGGATTGGACATTGGGTTCATAAGTCTAGTGACGTACTTTTAATGAAAATGATTTTCACAAAAAATTAATTATCTATTGAACATAATCGAGCCAATTAATTGAACTTGCAAGCCAGTTTCTATTCTAGTAAATAAATTATTATTCAAAACTTTACTACAACTGAATCCCAATACCAAAAGAACAAAGAGCTGATTGAAACAAATAGTTCAACATTATTTTATCTGGTGAGCAAAGCAAAGGTTTATCCTCAGTTAATACATCATTATCCAAATCGCAAAAGAGAAGCTAATATTAATTATTATTATTAATATTAATAATATTGTAGTGAGTAACAATAATTGTAGTGGGTAAATCTAATCAGATCTCATCTAGTACAGCAGTGCAAGATCATTAATTATATTATTTATTGAATTTTATATGAGTAAAAAGAGGCAGAATTTATTCTGCGTTGTTAATATTAACTTTTTAAATTAATTCAACGACTTGCAGTCAAATTTTTATTAAGAATAAGTAATTGTAATTGAATAAGTAATAAGTAATTTCCATTTGAAAATGGATCTCCAAGATTCGAAAATGTTCGCCCTACAGAGTAAGTAAATTCTACTTATTCTTAATACAAATTTGACTGCAAGTCGTTGAATTCACTTAAAAAGTTAATTTATTCTCAGTTAAATAATTCTTAATCCAAGTTCCAACAGAGCAGCTAATACTGTAATACTGTAGTAAGTAAATCTAATCCGATCTCATCTGGTGCAGTGTGAACAGAGTATAATCATTAACCAAATTTATTGAATTTTATATGAGTCAAAAGAGGCATAATTTATCCTCAGTTAATAAATATGTATCCAACTACCAAAAGTGTAAGAATGGCCTTAATGGTCAATACTTCGTCATATTATGCAAATTCTTCTCTCAGATCCAGTTATCATTCTTTATTAACTATCGTATCAATAATCTTTATTTTATTTAACCATTAAAAGTTAACTTTTCCAAAATCACTGTACCGGGGCTTGAACTATTGGATCTGAAAGTTGCTAATCTTAATAATACTGTAATCATTCATATACCCAGTAAATTTTCGCAAATAAAGTCTTCTGAATGTGAAAAGAGCAGCTAATACCGTCGTAAAAGTAAAACTATAAGTAAATCTAATGTGATCTCATCTCATGCAGTGCGAAAGGAGCGCAATCATCAAGGATTTCGTGTCGCTTGTTGACGGAGGGTCATTGCACGTTGGCAGTCAAGACCTCGTAAATATGGGTCAAGGAATTTTACTAGTTGTAGAGTGCGCTGAACAAAATCCACTAGACACCGATAATGAAAAATACTAATTGCGAGCGCCGGCGTGCGAGAGTGTGAACAAGTGTGTGCACCATTCGCAAGGTTTTTATTGGGCACTGCTCCTATAGCCTATAGTTGATAATGATTTGCTTGTACCGAATCACAACTATTTTTCTCTATTGTTATGGCTATATTAAAAATGGCTAGTACTGTATGACAATCATTAATAATTTATCTCTACTCTAATACAACAAATAAATCGAAACAGAATTTATTTTTTATTTTTTTTTTTGAGGATGAAGCCCACATAGGTCTGAGACCTGTGCGTGGCTAATGAGTTGGATGATGGTGATTGATGAGTTGGGCCTACATTTTTTGGTGGGATCCGAACCACCAGAAACTGGTTTTACAGCAGAGAACAGTCTTTTTTGCTGGCCAATTCAATCGGTCACCCTTACCAAGAGTGCCTTGGAGTTTCGTAGCTCATCTCTGATTGAACAGATACCTGCTATGGCATTCCGCGACTCCGCTATCACTTCCCTCAACTTTATTGAGCTGATAGTGCTCAAGTTTTTCTTGATTTCGAATTTCTTCAAGTGCTATTAATTGAACGAGCGAAGCGAGTTCTTCCTTTTGACTTAAATTTAAATATTATTGGTCTCAGTAATTCTCCTCTCATTAATGACACTTCACACTTAAGTGTTGTACTAATCAAGCACATCATATCTTCCTTCGATCGATAAAAAAAAACTAATAAATGAAAACACTAATTACTCGCATCAATAACATCTTGGTAGCAATTATTGAGCTCCTAATCAAACACATCGTTTGCTGCTGTTCTGGCGAATTCTCCAAAAAAGTTGTAGAATTATATGAGTAACTTGATGTTCTTGAGTTTTGATAATATTGATTCTTTAATTAGAAAGGTTTTACTATCATACAAGGGTGTGAAGCGGAATGAAATAATTTCGCCTAATAATTATTGAACGAGCGAAGCGAGTTTTTCCTTTTGACTTGAGGCTCGAGGCGTTGTGTGTTTTGTGTGTTTGTATGTTCCACGATAACTTTCGAACGCCTTTATCAATCAACTTCAAATTTGAAACACAGATTCTTGGTATCTTTAGACAGGTCAAGTTCGTTTGCCAATGAAATTGACCCACTCCTTCATCCTTTTTGAGGCGAAACAAAAGGATAGGTTCTCACCCATTCATTAATATATCTATCTATATATTACTATATTTAAGAAAATAGTTGTTTTCACCATATGGAATTCGCAATAGATTTCAGAATATATTTTGAGCTATCATCAGCTGTAGGTGAATAAATGCGATCAGGCTTTTTATAGGATCTCTATTAGCTGATATACTAATTTCATTGCCCTGATATATGAATATATAAACAGCTGTTTTTCATGTGGTAAATATATATTCTCTATACATTGATACACTAATTCCATTGCCCTGATATATAGGTATATAAGTACGGTAGGTCTTTTTGAGGAAAATAAATGTGTGTATCAGAGCAACAATTAAATTGAACTTTAAGTGATAGATGTCTTGTAAATTTTATTTAAATCATTATTTTCAAAACAGCCGTTTTTCGTTACTACCTTCCCATACGATAAGCTTCCCAAATGAGTTTCCCTTTCCAAAATTAATGGTTTGCAAACGAGTTCTCCAGCCCATTGGGCTCACTAGTTTATACTGAAGATTTCCGCAATGGTGAATATTGACAACAGTATTGAATAGCTGATGAAAATCATCGATGAATAATGCTACTGTACAAAAATATCAGTGACCACCGGGAATCGAACAACGGACCTCCCAATTGCCGGTCGGGCGCCTTAACCACTAGACTATTGAGATCTTGTATTGGACTTATTTTTAATACCTTACCTTAATTTGTAGTTCATTCCCAAAGTTTTTTCTTGAGGACGAAGCCCACATAGGTCTTAGACTTGTGCGTGGGTAATGAGTTGGATGAAGGTGATTGATGAGTTGATTTCCTAATGCTGTTTTTTACAGTTTCAATACAAAATACTCAAAAATATAAAAACAGATATCTCAAATACTTCTTCAAATCTTCAATTCTACAGATCAGTTTTTTCTTCGGTCTTTTTTTATAAACAGAGAACACACGTATCTTTATGGCTTCACTTATCAAGCACTCATCCACTCATTATCCATGCTTAATGAAGCATGAGCTTATGACTTTCTCCTAAAATATCATTTAATTTCTCTTTATCACTCTTACTCAGCTAGCTCTCTCTCACCCTTTCTGTTTCTTTCTTTCTTTCGCTCTCTGTTCTTGAGCGATTGCTTTTTTCAATCATCAAAATTAATGCTCCTCTGGTATTTCAAAGGGTTTTTATAATTCATTTGCCGACGATCTCATTATTTACTCACATTGTTCAGTGGTTTTTTTCTACAATTTCTGACTGCACACAGTAAGTGAATGTCTGATCTCCTTCTTCAATGTGTCACCGATCATCCGTTTCTTATTCTATGAAGACCAAAAGTGTCATCTTTGGTTTAATTAATATTATGTCATCACATTTTACAAAACGCAATCAGAGAGAAAGGGCCATGAGTAATCATGACGCAGAAAAAAAAGAAGAGAAGATGATGATTATGATGAAGAGGTGGAAGAAGAAGATGATGAGGAGGGGAAGGAGGAGGAGGAGGAGGGGGAGGAGAAGGAGGAGGGGGAGGAGTAGGAGGAGAAGAAGATGAGGAGGAGAAGGAGGAGGAGGGGGAGAAGGAGGAGGGTGACGAGAAGAAGAAGAAGAAGTAGTAGAAGAAGAAGAAGAAGCGGAAGAAGTAGTAGCAGAAGAAAGAGGAGGTAGAAGAAGAGAAGGAGGAGAAAAAGAAGAAGAAAATGAGGAGAAGGAGGAGAAGGGGAGGGAGAAGAAGAAGATGATGATGAGGAGAAGGAGGAGGAGGGGGAGAAGGAGGAGGGTGACGAGAAGAAGAAGAAGTAGTAGAAGAAGAAGCGGAAGAAGTAGTAGCAGAAGAAGAAGTAGTAGAAGAAAGAGGAGGTAGAAGAAGAGAAAGAGGAGAAAAAGAAGAAGAAAATGAGGAGAAGGAGGAGAAGGGGAAGGAGAAGAAGATGAGGAGGAGGAGGAGGAGGAGGAGGGGGAGAAGGAGGAGGAGGAGGGTGACGAGAAGAAGAAGTAGTAGAAGAAGCAAAAGAAGAGAAAAAGAACGAAGAAGACAGGAGGAGGGGAGGAGAAGAAAAAAGGATAAGAAAGAGACGACGGGGGAAAAGAGATGAGAAGAAAAAAAGGAGAAAACTGTCAAAGGGGAAGAAGAAAGAGGAGGTAGAAGAGGAAAAACAAGAAGAAGAAGAAGTAGTAGAAGAAGAATTATTAGTAGAAGAAGAAGAAGAAGAAGTATTAGTAGAAGAAGAAGAAGAAGATGTAGTAGAAGAAGAAGAATATGTAGTAGAAGAAGAAAAAGGAGGTAGAAGAAAAAACAAGAAGAAGAAGATGTAGTAGTAGAAGAAGAAGAAGAAGAAGAATATGTAGTAGAAGAAGAAAGAGGAGGTAGAAGAAGAAGAAGAAAGAGGAGGTAGAAGAAGAAGAAGAAGAAGAAGAAGAAGAAGAAGAAGAAAGAGGAGGTAGAAGAAGAAGAAGAAGAAGATGATGATGATGATGATGATGATGATGATGATAAAGAAGAGAAGAAGAAGGAGAAGAAGAGAATGATAATTAACTTTTCCCCAAGGGCGCAGCCGGTAGAAGAAGAAGAAGAAACAGGAAGTAGAAGAAGAAAAAGAGTAAGAACAAGAAGAAAAAGAAAAACAAGCAGAAGAACAGGAAAAACAAGAAGAAGAAGAAGAAGAAGAGGGGAATGGAAGACTGAGACAGACGAAGAGGAAACGTTGAGATGTAGACAGAGACAGACGTGTGTCATCTAATCATGGCTTTGATTAGAATAAGACAAACAACTCTCTCTTGAGATTGATTGCTTGCGTCATCAAATTTGCATCATCTAATAGGAATTCCGACTAATAAACACTAGATCACATTCACTGAGGCATGAATACATTATTGTGGGGGAAAATAGTAATTCTCACTTAAATAAGACCCATATAAACGATAATATTCATGCAATTTTTATATTTATTGATAATTAATTTTCAACTTTTCAAGTGAATTCAACGAATTGCAGTCAAATTTTCATTAAGAATAAGTAGAATTTACTTACTCTGTAAACCAAACGTTTTCGAATCTTTGAGATCCATTTTCAGATGCCTCTCAAACGTTTGGCCTACAGAGTAAGTAAATTCTATTTATTCTTAATTAAAATTTGACAGCAAGTCATTGAATTCACTTATAAACAACGCAGTTCGTCATGGAACAAGAAATCCAGAAATTAATTTTTATCTGACACTGTGAATGATCTCTTCATATCAAGTCACAGCAAAATCAACCAATGAGAAATAAAAATCTCTGAAGTAAAAATTTATACTTTTTTCAAATTCTGTAGCTTTTTAGAGAATCTTGACATTTTTTTCGGAGGTTGAAGCCCACATAGGTCTGAGACCGGTGCGTGTGTAACGAATTGGATGATGGTGATTGATGAGTTGAACCTACAGTTTTCGGTGGGTTCCGAACCACCGGGAATTTAACAACTTGCAGTAAATTTGTCAGAAAAAATTAAAAAAATTGACTGCAACTCGTTAAATTCACTTAAAAAGTTAATAAATTGACCATGATCATAATAAATGTAATTTTTATAAAATTAATAATTATCGTATAAATTATCATGGTAATCAATAAAATTGTCCTAATAAACTGTACTATATAATCTATAATTACAAAACAGATTAGATGTATAATTTAATTTGTTTAGAGTATGTTCGTCTTCATTTTCTTATACAGTAGTTAAAATGTCCATGTCATTATAGTAAAAATGTCACTGTCGCAAATTGATGGTTATTACTGTTTTAGTAGTTTTTTTCGGAGGATGAAGCCCACATAAGCCTGAAACCTGTGCGTGGGCAATGAATTGGATGATGGTGATTGATGAGTTGGACCTACAGTTTTAGGTGGGTTCCGAACCACCGGGAAGTGATTTTGCAGTAAAGAATAGTCTTTTTGCTGGCCAATCCAATCGGTCACCCTTACAAAGAGTGCCCAGGAGTTTCGTAGCTTATCTGGGGTTGAATAGATACCTGCTACGGCACTCGGCTATCGTTTCCCAAATTTACTTTCATTAGTTTATTTGTGCTTTAAAAAAAGTTATTGTTCATGCTAATAACTTCCATTAGATTATTTGCTTTTCTAAAAATTTATTGTTCATGCTAATAATCACTTTTTAGTAGTATTTGATGAAAATATCTTTATTATTCTTTCTTTTAGTGTTCTACATAGCTACAAGAAATGTAACACACATATTGTAATATCGTATTGACGTAATGTAATATCGAGTTGAAGGGAGTCGACAAAAGTATGGAAGTGCTTATCCTTGATTTTCATAAAAAATTACTGTAGCACGCTTTTTGACAAACATAATTTTTCACAAACTAAAAAGACCTTTTCAGTTGTTTGTAAAAGTGAATTTTAGAGTTAATATTAGATTTATACCTATTTCATTGTAATCGATACTTTTTATTTTAGCTTTTGATAGTTAACTACCTTATTAAAAAAAACTTTTCCACATTGCTTGATTGTTTCAAATGTTATTTTTTCCTCACATGTTGAATTATAGAAAATGTTGGAGCTAAAACTGTACATTATATAGAATATTAATAATATAATATATACTATTATAAAATTAAATATATTATAGAATATAAAAACGTGAGGAACTGATCAGTGTAGTATATACAGTGGTACTACATTATTCCATGACACTGACATTTCAAAAAAATTAAAAGTAGGTAGGCCTTTGGCACGATACCAATAATTGCAGAAATCAACTGACAGATGAAAAATTTATGAATATGAGAAGGTTCATTATGAAAAAGTGGAACATTTTGGAAAAAAGGCTCCACGTCCCATTATGTATAATTTCACTTTTTTGTATTACTGATATTAGAGGAGTTCAAAGTAATTAATTATTGATTCAAATGCAAATGAAACCTTTAAATCTTTCTACTTTTATTTCACACAATGAAATTTTTGGTTACTATTATTTCACAATCCAGAACTTTGCAACCTTACTATATTTACCGTAAATGATAACATACCCTTTATTTTCCAATAAAATTCATTTATTCATCCAGTATGTTGATTGGAAAATATTAATTTAAATTCTGATTCCAACCTCTTAGGCATTGAACTGTGATTCTTATGTTGCAGATCACACAGAATCATGTACGTATAGAGTGGACAGATAAACATGTGAGCGACTACCATTTGAAATGGCTTCTGCAAAGACAATTCACTGAAAGTGGACGAAAAACGTGGAAAGAGAATTACGGAAGGAAGAAACAATTGTCTTGGACGGCAAAAGATTTTTCAAGGATATTGAAGACATTCAAATACAACAAAATTTTAGAAAAGTAAGTGACTTCACTGTACTGTACTACCATACTGTACTGTACTAGATTATTTCCATATTGAACTTGTATGTAAATTATTAATTATCTCTATTGATGGCGAGGTTGTCTGAATCAGATATTAGTGACATATTGTTCTTGAATTTCTTGATCCAAACCGATCTGTGTTGTTAATATTAATCTAATATTAAAACTGACACTGTATTTAAAAAAAAATGTCAGCCTGACGAAGCTTCTTTTCAGAAGTGAAATGCATTCCTCAAACATCTCCAATATATGTGAGTAAAACATTATATAAAAGTAAAATACAGTGTCAGTTTTAATATTATATTGTTCATTAAGTATTTCGTCATGGAAAAAATCATAGATTAATATTAACTTTTTAAAATAAATTTAACGATTTGCAGTCAAATATTTATATCAATAAATATTCATTTATTCCCTATTAAAATTGACTGCAAGTCGTTGAATGTATCATAAAAAGTTGACATACCGTATTGTCTCAATCATCCGGACTTTAAAAGTTTTTAGAAGCTTCTCTGGCCTTATAAAAAATAGAATAGCATGATTAATAGTCTGTAGAAACGCATTAAATCAATAATTGATAATGCTTGAAAACCATTCACGAGTATCTTATAAAAGAGAGTTGTTAATGCTAAAGTCAAGTTAATGTTGAGTTGCGTTCAGACTATATAACAATTTTATAAACTATATGAAAGTTTATATAACAAGACTATATAACAAATTTGATAAACAAGGTTTTATAACCAAGTTTTTGTAATGATATTGCAATGGAAAAGAAAAAATATAATTATTAAGACGCTTTTGTAACTTTTATAAGACACTTTGGTTTTGGAAGCTACATTCCACTGTGAAACGTTGTAGAGAAATATAAAAGTGTTTTGTTACATACGGTATTTTAATCGAACTTCTACAGTGATTGAATTCTTTTCAGTTTTATTCTGGTTCATTAGCTATTCAACCTATCTTACTATAACATAACTTGTAACTCTGGACTCTGCTTGAACTCAAAAATAATAGAAAGGGGGAAAAAGGTCGGAAGAAAGATGTAGAAGAAATACTCGTGAATGATATGAATGGTTGACCTTTCACATGCTGCTAGTTCACAATAAATTATCTAATATAAACTTAAAAAAACACTTTTAAATGGAAATTAACTCACGTTATGGCGCTACTGCCTTCATGTTATGGCGTGACGGCCGTTTCGCTCTGTTGTCTAGAGCATCGTCAGACGACCCACAGTACACTCAATTAATGTGTACTGTGGGTCGTCTGACGATGCTCTATACAACAGAGCGAAACGGCCGTCACGCCATAACATGAAGGCAGTAACGCCATAACGTGAGTTAATTTCCATTTAAAAGTGTTTTTTCAAGTTTATATTACATATTAGTGGAAACAAGATGGATCTTCAACATCATAATAAATTATCATCTTCAAGCTCTATCTATTTTCATTGCTCATAAAGTAATCTTAATTAGCTTATGAATGGGTGATAAAGCCTTCCTTATTCTACTGAATTACACAGCACAAGCAATGCTTTCATGAATTTAGCTATCTGAGCTAGCTAACTAATACTACTCAAGCCTGTAATACAGTATTGGATAAAAAAAATGAAGACAATTATTTTAGTACTGATAAAATCAGCATAACAAATTGATTGTGTCATTAAAATATTGAATAATTTGTTAGTAAGCCTATCAACAAGAAGTATTGATAAACCCTCTTGTACCGATCCAATGTAGATTGATTAAATTAATGGAAACAGTAATGGTAATTTTAATATTTATTTTACAGTGATAATGAACTATTTGATTGGCTGGAAGTTCTGGCTGAACGTGGTGTGGCTATTATTGAAGATGCAGCTTTGAAAGAAGGTGAAATAGCTAAGCTTGCTGACCGGGTAGCATTTTTGAAGAAAACTCAATATGGGTAAGATAAAAGAAAAGTACATGGAATATGCGAATCTCTTCAAGTCTTTATAGTTGAAAAATGGGTGATTAGAGTAATGATGGGAGAGTCCATCAGGAATAGTTGCCGACCTTATTTTAGGAGTTTGAAAATTTTGCCTCTCCCAAGTTTATATGTGCTTGAGACACTCTGTTTTGAAAATAAAAATGAGTAAATTTTAAAGCGTGGTGATGACATATACATTTGTATAATACCCGGAATAGGCATTTACTAAGGGATGAGGTTCATTGCTCTACAATCTATAAGCGAGGTGTGAGGAGTTCGGGAGTCCGTTTATATAATGTTTTACCTGATTCCATCAAAAAACTAGTTGAAAGGGAGTTTAGAGCCAAGTTGAAAAAGGGTTTAATAATTATGGTATTTTATTCCATAGAGATTACTATTCAAAAGTTTTAATTTAACAATACCCTGGTTTTGGTTAAACAATTTTAGCTTGAAGAGGATCTGATGTTTGGTTTGCTTTGACTTTCTCTTGAGCATTCTATTTCACTGTTCATTTTAAATTTTTTGACAAGCTCCAGGTCCCCTCTTTTTAGGAGGGCAGTGGACGCTATCAAATCACTTCCCGGTGGTTCGGAACCCACCTAAAACTGTAGGTCCAACTCATCAATCACCATCATCCAACTCATTACCCACACACAGGTCTCAGACCTATGTGGGCTTCATCCTAAAAAAAAAAAAAAATCTGTCTATTTATCTATATAAGATGATCCAGGAAATTTACAGTATTAGATAGCAATACTTATATACGTATATACATTAGGCTATTATATTTGAAATATGATATAATATTATAATCGGAAGGGGCAGTCTAACAGTCTACAGACACATTACTCGGATTTCCTGGATATCTTTATAACTGTTTTTAATGGGTTTTTTTCGATTGAACCTTAAAATTAATCGCCTTCAAATGGAAAATGATAATTATTTTTCGAGTGGAGTTTTCTTTTAAATCTAAAAATGTTAACTACGAATTAATCTCAAAGTTTTGGACAATATAGCATACTCAAAATTTGAGAAGAGAGAAGTTTTGGAGTTGAATCTGTTGCATCTTCACACTCATTGTAATTTTATCACAATAAATAGATAAATAATTAATTTTTTATTATTTAATAATACCATCAGAAATAGTGTTTTAAAATACAGTTCCACGATTTATTTCCAACCAGTGTAGCAAGCACTCTGTCGAGTGTGCATCGAAATTTTTGGAATATGACATGATGTATCATAACCTCTGTTTTGTTGAGGAAGGGACTTACAATGATGAGGAAGACACAGTTGGCTACTATAATTATTTAATCATACAAACTTCTTCGGGGGCTTTTATTAAAATTTTAAGGAAATTGTTTGATTTTTTGTACGTTTAATGAAGATGTTACTGGTGCAATGTAGTAGGTATCTGTTCAATCAGAGATAAGCTACGAAACTCCTGGGCGCTCTTTATAAGGGTGACCGATTGGATTGGCCAGCAAAAACGACTCTGTTCTCTGCTGTAAAAACACTTCCTGGTGGTTCGGAACCCACCCAAAACTGTAGGTCCAACTCATCAATCACCATCATCCAATTTATTACCTCAGCACAGGTCTCAGACCTATGTTGGCTTCATCCTCCGAAAAAAATAGTTACATTGAAATGCTATTTCAAGCATTACTATTATTTTTTTTGTTTGTTGATGCCCACATGAGTCTTGAGACTTGCATGTGAGTAATGCGGTGAATGACGACAGAGCATGATCGAGACTGAACGAAATTCGAACCCAAGACCGCAGGAATACAGCCGGCAAGTCTTATGTAATCAGACAAGCGTTCTAACCGACTGTGCTACCTCGACCGCCAATACATAGTATTAGATGGGGAAAAATAGCTTTATATAATTTAATGTAAGAAAATTGCCGTTTTATAACCCTATTGAACGTTTGGAAACTGGGTTGAATATAAAAGTGTTTTAACAACACTGCTACATGAATATCATTCCCAAACGTTAGTGATAGCCGCGAGCCGTAGCAGGTATCTGTTCAATCAGATAGATAAGCTGCGTTCTCGTAGGTCCTGTTTGTAACGGTGACCGATTAGATTGGCCAGAAAAAAAGACTCTGTTCTCTGCTGAAAATCACTTCCCGGTGGTTCGGAACCCACCTAAAACTGTAGGTCCAACTCATAAATCACCATCATCCAACTCATTACCCACGCACAGGTCTCAGACCTATGTGGTCTTCATCCTCAAAAAAAAAAAAAAAAAAAAAACAGTGTTGTAAATGTTGAGTATGTATAATTTTTTTTCGAATATGGAATTGGGGTGGGCTTGGCAACTGTTCCAAAAAAAAACTTAAAAAAATGGAGAAATAGTCAAAACAATAACTGTTAATATTGAATAAAAGCGAAGATCGAACATGCCACGGCTATAATAGGTGATTTTGCAGCGAGGTGTTAAGGATAAGAACTGTCAAAACGATTAATATATTATCTAATTTGAAATACTATCACAGAGAGGTATGGATAACTAAGTGTGTGTGACAGTAATTTAAAATCATCATTCCTGCACTTTATCTGTGCATTGTGTAATAGTTTAATGATCTCGTAATAATTAACTGTAATTTTCAACTGTTTCTAGTGAATTTCAAATTAATAGTCTTTAAGTGAAAAATAATCATTTGTTATTTTTCGAGTGAAGTATTTAGCAAATTGAATTTTTTTGGTCTGTGTTAACCTCAATGTTTTGGACAATGTGACATATTCAAAATTTGTGAAGAGAGCAGTTTTGAACTTGAGTCTGTTCCTTCTCACATTCATAGTAATTTTGTCACAATAAATACGCCTACATCAATAATTATTTATCTATTTCTGGTTTTATAGGATCTTTGAACAAGACTTGAACTATCCTTGTTTTCACAAACCGTTCTCCTTGAGTATGAAATAAATATTAAATTATTATTCTATTGGAATGTAATAACATAATATCAGATCTACCTAATGTAGTATTTTTGTGATCTGCAATTGCAGGGATGTATTCAGAGTCGAAGCAAAACCAGATACAACAAATGTTGCTTACCTCAATGGACCGTTGCAGCTACACACTGATCTTCCTTACTACGAATACAAACCTGGGGTAAAAGAAAAATAGAAAGATTATTTCATCATTGTTAAATATACTTGCTTGGTCACACCTTCATGCAATCAATTTAATGGATAAAAGAGCAATAATGTTTTTTGTGGTTTTTAGTAAAGCATTATTTCAGTTCCGTTAGTCTACAAATATGTGTAAGAATAATAACCTCCTGTATTCCATTATTGCATCAATAGATCAATATTAATGGATTATTTAATGGATAAAAGAGTAATCATATTTTTATTGTTATTTTACTAGTTCCGTTGGTCTTCAAATAGATGAATGGATGTAGAAAAATAATATGCTCCTGTGTTTCAATATTATATCAATGCATCGATTACTAAATTATTCTATTTATTAATATTACTTGGTTGATGAATTCAATATTATCCTCCATATAATTGAACGAGCGAAGCGAGTTCTTCCTTTTGACTTGAGGCTCGAGGCGTTGTGTGTTTGTTTGTATGTTCCACGATAACTTTCGAACGCCTTTATCAATCAACTTCAAATTTGAAACACAGATTCTTGGTATCTTTAGACAGGTCAAGTTCGTTGGCCAATAAAATTAACCGACTCTTTCATCCTTTTAGAGGCGAAACAAAAGAATAGGTTCTCAGCCCTTCATTAATATATCTATATATCACTATATATAGAAAATAGTTGTTTTCACCATATGGAATTCGCAATAGATTTCAAAATATATTTTGAGTAGGTGAGGTGTAGGTGAATCAGCTGTAGGTGAATAAATGCGATCAGGCTATTTATAGAATCTCTATCAGCTGATATACTAGTTTCATTTCCCTGATAAAATATGGATGAATAACAGCTGTTTTTTATATGGTAAATATATCTACTCTATAGATACACGAATTTCATTGCCCTGATATATAGGTCTATGAGCACAGTCGGTCTTTTTTGTGGAAAATAAATCTGTGAATCAGAGCAACGATGAACTTGAACTTAAAGTGATAGATGTCTTGTGAATTTTATCTAAATCAGTATCTTCTAAACAGCCGTTTTTCGTTACTACCTTCCCCTAGGATAAGCTTCCCAAATGAGTTTCCGTTTCAAAAATTAGTTGTTTGCAAGCGAGTTCTCCAGCCTGTTGGGCTCACTAGTTTATTTTCAAGAGCAAACTATGAAATGATTCAACAAGATGTAATTTCTCAAGTCTGTGTTATTGTTGCCTTATGATATCTGTATCGTATATTTTATTTGAAATGGATAGAATAAATAGTAAACACTACTCAATCTGATTGTAATTTATCAGCAATAATTCATCACACATCATTATAATAATAATAATAATAATAATCAAAATAATTATTTAATGATCAAATCTTTGAAATTTACGTTCTAGATATAAGATTTGAGAAAGATGAAACTTAATTGGATACAAAAACCTTTCAAAATAAGAACTATGATGATTTTTTCCACTTACTAACTCACCAAGCTCTTTTACATCACATAGGTTTCCAGATCTAGCAACCAATGCAATGATTTCTGTGAAGGCCCATTAAAATGGAGACACTTATTGCGATAGAGCGCTCTATTAGATTAATATTATCCTGAATTAGAAATGTAATAAGATATTTAAATGTAATGGCCACTAAAGCATACTTTCTTTGTAATGGCGAAGGTGATATTGTAGAAGGTATCCATAATGAATAATGAGACGAAATTGTCACAACCAAATTTATTAAAAATATTAAGAAACTAGTTTCGGTTGTTACCATTATCAATCTCAAACAAACTCAAGTTACTACTAAGTGGAAACAACCGAAAATAGTTTCTCAATGTTTTTAATAAATGTGGTTGTGACAATTTCGTCATATTATTCATCAATAAAGCATACGCATACATTAGAGTAAACACTCGTACAGCAAGAACTAAGACTGCTCTCTTGCAATGTGTCTTGGGTTACAGGCTACTCTATTACTAAGTATCTCTTTAAAAAAAACTTTCTTGTAGACTTATGCCTGTTATTAAATACAATAAAACTAATCTCAAATGAACTAGAACCATTGTAATAAATAATATAAAATTATAATCTAAAATTATTAATAAATTCCTGAATTTCTTGTTCAATGACGAACTGCGTTGTTAATATTAACTTTTCATGTGAAATTTAACGACTTGCAGTCAAATAATTATTAATAAATAATAACCAAAAATCTCAAATTTATTCTAAAATTTCGTTCACTAAACAAGAGTTGAACTACTAGTAAACACTCATACAGCAAGAACTAAGATTGATCTGCAAGATTACTCTATTGACTCTCTTTGTAGTGGCAAAGGTGATATTGTGGAAGGTATCCATAATGATATCTTAGACGATATTGTCACAACCACATTTATTAAAAAATATTGAGAAACTAGTTTCGGTTGTTATACCATAATCAATCTCAATCAAACCGCTTGATTGCGATTGATAATGGTACAAAAACCGAAACTAGTTTATGAATATTTTTTAATAAATGTGGTTGTGACAATATCGTCTTATTATTCATTCCTCTATTGAAATAAGTCTACAACCATAAATCTAGAAAAAATGACGAGCTAAGTCCTAGAGGGGGACATTTCTATATGAAATTATCGAAACTACGGTACGCTACTTATCACTACAATAATAATAATAATTCTTGGAGAATGCAACTCACAAGTTATATTGGGATAGATCAGTACACAAAGACAAAACAATAGACCAGACATTATATTAATTGGCAAATAAACCCAAACCACATTTTTAATGGACATAGGCATACCAAACACACATAATATAAAGCAATATAGTGACGAGGAACTGCTCAATTATCTGCCTTTGGCAGAGGAGATAAAAGACTTGCGGAGGCAAGAGAGAGTGGCAATTGTGCCTTTGATAATATCAGCTACAGGTGTAATACCAAAAGAGCTGCCTGAGAGGAAGAAAAGTTGAGACTGTGTGGGTACAAAATTTAATGCTGTCATTGTGCACAACATCAATAGTAAGGAACTTCCTCGATATTCCAAAATAGAAAGGGAGTTATTTTGCTAAATTAGCAAATGGCACCTTCTTACCCAGTAAAATAGAGATATATGTCATTGAATAATAATAATCTACATTCTCAAAAGGTTCATCCTTAGGAAATTCACTCAATACGAAATTGAACTACTCCACTGTGACAAAAAATCTCCAAATGAATGACTATAGGCTACTATGTATAGTATTACAGCTATATTCATTTAGTCGCATTGTTGTAAATACTATTAAGTTTTCAATTCAAGGCAAAAATGTTTCTTAACCGGAACTAAGTTTACAACAATGACTTCAACGGTAGCTCTAAAATGGAGACCATAATGGTATGATTCCATTCTTTTACAATCTGTCTATTTTCTATTTGATTTATTATTCAATTTAATTTATTCAATAAATTATTTATTTTATTTTAGGTCAACCTATTGCACTGCATTATAAGTGCGGAAGACGGGGGCGACAGCCAGCTCTCTGACTGTTTAGCTGTAGCCAAAGCTATCAAATCCACAAATCCGGGAACCTATTCAATTCTCAAAGACACGCCTGTTATTTGGTCGGATGTGTGCACAGAGGAAGGCCGCAGTTACCATAGCGTTAACATTTCTCCAATTATCAAGTAACTAATTGGTTCTAAGCTCTCATCACTCAAACTATTTTGCATTAATTAGCTAGATTCGTATCGCTCACTACAGAATGACCCTTTTTAACTATGCCACATCCTCGTTGGCTGCATCAGTCATGAAAGAGCGTAAAACTCACTTTAACTCAGATTTTCAGTCTATGCTGCTGTATCTAGTCTCCAGCAATGAATTGCATTCGTACAAATGTTTCTTTATTTTTGAGTAGATTACGTCTTGGAAACTCCAGTTCAGGAGTTTAAGATCCACAATTATACAATCTTACACACTACTTTCCATAATTACAATATCAATTATTAGTTGAGGCGAGGCTCAATTTTATTTAGAAGGAATCCCTAGTCCATACAATGGACAAATCATACTAATGAGTTCTCCAAGGTGAAGTATAAGACTATTTCCATTCAGTTTGGCAACTGATGGCTAATGCAGACTACTTTGAACACTGACGTCCACTATTTATCTCTATGAGATTTTGACAGTGTACAGCCTTCATATAAAGCTTCTCTTGCTTACAGCAAAAAAGGAAATTTTGAAAGATGTCGATTTGCATGATCATTTTACAAGAAAAGGTGATTATCTAAATGTGCCTTTTGTCTGACTCAAAAGACAGCAGTGCCTATTGAAAATGTTATAATTAAAATCATTAAATAGATTGCCACTTGTTTAAAAAACACGATAGAGTGCATCCGTTTATAAATTGAATGTGAGACCAATGCTCCTGAAAACCCCTTTATATCCAGTTCAGGAATTTTTGAATTGTCTCCCAGTATAATTAACAGTTCTTTGAAGTTGGTATTTCTTAATGTAGCTAGATAATGTTTACTTGATGTAGCTTATAATAATTTAGTATTGTTAGTATTATAAAGGCCTTATAAGTGAATGCCTGTATTTGATGAACAAAAATTATTTCTATTTGATACAAGTAATCATGCCCTATTTCCATCCTGAAAAGAGCCACAGTATAGTACATATTTATACAAAATGACTCCGTTATTGCCTTTTGGCATTCGACGACTTGCAGCTGAATACAGCCTTTTCATAAAATTAAGTCATTTGTTACGTCGTTTTCAACAGAATAATAAGGGCACCCGACCAACTAAAGCTGTGCTGTGCTGGGACAGCCAAACCGAACCAATTATTTTCAAGAAACGGCCCCTATCGGCACAGCGCATCACAGCACAACACCGCTTTTGGCGGACGGCTATTTATTGAAGACTATTGATTCGGTTTAAAAAGCTGTTCCAGCACAGCACAGCTTTCGGTGTCCGGGTGTCTAAATTCGAATAATGTTTGTTTAATATTTAAACATCAAATTTTACAGTTGTACAGTCAAAGTTCTTACGACGACCTTCCAAATAACGAAATCTTCTGTGTAAAGGTTAGGTTTTATTTTATTTTAATTTTATAATGTCCTTTGACATTGTAACCTTGACAAGACTTCTCAATCAATAACTCCCTAAAACGAATTCTAGATTATCGATTCGCCATGCAGGAGATCAACATTTGTTTAATGTTGATAATTTTTAATTCCTATACTGTATTTAAATACGCAGACTGTACGGTACATAGTTACTTTCATAAAATAAAAGCAGTGGCAATAGATTAAATGACATAAAGTTACTTTCATAAAATTAAAGCAGTGGCAATAGATTAAATGACATAAAGTTACTTTCATAAAATTAAAGCAGTGGCAATAGATTAAATGACATAAAGTTACTTTCATAAAATTAAAGCAGTGGCAATAGATTAAATGACAAAAAGTTACTTTCATAAAATTAAAGCAGTGGCAATAGATTAAATGACAAAAAGTTACTTTCATAAAATTAAAGCAGTGGCAATAGATTAAATGACAAAAAGTTAATTTTATAAAATTAAAGCAGTGGCAGTAGTTTAAATGACAAAAAGTTACTTTCATAAAATTAAAGCAGTGGCAATAGATTAAATGACATAAAGTTACTTTCATAAAATTAAAGCAGTGGCAATAGATTAAATGACATAAAGTTACTTTCATAAAATTAAAGCAGTGGCAATAGATTAAATGACATAAAGTTACTTTCATAAAATTAAAGCAGTGGCAATAGATTAAATGACAAAAAGTTACTTTCATAAAATTAAAGCAGTGGCAATAGATTAAATGACAAAAAGTTACTTTCATAAAATTAAAGCAGTGGCAATAGATTAAATGACAAAAAGTTAATTTTATAAAATTAAAGCAGTGGCAATAGATTAAATGACATAAAGTTACTTTCATAAAATTAAAGCAGTGGCAATAGATTAAATGACATAAAGTTACTTTCATAAAATTAAAGCAGTGGCAATAGATTAAATGACAAAAAGTTACTTTCATAAAATTAAAGCAGTGGCAATAGATTAAATGACAAAAAGTTACTTTCATAAAATTAAAGCAGTGGCAATAGATTAAATGACAAAAAGTTAATTTTATAAAATTAAAGCAGTGGCAGTAGTTTAAATGACAAAAAGTTACTTTCATAAAATTAAAGCAGTGGCAATAGATTAAATGACATAAAGTTACTTTCATAAAATTAAAGCAGTGGCAATAGATTAAATGACATAAAGTTACTTTCATAAAATTAAAGCAGTGGCAATAGATTAAATGACATAAAGTTACTTTCATAAAATTAAAGCAGTGGCAATAGATTAAATGACAAAAAGTTACTTTCATAAAATTAAAGCAGTGGCAATAGATTAAATGACAAAAAGTTACTTTCATAAAATTAAAGCAGTGGCAATAGATTAAATGACAAAAAGTTAATTTTATAAAATTAAAGCAGTGGCAGTAGATTAAATGACAAAAAGTTACTTTCATAAAATTAAAGCAGTGGCAATAGATTAAATGACAAAAAGTTACTTTCATAAAATTAAAGCAGTGGCAATAGATTAAATGACAAAAAGTTACTTTCATAAAATTAAAGCAGTGGCAATAGATTAAATGACAAAAAGTTACTTTTTACAGCATAACATGGACTCTGACTGTCACATATTAGGTATGCTATCTTAGGATGGGGTAATTCATCAAAAACAAAACCTTAATAAGGGTGTTTAAGATCCAATAGAAAGCTGTTAGGTGTATGGAAAGAGTAAATAGATAAAATTCATGTAGGCCATTGTTCAAGAGACTTGGTCTCCTACCTGTACCCTGCTTATGTGTATAAAGCTACGTTACGGTGCATGTAAGAAGAGTGATACTAACCAACATCTTGATATACACGATTATAATACAAGACGCGTTGTAGAAGAGATTATCACTTGGTGAGTAATAATAGTAGCTTATTCAAACAAACAACTAGTTATATTGGTAGGAAACAATACAACAAACTACCGCAGTTTTTATATTATATTAAACTACTGCAGTATAGAAATATTTAAAAAACAATTGAAAAAATATTTAGTTGATAACGCTTTTTATAGTGTAGAAGAGTTCCTTTCACATCAAAATTAAGCCTCACCTCAACTAATTGATATAGTAATTATGGTAATTAGTGTATAAAATAGTATAATTGTTAATCTGACTTGTCTTGTACTCCTTTGGAGTCTTCACGACGTAATTTTCCAAAAAAAGGCAATAGAAATGTCAGATAGTCAAGTTGGAAGAGCAAAAGTACAAAAGTATCTTTCAAATAGCATTTTTTGAAATCATGTAGATGCACTTTACTTAAATCACTATATCATGGTGATATTGACAAAAATTATTTTTCTTTCTCCTTACAGAGAAAACGTAGATGGCATCATAGAAAGGATAAATTTCAGTCAGCCGCAAAGAGATTCTTATCTAAATATGCCTCTAGAAAAAGTACAATGCTGGTATAATGCTCTCAGAATATTCTCACAGAAACTATACAGCCCTGAATATTGTGTTGAATACATGCTAGAGCCAGGTTTGTAATATTACCTATTTCTATTCTTCCAATTGGGTAAAGAATCCATAAAATCAAAATAGTGATTCCTTTTATAACCAATAATTTGTGAGTGTTTCAAATTATGAAAGTTCTATGAAACATTTTTTTTTCTAATATGTTCAAATGAATTCGTCTATAATGGGTATATATTGAGCTGATTTTTAGTTTTAGTTTATTGATGGAGATTAAAAATGACGTGACAATCGAAACTATAGTACCAAAGTGGTTGTGACAACATCAATATTATTCAATACGGATATCTACAACAATATCACCAACAGCGAGAAGCTTCACTTTAAAAATTGGATTTGCTATTTCTTTTTTTGGAGTGCCATGTTATTTCAGAAAATGGCTATCATTTGGTCTATTTTAAATTTTCATGTAGAAACTTCAAATAACTCGATGGCAATGCAGTGTAGTTCAATGAAACTAAGCTATTTAGTTGAGCCAGCTTTTAGCTCTTTGCTGAAGCTTTTCTTTAGCTTTTAGTAATCGAGCTAAGGACAGAGATCCCGGTGTGAAGTAGTGTGATTAACAGTTCCAGAAGGTGTTTTTAATAAGTAGTTGGCTAGTTTACACTAGAAAGAGACCAGGAAAACTTGAGTAAAACTATTTCTATCTTGAAAAATGCAATTTAGCTGTATTCAACTTAAAATAGAAGTATGAAAACCATGGTTTTATTTCTTCAAGAATAAACAAATAAATGGTAAAGGAATAAATTGTAGAAGAAATAAATAATACTGATGTAGTTCCATTTTTCTTTCTCACTGGAATATCTGAACATACATGAATGATGAAATACTTTTTTAGTGAATGTTAACACTTGCTATATGTGTGTGATGGCCATTTGCATTGTTGTAATGCTTCTTCAGGCACGGCTCGAGGCCTGCTAACTAACTTCAGTAAGCCTCCAGCCGTGTCTTGAGAAGCATAAACTAACAACAATGCGAAATGGACAACACACACATATAGTTAGTGCTAACATAAACAACAAAAGTATTTCATCATTAATTTATGTTTAAATAATTTTATTTCTTCAATTTTTTATTATCAAGGCTATAAATCCCATCGCAAGTTTTCCAATCGTGTAGATGTGGGGTGCGAGTTTTTTAGCTGTATATAGCTATTTCTGTAACTAGAGTACAAAATGGGGTTTTTCTGTACTTAGAGAAGCAGTTTTTTTCACAAGCCAAAGGCAAATGAAAAAAGTTTCCCAAGTGCAGAAACAATACTTTGCGCTCGAATAACACATTACATTTTTCTACAGTAACGTATAAAGTAATTTAAACAGAACAAAACAGGATGTACATAACCTGACAATTCCTCACATAACCTATCTTTGAATCAAATCGATTTCAACAACAACTACAGATGACTATTTCGTAGCTGAAGCAGAGTAACCAACCTATTTTTGAATACAGAATAGGGAACCTACATATTACATGCTCACTACTTTGTGTTGTTAGGTTGCAAATCTGGAGTGTGGAAAAGTACTTTTGCGCACTGGAATTTACTTTCCCGCACTGGTGGAGGAATAGACTATTTTGCATGCTACAGTTAGTGCAAAAAATAGGCACTTTTTCGGGTCACCATAGGAAAAATGTATTTATGCAAGTTGTACCAGGCTATAATGTTTATTAAGCAAACTACTGACTAAAAAGCACCTCCTCCTCCTGGACCAGGCTGGAACTGTTTCTCGCATTACTTCACTCCTGGTCCTTATAACTTGGCTTTCTAAATCAGCCTAACCTTCTGACAGATCAAAATCGACAGTGCGAGTAAGTTAAAGTGAACTTCAAGGCTGTGCGCAGGGTTTTTCTCATAATTTTTATCGAAGTTTATTGTATTGGATGTTATTAAGGCTTTGAAGTGTTATCTATTGCTGCAAGAAACAGTTTTTTCATCTATTATTTTGTGAAATATGGGGGTTCAAAGTTGAAATGTTTCGGTTTTTGGGGGAAATTGATCATACCTACAAGTGATTTAAAACTTTTTATAAATTTTCTGTAACTGAAAAACATTTTGAGGAACAAAATTACATATTTTATTTACTCCAATCAAGCAATTGTTCTTTAAAAATACATTATTTTAATCTGTAAAAAATTTAAAATGTTAAATTTGTTAAATTGAAATTAAAAATATCTCATTTTATTCCTCAGCGTGTCTTTTAGTTATGGAAAATTTATCAAAAGTTGAAAATCACTTATATTTTTACTATTTATATATATTTATACACATAATAAATTATTTATTTTATAATGTCTTCTAGATTATTAGCTCTTTCCCCGCGCACGGATCAATGCAGGGAAATACTTTTCCGTTGATCATATTTTTTATCTAAAATGTGTTATTGTACTTGGAAATAAAGAATTTAATTATTGTACTCATAGGTGTGATCAATTATTGCCCCCCCCCTCACAAAACAGAAAAATTTCAACTTTAAACCCCCATATTTGATAAAATAATTGAAGAGAAAATATTTTCCTCACAGCAACAGACACATTTCAAAGCCCTAATAATATTTAATACAAGAAACATCGAAAGAAAATTAAGACCAAAATCCCTGCGCACAGCCTTGAAGTCAACTACAGTGAAGTAAATATTGCGTATGTTACACCTGGCATGTCAAATCATATAGTTATTTATTTTTTTTTGTAAATTACAGCTAGACTATCAAATGAATTTTTTCTTTATGTTTTTTCATAATTGAAATGTCCACTGTTAAGTATTATCAAATTTTCAGCAATATTTTATTTATAATTGTTTTGTAGGACAAATCCTTACATTTGACAATTTGCGCCTGGTACATGGAAGAAAGCACTATGAAGGCGAACGACTTATTGAAGGCGCTTACCTGGATTGGGATCATATTTATTCACGGTTGCGTATCCTCCAATCAAAATACGAGTGATATAATTTATTGTATTTATTAATTAATGATTTCATTAATTCTAATTTAATTGGATCAAAAAACGCATGCATGGTCATGGTATTACTGTATTATAAGTTTCCTATATATTACCGTATGTATTTTTTACATATTTTTTAACGAGGGACTGAATATTAATTGATGTTCTATTACCGAAATTTCACAAAATAAACATTTTTTTATGAACGTTGGCTTTCAATATCGTTGAATCACTCCTTTCCATGATAAATATTTATTCATTCTATTTAGTTATTCATTCATTCATTCATTTATTACACAAAGCGCAATCAAGTAGAGATACAACAGGCATAGCCCACTACTGCTTTCTTTACAAATTTTTAGATAGAAAATCCAAATTTTAGGTTATGTCCAAGTTAAACCCCAAGTTAATCTTAATAAAAACCCCCATACACAGTTAAACTTCTGAATACTGAATTATTTGTTCAATAATTAGTTGAATATTTGAACTAGCCTTAATATTCAATTTAATATGATTTAAATTATTGAAAATTGAAAATTATTATTGTTTATTGCAATTTAATGTTTACATTTCGATTTTGTGCATAACATTTTACTGAGCTACTGCTGAGCTCTTGCGTGCTCATCTAATAATTTATTGTGAGCTTGAATACAATTAATATTGACTTATTGATTGGCTAAAAATGTTTGTCTTGGTTGTCATACTTCAGTTTTGTTCCCTTAATATTCAATTTAATATTGGATTTTGTAAATTATGTTCTATATTATTATCGTATATTGAAATTTGATGTTTATATTTGATATTGTCCATCACATTTTACTGAACTGTCAATGCTTTACAAGAATCTTGCATTCTCATTTTAATTGGCTAAAAATGTATGACTAGGGTGTCATACTTTAGCTTTGTTCTCATCCTATACTAAAGCTATAAAAGCAAGATAGATAGATTTAATGGCGACCATTGCCATCATATACAGGGGGATCTGGAGCTTGTCAAAAAAAATTAAAATGCACGGTGAAATAGAATGCTCAAGAGCAAGACAAACCAAACCAAACATCAGATTCTCTTCAAGCTAAAATTGTTTACCCAAAACCAGGGTATTGTTAAATTAAAACGTTAAAATAGTAATCTCTGTACTCTTCTATGGAATAAAATACCATACTTATAAAATCCTTTTTCATCTTGGCTCTAAACTCCCTTTCACCTAATTTTTTGATGGAATCGGTTAAAGCATTATATAAACGGACTCCCGAACTCCTGACACCTCGCTCATAGAATGTAGAGCGATGAACCTCATCCCTCAGTAAATGCCTATTCCTGGTATTATACAAATGTATGTCATCACCACGCTTAAAAATTGACTCATTTTTCTTTACAAAACAGAGTGTCTCAAGCAAATATAAACTTGGGAGAGGCAAAATTTTTAAAATGAGGTCGGCAACTATTAAATCCTGTACTAAAGCTATAATAGCTACTAAAGCTTTGTACTCTGCTATTACCAAAGTAGTACTTTCAATTGTATTTAATCTGTGGCTGATGGTATAATGTTCAATTCTCTTCAATTCCCAATTCAATTCTATAGTAATGATCTATACTCTATAATAATTTAGGGGTAAGTGACAGCCGTGAGCCATAGCAGGTATCTGTTCAATCAGATGGAAATAAGCTACAAGCTACTGGGCCCTCTTTGATGGCCGATTAGATTGACCAGCGAAAAGGCCTCTGTTCTATGCTGCAAAATCACTACCCGGTGGTTCGGAACCAACCTAAAACTGTAGGTTCTACTCATTGATCACTATCATCCAACTACAGGTCAGATACTAGAACACTATCCCTAGCACTAATACTACAACTACTACTAAACACGCTACTTTGAATACTTCCATAAAAATCTATCTACAACTATCCATTTCTACTACTATTTAGCTTCCAATAAGCAATAAATTGGTCACATTCATGATGGAACAGTAAAACTAAGCACTACATTATTGTATGACACTAAACAAACACTTACCTAGAATAAAATCCAGATACAACACTGTATCTTTAATAATAAGTCTGTGATATTTTCCATGAGGAAATACTTGGAGAACAATCCAATATCAAAACTGACACTGCATTTTGATTCATATTCTGATAATAATAATAATAAGCGTATGGCTTTTAATGGTGGGGAGACCCTTACGGGTAGTTCCACCTCGCCGTTTGAGCCATGTTATAGGGAACATGGTGGACCTAATATTTTAGGTGGGTTCCGAACCACCGGGTAAGTGATAATAAAGCTTGTAACATCAAGTCATTGAAGCACAGTCAACCATCCAAGCGCAGTCTTGAGCGGTCGTGACTGAACATCACGATCACTTGAACACCACGCTCACCGCATGACCAATCACCACCCTCATATTCTGATTCTACTCACATACTGGAGGGATGCATTACGCTTTTAAAGAGAATGTTCATCTTTAGAAGCGAAATGCATTCCTCCAGTATAAGTGAGTAAAATCATAACTTAAATAAAAATTTCTGTATTTAATTCATTGCCAGTTTTGATATTAGACAAAATAGAGTATCAAACTACATAAAGTCAAGGAAAAATAGAGTTAGGATCAAACTACATAAAGTGCATGAAGAAATAGAATCAGGTGTTAAACTACATGGGAGATGCAGTGAAGTAAATAGATGCTCAATAACAATAATATGCTTCATTGAAGAGAAATTTCAGACAAGTGACGTCACAAATTAGGAATTTAAACTTCAAATTTGGTTCAGATTCCCTAATCTGTGGTAACGTTAAGTTACCAATGGAAGATGCACCTCCAGGCGCATAACTGGATCGTCCATGTCACCAAAGTACACCAAAAGTAGGTTTGGTAGGATAATTTATCAGCATTTAAACAACACAACAATTTTAGAAAACATTAGTTTTAATGCTTTTCATTAAAAATATACAAAATATACTGATGAGTGATTAGATTTTATTTAGAATGTGTCATTCTCATTCTGGCTTGTAAAGCTACTAACAACAGGTATGAAGTATATGATGATTGCTGAAACATGAGATACCACCAAATAAGCAACATTACACAACCAAAATACACTACAATTGCACTACACAGCCAAAATACACATCAATTACACTAAATAACCAAGATGCACAACAATTACACTACAAAATAGTGGAGTCAGTGAGATTCAACAAATTGACTCTAGTTTTACAAAATAAATAAAGGCCTTTAACATTTTTTTAAAACAGTCCAATAAATAAATATTGTCATCTATATTTATTTTGTCAAGTAACTATATTGTCAAGCATATTTATTTATTGGAAATAAAAAATAGACTAACCTATTTGGCGAAGCGCTGTCTGGAGATGAAGAATTTTGCAGAGAACTTTAATAAATTGAATAAATCAAGTTTTTAAATTTCGTCTTCCTGTTTTTAACCCATTTATAGAATTGAGTTAATTCTATAAATTAATCTAATTCTATGTGTTAAATAAAGCTTCTATTCAACAGGAATTCATCCAATTATTTCAATAGCTTGAACAATACTTTAATTACTGATATGATGAATATCGTTCACAATAAACAAGTTTTTCAATAATTTTATAGGTAATACCTAAACAACCAAAATAATACAAAGATTCAAATAAAGAAATATACGTGTGGACCAGTACAATCATCCACTAAATATGTTATAATTTTAATAAAATGAAGTAAATATTAGAATCAATACATCCGAAATTAGTTGATAAAAATTGAAATTTGCAAGTAATTGATTTTCAGAAACTCATTTAGTGACTAGAGTAAAAAATTGTTTCTAGATTGCATGGGGAGGGAAAAGACACCATTCAAATACCTACAATTATATATTGAAATATCACTTATATCTATATATTCTATAATTATCAAGAACCTCAAACCTGTCTGATATAGTTACGTATTGCATAGCGTAGCATGGGCGTATCTAAAAAATAAATATAAGTGAATACTTTTCAGTTATTTACTTGAATTAATGTATTCGTCTAATAGGAATCTATGTTGGATCACACTGACTAAAATCAACAGTAACATGCAGTTTGCATTCACAAAAAGCAGGCATGATAAGTTATCTGATGCGATTGATTTTCAAACTAAAGAAAATTTTCAAGTATTAATACATGAATGAATCGACACAAAAAATATTGATAAACGTGGGAAGTAGCGAAACTACATAGAAGAGAGTTTGGAATTGTTAAAAGATCAACATGCAAGTAATAAAGTTGATATTTTGTTCAAATAATTAGTAATTCGTCCGCCTCTCTTATAATACTACTATTAAAATATAGGTTATCCAAAGAACTTATTAACTTTTCAAGTGAATTCAACGACTTGCAGTCGAATCGATTTGACTGCAAGTCGTTCAATTCACTTAAAAAGTTAATATTAACAACGCAGTTTGTCATGGAACAAGAAATCCAGAACTATCTAAATTTTCTACTTACGGTGAAATATGATAAGGAAAATAATTGATAGCCAGTTAACTCTGAGAGCGATTAGAAGAACGTAGATAATCGTGTACACAACCAGGAATACCTTTTGCGCTGGAACCCATAATTTGATTCTCTCAAAGAGTCTCTGGAAAATATTAAAAATTTATGAAATTTATTTGTTAGCAACATTATTAACAGTGCAGCTTCCATTAATATGCAAAGTCTGGCCACCCAAAATGTCATATTATTAACGTTATATTACAATGGATAGATGCAAATAAATAGTTATTTCTTCTATTCAATACATTCCCAAGATGAATTTCTTCCATAAGGGATTTGTACTTTAAATTTATAGCTCAAGTATTCTTCAATTTATTTATTAATATTCAATTTTTTCAGTTGTATTTTATTTCATCTTCAACTTGGAAAAATGAAATTAATGATAATGTGATAGTTGACCAAATCTATTACATGTTTAAATGTTTACTGATGATGAAAAATATTCTATTCTGTTTCGAATTTAAAATTATCTAGTTTTAAATTCCGAATTAATAAGTATGAAATCATTATATTGAAATTTGGATTACAGCTATAATAATTATTTCGATCTGAATAATGTAATTTTCAGATCTCAAAATGTTAATTTTGAAATAACATTTTATTGATATACTTACGTTTCTCACTCCCCACAGCAATGTAAAAGATGCTACGAACTCAAGCACAGCTATCAGTGCAATGATAACTAATATTAGACACTTGAAAACTGAAAAGAAACAAATGGTTATGAAAGGAAATGTTTAAAGAATACCATTAATTATTTTCTTCTTTGTACACGCCTAAGGACGCATTCATTTACCATTTAAGCCATATTGGTTTCCTTTTTTCTCCTCCAATACTCCTTCATCCTAATGCTATTATTTATAAGTCTTTCTTCAAACCAAGTTTTAGTTTTTGGTTCGTATAAAGTTTTTGAGAAATTGACGTTTGTAATGCCACTGATGTACTCAAAAGCGTCAAAGAATTTTGACTTTTGGCAGAGCAATAAATATTAGTTAACAAAAATAATGAATAATAATAAAGATAAATATAAAAGTGGGGAAATTTGAGCAGCACACGAACATTATTACATCTGTTGATCATAATTGCGTTTAAAAATACTTTAATTTAATTAAGTGGAATGACCTAACCTAACCTGACGTGTCAGCGTTTCTGCGCTGGCGCTATGACGCCGCAACCTCTTGAAAGCACACACTGAGCATGCACAGATCAACTTTAAAAAACTATTACGCATGTTCATGTCGGTGCTACACGCTTCGACCAACTGGTCTAGTTTTTTTTTTTTTTTTTTTAATCTTTTCAACTGTAAAATTACAGAAACTAAAATAAAATTCCTTTTTCAAAATATTATGTACTTTACTAACCAGGAAATCCTTCTTCTCCACCTCCCAAGTTCGACAGTAAAGATGTTGCATAGAGACCTCTTACTATTGCATATATCTGTAATAAAAAACAACCTTTAATTTTATTTATCTACGACCATGTCATAATGTATACATTACAGTTTCACAATTGATGCCAAAACAGCTGTCTTTTCGAAATGCTTTTTGAGACCCGTTGCATAAAGAGCTCATTATAGTACAGGTTCTACATTATAACACGGGTTCTGGACCAATCAGAAGCATTTTTGATGGAATCAATATCGTAATTCAATATTGTGAAACTATCAGCTGATTTCATCAAACTGCTACACCAGCTACTTTAACCTAACAATCTACTATAACTTCTCATATTTGAGACGAGAGGTTAGGTATCTCTGAACGGCCACAGGTAAAATGAAATTGTTTTAATTAAATGTATACTAGTGGTCGTACATAAAATAGTGTATGCAACGATTTTATTTGGCCATTAAGGCACTCGTGAGATATTTATAACACTCGCATTCGCTCGTGTTATAACTTACATCTAACTCGTGCCTTAATAAGGGTCAAAATAAAATCGTTGCATAAACTACTATTGATATACAGGAGAAGTTATTTAAGGAATAGGTGAGTTACAACTTTCAAACATGCTTATAATTTTCGAATCTGGATCATTCTGTTCTCAGTTTAATTTTTAAATTGGAACATGTAATGTAAACTAGATTATTTTTTTAGACTCACTTCCATGAAATTATACGATAGGTTGTTTGATATAATTTTATTTGAAAAAGAATGCTTGGTTTTTATAATTTTTATATTTTGCATAATTTTATGATTCTCATAATTAATTTTATATTTTTATGATTATTTTCAAGTGTTAAAGATGAAATCATTTGGATTAAAACTTGCGGTATTCAACAAAAATTTAGACACACTTAAAAAAGAATAAAACTGCAATAGATGTGAAATTTATGTCGTTTTTTTTTAAGATTTTGGCTTTTTTCATCATTACGTCTCGGTCTAAAGAGCTGAAAAGCGAAGAGTGACTTAGGAAGGATAGTAAAAATGAATCAATGGTAAGCTTAATAATACAATATTTCATTTCTAAACAATCATATATTGTCGTGGGAGCAAAATAGATCGATGTATCTGTTGCTCCCATATGAATGTAACTTTAAATTTTAAAAACTATTATGATAAATGGCCCTATTACAAGAGCACATGCTGTGCTGAAACAGTCTATATTGTAGCACATATTGAAAGTAACACTTGACCTTTATTTACACAATTAACTCGCAGCAAACACTAAAGTAATTTTACACAAGAAAATAAAAAACAATTCAATAACTCTCAACTAACAATGAATATTTCTAAATCAAAATTAAGTACTGTCCAAAACTAGTTAATAACTGTCAATAGGCTGATTATTTAATAATTTAATAATAAATGTCTTTTAAACTGTTCAATAAAAAAATTCTAATAAACTGTTCAATAAATTAATATAAATCAAGCACTTACTGACATAAGTCCAAAAAGTTTGATCATCACTGACTCACAATTATTTACAATATAATATGACAAAAATCGTCAGACTATCGCCGAAATGCACTGTGCTGCTTATAGTCACAATACACTTGTTCAAAGAATGAATAGACCAATGATGTTAGCACCGGTTTATAACTAACTAAATATCAGCAAGAGTCTTATACAAAAGCCTTTTTACTAGAACGTTCTCTAGTTATCGTTTAATGATTATTCTGTTTACAAAGAAGTTTCCAGAAGAAAGAAGAATGAAATAGTCCTCTAGACTCATATTCAATGAAAGAGAGTAAGCGATAGCGAGGAGATAAAGAGATTAACAATGAACTTCGATTTGTTCATTTTACGAACATTAGTCCCTTGCGGAAATAAAGCACTGCTATGCTTGTTTAAAAAAAGTTATTAAAACAAGTTATCCGGGTTCTATTCACTAACTAGGAGCTAAACTAAATTTCAATGTAAAAATGTACTTAAATGAAAAATAAATTAACAATTCATGTAACAATAAAAGAAGTAGAGTGAATGTTTCAATAGGGACCTCACTTTGGCTAGGAGGGAGCTATATACCCCAGGTTTTCTATAGTCTAGCATCTTCCTTTGAAGAAATTTTTCTACCTAGGAGCTAAACTAAATTTCAATGTAAAAATGTACTTAAATGAAAAATAAATTAGCAATTCATGTAACAATAAAAGAAGTAGAGTGAATGTTTCAATAGGGACCTCCTCACTTCGGCTAGGAGGGAGCTATATACCCCAGGTTTCAATAGTATAGAATCTTCCTTTAAAGAAATTTTTCATGGACGGACAGACGTATAGAAAACGGCACAATTTCAATACAGTCCTGTTGGGTCCTTAATAGATGCGGTATTTACCGGAGTACATAAAGGAGTATCATAAAGAAAGAAGTACTCTTTGAAAATGTGCCTCAAAATATTAGATAATCGACATTTATATTAGAAATTACAGTATAAACATAATTTTTACATACCAAATCAAGCCAGCCAACAATAATCGTTGCTGTACGTAAAGAAAGACAGCAAATTAAATTGCTTCCATCTTTCACTTCGTAACACATGGTAAATATGCTATTTGGGTCTGGAAAAATAACAATTAATTAATAAGATGAGTTGACCACAACATAAACGAGTAACAACAAACTGAGAAAGACACAAACTGAGAAAATAACAAATACTTTCTTTATAGTGGCGAAGGTGATATTGTGGAAGGTTGAATGTAGAAGGTTGGATAATGAATAATAAGACGAAATTGTCACAACCACATTTATTAAAACTTTGAGCTATCTCAAATAAATGTGGTTGTGATAATTTCGTCTTATTATTCATTAAAAAATACTTTGCTGTAAGATTTAAAAAACTAACAAAATATCGTACACAGTGAGAGTAAACTATCATATTATATGAAACTTTCATAATGTACACAAACTATCATATAGAATTTTTTATGTAAGCTAAGCAATTCATGTTGAGTCCACAACATCAAAGTGGCAATCATTTTACAAAATATAAGAGTATTTGGAAAAAGTAGAGAAATTTGATCGAAAACTCTTGATCACTTAATACATATAAACGAATTAATTTATTAATATCTTCGGATAATGTGATGACAGTAATAACATAAATTATTTATTTTAAGAAGAGCTACTAAATGCTGAAGAGGTTATTATTGGAATTAATATTGAAATAATCGGTGATCATTCATATTGTATTCAGTCTGCAAATTTTAGATTATATGCGTAGTTCAACCCGAAAGTATAATGAAGTCAATTGGCTCATTTCAAATTAATTATCAGAAACTGTTTCCACAAATTACAACATAATATGTTAATATTATTAACAAACCGTAGAACAAAAATTAAAATAATGTATAATAAGACGAAGTTGTCAGAATCACATTTATTGAAAATAGTGAGATACTATAGTGGAATTGATTACAAAATAGGACTGGCAAATTAGCTGGCTCAGTGCTGGTTGGGGGAGCGAGGTTGCCACATTGTTCTCGGCTGGAGGACTTCACACCTTGGAGGACTTCCTGTCAATTCAAACTACACAGGACTCGAAACGCCCAGGTCGGCTGTCGGGTAGAGGCATTGACAACTGCATTAAATAGCTAATAGAAATCGATGAATGCAACACGAAAATAGTATTTAATTTTTTTTTTGTGTTGTAGCGTTAACCGATTTAAATTAGCTATTTGATGCAGTTTTCAATGCCCTTAGTAGCGACGATCTTCGGCATAACATAAAATATAGTCTAATAGCCTATTGGGAGGAATTAATTATCTTAATAAAAAACAGCTTCTTATTTAATTAATAGAAAGCTTGCACAGTGGAGCATTCGAAACTCAATGATAATCACCCTCGCAAAATCAAGCACATGCTGGGCTGTAGACTTATTGGAGTAGCGTTGATACCACCAGTCGATAGCATGTACTTGATTTTAAGATGATTATCCTCGATTATTAAAATCTCCACTGTGGAAGCACCCTTAATTTACCCATATCCCAGACATTGAGATTTTTACAACACCAGATAATAGTATAGCCTGGCGCAAATAGGTCGCAGCTAAGCACCCATTGTGTTCATTTTTGTGAAGCATAGAAAAGAATAGTAGTGCCCAAACAGAAACGAGGGTGTGGTGCAATGCATTACAATCCAATTCAATGAATTGGATATCACTTCCGCTTCTATTTTTTTTTTTTTCTTGAGGATGAAGCCCACATAGGTCTGAGACCTGTGCGTGCGTAATGAGTTGGATGATGGTGATTGATGAGTTGGACCTACAGTTTTAGGTGGGTTCCGAACCATCAGGAAGTGATTTTCAGCAGAGAACAGTGTATTTTTTGCTGGCCAATCTAATCGGTCACCGTTACAAACAGGACCTACGAGAACGCAGCTTATCTACCTGATTGAACAGATACCTGCTACGGCTCTCGGCTATCACTTCCCTATTTGCAGATAATTATTTCTGTGCTTCACAAAAAATGCGGTCGATGCGTAGACTATTAGCGCTGGGGCTGAATGTTGGTTGCTAGTTCAAATCTAAATTTTTCTCCTCGAAAATACAATAAATTCTGTGTGTTCCAATGCATTGCAGTTCTAACAAAGTACAGTGATTGTATTGATTCAGTACAATACTAAAAGACAATTTCAGCTCATTCGAATGGCATTTCTTGAGAAATATATTTTCAATCACGGAAAGAGTGTAAGGTGAAGATACCAATTATCGGCCGGATAAAGAAAATTTGACTTCATGTTCCAATATTTGTAATTATTTTAGCCATGTCTAAGACAGGCTAAGGTTATCGGAATGAATGAAAAGGTTTTCTCATCTTATCATCATTTGTAACGAAGAGACGGTTTTATATTATTACTTATTTTTAACTCCTAGCCTTAATGATGAACTTCCTAATATTATTGTTATGGATATCCATTTTTCGTGAACTGCAGTAGAACTATTCATATGTATTATCTTGCTGTGCAGAACTGACCTTTTTGAGTCGTGGCAGACGCGTTTCGAACTATGTCATTCTTCTTCAGCGCTTGGTTGACCCTCAAAAAGGTCAGTTCTGCACAGCAAGATAGTAGGGAAGTGATAGCCGCGAGCCGTAGCAGGTATCTGTTCAATCAGAGAGATAAGCTGCGTTCTCGTAGGTCCTGTTCGTAACGGTGACCGATTAGATTGGCCAGCAAAAAAGACACTGTTCTCTGCTGTAAAATCACTTCCCGGTGGTTCGGAACCCACCTAAAACTGTAGGTCCAACTCATCAATCACCATCATCTAACTCATTACCCACGCACAGGTCTCAGACCTATGTGGGCTTCATCCAAAAAAAAAAAAAAAAAAAAACATGAATAGTTCTGCTGCAGTTCACGAAAAATGGATATTGGTCAATGTCTTTTTAACGGGCAATCGTTCAAAAATGAGAATCCTTGATAAAACGGCAAAATTTCCTTTTTTTTAAATGATTAATTTGTGTTGATCAGTTGTTGAAAACTAGAAGACTACGCTATTTTTCAAGTTCTTTTACCGATATTTGGTTGGAATGTTTACATTACTGTACTTTCTATAAGTTAAAACACAAGAACGCCTTGGTACATGCATACTCAGAGCATAAGGGATAAAATTACAAATGAAAACTTTGAAGTAACATCTAGGGTTCTATGATGGACATAAATAAGATTATGACAACTTTATAAGACTAATCAAGACATGATGAGTAGATTGTTCATCAAGAGTATTTCCATCATGGAAAACATCACAGATTTCATGAGTGCTCAAAAAAAGTGGAATACAATTAACCACTGTGTTACAAGGGTTTCAAACCCATTTTTTTTTCCAAAGAATCTCAAGTGAGGAGGCTTTATTTTCGTTTTTGAGAAATGATATGCAGGTCATAAAGCAGTTTTAATCGTTATTAAGAGATTACATAAAAATGACAAAGAAAGGGGTGAGTTTGAAACAAAAACAAAGTACTTAACCCTGATTTCATCTCCAGCAACTAAGGAAATAAGCGTTCTCATGACTTGATGACACTAGAACAACTTTCAATGACTGTTTCTTACAGATTCCGAAGAAATTACAAGATAATACTTCACTATAAAAAATCTTTACCATTTTGGAAATGTTATTTGTGGTTGAGAATTGAATTTTGGCGTCCTGCTCAAAGTTGGTCTTGGTAGCAGTGTTGAGGTTAACTTCATTGATCAAGTCTGTGCTTGAACAAGTTAGCACTACAACATCCTACGAAGTATCTAAATTTTAGCAGGAAATGCATTTTTGAGAATAAATTTTGATTTAAGTTGACGTATAAATAAAGAGGCCTTCATTTTTTATCACAATGAAAATAAGAATATCAAAAAATATTAAAGCGGTTGTCTTTGAAGTTTTGTAAGGATTCAGACTGCGCATGTCCAACTATGAGCGGTCAATTCGAAAAATAGAAAAGTTTCCGAAAACTGTTTTAGGCTATTTATCTTATTTTAATGGAGTAATTGAGGTTTCTATTCTGAAAACCTTGGAGCTTTGTTTATAAGTGTACTCGTTCTTAAGAAGACTGATTTATTATTTTCTTGTAGGCTAACTAAGTGAAGGTTGGAATCGTTGGGATTATTTTTGTAGCGACTTATAATAAGTATAATATGAAACATATTATTCACCTACAATTAACACAAATTGCAGATTTTTTAACCATTAAATAATATTAATAATTATTAAAAGTTACCATATTTTTTTAAATAAACCGCTAACGCTTTCTATTAGTTGAACTGAAAATTTACATTTTATTAAACTTTTGAAGATAATAACTCAATTTGAACTTCTGGATTTGTTGTTATATACATGACAATCTGCCTTGTTAAGATTTACTTTTCATGGTAAATTCAGCGACTTGCAGTCAATTTTAATTGAGAATAAATGATATTTTTACTCATGACTCGAAAACGTTTGGCCTGAAGTGAGTAAAAATATCATTTATTCTCAATTAAAATTGACTGCAAGTCGCTGAATTTACAACAAAATTTCAATAATTGTCCATAAATCTTGAATATTTTTTGAAGGTCAGATGTAATAGAAAATGAACTATCGTATTTAGAATAATTGAATCTGCTACAAGGATTAAAGTATACAAGTATAATGTGGATGTTTGTTTTATATTTGTATCGCCTGAGAGAAGATGAAATGGAGGCAAAAATTATTTGGAGAAGCGTTGTCTGAATTATTGTCTGAAAGAGAATTCTCTTTCAGACAATAATTTATTATTAAATTATCAATTATATTATATTATTATTATATTAAATTATCAATTGATAATTCAATATAGTAATCTATGATTTCCACTTTAGTGTTCAAAATAATCTGCTATGAATTTACAGAATTTAAGGTATTTCTGGTCCACTTTTTCCCCTCCCCTTTCCTTTGATTATTTCCACAAAGAGCTTTGTATTCATTATAAAACATTATAGTCCAAATTCTGATTTAATAAAATGTTATAGGTACTTCAGTGAATATCTCTGAATTCTTGAGTGATACCCTTACACTGAATCATCCATCCATATTTTGCACTGTATAATAATATCATTACGGTATTGTAGGATTATGGCTTATACTTTTATAATTGAATAAATAGATTGATAAAGATTAAGAAAATGAAGATTTATTTTATCTCACTCACCTGCAATGATCTGTGACCGATAGTAGAACAATACTAGTCTTCTCTTGTGTATTAGTTCAGAGTGAATATTTTACATCATCTGCAAGGTCTAATACAATATTATCAACTCAAGAATTCAATAAAAATCGCTATAATATCATGACATACTACAAGTATGTACGCAAAAGTCGTGAGGAGTAAAGTAGATGGTGATTATACCATCCAAGGGTTAAATTTATAAACATTTTAAGCACATACATGGCAATTTTTTTTTTTTTTTTTTGTAGATTAGGTACGTCTTGGAGACTCTAGTTAAGGAGTATAAGACAAGTCAGATCAACAATATTATACACTAGATACCATAATTACTTCAATAAATTAGTTGAGGTGAGGCTTAATTTTGATTTGAAAGGAACTCTTGTACACTATAAAAAGCTTTATCAACTAAATATTTCTTCAATTGTTTTTTAAATATTTCTATATTTTCAAGACTCTTCAAAAACTGCGGTAGCTTGTTGTAGAATTTCCTACCAATATAACTAGGTTTTTGTTTGAATAAGCTACTATTGTGACTCACCAAGTGATAATCTCATCGGCTTCTTGTATTATAATCATGTACATCAAGATTTTGGTTAATATCATTCGTTTTTACATATAAAGTAGCTTCATACACATATAAGCAGGGTACAGTTAGGAGACCAAGTCTCTTGAACAACGGCCTACATGAATCTAATCTATTTACTCTTTCTATACACCTAACCGCTTTCTTTTGGATCTTAAACACCCTATCAAGATTTTGTTTTGATGAATTACCCCATACTAAGATAGCATACCTAATATGTGACAGTAAGAGCCCATGGTAAGCTGTAAAAAGTAACTTTTTGTCATTCAATCTAGCGAGCTGTCGCAGGACAAATACCCCAGATGAAATTTTACTACATATTTTCTCAATGTATGGAGTCCAGGTCAATCGTCTATCCAACATAACTCCTAGAAATGCAATTTTTTCTTCCTGGTCTAATTGATTATCGTTTACAAACACGTTTATAGCCCTATCTTCATTTAAATTATGTTTGTTTTTGAATTGAAGGTATTGGCATTTTTTACTATTTATAGTTAATTTCAACTGATTTAAAAATTGGACAATGGACTGCACACCTATATGGGCACTTATTTCTAAATTATCTAGAATGGAATTGCTGAAAATGAGTGATGTATCATCAGCAAATAAGAGGGCTCTACCACTAATTAATTCTTTAGGTAAACGGTTGACATATAACAAAAAAAGCAATGGACCTAGTATTGACCCCTGTGGTACTCCAGCTTGCACCTCTAATTTGTTAGATTTATTCTTTACTATACTATTACCAACTACTGTAGTTAGCTCTACACATTGTTTTCTCCCAATAAGATATGATTCAAACCATTTCAGTTCAACCCCATTTACACCTACATTTTGCAGTATTTCCAATAAAGTTCTATGATTAACACAATCAAATGCCTTTGACAGATCTAAGAAGATTGCAGTAGCTTTATCACCTGAATCTATTATATCTATTAGTTTTTCAACTAGAGAAACTATGGCTGTTTTTGTCTTATGGCTGATCTCCCTTTCTGGAAGCCATGCTGTTCATCACAGATAAAGTTAGCTTCTTGAAGGTGCAGAAGTAACCTATTTAGAACTACTCTTTCAAAAATTTTACTTATTACATTTAAAATACTAATGGGCCTATAGTTTTCTACCTTTTCTCTATCACCACTTTTGAAGATTGGCAAGATCTTCCCCTCTTTTAAGTTATCTGGAAAAACACCTTGTTCTAATGAATGATTGATCAGATGAATCAAAGGGTCTAACAATTGATCTTTATATTCTTTCAGAATTTTACTGGATACCCCATCCATTCCTACAGTTTTTTTATTATTTAAACTATCAATGATATTTGACAACTCGTCTTGGCATACTGGGTGGAATTTTAATTCGTTCTGAATCCCCACAGTATTCCTCATGTTTGCATCACTAATACCTGTATTAAGAGATTTTTGAAGATCCTTAGCAACCAGTTGATAATATCTGTTAAAGAAATTACAAATGTCTACACTATCATCAATATATTTGTTATTTTCGTTAATTATTCTGGGGACACTAGTATAAGCATCTACATGAGCTACTTGCCTATTTTTGTTTATTACATCCCACACTGCTGTGTTAAAGTACACACTATTATTCAAAATTTCAGCTGTTTTCTTACATTTCGCTCTTTTCACTTCTCTTGTATAATTTTTCTTTAGAGCTTTGTAATTATCTTCACTTAACATATTTCTAGATAGTTTGAATTCATCATATGCATCTTTAACCCTATTTCTTTCTGCACGGATATCATCAGTTATCCACTCTTCAATCTTGTCTAATTTGTTCTTTACAGGGACTTTTTTAACTGGACAACTCATAGTAATATGAAACCTTAAAATATTAATGAAACTATCATATTTGTCATTTAAACTATTGCTATTGTAAACCCTACTCCAGTTTTCTTGTAGCAGATTCTGCTTCAAACAATCGATATTCCCCTGTTCACATTGTTGAATTTCTTTCATTACTCTACTCTTTTTAATTGATTTATGACCTTGCAACCCCACCTCTAAGATTTGATAGTCATGATCAGATAGTTCCGAGCCACCTAATCTTGTTTTAGAGTAATCTATATTAGTAAGGATGTTATCAATTACTGTTTGTGATGTTCTTGTGACTCTGGTATATTCATGAACTTTTATTTCCAAGTTATTCATGCATATAATATCCTTTAAATCTTCTGTCATTTTATTCTGTGTTGCAAAGTCTGTATTGAAATCTCCCGCTACAATAACGTTTGTAAAACGAGTAGTAGTAATCTCTAAAAGCCTATTGAATAGTTCACAAAAATTGTTCCATTCCCCATTTGGTGACCTGTAAATACCGAACACCGCTACTTCGAAATTATTGTCGATTTTTACTCTCAACCCAGTAACTTCTAAATCCATTTCCACAGCAAATTTCTCTACATATTCTAAATTAAATGTTTGCATATTCTTAGCATTTTTAGTGAAGATAGCTAATCCAACACTTCGATGAGATGTCCTGCAATACGACGTTTTCAATGAATAGTTTGGAATATTAAGTTGTGACAATTCATCTTCTTTTAAACCATGCTCTGTGAAAATAGCTATATCAGGAGCCTCTTCTTTAAAAAATACTTCGATTCTATCTATTTTGTTACGAATGTATTGAATATTCTGATGGAACACAGTGAGTACCGGTACTTCCCTATCATCCCTTATTACTTTATCGTTGCTTTTGCATATTGAAGTAGATTTATTTAATCTCTTAGAATCTTGAGAGCCTATCAGATTGCTACAAGAGTTCCTTCCACTAATGCTATCCTGATTTTTTGATCGATTAACGTCTTTTAATACAATTGAAGATATGAATTTATCATCTGAAACTAGTTTCCCTTCCCGGTTTTGAGCCACTTTACTAAAAAAGGTTCGTTAGATGATTGTTTAGGAGAATTATTGACAGTAGATTGCAAACGACTTTAAATCAGCTCTGCCAGCCTATTACAAAATATTACTTTGCCAGATTGATTTAGATGTAGACCATGATTAGTGAAGTTTTGTTTTTTCAGCCTTTCATTTAGAAAACAAATCCCCAACTGCTTAGAATTCTTATTTTTTAGGCTGTTGATTGTATTATGAATTGATTTATTTGTTGACTTAATGGCTTCATTTAGCTCTGGCCTATCAAACCTATACGGAATTGTACTTATTATTACATTAGTTTTTTGGCTGAGTGGCACAATCTCTTTAATTTTTTCATTTATTTCAGGAAGATGTTTTAGATTAGGTTCATTTATATTGTTTGAGCCACCCAGTACTATTGGAAAATCGTTTTTTCCAAAATCTTTAGTTTGTTCCTGTGCTGACTCTACGATAGCGTTTATAGGGGCACTTGGTTTGAAAAAGCTCTGAACTTCATACTTATTTTTTAATGTTTTATTTAGTAGGTCACTACAGTCTCGTCCATGACTGGATGTCAAGAGCAGTACTCTACCTTTCCTATCGTTATTTGCCCTTACTTTAGTTTTGGTTGCTGTTTGCAAAACCTGACTATACGTTTTTGTTTGACCATTTCTATTTATTTTTTCCCCATTTGATTTAGGTTCTACTTTTTTTGTATTGATCAGAGGTTCAGATCTTACATTAGCCAAGTTTATTTTTGATTTTAATATTTCGATTTCCTCTGACATAGACCTACATTGACTCGTGAGATTTAGTATTTCAGTTTTATGGTCTTCCTGCTGCAATTTTACAATAACTTCCAGAGATTTTATGTGATCCACTAACCCTATTCGTTCTTCCTCAGAATGTTTTAGTGATGTTTCTAATTTTGTTTTCAATTTGGTGTGATCACTCAATAGTTTAGCAACCTTTTCTTCTACATCTACAGTAGCTTTAAGAGCTGTTGGAGATTTTTTTGTTAATAATTGCTGAGCTACCTGAGTTTTAGTTAAACAATTAGATTCAGATGCCTTGTTTGGACTCATTTTCCTAGCTAAAAATTGTTTTCAATTGATTTTAGTTAAATGTTTAATGAAATATTACTTAATTTATTACAATTGTCAACTTGAGACTATTTAATTACAAGAAAATTTATCAATATCGGTACACCTAACCTCGAAAATAGAATTTGACTTTTTATTTAAATACGTTAACTTATATTAGACAAGTTAATTATGTAAATTATTAAGATATTATAAATACTAATAATAATAAACAAAAATACTACTTATCCGTTCGAATTAATATTCTATGCTTCAAAATTTGCAGAGCCTGTTCTGACAACGTATGCACAGTACCACTGCTACATCGATCTCGAATAATGAATATTACTCTATGCGTTTGTTATCAATTGGTTAATAATAATCATTATATAATATCTCTAATTTTATTTTTTCCGAAATACATAATTGAAAGACTGGCTTATCATGACTGACAAGTCATGAACTATAGGGGGAGTCCGGTCCCACAAGATGTCAAATTATCTTGAGATAGCAACTGCAAAACTTCAATAAATAATAACAACCAAACTTCAAGTCATGAACTATACAGTAACCGCGTTTAGAAACATATAAACTTAATACAAACAGATTGACAGAACAAACGTTTTCTACACCATTTCATTCAAATAAGATATAATGAGGTTTTATTGTAATAAATAATTTTTTTCTGATCAAGTTTATCCAACGTGCCTTGAAATGACACTTGGAAAATATTTTTTTTCAGAGGATGAAGCCCACATAGGTGTGAGACCTGTGCGTGGGTAATGAATTGGATGATGGTGATTGATGAGTGGACCTACAGTTTTAGGTGGGTTCCGAACTACCAGGAAGTGATTGATTTCGCCATGATACAACAGTGATTTTATAGTATTAAATAATTTAATTCCTTTTTCTTAATATTCTGCAATATTTGCAGCTCTAGATGTTGGTATTGTGCTCAGCTTAACAAGCACTACAAATTCAAAAAAAGAAATTTCAAAATATCTCAATATTTAAAATTTTTAGTTTTTTAACCCCCTCTAAAACTAGACCGACCTCATTGTTTTCATTATTAATCATTGATATAACTTTAGGAAAATGAATGATCTTATTCACAATGATTTATTTAAAACACACGAACGAATTATTTTAATGGGTAGAAGGGGATGAAAAATTATAAAAAAAACGTTTTGTGGATAATTGGTAGATTACAAATACTGAAAATCTCAAATCAAACTTGCTGCAAGTTCTTTTGTTGGTAGTTTTTGAGAATTCACTTACCATGAATAGACAAGATGTTCATCGATGAAAGTAACTGAGTGAATTATTCTCTTTTGAAGAATGCAACAATATCAATCTTTATCTCAAAGCCACATCCTATTGATTCTATAGAAAATTGCGGCTTCATTGACGTAATATCCTACAAAAGCTATTTATTGAAATCTTTTTAATTTAACACTCAACGAAATGCTTTATCTGATTTATCAAATACAGTACGTGAGAAAAGTATTCCACATTAATTTAATTTGATTTGACAAATTTTGAATTGAAATCTGCCATTTGAACAATCTGAGAGTAAAAGAAATTAAAATACAATCAAAATTAATGAATAAATGGGGGAACAATGGAAAACGAATTTGAATTTGAATGAGAAACGAAATGTTTCCCCATTGTAAGAGAAAAGATCCTACAAATATTATTACAATCACAACTTAACTCAAGTTCCTCAAAACTGTAATAAAAAATGAAAAACTCAAATGAAACATAAGAAGATCATTTATTAGATATTATTATCAGCTTTAATGACAATCAATTGAAATTTGGATTAGCATTAGATGAAAAATTCAAAGTAAGTAGAATTGTGAAAAATACAAAAAATCTGTGAATAACTTGAACGAAGTATTAATTTACCATCATTGGATGCAAGAAGCAATAAAATTATGTTAGCAACAACATTATTTCCTGAATTTCTTAATCGGAATATACTCATTAACTTTTCATTGCAATCAGTGTATTAATTCAATGAAGATTCTGATTATTCAGCTATTAATGGAGATTGTTCATTATTGAGAGATTATTAAGATTCTATTATTAGCATAAATCAGAGTTTACTCATATACCAATATGCATGTTAACCTGTATGCAAATTGCATTAATTTAGCATTATGGCTGGTGTGGCCAATAAAAGAGATTCTCTTCTCTGCTGTAAAATCACTTCCCGGTGATTCGGAACCCTCCTAAAAACTGTAGGTCTAACTCATCAATCACCATCATCCAATTCATCACCCACGCACAGGTCTTAGACCTATGTGTGCTTCATCCTCCGAAAAAGTATTGAGTACAATAATATACTATTTGTACTTTTCATCATAGTGAAATGTTGCGGAGAATCGAGTAAGTGACTCCAAAGTGATTTCCTATAAGCACTGTAGTATCACTGTAATCTAGAATGCTTGAATGTTTGAATGGTATCTAGAACCCTTTAGATGAATATTCAACCAGATATTATAATGTACTGTACAAATAAAAGCAGAATTTGAAAATCAGAAAATATAATTTGTATTACCGGTAGTTAATTTATATTTGTGTAGTAAATTATTTTAATTTGTATTTCTTTTATTCTCAGAGTGGTCAATTGGTAGATTTCAATTCAAAATTTGCCAAATCAAATTAAATAAGAGCTACAATATTATGAATATTATAAAAATTCTATGAAATCTATAAATTTATTTTGTTTAAATTTTATTTTTTTCAAAATTTTATTAGTTCTACAAATGTTTTTGAAAAGAATTATGGCAGAGGCATAGATATATTATTAATAATGCTATTAAATAGCTAAGAGCAAACCTAATTTTTGCAGCTTTTCTGCTATTCCACTACAGTTGTTTTTAAACATAATTTCGAGATAAATTTTATTAAAGTTAGTCTTGAAGTAACTGGCAATTTAACAAATTGACTTTCTACTGTGCAAAAGGGTCACTGTAGTCTAGTGGTTAGGGCGCCCGACCGGCAATGACTGGTAGGTCCGCGGTTCGATTCCCGGCAGTGACAAATATTTTTGTACAGTAGCATTCATTGATTTCCATCAGCTATTCAATACTGTTGTCAATATCCGCCAATGCGGAAGTCTTCCGTATAAATTATTTATTTATTTATTGTGACAAACTTACAAAGAGTGTAAAGGTGCAACAGACTCAAGTCCAAAACTGCTCCCTTGAGTAAATTAATAGCACTTTGAGTAATTTGAAATTAATAAGTTATGTTTTTTATAAATTTAAGCTTAAACAAATATTGTAGGCTACCTATGCTGAATGTTTCATACAGATAGGCCTATTTCTGTCATGTCATCTATACATCCGTTCATAACAATAATGTATTCCAAAGTAAATTAATTCTTCAGTACAATTATTTGCGAAGTTCAATTTTTCTCTTGGAGCAATTCCTTTTGCTAATCCACTACAACCGGCATTGTTTTTAAAAATAATTCAATTTAAATTAATTTTTCAACACATTAATTTATTATGAGCATTGACATTGAACCAATATCAAACTACTTCAAAGTGCGAATGATCACTCACTTTTTATGTGTAACGATTATTTCATTCAGATTATATGTAAGCGCATTAACAGATACTGCTGAAAACTGACAGTGAAAGGAAGAAATAAAGGTATGAATAATAACTTGTGTTATAGTTTGAAGGAAATGGAATGCTCAGGGGTTGACGGTGAAGGTTCATAAAAATACTCAATACAAATATTTTAGTAAAATGTAGTTATTTTGGTTGAGTTTAATATATGAACCCTCTTCTACTGAGCTGATCAGATTTTTGGGAAGATATAGTTGGACTAAAAAAATTGGAGAAAGTGCCCTATATGGGCTTCTAACCAAAACTAACCTAACCTAACCTGGCTAGATGTGACTGAACCACCTCATACCTTTATTATTTTGATGCATAAGTGCCATTTGATGAAAGATTTTTTATTTGTAAACTCAACAAAACTTTTCATTTCCTCTAAGATGAATTCACTGAGTCCATGGAAAGATTGCTATAATAGAGCGTGGAAGAGCAATTCGTGAAACAGACACCAAAAGGGAGTTGACTTCATTGGAACAATATTAAATTCAAGCTAATCCAAACAGCCGCATTCTCTAGTTGGACAGAGATGATTCAGCCAGTTCAATTTCATTTGACTTCTTTATTTGCAAAGCACAGCTCATACTTTCTGCCTTCTTCCATCCCCTATTGTGGTTATAGTCTATGGATTGTTTCTTTTCTTCAAATCATCAACTTCGCTTACAAATTCAGGTCACAAACGAAAAACCCGAGAGAATTTTCAGAACTTAATTTAAGATATACTGCTAATTTATGGAAATTCACCAACAACTTCTTCCATCAAGCGAATTGCAAATTTGCAAAAGACGAGAGAATCATTGATATTATTTTGTAATTCAAATATTCTGCTTTGTCAATTAGTTTGATGATGCGAGCATGCAGTGCTCCTTCTATCCAAAGAAAGGCACAAACTCTCATCTTACTTTCGGTGCTTATTTCATCTTAGCTCCAACTACTTTGGAATTTGATAGGGTGTTGTGCAACATCAAATATGAGCTTTAGCTCAATGGACTGATATTCATAATTAGGCATAAAAAAGTAATTGATATTTAATTTATGAGATAGTCATAAAAAACGTGTCATATGTTAAGAAGATGTCAAATAATAAAAATCGTTGAAATTTTTCAGAAATATATAATTCCAGACATACCTTATATATATTCATAATAGTAAGTTTATTTCGTAAAATTATTTTGTAAGACTGATATCTTTTAATGATTACACAATAGCATTTACTCATTGGGTTGGACAAGCAAGATGGATACTAGGCGACATGTTGCTTTTAATGAATATGTAAACTAAATAAATAAATGGATACGGTACATAAAATAAATAATAACATTTAATTGATTAATACATTATGAATGGATGATGCATGGTAAATGTTATCTGATATACATATGAGTTGATTTTTCCAAATGAGTTAATACCTCTGTAATTTTCATTTTCTTTGAAAGTTATTGATTGTGATTATACTAAAGATAATGTATTTATTTAAAATTTTGCATTAATATAACTGCATCTATATTTCATGAGCAAGTGAGATGAAAATATCATATTCTCCAAAATTGAACTATAGAATAAAATTTTGCACTGAGCAATATTATTGCATGATTCATTTTCAGCTCATATTCAAGAATGGTTCGTCTATGGTTCTATCTATGGATCATACATAGGATTTCCACCTCAGGCTTGGAGATTGCAGAAGGATGTAAACAATTACACTAGCAGTCCAAAGAAACTATGAAATCCAGATTAGTCACCAGACGAGACTTATTCAAATGTGAAGGTTTTTTATTGCTGATGATGCCCACATGTGTCTGAAGACTTGTGCGTGTGTAATGTGGTGAATGATGAGAAACATTCATGGTTGAATGAGATTCGAACCCAAGACTACAGGAAACTAAGCCAGCTAGAGCCTTATCTTATCACAGACAAGCGCTCCAACCAATCATTCAGCATGGGAGATCTAAATCATAAATTTAGCTTTCCATGTAAGTGTAAGAATTTAATGTTTGCTCACTATGTATGCCTATCTATGATGACTTTTTCTTGAATTTAATTGTTTTATTTAGTCCTTATTGGGGTTGTAGAACCTCAATAGAAATTTTAAAAAAGCAAGTGGTAAATTCTATTAGATATATTAGAAGAACTGGTAAACACTAGTAGAATTGACACCTTTGTTTTTTTTATTTCAATTTTGAATTGAATTGCATTAGTATTCTGCTTTTGTTGTGATAAATGATTGATTTACTTTAGCAATTCAGATAAACTTAATTAATGAAACCTAAGAATGATGAAAGGGAGATTTTTTCTAAGGGAATTGCTGAGTATTGTCTTTCCACCTGGGAAGTCAAGTCACTGGATCCGTCACTTGAGATTTATAATCAATCCTTTTCCTGATGTATTGGATCCGATCCTTGGAGAGGGTCTTCCCCGAGTCATTATTCCCAAGGGAGCCATCAATCTATTCGGGGTTGAAAATTTTCTTTTCGTTCGTTGAAATTCTACAAAAAACTCCAAAGTGCCCGCTTTTCCAAAGACTATGTCTAGATTCTTGGTCATTTTATTAGGTTTCACTACTACTGTTTTTGTCAGTAAACACAACATTCCCTTAGTACAAATAATTGTGTACTAAAGTTTTAAACTATATTTTAGTAGGGAACTCTCATTTGTTTATTAATTTTAAGATACATTATCACGACTTCAAAATGTAGAGCTACTCTGAAAAAATGAAGGGCTTGAATAAATGAATATTAAATGAATGATTGAAAAATTTAGAAGCTCTAGTTCTCTAGACAACACAAGAATAGCTTATAGAAGGGGGGTACGAAGGTAGCATACTAATGAAATCAATATGCTTGATTTTAGAGTAAATTATTAATTGTTTGACTAACTTTTAATGCAGGCATCCGCTAAATAGCTGATTCTGCATAGCTTTGAAGTACCTAGCACTCAAAAATAGGATAAAAATTGTATCTTTAGTACAGTATCAGAGCTTGACAATACAGAAGGCTATAAAGGATGGATCAAATGTAAAATTGTCATCATTGATAGAAAGAATTGTGTGTGTGATATATTTAGAATGTATTGATGATTTACTGTAATAATGAAATCTGGAGTACCAGAATTCTGCAATATGGATGAGTCTCTGCCTCTGAATGATGAAGCTGAGACAAATTGTTTATATCCAGATTTCTAACCAGCAAAACAATGGACAAATTCGTTGAATTCAATTTACTGAAAAAATGTTATCCCAAATTGTTCTGAAAAAGCTTTTCTTTAAAAATGATAATTTCCTTTAAAATGTATAGTATTTAAGCTTAAAATAATAAGAGCCTACTTAGGGAAGTGATAGCCGCGAGCCGTAGCAGGTATCTGTTCAATCAGATAGATAAGCTGCGTTCTCGTAAGTCCTGTTCGTAACGGTGACCGATTAGATTGGCCAGCAAAAAAGACAATGTTCTCTGCTGAAAATCACTTCCCGGTGGTTCGGAACCCACCTAAAACTGTAGGTCCAACTCATCAATCACCATCATCCAACTCATTACCCACGCACAGGTCTCAGACCTATGTGGGCTTCATCCTCAAAAAAAAAAAAAAAAAAAAAATATGATTTTGTATTGGACGTCTAGACACAAGAAAAAGGTGCTATATGAAAAAATTCACTGCAATAGCGATATGCGATTGATAGGTTAGGAGACAAGTTGAAATTCGTATCAGGCCTTCCCATCTGGTATCGCTATCATGCATGCTAAACACTACACTTTTATTAATCGGTCTTCTACAATGCAGTAGGCATCTGCACTCTTCTACCTTGACATACTGACATCAAATCCTCAATAATTTCCCTCTCAAATGCAGTTTATACCAACCTAATCATCGAACAGTAATGAAGTATGAGTTTATTTCATTAGTTTACAGTATTAGTATGGAAGCGGGGAAACCTTTTAACAAGGAATGTAATGACTTTAAAATAAAAAAGAGCTATGGTGATTGATAATAAATTTATTTAAATGACTGTTTGTCGAGTCATGTTTGAGTGTTTAATAATTTAGTTTGAAATGACAGACAATTTAACAACCTGTTAAACTTCCGCCATTGCGGAAGTCTTCAGTATAAATTAATAGCACTCAAAGGAATTCGAAGTTTAATAATTCTTGAATTTCTTTATCAATAACAATGTGCGTTGTTAATAATAACTTTTTATGGTAAATTCAACGACTTTCATTCATTTTTAATTGAGAATAAATAAATAATTTACTCTCACAAGCTGCGTCTCCACCAACCGAACATGTCTGCCAAACATTGTTGGCGAATACAAAAACCGGGAAAACATTGAACATATGGGTCACCGAACATGTTCGTGAGTTCAATTTAAATGTTCGGTCTGTGAGCGAACAGTGACGACCTACAACAGGTTCCCGTCACTAATCCCACCACACCGATCATAATGTTCGAGAAGGCGTCCACACCAAACCAACTCCAAAAAATGTTCGGCGACATCAGCTGATTCCAGCGAACACTGTTCGCCGAGCATGTTTGGTTGGTCGAGACGCGGCTTTAGGCTGAAACGTTTAAGAATCGTGATGATTCATTTTCAACTGCAACCTTGATCGCCAATGTCGGTTTTGGTTAGAATAATTAATTATTGTGTTTTTGTAGAAAGTGATCCAAAAGTTTGTGTGATTTAAAAGGTAATTTTTCATTGTTCATATTTGAACGTTTTCGATTTATGGAGGTTCACCTTCAAGGCCATAACTCGAATACGTTCGGCCTAGAGAGTGAGTAAAATATGACCTATTCTCAATTAAAATTGACTGCAAGTCGTTAAATTCACCTGAAAAGTTAATATTAACAACACAATTCGTCATGGAACAAGAAATCCAGGAAAAAGTTAATGTTTAATAATCTTAAACTGAGTCCTTTTGTAGGTTTTGTTGATAATTTCTCCATTTTTTGTCTTAGTGCCAAATAAAGCTTGGACTGGAATCAAATGTACATCGCTAATTCGTCTTGAGGCCTGTTGCATGAGAGTGAGGAAGTAGGGAAGAGCGGGGCAAATTAATAACTTTTCGTATTTCAATTTTTCCAACTTTTTTCGAAGTTTTTTCTATTAGAATTATTATAAAATAATACTTGCAATGCTGTGCATTCCCAAAATTTCCTAATCCTTACTTTCTCCAAAATTAACATTCTACAATAATGTAGCAAAGTGTATCAATGTTCCCCATATAAGTGCAAGCTGGTATTAGCTGTGGGCAGGTTGAGATAAGCGAATCGAATTGAAGTAGCAAATGATTTACAAAGGTATAAAATTTTATACTATTGCATTGTATAAATTTTTTTTTAAAGAATATTCCCAATGTGAATTGGTTTTAGATTTTAGATGGAGAGATAAATGTTTAAATCTGTGATGTTTTCCATAACGAAATACTTAAACAATCTAATATTAAAACCGACACTGTATTTCACTTTTAAATAATGCTTCACTCACATTATATTGGAGATGTTTGAGTAATGCATTTCACTTCTAAAAAGAAGCTTCGTCAGCCAGCCTGCCTGAAGATTCGCTTGGCAGGCTGACGAAGCTTCTTTTCAGAAGTGAAATGCATTCCTCAAACATCTCCAATATATGTGAGTGAAGCATTATTTAAAAGTGAAATACAGTTTCGGTTTTAATATTAGATAAATGTTTAAATTATTTAGAATCGAATTTTTCTTTTGGGGTTTCTTCTCAATTTGTCTCTAGTATAGTTTTGCACGATATTCGTGGAAACAAAAAGATTCTAAATCTCCTAATGCAGGGTTATGTTGATAAGCTGTATCGCTGTATCAAAGTGACCCCAGCTAAGTGTATCAACTTGCCTCCAATGAATACTTGTTTCTTGAATCCGACTTACTTCCAAATTAGGACTCGATAATTGAGACTACTATCACAAGACATTCACTTTGAAACCCACTATGAGCTGTGCTAACAGTGACCTTCCTGAAGAATATCCTTTTGCTAGTTTTCTAGACGAAAAAACAATGCTCAGAATTCACTTTGCTCCAACGAAAACAAACTTTTAATGATAGAAACGTGTAAAGTGACCTGTTGACAGTCATTAGGACGCCATGAGGTACTGCTTCATGTTAGAAGACAGATTCCACTCACTCGCACCTTTAGCATTCGTGTTGGCTCACAATTCTGCCTGTATCAACATGCACCCTCTCCCCTACACACTAAAGTTGTTTTTTTTTGTAGATTACGTCTAGAAGACTCCAGTCAGATAGATTTCTCCAGTTAGATTTCTTAATCTGTGCTCCAGTTAAGGAGTATAAGACATGTACGATTAACAATTATACAATCTTATACACTAGTTACCATAATTTATTAACTGTATCAATTAGTTGCGGTGAGGCTTAATTTTTTATGTGAAAGAAACTCTTGTACATTATAAAAAGCTTTAGCAACTTAATATTTTTTCAGTTGTTTTAAAAATATTTCTATATTTTCAAGACTCTTTAAAAAACTGTGGTAGCTTGTTGCAGAGTTCCTACCAATGTAACTAGGTCTTTGTTTTTAAATAAGCTACTACAGTGGCGGTCCCAGGATTTCATTTCGGAGGGGGATGACCACCGGGGGGTCTGGGTCCCCCCCCTCCCCGGAAAAAATGTGGAAAGCCTAAAAACGTATTTTTATACGTATTTGAGCTCTAAAATATGCTCAAGCTAATAGTATTTATGTTAGTTAATAAAATAGTTTTTCATTTAAAGTTTATTGTACCTGGGTGAAATAGGACCCAACCATAGTATGTGTTTTTCTTTTGATTTCCTTTAGCTACACAAAAAAAAATTGATTAAAAGTCAATGTGATTATTTAATGAGCTAATGAGCATGATGACAAAGTTCAGTTAAATGAACGTATAATGAAATCAAAAATAAATCAAGTGTTCACTGCGAATTTTTTCTTTATGGTTAGGCCCTATTTTTAACATGTAAGTTACGAAGGAATAGCCAAAACATACTCATATTGTTACACAACAATGTAATGGATGTAAGGATGTACATATCCTTCTTGTTTATTCTTCTAGCTAACAAGTAACAATGACACAGATTAAATTTATTTCTCGCAAAAACTATGCATACATAATTATGAATAAATTCTTTCTTTAGGGGGGGGGGGGATATATCTCTCCCATCCCCCCCCTGGGACCGCCACTGAGCTACTATTGTGACTCATCAAGTGAAAATCTCTTCAGCTTCTAGTACTATGATCGTAACGGTATACGACAAAATTTTGGTTAAAATTACTTTTTTTTACATATAAAGTAGCTTCACACATATAAGCAGGGTACAGTTAGGAGACCAAGTCTCTTGAACAACGGCCTACATGAATCAAATCTATTTACTCTTTCCATTCACCTAACTGCTTTTGTTTGGATCTTAAACACACTATCAAGGTTTTGTTTTGATGAATTACCCCTTACTAAGATAGCAAACCCATTATGTGACAGTGAAAGCCCAGCATGGTAAGCTGTAAAAAGTAACATTTTGTCATTTAATCTAGCGAGCTGTCGCTGGACAAATACCCCAACATTTTACAACATATTTTCTCAATGTATGGAGCCTAGGTCAATCGTCTATCTAACAAAATTCCCAGAAATGCAATATTTTCTTCCTGGTCTAGTTGATTATTGTTTACAAACACGTTTATAGCCCTATCTTCATATTTGAATTGAAGGTATTGGTATTTGCTACTATTTATTGTTAATTTCAACTGATTTAAGAATTGGACAATGGACTGCACACCTATATGGGCACTTATTTCTAAATGATCTAGAATGGAATTGCTGAAAATGAATGATGTATCGTCTGCAAATAAGAGGGCTCTACCACTAATTAATTCTTTAGGTAAATGGTTGACATATAACAAAAATGACAATGGACCTAGTGTTGAGCCCTGAAGCACCCCAGCTTGAACCTCTAATTTATTAGATTTATTCTCTACTATACTATTCCCAACTACTGTAGTTAGTTCTACACATTTTTTTCTCCCAATAAGATATGATTCAAACCATTTCGGTTCAACCCCATTTACGCCTACATTTTGCAGTATTTCCAATAAAGTTCTATGATTTACTATACCTTTTAATACCCATTATTCAATAATACAGTATAATAATAGCTTATTGTCTTAAGTGACAAGATGTAAGGTGGCGTTTAATTGATGATTAATAATAATTTAAAAAATAATAATCTTCAATTAATAGTTGAAGATATGGAAAACATTTTAATAATGTAATTTATAAATTATAATATTGATAATTTATTGAACCATATGGAAGTTTTAAATGCTTCTGAACCCTACAATTATTGAACTCTAATGCCGACTAGAAAATGGCATAGTGCATCTTAATTGTGTTGATTTATAAGAAGTCAGGTGGAGTTCAATGACCTGAAGTGAGCCACAAGGAAAGTGCCCTTCTCTTCGTATAAACAGTTGATGGTGATGTTGATGATTGCAGTGCGCCAATTGTAATTTGGTTGGGTGGAGGGGTGACCCGCGAAGAGGGAAATGCCAAAAACGGTACCAACGTCGCTGAAGAATGGTGCTAACAAGTCCATGTCTGCGAATCGAACAAAGATGAAGAACACGATAAGAAAAGGAGAGAAAGAATAAACGGAGGAAAAGAATAAGTAAAACCGGTGGATGCAGTTCAGAGTTCGTTCAACAGCCTCAAGAAGTTTACCGCTAACCGTTATTCTGGATGAAGCCGTTCGTGAAATAACGAAAGTAACGTAACACTCGCCTCTCCACCACTTCCTAACTTCACCTGATGAGCCTACACACTTCACTCTTGATGAAGCTAACGGTGCTTTACACTGTTACTTCGCGCTAATCTGTCTGGCATCATCCTACTACCAAGATTAAATCTCATACATCTCTGTCCTCAGCAACCTTCCCACGTAATTGTTGTGTAGACACGAGTTCACTTACCTAAAATGGTACGTAGCCTAAGCTGACAACATTTCAAAATGATTTGAGTTAGTTATGGATGTTTTCTATCATTATTAGGGCCTTACTCGAGCATATCAAGTCAATTATGTGATGTGTTCTTCTAAAAATATTATAGAATCTGAAAGTTCTGCTCATTATAATTTTTTTGTTTCCTGCTGATGATGTTCACATGACTTGTGAGAGAATAATGAGGTAAATGTTGCCACAAAATTGACATTGCGTTATCAGTTATCAGTGAATATAAATTTTTCTTTGTGAAGTTGTAAACTAGCCTAAAAGTTTAGGATAATGTAACCAAGTCAAAGAGCAGTTTTGGTCCCCGAGTCTGCTGCATCATTTTATTTTTATCGCAATAAATTATCATTAACCCTGTGGTTCGCAACCCACCTAAACGTGTAGGTCCACCAGTCATTATATTATTGTATCATTTTCACCCAAGAACAACTCCCAGTTCCATGTGGGTTTCATCAGCAAGAAAAAAGGCGAGGCTGAACAGGAATCGGACCCGTAACCGCAAGAGAAGCAGGCAGGCACAGGGATAAGCATACTAACCCATATGGCGCTATTGCGGCTGCCAACGTATCAAGTTTCCAGTAGAATTTTTAGGAATACTAGAAAGAGAAGTTTCCAACTTACAAAGAATATGACTGATGTTCCAAAATTTCCCAGGTATCCAGCAATTTGAAAATTATCTCATTCTAATGACTGCAATCGTCTTACACTGTAATCACTATGCAAAAATATTATTATTCTACTAGGCAGAATGATTGATAGGGATTTGGGCAAAACTACGATAATTATAACGCTAACCTGAACATTCTAAGCATCTACCTGCTCTACTGCATCTTACTTTTGGCGTATAGCAGGTAGATAGAGACAGGTTCGAGATTAGCGTAATCCTTAACGTAGTTTTGCCCAAACTCCTTATTAACAATATTTTTCCTCATCTTGCTTTAAGAAGTAGGCATATGTATAGAGTGTTCAGGTCAGCATTAGGGTTATCCTACACTGTAATCTTTGAAAAAACTGTTTTTTTTTTTTGTAGATTATGTCTTGGAGACTCCAGTATAAGACTAGTCAGATTAACAATTATACTATCTTATAGACTAGTTAGCATAATTACTATATTAATTAGTTGCGGTGAGGCTTAATTTTAATGTAAAAGGAACTCTTGTACACTATAAAAAGCTTTATCAACCAAATATTTTTTCAATTGTTTTTTAAATATTTCTATATTTTGAAGACTCTAAAAACTGTTGTGGCTTGTTGCAGTGTTTCCTACCAATATAACTAGGTTTTTGTTTGAATAAGTTACTATTGTGATAATCTCCTCTATATGTTAATAGAGAATGGGGGCAAAACTACGTTAACTATAACACTCTAAGTATCTGCCTACTCTACAGTATCTTGCTTTTAGAGCAGAAGATGCATAGAGTATTTAGGTTATCGTTAACGTAGTTATGCCCATACTCCCTATTAACAATTATTTTCTCATCTTGCTTAAAAACGCAGATAAAAAGCAGGCAGATGCATGAAATGTTCAGGTAAGAATTAGCGTTAATTCAGTTTGTCCCAAAACTCTATTTTGACAATTCTCCCGTATCTTGCTTTCAAAGCGGATATATGCATAGAGTGCTCCGGTTAGCATTATTTTTAAGATGGTTTTGCCCAAACCAGGGGTGCCCACTTTTTGGAACCCACCTAGAATTACAATGACGCAGTCTGCGTCATAGCCCCCCCCCCCCCTGTGGGCACCCCTTCCGACACTCTCTAATAGAAGTTATACAAGATTGTAAGACAATAACATTACACAACATTGCAGGTAAGACATGCTGAAGGTTAATCACCTTTCTGTTAGCGACAACATTCCACTCTTTTAATGTTTCCGATAAATCATAATGATTTATTAATCGATCTACCGCTAAAGGAATCGTAATGTTTATCGATGTATCGAGCGCATGATCGATAATATTTTATCGATTAAAATCAAGTGTCGGATCGATCAGAATGACAGTGAGTCACGTTTGCAGTCACGCAGTCACTGGTTCAAGTTCAGTGTCCTCTCTGATCCCAAATGCCAGCCGTCAATGAACTTGAAAGCGCTTTCGTTACTTCATGAGGAGGAGGTTGCGTCATGCTGGGTGACTGTCAGCATCAGAATCGCACCGTACTTAGAACATGGCAATTACTGCCGTCAGAGGTCAGATGTTGCACAGATTGGTGACTATTTTTCGAGGATTTAAGACTTTCCCACTTTTCTTAGATGTTTTATCCAAAATCATTCAAATCAAAACTCGAAAGATTCTTTAACTATAATTTTTAATATATTACTCTAAATAAAAGTTGACTGAAGGTTAGGAATATTAAATATTCTTCTATCTATTTATCTAACTTCTAACTAACATAAAATCAATGTAAAAACAACAAACTATTTAGTTTGAAGAGACTGACAATTGAATAAACTGACAAATATACATAAACAGAATTTATTAATTTCGAATTCCTTTAATTGCTAATAGCAGTTAAAGGAATTCGAAATTAATAAATTCTGTTTAACAAACTATTGCCTAAAACTGTTTTACAATTTTCAAAGTAGAATCAAAATCTTATGTTAGGTCTGTTACATTAGAAATTTCACCGAAGAGCACAATAACTTACGAGTCTTTTACACAAAAAATATTAATTTTTTATTTCACTTTTTATATTAAAGTACTGTAATCAATTTGTTTTTTTTTTCAGATTACGTTTTCAAGACTCCAGTTACGGAGCATAAGTAGGCCTATAAGACAACTTAGATCAATAATTATATACAATTTCACCATCCTTATTCATTGAAATTTAAATCAGTTGAGGTGAGACTTAATTTTGATATGAAAGGGTCGCTTTTACACTATAAAAACCTTTATCAAATATATATTTTCTCAATTGTTTTTGAAATATTCTGATACTTTCAAGACGCTTTAGAAGCGCGGTAGCTTGTTATAGAATTTCCTAACAATATAACTAGTTTAAAAAAAAAATACACTATGGTACTATTGTGACTCACCTAGTGGTAATTTTTTCGGCTGTAGGTACATCATTTTATTAGTTTGAGTTTCCTGAATTTGAAATTAATGTTATAACTCTCTTTGTAGTGGCGAGGGTGACATTGTGGAAGGTATCCATAATGAATAATAAGACGAAATTGTCACAACCACATTTGTTACATTAATGTAATAAGATTAATTGATAGCAGCTCACTATTATCAATGGGATGGTTGGAAAATTCCCACAAGGATGGAAAAAAAGAGAAAGGGAACTTTAATTGAACGCATTACCATTTCATAAATTGTTATTGCTTTTATTATTTTGAGAAGATGTTGAGTTGAAACTTTTGAGATCGACGGAGAGCATGAATTATAGAAAGAAACATTAGCAAAAATATTTATTTTGGAAAACTGAGAAAAATAATAATGAGAAAAAAGCCCCAGGTTGAGCATGAAGGAACACTTTTCTTTAAAAACTGACAACGTGACAACTAATTGACTTTTGAAATATTACTTTCATCGCTTGTATGAAGTGTTCTAGCGGTACAACCATAACTAAATAATTGAAGCCGGAAATTGATTCTGAGAAACACGCTCCGAAGGAACAACTTTCATTCCATTCATGATCTAAAAGTGGCTCCTTCATTTATAACATGCTGAGCATCCTTCACATAATCCTGTTCTATATCCAAGATTCCCATTACTCTAACCAAGCATAAATATTTATTATCTTAATCATTAAATTCTTTAAATCAGCCTTGAATGTAAGTTACTCTAAATGTTGATAAAATGGCTGTCCTATGTCCTCAATGTAATAAATTGAATCTTGTTTGAAGGAATTGCAAGCTCGATCAATTTTTCTATAGGGCTGACTACACGGTCGATTCGGCGTCTTGTGTAGTTGCAGTCCAACAGTAACCCATAAATTATCACAATTAACTGATTAATTTATCTTTTAACTAAATATACTTTTTTTTGATTGATTTAAGTGTAGTAACATCAAGTTATCAATGAAAGTTGCGTCCAAGCACGATTCCGGATGGACCATGACTGTAGTCTGAACCAAACCCAGATACTCAGAGATAATTTAGTATTCATTCTGTGCTTAAACTGAAAATTGAAGTATTTAATTCGGCTGGAAATGAATATGTTTGAATAAGTTATCAGTAATAATAATTTAATAAGTAATAAGTTCATTAATAACTTATTAATGAATGAGGTAACACCTATTCATTTCAAGTAAATCAGTTGGTGTTTCATACAGATTTGGGGAAGGAACCTCCACGCTCGTGATGAGCAAGTGAATATTTGAAAATAAATTTCAAAACAATAATTTTGTTGATATAGGTTTGTCTTGAAAATAATTTTCCCAACATTTGCTATAAAAGGTTTTTTATAATGGATATTATTATGAAAAAAGCTCCCAGATAACTCATAGTTCTCCTGAAGCTTTTGAGCTCTACTTATTACAAAAATTAAAATTTCTGATTTTTTTTAAATATTTTAGATCAAGGATGTTAATGTAAATCATTAACTTTCAAGTTAATCGCCCGGTTGCACGAAAGCCAATTGAATTTAATCCCCGTAGAATGACGTCATTCAACTTTTTACGCCTTTTTGACGGAGATTAAATTTGGAGAGAATTTAGTTGCACAAAGGACAATTACAATTACAAATTAAAGCGATAAAGCCGATTATTAGGTTGATCGGCGTAAAAGATATTTAACCGCCTGATCACCGATCATTAAATCTCACTAATGCCCGTTAAGTTACATTTTATAGGTTATGTATTGTACCAGAACACAGAACTGCAAATTAGGTCGTAGGTTTTAAAAACCTTTCAAAATGAATAAAATCTCTCAAGAATATAATAATATTGAAATAGCTGAAAAATGATTCAAATAATTCACAATGAAATGATTCTAATTCATCTTTTTTCTCAACTTCAGAATCAGCTGTTGATCAAATTAAAGTATAGCAAAATTGTGCCCGTTCAGACAACGATAATATTAACGAATGGATCTTTGTGCAACAGAAATAAACCCATTACACTTACGACGGTTAGTTATAGTAGTTTATGCAACGATTTTATTTTGACCCTTATTAAGGCCCGAGTTAGATGTAAGTTATAACACGAGCGAATGCGAGTGTTATAAATATCTCACGAGTGCTTTAATGGCCAAATAAAATCGTTGCATACACTATTTTATCTACGACCACTAGTATACATTTAATTAAAACAATTTCATTTTACCTGTGACTGTCAGAGATACCTAACCTCTCATCTCAAATACGAGAAGTTATAGTAGATTGTTAGGTTAAAGCAGCTGGTGTAGCAGTTTGATCAAATCAGCTGATAGTTTCACAATATTGAATTACGATATTGATTCCATCAAAAATGCTTCTAATTGGTCCAGAACCCGTGTTATAATGTAGAACCTGAACTATAATGATATCTTCATGCAACGGGTTTCAAAAAGCATTTCGAAAATACAGCTGTTTTGGCATCAATTGTGTAACTGTAATGTATACATTATGACATGGTCGTAGATAAACGAACATTAAACTCCATATTTAATTGGCTTTTGTGCAACTGGCCGAATATATTTTTCTCAGTAATGATCATTACTATTTATATTCTACACCTAGAGCAACTGTAAGTTGTAACTCTTGCATAAACATTCAAATTCATTTTTTTAGTAATCATCATAAAGGTGACATAATATCCAAATTCATCATGCAATAATACGCAACACGTTATGTTTCCATTAAAAGCCAAGATTCCATAACAAATATTCAAAGAAAATATTTGAATTCACTTACATAATCACAGACATAAGTCTCCAAGTGAATACATTGTCAATAATGAAGCTCAGTAGCATATTGCAAATCTAAATCTTGAGGATGGAACTAGGTCACAAGCACGCAATAAGTTACTTGTTATTTGTTCTGTTTGAATGGCATATCGGTAACATAATACCGTACTGTATTCTATTACATGTTTTGTTCCCAGTTTGTGACCTATTCGTCTTTTTATAAGGTAATGCTCTGTATGTATTTAAAACATATCATTTCCTGTAGAATAATAAAAACATTCATTTTATTTTGATGTTATATAATAACCTATTCTCCAATTCCTAGCAATGAATAGAAGATTCAAAATTCAATATCTGTAATTTTTAAACTCCAGACTTCTTAATAAAGTTCCTTATGACTTAGTTATAAAAATTCTTAAATAAAGCTTCACCATCTTGAAATATTTACATGCATCAATTCAATTTATGTATCAATGATACATGATACACCACAACATGAATGATACGCGAACCCAGATGTATCAATTCAATAGATTAATCAAGGATTACCTGATTGTAACCAGTAAGTGAGAATAGTTAAACTTGTGAAAAAAATTGTTCTGCAATGAATAATAAGACGAAATTGTCACAACCACATTTATTAAAAAATATTGAGAAACTAGTTTCGGTTGTTATACCATTATCAATCTCAATCAAACTAAAACTAAAGGACAGAGAAGCTTAATTAATACTGAACAAATGAAATCAAGTTTTATTCAGCACTAAACAATTTACAGTATCATCATATTGAAGAAATATACAAATAATAAATATCATACTTATTCAAGTTGAACCTAACAATTCTACAATATGAATATACAATATGAACATGGAATGATACTATTGGCTAAGCGAGAAAGAGGCGACCTTCATTGAAAGTTGTGATTGGCTGACAAGTCACGCCCCCTGGTGGGAGGAGTAACAAGCAAAAATACGAGTCAAATCAATAACTAAAAACTGTGAACATCTAGAAAGCAAAAAAGAAGAAAAATACGTAATAAGGCTACAATTGAATCAAATTAAAACTAAAAAATTAGAATCTCACTGAAATGCAGTCAAGGTCAACCGAGAAATACATGAAAGAACCGTTTTTTAAATGTAGGCTGGAATATTTTTCTGCTCCAAAGCTTCAATTCAACTTTTCCAACCAATGTTGTGTAAAGCAGTAAAACAGGCTATTATTCAGTTGGTTCTAGGCTCGATTCTCGACAAGGAATGACATTTCTCTGTTTCAATCTTACCTCATCACAAGTCGCAGTGGCGTTGAAGACAGCCGCAGTTAGGGCTTATCTCTGACTGAATGCTACTCCTGCGGTCACGGGTTTATTTCCTCTTCAGCCTGGCATGTTTTGTATAATAATTATAGACCTCATTATCCACACACAAGGATAAGACCTAAGAATAAAAGAAGGAATTATTAACGCTACAATTTGTAATATCATGAAAATTGTAAAAATAAATTACCTCTATTGCATGAGATCAGCATAAGGGAATTGGAAAAATGATAAAAATGAGAAGCATGGAGAAGAATTATTCAAAGAACTTGATATTTATTTCTTATAGGACCCTCACTGTTACATTAGTTTTGATAACTATTTTTTACTATTGCACGAAATTCAACCACCGTGAGATGACGTAAAGTTCCAACTTGCTGTTTGAGGAACACGGTATGGGGAACATGGAAGACAAACAATTTCATGTTTTTTTTTTGAGATTACGTCTTGGAGACTCCAGTTAAGGCGCATAAGACAAGTCAGATTAACAAAAATATACAATTTTAAACATTAGTTACCACAATTATCAATTAGTTGAGGTAAGGCTTAATTTTGATGTGCAAGGAAATCTTGTGCACTATAAAAAGCTTTATCAACTAAATATTTGTTCAATTGTTTTTTTAATACTTCTATATTTTGAAAACTCTAAAAACTGCGGTAGCTTGTTGTAGAGTATTGACCAATATAACAAGGTTTCTGTTTGAATAAGCTACTATATTGTGACTCACCAAGTGATAATCTCCTCGGCTTCTTGTATTATAATCGTTTACGTCAAGATTTTGGTTAATATCACTCTTTTTTACTTAAAAAGTAGCTTCATACACAGTTAGGAGACCAAGTCTCTTGAACAACGGCCTACATGAATCTATTTACTCTTTCCATACAACTCACAGCTTTCTTTTGGATTTTAAACGCCCCGTCAAGGTTTTGCTTTGATGAATTACCCCATACTAAGATAGCATACCTAACATGTGACAGTAAGAAGCCATGGTAAGCTGTAAAAAGTAACTTTTTGTCATTCAATCTCGCGAGCTGTCGCAGGACAAATACCCGAAATGAAATTTTACGACATATTTTCTCAATGTATGGATCCCAGGTCAATCGTCTATCCAACAAAACTCCTAGAAATGCAATCTTTTCTTCCTGGTCTAGTTGATTATTGTTCACTGGATAAGCGACAGTAAAGATTATAACATCAATTCATAGACGTATTTGATTGGCTACCCCAGAAGTGACCACTACAAGAGAGGAGAGAGGATGAATTGACGATGAAAAATGGTGGAATGGAGGAAGATAGAGAGGAAATGAGTGGGAAGATCAAAAAAGAAAAACGATTGATTTGTTATGCTTGTATCAAGTTGGGTACGGTGCTTTACAGTTACGGTTTTCTCGGCAATGCACTGTTATTTTTGTTGAGTGAAGGGAAAAAGAGATAGATGATGATGAAGAAAACAAAGAAAAGGAAGAAGAAAAAGATGACAGTGGCAATGGCCGCCAAAGAGGAATCAGCTGACTGCAAGAGAGGTTACTAACGGTTAATGCCATACTTATGATGACGTAACTCAGACAACTGCCCGCCGAATGATGACGTAGTTGGTGCGGCCTCTAGCGGACATTGAACCTGAGTTGCCAGGCACCTTGGTATAATATCTGTTTCATCATTTACCTAGTGGTTCGGAACCCACCTAAAACTTAAGGTTCATAATTCATATCATCATCTACATCATTACTCACGCACAGGTTTTGAGTTGATTATTGAAAAAAGGTCACTAGAGGATAAACCAGTAGGCCGGTGTCGTGCTAAACGCTCACAATATTTATCAAAGGGTCAGAAAAGGGTCTCCACTATCTGGAACTGCCGCTCTGGTAGTGAACCGACCGGAAGTAAATTCATTATACAAATTCATATTACAAAACAATGGGAGCCTATATTATGATATGGAACTGAATTTATTACCTCATGAAATTAGGAGATATCTTGATCAGCTCTCCAAGAAATATTTTCTAGTTGAGCTGTATCAGTACCAGTAACAAAATAGCAATGTTTTTTTTTTTACTTTGGTTTTTCAGTAACAGTGGAAAATAATGATATAATTGGTTTTTTTCTTTCTTTTTAGATTTTGAAGTGAGAATGATTGAACCTTCATTGTAATCAATTATTTATGTATCATATTAAAAAAATATTCGTACCTCTCGCAACTCTCAACAGTGGTCAATGACTCTTCAAATGAATGAATAAATCTAAATTTAAAAAAAAATTGAAATATTTTAGGATGATATAATATTTTATATGTGAAGAACCGGCCATACTCCCCACATAAAGGTGGGTCTGGGGGTCCGCCCCCGGAAAATATTTAAACATAGCCAATACTGTAAATTGGTTTTAAACTGTTAATATTTTTTTAAATAATGATTTATATTATTTTATCCTCAGTTTGTAAAAATGAAAAGAAAATCCTCTAAAAGTGGGGAAGCGGCCGCCCCCCCCCCCCCCCTAATCGCAGCCACTGGTAAATCATATTTTGAGTTGGATCAGCTTAACTATTTGCTTCCTTCAGTAGGATTATATTTTGTAGAATCAACAATTAATTGCAGAAACTATATGAATTTTGAGCCTACTTTCAAATTCATAGAAAAATGTAAAGAAACTTTAATTATAAAAAAAAACTGAAAATGTGATTTTTCACTACTTTATTTCAAAATTTTCTTTGCATCAATTTCATTGATTGCCCTACTAGTACAAGGGAAGCGTATTATTCGTATTATTATCAATTAAACGTATCATTATTATTTTCTTATTATTGGACGTAAAACTCCCAAAGTGGAAGACACTGAGTGAAGATGATTCATTTTTTGGACTTGTTCTTGATTGCCCACCAGCTTTTCATTTTTTGTGCGAATTCAGCTTTTCTCTTTTCGCTCCATTTTGTTCCAACTCTTGGAGGTTTTGTCCGTAGTATAACTTCCCATTTAAAAAGTTTTATTCTGAAGTTTTTTCTATTGTAAATTTCTTTGGCTACTTTCGCCAGTACTAAGTCTTTTTAAAATTTTGTAACCGTTCTCCTCCATTGACAACCAGTCAATGGTACATAGTTTACAATTTTTTTTGTTAGTATATTGTCTGGAAGCCTCATGATGTGACCATAAAATTTAAGGCGTCTTTTCCTCATATTTGTCTCTATATTATAATATTCTTCAACTTTGGACGTTCTCTGTAATCTATATGTATTATTAGTATTGAAGTAAACGTATGTATTACATTCCTGGATTTCTTGTTTCATGACGAAGTGCGTTGTTAATATTAACTTTTCATGTGAAATTTAACGACTTGCAGTCAAATACTTGTTAAGAATAAGTATAACTCACTTAATCTGATGGATCTCATAGATTCGAAAGCGCTCGGCCTACAGATTAAGTGAGTTATACTTATTCTTAACAAATATTTGACTGCAAGTCGTTAAATTTCACATGAAAAGTTAGTATGTATTACAATCTCAAATACCTAGAAAAATTAGTTCTACTCGGGAGTGGTAGAGAGTACCTTAAATTCCCCCCCCCCCCAAAAATCATACAAATTGATAGAGCCCTTGGCAGCAGTTTAGAGAGTAAGTTTAATCAATATCGGTAAAGCTGTTTCCGAGAAAATAGTAGAAAATCGATTTTTAACATGAAACAAAAATACCTCTATTTTGAATCCCATATTATTAGGAGGTTTTTAAATGTCCCTAATCTGGAGTGGAATTTGAATCATTATTAAAACTTGTTTAAATCCAATATTAAAAAAATTACCTTGTAAAATTTTTCAAAAAGTGTCCCCAATCTGGAGTGGAATTTGAATCATTATTAAAAGTTATCTAAATCCCATGTGTTAAAACCTCCAGATTAGAATGTAAAGTGATTCTGATCATTGGGATTCAAGACATCTTGTTTCGAGACATTCATTCCACTCTGTTCAACCATTTCTGATCAGATAAAAAATTACGCAGTCGTTATGTCATGAGATTGACCGTAACCACACCTGAATAACCGCACTAGCCTACCAACCTCCGTCCAGACACATTTATCAGATATCAGACCCGTTATTTGCTAGCCGCAGTTCAAGTGAACTGTACAAATAATGGCAGCGTTATAACAGTCACATTGTTCTTCCCAGAAGAGGACGAGATTCACTTTATGACGTGAGCGTTAGCAGTGATTGAAAATATAGTGGTAGACGCAGTATAGTGTAAGAAAAAGTATAATCGTCAACAGTAGACCTGAGGTTGGATCCATTAGATAAAAGCTGTAATGTCTGAATTCTCTGTTGTAATATTGAATCCATTCAAAAATTAAAAATTAATAATAATGTAACTCAATACGGAATCAGTATGGCTATATTTTGTGCAGAAAGAAAACTATATGAAACTCTCATTTTATTTGTTGTTTAGAAAAATATAGGTACAGTATCAGTGTCTACCTAAACTATCTATGCCAGGAACTTGCCCATGAAAGTATTATTTAAACAGAACCTAGAGAGACTCCTTTTGAAACATCCACTATATTCACTCTCAGATTTCCTCCAGCTACCAGTAGAGAATTATTTTCCTAATTGTAATTAATAGTACTATCTTCTAATAATATTACTTCTAGTAATAGTACTAGCCTCTATCTAATTTAATATTGTATTGACTTTTTCATGTTTGTTTATTGTGACATTTGCATGGACTGTGTACTGTACACTTTGTATTATTGAGACGTTTCCAATAGCACGTATATGTGTATTGACGGAATAAAAGCATTGTTATTCTTATTCTTATTATTTATTCATGAATATGAGAAAAAATCTCTTCTATTAAAAAAATAGAGAATTAAAAATGGAAGAAAATTCCTGGTTGGACGTTGGGACAGTGTAGAGTATTTTTGTGCCCTGAAATTACAATTTGTGCATAGATGTTTTGTAAAGCTTTTTAACACCATTTTAAACACCTGTGCAACCAAATGGTAGAGTTCATGCGCCATTTATCGGTATATGGAACTTTACTAAAATATAAGGCGTCTGATTGGTCTATTCAAATGATTGAACGTCTATGAATTTAAATAGACCAATCGGACGCCTTGGTTTCCGTTAAAATTACATTTACCGGTGAGCGGTAAGGCTCTCATGAACTCAACCATTTTGGCTCCAATGTGTTGGAGGCAAATTCAAATTTATATAGAGGTCTATCCAAGTTTAGTTTAGAGTTCTAACCTTGATCTCTATTAGCATCCCATTTAAAATTGTATCAGCTGGATTAAGAAGATTCAGAATTACATTTAGAACTATTGAGCCAAAATGTCAGGAGCGTGTACCTGATGTTTATAGAGGCTTCCATAACTCTAACCAACTCAATTTTTGGCGAATAAGATTATGTTTCTAACTAGCTTAATTGCAAAAATACTAGAATTTTTTTAGCAACAAAATATAAAAAATCAATTAGAAAAATTTATTTTTTATCAAATATTGAACTACAGAACTCAAAATTTATTATTTATACATAGGATTATCATGGGCTTCGTTTAGATTTTTCATGTTCCTGGATTTCTTGTTCCATGGCGAACTGCGTTGTTAATATTAATTTTTTGGTGAATTTAACGACTTGCAGTCAATTTTCTCTTGAAGATGAGTTTCCATAACTCGAAAACGTTCGGCCTAGAGAGTGAGTAAAATATCACTTATTTATAATTAAAAATTAACAAAATATCACTTATTTATAATTAAAAATTAACTGCAAGTCGTTAAATTCTCCAAAAAAAGTTAACTTTTCATGTGTTGCATTTGAAAATTATTCAATCCGGAGACTAAATACAGTATTAGTACGACTATATTTTTCCTATTGTCTCAATCTATTGATGAATCAAGCAATGTTCAAAATCTGAATAGAGATTAATAACATGAACAAAATCACTTGATGAGGAAACTGATTATCTATTGGGTTTATTCGCCCATAAATTGCGCCTTCCTAATTGAATATTCATTTATTCAATTTTATTGCAATATGAAAAACTCATTTTTTATTGGATATTAAACTGCAAAATTCAGAATCTATTTGTTATACACAGTCATTAGTTTTTTGTTAAGACTTCTCATCTGTTACATTTGAAAGTTAACGTGCATATAAATATTGCTTTATCTATCCTTGTTAGCCAGATTTATTATTGAATGAAAATGAATAATTATTTATTAAAAATGAAAATGATATCTTATTGAATGAATGATTGAAAATCTAATTAGAAAATAGTAAATAACATGAACTCTTAAACATACACCCCTAGCATACTGCCACTAGAAAGTAAGGTAAGGTGGTTCGGAACCCACCTAAAACTGTAGGTCCAACTCATAAATCACCATCATCCAACTTATTACCCACGCACAGGTCTCAGACCTATGTGGGCTTCATCCTCAGAAAAAGAAAAGAAAGAAAAGGTACGCTACTTCACTTTCATGAAAGTAGGCAGGGTCGTCTGCACTGTTCACTGCTCCATACACAGTTTCCATGCAGTGCAAGTCTGCGAATAAGAATTTGATTTAGGAAGTTTGTCAGTTGGTAAGTTGAGTCGGTAAGTGGATAAGTTCAGTTAGTTGTTAACTTATCCGATGTTCCAAGTGAATCAAGTTGTTGCAGTTGTGTGTCGTCTGCAACTTTAATTCTTACCAACTTTCTTGGAAGACGTGTTAGCTGTAAATACGTTCTATTTTATCGCAGGAAATTATTGTATTAGACGGGTGATGCTCCATGCCTCTGATATCGCAACAGCGCTGAAAAATGACTCTTTTCAAGAGCTGAAACCAACAACAAAAAACTTTGGAAGAGGCAGATTAACTCTTGAATTTTATCAACCGTTCTATGAACGGGTGTTTTGTATCTATTAACAATATTATTATTTTGTAGTGACAAGATATTGTGAATATGTTCTTGCTGAGATGGGGTGATTACTGAGTCAAGGCTGTCTTCAGCATTCAAATGACTTCATTAAATCAATTTTAATTGACTGTAATGTTGAGAAATAGGAAAATTCACTTATACACGAGTTATTCACAAAAAATAAATCAAATTATAATAATTAGAATGACAGTTCATTTTGAATACGTATTATTAGGACTATTGTATTCTTTTATTAAGACTGAGCGCAGGGTTTTTTGGTCATAATGTTTTTCTAAGTTTCTTGTATTATTATATGTACAAGACATTACTTCAGAGTACAATACATTATATGTATTGCATATTATATGTATTATGTGTACTATGATATTATTAAGTGGAATGTTATCTATTGCTAGTTAAAATTATTATTGTTTGCAATAGGAGCGTTCAAAGTTGACATTTTTTGGTTTTGGGGTGCAATTGATCTTCCCTACAAGTCATATAAAACTTTTGATAAATTTTTTATAGCTAAAAGACACATTGAGCAATAAAATGACATATTTTTCATTTCAATCAAACATCAATCAGTTTTTTTAAATAAATTTCAAAAATCTGGAAAAAATTAAGTTTTTCAAAAAATCATATTGAAAAAGGCAATTGTAAAATTTAAAAAAATCTTAATTTTTTCCTAGGTGACTTTCAGTTATAAAAAAATTATTAAATCTTCAAAATTACTCGTAGATGAGTTCAATTGCCCCAAAAACCGAAAAATGTCAACTTTCAACCTTCATATTTCACAAAATAATTGATAAAAAGAATTAATCCCATGGCAATAGATACCATTTCTATATCTTAATAATATCAAATACAAGAAATTTCGAAAAAGAATTATGACCAAAAACTCTGCGCACAAGCTTTGAAACTACAAAGCACTTGGATTACAGTGATTTTGACTCCAAAGCAACCCACATTTCTAGTAATGATACCCATTATTGCTTTAAATCAATTTTGGTGAGGATGATATTTTTGTACTTAAAATGGTTTACTGAAATTCATTGCTAACATATTCTTAGAAAATTTTCTACGAAATTTTTTTCTAAGAAATTTTTAAATGATTATTGGATCATAATTACAATTATTAATCATAGCAGATTCACTATTACTAAAAAATATCTCAATAATGACTTCACAACTTGAAATCCTAATGCAGTTGCATTATTCAATTGATCAAAAATTTTCAAATTTTTGATCTACTTTTTCAAAATTCCTTAATATTATTGTGTTATAATCAGGCACTTGCTGCAAAATCTTGTAAGAATAACAAGAATCTTTTTACTAAATGGATTGAATTGACCTGCTGTGAAACGTAGTAGCCTAAGGGTTAGCATTTTAATAAATGTATGAAGTTGATCATTGATTATGTAGGGAGATTGATTCCTTATTACAATATTATATAATTTATTGATCAAAAACAAGATTTGAGAAATCAGGATGTTTCTTTAATTGATACACAATTTTTACTCTTGGATTACTTGTTCCACAAAGGTCTGCGTTGTTAGTATTAACTTTTTATGATAAATTCAACAACTTCCAAGTCGTTGAATTTACCAAGAAAAGTTAAAGATTCTTACATTTAGGTGAAAATTAAAAGGTCGATCATAAATTTCCTTCAAATAATATTTTCGAATCTTGTCAATAAGAGTGATGTTCTCAACAATCTTGTAATAAATTATATAAAATATAATGGACATTGTGAAATCTTTCCGAAATAAATTGAAAACAAGCTTTGAAAAACGTCAAAGCCATCTGGATAGTGAAATATGACAATTTCTCAAATCATTTACAATTTATCTGAAATGTTTGTTATAACTTGCTACTCTATTACCTACTTTATAGCCTTTACAAGCTTTTCCTTTTGTAAACTCTCAATTTCTCTTATAATCCATTTTTTCCTAGCATTCATCCATTAATCTCTACCTCCCTTTCTTCAACAACAGTTCACAAAGCACTCAGCTACCAATATTTCTCTTCATGACAGAGTGTGCAAATAAAATAGAACTGGACCTGCACATTCCTCTTCCATTTAACACAGACGCGCAAGAGTACAGTACATAAAAATCCCTTTACTGTGGGAATCGAAGTAATCAAGACATAAAACAGAGTACGCAAAGTAATTGTGAAAAAACTACTGTCCAAAAAACTCATCACTTTACCTCAGGCTTGCAGGTGTTTGGCCTGAACTAGACTACCCTGAATTGCACCTTCCTCGTTGAGCTTCAGCGTATATCACACTGCCAACATAGAAAATAAAAACAGTCGGAGAGCTAAGCTCTATAGTACCTATGTGATAGAGAGTTTGCATGTAAGAGCAATTAATTCAACTGATGAAAGCGCTAGTTGGTACGACTGCCCGTTTGAGCTGTATCCATTTTCTTTTGAAATATTATTGCTATCTGCACATTGTTAGTGGCAATGGACAGGGTTACTGAGTACCTTTTTTTGAAATATAATTGGGATTTTTTGAGAACAAAAAATACATGTGGATAGTTGGGGCATTAAAAACGAGACAAAACGGAGCTGTCATCATTAGAGCACTGAATAATGATTTTTTTTGAGGATGAAGCCCACATAGGTCTGAGCCCTGTGCGTGGGTAATGAGTTGGATGATGGTGATTGATGAGTTGGATCTACAGTTCTAGGTGGGTTCCGAACCACCGGGAAGTGATTTTACAGCAGAGAACAGTGTCTTTTTTTCTGGCCAATCTAATCGGTCACCGTTACAAACAGGACCTACGAGAACGCAGCTTATCTCTCTGATTGAACAGATACCTGCTACGGCTCGCGGCTATTACTTCCCTATTACGACTAACTTCTTGGGTGTTTTTTTTTAAAGGATGAAGGTCTAAGACCTTTGCGTGGGTAGAGTTGGATGATGGTGATTGATAAGTGGGAGTTACAGTTTTAGGTGGGTACCAAACCACCGGGAAGTAATTTTACAGCAGAGAAATGAGTTCTTTTTTTTGCTGGCCAATTCAATCGGTCACCCTTACAGAGAAGGCCTAGAAACCGTTGCTTATCCAATTTGATTGAACAGATACCTGCTACGGCTCAGGCTATCATGTAAATTATTGTGATAGACCCCAACCGTAGCTAAAATTGCATTAAAAATGTAATATGATGATTTGGATTGTAATATTACAAGATATTATGAAAATATATGGAGCTAACTATAGAATTAATCATTCGAATGATATAAATGGGATTAATAATTTTGAAAATAATATAAAATTATTTCAATTTACCTTTTTCTTCACATGATAGCAGTCAATGTACCACTTTTTATCAGCTGTACTTATCTAGCTGCAATCTTTTTCCAAAGAACTATGATTTTGGTAAAATTCCGTTTAGACCAAAATAGACCAATCCTTAGTTTCTGGTGATACTCCATTTACCAGTAAATGGTAAAGCTCTCATGAACTTTTTCAATGTTTATGGTTTGCTAAGAAGTGTTTTTTCAAGTTTTCATTGCCTTCTTTCGTTGAGGACAGTGCTTTCCTTATATTCCCGTAGTCCTGTAAAGTTAATGTGTAAAGATTACTATCATTAATTTTTCGAGAATAAAAATAATATATTTAATCACTAGAATCTATTGAAAATGATTTAATCATTTAATAATTTCATCACTTTACAATCAATTTACCCATTCTAACAGATAATGCCTTAGATTCTTCACTTGGAGAAAGGCAATTTTTTCAAGATAATTTACACCTTTTTCAATTTTTAATTGATTAATCAATTTAAAAATACGAGTTCAAGAAAGTTTATTGCAAATTTATTATAAACGAGGATTTAATTATTGAAGATCTGTGGACCGCAACCTATGTTGAGTCTTCCTTAGCTCATGAAAGCCGTTTGAGTGAATGCTTTTCAAGTCTACCTTGACTTGAGGAAGCCTTAAGGCGAATTTTATTCATGAGTACATGCCCAAGACTGATCGTTTATCATTTCTTCCATAACCATTGTGTTTTTTTTTAAATATATCAATCACACAAATTTTTAGAATATCTATTATTTATATTTTTATTTTCATCACATTACATAATTTTTCTGGGAATACTCCCATTTGATAGGTGATTTATCGAACAATATCGTCCTTGTAAAAACAAGAATTTTACAAGTAAAAGTAAAAGAAGTCAATAAAAATAAGATATAAACAAAGTCAAGTCAAACAAATATGAGCATCATCACTCAGTTCAGATTTCAGAGTTCATTGAAGTACGCTTTATCAATTAAAAACTTATTATAGATTTCTTGAATAGCTTCAAATTGTCAATTTTTCTAATGGTCTCGGGTAATTTATTATACAATTTTATTCCTGAATAAGAAGGGGTTTTCTCATATGTCGCATGTCTATGAAATTGGGTACAACAGTCTGATTACGTGTGGAGTAATTATGCCTCTCTTACAAAATTGAAATTTATGAATATTACTCTTTATGAATATTAATAACTGATATATGTAGATGGCAGGCAAAGTGAGAATCTGAGAATTTTGAAAAACAGACCTACATGAATCTCTTTGTCTAACCCGAAAATTAATCTTATAATATTTTTTGTATCGAGAATACCCTATAACTATAATTCTATCGAATCACTCCAGAACCCTACCTAATTATTCAAAACCCTACCTCAATTACCAGGAAATCAATTGGTAGGAGAATAATTATTTGAAATTTTAATTGGCCGAATAGGAAAGGGATGTGAGTGACCTTCTAAGCACCATTATCAGGAATGTGCCTGACCTTGTTTCAGGGTCAACGACCCCTGCCTTCAGATCAGCTGAAAGTAACACTTGAGCATGAACCAGCAGATGAAGAAGAGAAAGAAGTAAGAGAGGCACTACGATAAACACAGAGAGAGAAGACATTGTACTTGATATGCGTTCATTCACTTCCCTCTCGCAATCATCGTTGTTTCTCTTTTCAATACATTGGTTTTAGGCGACTTCCTTCTCACTTATTCGAAACAACTACATGTTGGTGTTGGTGTAAAGACCGTTACAACTCGTTTAGGCATCCGATAATTCTAATCCAGGGCTTCCCTGCTGTTATAATCGAGTGAACCTCGGCAATAATGATTTCATCCACCTTCTCTACTCTCCATCTTTAGAGGTGCTCTGTTGATTTGGTTTTATAGTTCTTTGAGAAGAAAAAAAGAGAGAGAGAATGAGTGAGAGTGAGGAAGAGGCCGTCAATCATTAACTATCTTCATAACATGAGTGAGGATTAAGAGAGAGAGAAAAGAAGAGTGAGAGTAAGGAATCGAGTGAGTCCGTCAATCATTGTCTTCATAATCCGAATAATAACGGGCAACTTCCACCAGAATGTTGAATCACTCCTTTGTGTGGCCAGCATGAAAGTAAGATTTAACAGATAGTGTGATTCACCTAAGCAACAAATTGTTTAAAATTCAAAAATTTACCCCAAACGTACAAAAATTTTATCACAGATGGTGATTGTTTGTGAGGATCAAGATGAGGAAAGCAATAACAAAAGTTTCTAGTGTTTAGGGAAGTGATAGCCCAGTGTCGTAGCAGGTATCTGTCCAATCAGAGATAAGCTACGAAACTCCTGGGCACTCTTTGTAAGGGTGACCGATTGGATTGGCCAGCAAAAAAGACTGTTCTCTGATAAGAAATCACTTCCCGGTGGTTCGTAACCCATCTAAAACGGTAGGTCCATGACATCAATCACCATCGTCAATTCATTACCCACGCACAGGTCTCAGACCTATGTGAGCTTCATCCTCCGGAAAAAAAAGAAGGCATGAATCGTTTCCTCTGTTGAAGCAGACAAATATCCTACCACTGAGATATATGTTTGTTTTTAAATTTCTACAAATGTTTTACAATAAGAGTGTGACCAATTGTAAAAACCAATCACTACTCAACGAGATATGGTAATAGAATCCAGCTGCCAAGAGCAAGATCCCTCATGTTTCAGAGAACTATCCTGTTTTTGGGGCCAAAATTCTATAACGGCTTACCTGACATAAAATCCAGTCCTTCCTGTTCATTGTTTTATAAATGGTTGGATCATGGCTTTTAGGTTTTATCCCTAGAGAGATAGAGGAGCTATTATCTGCGTTAGGAATTTGTTGGTTTCCTTCTATTATTTTAGTTGGCTGCTGTTTTAGTTTAGTTAGTTAATATTTTATTTTAGTTAGTTACTATTCAATTATTTGAGTAGCTATACAATTCTTTCTTTTGTATTCATTATTTAATTTTTCTCTTCAAAATTGTTTCAGCTTCATATAATGTTTGTGATTTTGTCTCTAAACTAAGATTTATTATATGAAATTTACTATCTCAGCAACTCCTTTGATATGATCAGGGAGCTTTTTGCTGCCTTAGCATGAGAGTATCTGTTGCCAATGTATTTTGTTTATTTTTGTGGCTTTTTGTAACTATATCTTGGCAATAAATGAATTGATTGATTAATCCGTCCATTGTAGAGTTTATGGGAGCCTTAACGTCTATCGGTAAACAAAATTCTACCGAAATCCGAGTCGTCTGATTGGTCAATTCAAATAATTTCTATACGTTTATGAATTTGAATAGATCAGTCAGAAGCCCAAGTTTCTGGTGAAGCTCCATTCACCGGCTTTCATAAACCTTCAACTATCAATGTCTTAAGGTTTGTTGAGAAGTGTTGCTTTTTAAATTGTTTTCGAGTGAGACCCAAAATTCACCTCTCTTTGATCATAATTATTTTGTTAAAATGAAGGACAATTTTACTGAAAAAAAAAAATGTTTGGTCCCGGCTGTCTAAAAACAGTTGTTAAATCACACCAGAAGCCCTGAACTTATTCAGGTGTGAACTGATAAGTCTGACACCAGACTTGAGCCAGCGAGGTCATATGATATTTTTTTTTCAAATTTTACTGAGAACACTGATTTTTTTCTGAGGATGAAGGCCACATGGGTCTGAGACCTGTGCGTGAGTAATGAGTTGGATGATGATGATTGATGAGATGGACCTACAGTTTTAGGTGGGTTCCGAACCACCGGGAAGTGATTTTACAGAAGAGAACAGTGTCTTTTTTTCTGGCCTATCTAATCGGTCACCCTTACAAAGAGTGCATAGGAGAACGCAGCTTATCTCTATCTGATGAACAAATACCTGCTACGCCTCGCGGCTATCACTTCCCTAATGGTGAATGATTTGACTGGAAATAATAATAAAAAATAATTTCACTAAATCGTGAACCACTAAAAATTGCAGCTTTCCAGAAAATAAACTTTATTTAATGTGTAAAATTTCCCGAGTTCTTATCCAGACGAAACATCAGAATAAATACTGTACATCCCACAAGGAAGCCTCAATTTATGTCTATAAATAATAAAGACCATAGAGTCTCTCCCCGACATAGGAGATATTACCACTTTCAGATTATTTCAACTTTAGAAATAATGGTTGGATTATTTTCTACTGACTTGGCATACATTTATGACATATTTATGAAATGAGCAACGTATGATCACTGCGTCATACGTTTTTGCTAATTGTAATTTTTAAGTGTAAAGTAAATCATGTGCATGTAGGAAATAAAATGATTAATTTGAAGATTTATGAAGAAACACTCAAGAACAACAAGTTGATTACCAGCAACTAACAAACAACAAAGGTTAAACAGTCTAATATTAAAACTGACACTGTACTTCACTTTTAAATAATGTTTTACTTACATATATTGGAGATGCTTGCGGAATGCATTTCACTTCTGAAAAGAAGCTTCGTCAGCCTGCCGCCAGGGGTCGGGCAGATCAGGCAGAAACAGGAAGATCATTCAAAACAAGATACAAAGAACACATCAAAGCACTACATTCCAACACTGACTCAACATTTGCAGATCACTTAATCAACACTGGTCTCTCACACAATAACATCCAAACAGACTTAGAAATTCTACACACATTCCAAAAAAGCCACAAACTAAATACACTGGAGCAATATGAAATATTCAAACACCATAAACAAGATAGAACCAACGTACTCAATGACCAAATACAATTCAAATAAAACGCAATTTTGAACTACATAATGGCTGCTCATCCTAACCTAAACAAAGCATGACCCCTGGCGGCAGGCTGACGAAGCTTCTTTTCAGAAGTGAAATGCATTCCGCAAGCATCTCCAATATATGTGAGTAAAACATTATTTAAAAGTGAAATACAGTGTCAGTTTTAATATTAGATTGTTCATTAAGTATTTCGTCATGGAAAACATCACAGGTTAAACAGTGTTCATCAAACAACCATAGGTTAATAGCAACTTCAGATTAGTACCCTTTCCTTAGTCTGTGATGATTTGAAAGCCTCAACTATAGTCCTACAGAGGAAAGTAAACTTTATCTATTGTTCAGATTTGAATAGATAATAAGCTAGTGTACAATCTCATCAAGATGTTTTTCAAAAAAGTCTGTAAACCCAGTGAAAACACATCCCAATCAAATCCTTCTCAAAAACAATCAAACCCATCTCTGTAAATCCTATCAATATCCTCCCCAATCAAATCCTGAGGATTAAAAGATATGAAATTTCTTATTCTGAAACATCTTGTACATTTGTTTTTTTTTTTTTTTTTTTTTTGAGGATGAAGCCCACATAGGTCTGAGACCTGTGCGTGGGTAATGAGTTGGATGATGGTGATTTATGAGTTGGACCTACAGTTTTAGGTGGGTTCCGAACCACCGGGAAGTGATTTTCAGCAGAGAACAGTGTCTTTTTTGCTGGCCAATCTAATCGGTCACCGTTACAAACAGGACCTACGAGAACGCAGCTTATCTATCTGATTGAACAGATATCTATCTTATCTATCTTGTTTATCTTTGTCATCCAGTGCATTTAGTGCGAACATATTTTATATATTTTTTGAATAATTATAAGCTATGGTGTTTTGTTAGATAAACAAGATCATTGGTTTAATTTGAATCTGTTAGGTTTGTTTTTGCAGGGAAAATCGTCTACAGTAATTTATTATTTTGTTATGGTCCGTTTATTTGAGTATACTTAGTTGACTTTTTTAAATTATTTTTATTGCTGATGATGCCCACATGAGTCGAAGACTTGTGCGTGAGTAATGAGGTGAATGATAACACATAGATGCCTGACGATGGAGCAGGATTCGAACCCACGATCACTTAATTAAACGACAGTAAGCTGAAGTTGTGACGCCCCAACCAACTGCGCTAAGCGGTCCGCCGATCTTGATTATACTGTTTATTATATAATATAAAGTTCATTTCGATTTTTGATTTTCATAATATTCTTGTAAAGAATTTCTTCCTTCTTTCTTTATCTTTTTTTCTTTCTTCCCTCTTTCTTTCTTATCTTTTCTCTTTATCCTTTTTCCACAAATAGAACTCAAAGTTTTCTGTCAACATGACAGGAGAACTAACTGAATTCCCACAGGCTTGCATCAAATCACGGCGGAGTCAATGTCCGCCATTGTTTTTGTCTGTATCTCATCCGATTCTTCTCTTCTTTTCTTCTTGTGCATCCTCTCTTATCTTTTCTCGGAGCTGTCGCTTGTGCATTGCATCTTTCCGTCAGATCCCAGTTCCAGACTTTATTTTGAAACGGTAATGCACTTACCTGCGGTCTACGGCAGGCATTCCCGTTGCTCAATTCATCCGTTAGAATTGTTTCTTTATGTTTTCTCGGCATCCAGATGGAAGAAGACGTCCAGATCTTATATAAACTGTTCCAGGTTTATAACGGAAGCCTCTCCATCACTGTGTTCGGAATGTTAAGCGGTCATCTGCAATAAAACACAAGTTTTAATGATGCCATTCATTTTGAACACGACAGAATAAAGCGATATTAGACTGCAACTAACCATTACAGATTACAGAGTTTACCGTACATAAGTTTTTCCATAGACTGTAATAGGTTGAATCTTCGACCATACATTAGATCGTACATAAATGTTGGAAGCGGTCGAAGGGTTGAATAACTGTTACTAAACATAAAATATTTAATGAATAATAAGACGAAATTGTCACAACCACATTTATTAAAACTTCGAGAAACTAGTTTCGGTTGTTACACCATTATCAATCTCAATCAAACTGAAAACTGAAGTACAGAGAAGCCTTATATATACAGGTGAGCTTCTAATTTAAAAAAATTTAATTTTAGTTTGATTAAATTCTAGCCTTATTACAATTTTTGTTACTTTCTTGATTTTCACAGTGTTTAGTTATTGATTTGACTCGTATTTTTGCTTGTTACTCCTCCCACCAGGGGGCGTGACTTGACAACCAATCACAACGTCCGATTAAGGTCAGCCTCTTTCCCTCTTAGCCAATAGTATCATTCCATGCACAGTATATATAAGGCTTCTCTGTACTTCAGTTTTCAGTTTGATTGAGATTGATAATGGTGTAACAACCGAAACTAGTTTCTCGAAGTTTTAATAAATGTGGTTGTGACAATTTCGTCTTATTATTCATTATGGATACCTTCCACAATATCACCTTCGCCATTACTAAGAAAGTTCATAAAATATTTGGTAAAGGTTATTCGAAAAATAAAAAATTTGAACAAAAATTGAAATAATGAATAATACGACGTAATATAAATTCATATTTTTTCTACTCGAGTTGCAAAAGATTGTGTGGGAATCTAGGAAGGGAAAAAGGTGGAAATTACATTTGACCAAAGAAAGAAAAATGAATAGAAATTAAATTCAATAATGAATAATAAAACGAAATTGTCTCAACCACATTTATGGAAAAAATTGAGATACTAGTTTCGGTTGTTACACCATTATCAATCTCAAACAAACTAAAACTAAAGTATAGAAGAGCTTAATATATACTAAACACGGAATGCTACTATTGGCTAAGGGATAGGCTGACCTCCATTAAAGGTTTGTGATTGGCTAAAGGCCATAACAAGTCACGCCCACTGGTGGGAGGAGCAACAAACGAAAATAGGAATTAAAATCAAGAACCAAAACCATCAACATAAAAAAAGTAACAAAGAAAAACAATACACAAGTAGGCTAGAAATTAATCATTTTTCAAATGAAAAATTGAAGCTCACTGAAATGCAGTCAAGGTCAACCGAGAAAAACAATCGAATTTATTTTAACCAATTTAATACTACTAACTTGGTTTCATCAAAATTCTGACCCTCATTTTAATAACGGTACTTTCGTGGTTTCTAGGTTGACCTTGACTGCATTTCAGTGAGCTTCAATCTTTCAATTTAAAAATGTTTCAATTCTAGCCTACTAGCATAGGCGTGCGCAGGGCTTGACTCCTATGAGTGCCGGCGAAGAAAATGGCCCCCCCCCTTTATTTAAAATATTAATAGTTATTTAAACAATCTAAGGTGATTCACACTCAGGTGATTCTCTGATTTTCTGAAAAATAAGTTGATAAATTTATGACATATGCAATTATGTAGATGACTCCAATGTATTCAACAATATTATTATTGTTGTTGTGAAAATATTCAACAATGTCTTCTCGTTCCTTTTTCACAGGCTATGCCCATATTGTGAAGATGTCTTTTGGAATATTCTGTAATTTTAGCTTTTTATGAAGAAAAATGAAGCTAATTTCAATTGCAATATATTCACTGAGAAATGAAATAGTAAATTGATAGATTATCATACATGCACACTTTAAGAACCAAATGATATATTTCACAAATTCAATTTTCTTTCTTTTTTGTGTTTTCTAACACACCAAATTTATACACCAATACTTATTGTTATATCTTAACACATGCACAATCTGCAAAGAGTTGAATAAGCACGCTCCAAATTTGCAAATAACAAAAATGCGAATGAAGCGGTTAAAGAAGAAAAAGGATGTTCGGAAAACGAAAGGTGTTGCGATTTCGTTCTTGTAAAAAAGGTTATTGAACTCCCATTTTTCTTACCTCATCTCACCGATTACTTCTCCTTTTCCTCCTCCTTCTTCTCCTCATCAACACTCTCTTTCTCTTAATCTTCTGTTTCCTTTTCTATCTCCCCCTCCTACCTTCACTCTACACTCACACTTATGCAAGCTTGGCCTGCTCCATTCTAAATATTTTAATAATAATGTATGGTAATTGTAGGAGAGCAACTGGGTGTTATGAAGGCGTTCACAGGATTATCATAACCGTTTTTGGGTATGTCACATACCCACACACATTATAGGAAGACGGGAGGAATGTCCTCTGACAAAAAAAAAGAAAATAATAACAAATAATGTTTATTGGGTTTGCAACATTTTGATGTTGAGACATTCGATGTTGATGTTCAGATAAATAACACCACCTGTTCCCACCACCCATCGTAAATGTTTGGCGTAGAAGTGTTTTTAAAAGTCAAGCAAATTTGGAAAAAACTTTTACAATTAAAATTGATAACCGTTTGATGCTGCGATTAAAATAGATAGAGAACACTACTTGTACTCACCTGCCAATAAAATAGCTTACTTTTCAACAAGGCTTTTTATATATTCAATAGCTTCAATACTAATTAAATGCAATAAGAATTACTACAAATACAAGTATTGAAACATTCGTTGATAAATTATCATGCAACACTACTACTTGCACAAAGACGTCTGTGAGAGCTCATGAAATTCATCCGGTAAAATAGAAGAGGATACACAAGGGTGCTCACCCCCACCAAGCCTCATGATGTACCCCCCTAAATCTAGCACAGCCTCCCCATAAATTATGCACCCCCCAATAAAATAAGCCCCCGTATTCTTTCTAAAACTAAAAGAAAATTACTAAAAAAAAACTAAAGAAGATTTAGGCCTATATAGGTATTGAAAAAATTCAAACCCAGTCGATAATATACAAAATGTAAATTTCTTTACATAGGTAACATTTTTTTGTAAAGGTTAAAAAGAAATATCAATGATATGAGTACATGAACTTCTGCTCAATAAACTCAAGTGCAAAATAGCTTAATAAAAATTTGAACCTTAATGGTTTTCAAACCCTCCCTCTCAGCTCTCACGTCTCGCTAAGCTTGAATAATAACTTCCTGCACATTTCCTAAACAAAACTATTTAAGCTAATTCATATTCAATAGTATAATAATAATTATTAATCTATTGTCATTAATTGACATTCTACCTGGTGACTTCGTAATATATTTTTGAATGTCGTCATGTTAAACACGGTTTCAATCAACTTCACCCCCCTCAAAAAAATTTTGGAACCCCCAAGAATTTCAATGACGCAGTCTGCGTCATAGCCCTCCCCTGTGGGTACCCTGGGTTACATCTCAAAATATTTAAAGAAGTGATTAGTGATAATATTGTTCAAAAACGCACAATCTTCAACATTCCACTATTACTGTTAACTATAGATTAATGTTAAACAAAAAAAAAAAAAACAAAAAAAACTAGGATTGGGATACAAAAACTTGTGAACAATTAAAAGGGCTGTTGAATTCAACGGTTTCTTATCAGGGAATGAACATTTACCATTAACACAAGCTTGTGGACAATCATACCCAACCCAACAATGGGTTTTGGGAAAGAAAAAAGACGATGCAGAAAAAAAGGAGATGAAGAACGAGGAGAAGGAGAAGCAAAAGAGGAGTTGTGGAGTTGAAGGGGTGACAAGTAGAAGAAGGAGAGGAGGAAGAAGGAAGAAAGGTTGATGAAGAAGGAGTGGTAGAAGAGAAAAAAGGAAGGAGGTGAGGATGAAGGTGATGACGGGGTGAAGAAGAGGAAGAAGAAGGAAGGAGTATTGAAAAGCAGATTGTATCTATTAGGAAGGTGACCCAGAGCTGTTTACTGATACTATGCAACAAATAAAGTAGTGCAAGAGGTCACTCCATTGCAACAATGGAAGGAAGCCCACTTTTCCATCAGATAGGCCTCTCAATAGCTCCTGGCTTCAGCCTATCTGAAAACATATTTGAATTGTTTAACAGCAAAATTACTGACTTTTTTCCAATCCCAATTATTATCCTGTGGCTTCGAAGTCAATAATTGAGGAAATGTGAAAGATTCCATCTAATTTTGTTCCAATCTGATGATTTCAAGATGTTTACATTTTCGATTCTTTGCAGTTGAAAATGGTCAGTATTTTAGAAATAATTTCAGTTTTGTTAAGTGTGTATTACTTACTCAAATACCTGCAATCAATTGGATTCTTGTGCTCGTTCGTAAAACCAGACTGTAGATTATAATAATATTTGATCATTATGATTGGATAAAATTATTGCCCTTTCAGAATGATGATTAAAAACACACCCGAATTCAATTCTGTAGTTACAATGATTAGTTTCTCGAAGATTGAAATGACAATTATTACAAAGTATACGTAATTAATTCAAATATTTTAAATCCGGAATAACAAATATCCCTGCAAATTCTGCAACAGATTCCCTATAATACAGTCAATATTATTCAGCTCCTTTTAGCTCAATTTATTATTGTTTAGGTCTATTCACAATCAAAAAAGCTTAAAGCAAATTCTGTATTTTCTAATCCATTTTAAAATAGAGATCAATGTTCCAGGTTTGATAACACACCTCTTAAAATGTTTCCTCAATAAATTATCCACGTACCTGATTAATTTAACTAGACTGCTCAGGTAATTAAATATTATTGTGAATAATGAGATGAAATTGTCTCAACCACATTTCTTAAAAATATTGAGGAACTAGTTTCTGTTGTTATACCATTATCAATCTTGAACAAACTAAAACTAAAATACAGAGTAGCTCAATATACACTAAACGTCATGGAATGATACTATTGGCTAAGCGAGAAAGAGGCTGACCTTCATTGAAGGCTGTGAATGGCTAAAGGCCGTAACAAGTCACGCCCCCTGGTGGGAGGAGTAACAAGCAAAAATAAGAGTCAAATCAAGATCCAAAATCCGTGAACATCTAAAAAGCAACAAAGAAGAAAAATACACAATAAGGCTGGAAATGAATCAAATTAAATTAAAAACTAGAATCTCACTGAATTGCAGTCAAGGTCAAGCGAGAAAGACACGAAAGTACCGTTATTAAAATGTAGGCTTGAATTATGATGAAACCAAGTTAGTTGTATTGAATTGGTTGAAATAAATTTGGTCATATAACTAGTATTGGAATCGTTTTTACCAACCTAGTTATCTCCAGAGCTTCTAAAATGTTCAATTGTCTGCCTTTGCCAATGAAATGCAGAAATTCAACATTTTCTTCAGCCTTGAACTTGTGCCCATTATTGATGAGATTCTCTGCTAAATTCGAATCTCCTTTTTGGTTTTTCAATCCCGAATATGTTTATTTATTCTACATTTAAACTTCTACCGGTCTCACCCACATAACAAGCATTACAATCACCGCAATTCAATTTATAAGCCCCACTTTTATCCCAGATATCAATTTTGTCTTTACTACACCCAAACAAACTCTTTAGAATAGGTTTGGTTTGAAAAGCTACATCAAAACCGTTCTTATTAAATCTAAATTGGCCTAAATTGTTCTAAATTGACATGTTTTAATTCCTAGCCTAATTTTCTAATGTTCTTCTAGATTAAATAATCAAATTTATTTTAACCAATTCAATACAACTAACTTGGTTTCGCCATAATTCTAGCCTACATTTTTTTAAAACGGTTCTTTGGTATCTTTTTTGGTTGACCTTGACTGCATTTCAGTGAGCTTCTATTTTTTAATTTTATTGATTCAATTATAATTAATTCAATTAAATTGATTTAATTCTAGCCTAATTGTGTATTGTTCTATTGTTCCTTTGTTGATTTCTAGATGTTCACAGTTTTTAGTTATTGATTTGACTCGTGTTTTTGCTTGTTACTCCTCCCACCAGGGGGCGTGACTTGTCAGTCAATCACAATCTTCAATGATGGTCAGCCTCTTTCTCACTTAGCCAATAGTATCATTCAATCGTTTAGTATATATTAAGCTACTCTGTACTTTAGTTTTAGTTTGATTGAGATTGATAATGGTACAAAAATCGGAACTAGTTTCTCAATATTTTCAACGAATGTGGCTGTGACAATTTCGTCTTATTATTTATTATGGATATCTTCAACAATATCACGTTCGCCACTACAAAGAAATTTAAATATTATTGGTCTCAGTAATTCTCCTCTCATTACTTTTAAAACATCAGCGTAATGACACTTCACACTTTAGTGCTATAGCAATGAAGCACATCATATGCTTCTTCGATCGATAGAAAAACTAATAAATGAAAACACTAATTCTCGGCATCAATAACATCTTGGTAGCCATTGCTGAGCTACTAATCAAACTTTGCTGTTTTTCTGTCGAATTCTCCAAAAAAGTTGTAGAATTTTATGAGTATTGTAGGATACTAACTTGAAGTAGCCTAGTTGAGTTTTGACAATTGATTCTTTAATTTGAACGTTTTTCTATCATACAAGGGTGTGAAGCGGAATAAAATAATTTCGCCTAATAGATAATTATTTTATGTCATTTCATATCCTTGTTCGATTCAAAAACTTGTATCAATTTTTATCGGAGGATGAAGCCCACATAGGTTTGAGACCTGTGCGTGGGTAATGAATTGGATGATAGTGATTGATGAGTTTGATATACAATTTTAGGTGGGTTCCGAAACACCGGGAAGTAATTTTACAGCAGAGAACAGTCTTTTTTGCTGGCCAATCCAATTGGTCACCCTTACAACGAGCGCCCAGGAGTTTCGTAGCTTATCTCTGATAGAACAGATACCTGCTTCAGCACTCCGCTATCACTTCCCCAAATTAAAGTATCAATTAACAAAACTCATCAACTTAGAAATCTTCAAGTATCTTATAACACTCTTAAAATTCTATTAGTTTTCTTGGAGAATTCGCAAGCACAACCATCAAAATTCATGTCGGTTGTCCATATGTAATGACACTCATATCATGAAATAGATCTCCATAGTAATTGACAGCCACTCACTCGTGTTACGCCCTTCAATTCCTCAGGAATAACATTTCCTTTCAATCTTGTTACAGTTTCGATACGAACCGTTTTCCATGTAATTCAGCATAAACTCGCCTATAACATGAACCTTTCCAATATCAGTTTCACGATTTTATCGTACGTTCCCAAGTTTTTCAACTTATCTTTCAAGTTTTACAACTTTGCCGACCCGTTTAGACGTTGGTTATGGCAGCTGGAACCGTTTTTTGATTTTCATGCACCCTCATCACTTGGACCTGGTGTCTGGGATATTATCGAATGGAAGACATCATCAAATGGTGATCGCTATCTTCGTGCAAGTAGACGATCCTCATGATGAATACTTGCAGCCTCGCTCGAATAACCCGTGCCCGAAATGAATATCATTCCAGTGTCTAACAGTTTCTTCACCATATTTACTGTTCGTAGAATATTGAGTGCAGAAATTCTTGGTTGAGTATCTCGTCTCAACTTTTTGTCCCAATAAAATAGAGATCGATGTTTCAGGTTTAATTACACAGTTCTAAATTATTTTTATTCTATAAACGAATGAAGAAGATAATATTATGAAGAAGAATTATAAAAAAGAATGAAGTAGACGGCTGTAATATATCAGGCGTTGGTCTTCAGGATAACATGATTTTTTATAACAATTTTCGTTTTTTCAGTTCATATTTGTAGAAACTCTTCTAGAACTTTTGCTATTGAAAGCTGATTTTTATTTAAATTCAGAGGGTTCCAAGTGCTTATTTTTAACTTTTTCAACCTTAACGATAAAATAATTAGTCACAAAAACGAATAAATTCACAGGTGAAAACTCCTTCATGCCCTTCCCCTGGCCGGTCGCCTCTGTTCCAGTCTCACTTGAGTTAAGAATGTTCAAGCTTTGTTCATAATTACGGGCCTAAACATTCCTGACAGATCTGTTGAATCTTATAAAAATGCTCTTCCCATAGGAGGTTTATTTCTAGCATAGAACGATTGCAATAAAATGTTTCATAAATTCACTTCTATAACATAAAGTTTTTTTTTTTATAGAATGAGCAAATCTTTAAGACATATCTCTATGGTTTATGGGCTAATCCAAAGTAGAAGTGCCATTCCATTCATACGCCTCGGTAACCCACCTACAAAGTCGCTTTAAAATATTGCAAATTACAGGTTACAGGGAATAGCTTTCTTAAGGAATGGAGCGACAAAGATGAATTGCGAAAAGGTGTAGTTGCGACTCCATTTTTGTGAAAGGTTATCGAACTCTTGTTGCTTCTCTTTTTCTAATTCAACCTCCACATTATCTTCCTTCTCTTCTTCACCATCATCTTCTTCTCCTCCACCTCCTTCTCCTTCTCCTCCTCCTCCTCCTTCTCCTTTTACTCCTCCTCCTCCTCTTCCTCCTCAACCACCACCTACTCCTCATCCTCCCACTTTCCCACCTCCTTATCCTCCTCCTTCTCCTCTTCCTCGTCCTCCTCCTCAATCCTCCTAATTCAATTCTATAGATGCAGCAAGTGAGGAGTAGAGTACTGAGGATTTATCTGCTTCCTTATTGAACAAATGAAATGAAACTGAAATTTTCTTGTCAGGTTTTTTTTTTTGTAGATTACATCTTGGAGACTTCAGTTAAGGAGTATAAGACAAGACAGATTAACACTAGTCATATACACTAGATACCATAATTACTATATCAATTAGTTGGAGTGAGGCTTAATTTTGATGTGAAAGGAACTCTTGTACACTATAAAAAGCTTTATCAACTAAATATTTTTTCAATTGTTATTTGAATATTTCTATATTTTCAAGACTCTTTAAAAACTGCAGTAGCTTGTTTCAGAGTTTCCTATCAATATAGCTAGGTTATTGTTTGAATAAGCTACTATTGTGATTCACCAAGTGATTATCTCCTCGGCTTCTTGTATTATAATCGTGTATGTCAAGATTTTGGTTAATTTCATTTGTTTTTACTAATAAAGTAGTTTACTGTCACTAGCTGTATTGGTACAGTGGTTGAGTTCCTGGGAACTTTACCGGTGGCGTCTGATTGGTTTATTGAAATTTGTTTATTCAAACCAATGATATTGAATATCATATTTCACACCTTAGGCTAGATTCTGAACACACGTGGAACGAGTTTTATATACAAGAGAATTCAAAAAAAGCCCACTTAATATACAAACCTTTCCTGCATCTCATTTCATCCCAACTACAATGATTTTTATGCACAGTCGCAGTCACTATGGTAGAAGAAGTCATGAACTCACTCTCATACTTTCTGGAACGTGTTTATTTCGCCCCAAGGAACTACATTTTGTGTGGCTGTCAACTCAAAATACAGTGAATTACTTTCTGATATGAAACTTATTCTATCAAAAATAATTCTTCGTCTCTGATACATCATGGGGGACACCACTTTTTTTTTTTTTTTTTTGGGAGGATGAAGCCCACATAGGTCTGAGACCTGTGCGTGGGTAATGAGTTGGATGATGGTGATTGATGAGTTGGACCTACAGTTTTAGGTGGGTTCCGAACCACCGGCTTCCTTCACCATACGAAACGGTGATAAAAATTCCTAAAAAACAGTTGGAAATTTCATCATTGTACAATGACGCACGAAAGTCAATTAAATTTAATTCCCCTTAGAATGACGTCATTCTACGAAAATTGAACTCAATGGAGAGAATTTAGTTGCACAAAGGACAATAATTACAAGCGATAACGCCGATTAGGTTAACTGGTGTTAAAGATTTAAAAGAATAATATTATTTTGATTTATTAAGATGAAATAAATAAATATGAATGTTAATGAAATTTTTTTGCTAATTAAACAAGCTGAGGACATTCATGATAAATTAGAAATTGACGAGGAACCGCCCGATCACCAAGAATTAAATTCCACATACTCCAGTTAAGTTGAATTTTATAGGTTATGTTTATTGTACCAGAACACAGAACTTCAAATAAGGTCGTAGATGTTGAAAACCTTTTAAAAATGAAAAAATCGATTAAGAATATAGCAATATTGAGATAGTTGAATAATGATTCAAATAATTCACAATGATATGATTCTAATTCAACTTTTTTCTCAACTTCAGAATCAGCTGTTGATCAAATTACAGTGTAGCCAGATTGTGTCCATTCGGTTAACGAAAATTAACTAATGGGTCTTTGTGCAACAAAAAATGCCCGTTGCACATATGACGGTTAGTTAACTGAAATTGAACTCCTTATTTAATTGGCTTTCGTGCAACTGGGCGTTAGAGCAGTGGTTCCCAAACTTTTTTGCCTCCTGGACCTCTTGACGTAATTTTCGGTTTTAGGTGAACCCCCTGCATGAATGTTATTATTTTTTTCTTAATTCATCAGTTAAAATGTACTTTCATTAGCTGGTAAAGTAGGCCTACTACTATTGACAGCAGTTTTATAAAACAGTATTATGCAATTAGGCCTATTATACTATACACCACATATACCCGATCCAAAGACATTCGTTATCGTGGATCCCCATTAACATATTATGGACCCCCAAACTTATTTTTCATTAGCATGGACCCCTGACAGATCCCCGTGGACCCCAGTGGGTCCAAATTGACCACTTTGGGAACTAATGCGTTAGAGAAAACTACTTGGGTGAGTCTACTCGGGAAGGATCGCTTGCTTTCTCACTCAGCGCCAAAAAATTCAATTGAAGTTTTAAAAAGTGCTCTTCCTACTTCTAGGAAAATACCGAGGGCGCAACTATCCAGTATTCAGGAAAACTCACACTTGGAGTGAAGTGGAGCTAGAAATATTCAATTAATAGATTTGGGTTAAGGGAAAATTTGAGAGCTCGATGGAAATGACTGCTTCATGATGAACAACAGCAAGTTTTTACAGCGAAACTTTAATAGGGGAATCTTATATCTGCAAGTGACTGTATAGTTCAAGCCACTGAAACAGAATATCTGTTCTGATGGAAACAACAAATGCACTACACAGCTTTTGGCTTAGTGAAATGGAATTCATCTGACGCTGCATTGAAATTCAATTATTTTGTTGTTCGCTTTGAAGTGGTTTCTGCTACAAAATTTCATTGTTGTGAACTTCTCGCCAAAAATAGTATAATAGTATAATATGGTGAATTCAAAACCTTCAACTCACTCTTGAGTGAAGTATTGGCTAATCTATCAGCGAGAGAGTTATTTTGATGAAATTCTCAGCATGATTTTTCACTCAGCTCTCCTCCATTAGTGCAGCAACAATGAACTCAATGGAAAATGATTTTATAAAAAATACTTAATTCACAACCAATACTTTGAGTTCATTTCAAGTGCAAAGGTTGTGCTATGTGGGTCAAACAAGTTTTGTTGAGATACATATTGGAATGCATTGCATTAGATATGAAATAGAATGGAGTCAAGGTGAAAATATAAAATCGGTGAATGGAAATAAATACAGAAAATATAGTAATTATAAAAATATTTAGCACAACAAAACGGATACAACACCAATCTAGTAGACAAAATCTTGAAGAAAACGAAAAATAAAAATCCAAAACCTGCAAACCAAAACAGATTTGTCACACTCACCACATATTTCAACATAAAATCACACAAAATAGCTCACATCTTCCAAAAATCCACAGCATTCAGAACAACAAACAACCTGAAACACCATATCCAACAAAAAACAGCTCACCTAACAAACAGCACAAATTCAACAAACCAGGAATATATAAGCTCAAATGCTACAAGCTCCAAGCTCTAACACATGCTCCAAGTACTACATTGGACAAACAGGCAGATCATTCAAAACAAGATACAAAGAACACATCAAAGCACTACATTTCAACTCTGACTCAACATTTGCAGATCACTTAATCAACACTGGACACGCACACAATAACATCCAAACTGAATTAGAAATTCTACACGCATTCCAAAAAAGCCATAAACTAAATACACTGGAGCAATATGAAATATTCAAACACCATAGACAAGATAGAACCAACTTACTCAACGACCAAACACAATTCAAATCAAACGCAATTTTCAACTACATAATGGCCGCTCATCCTAACCTCAACAAAAAATGACCCCTGGCGGCAGGCTGACGAAGCTTCTTTTCAGAAATGAAATGCATCTCTCAAGCATCTCCAATATAAGTGAGTAAAACATTATCTTGTGAAATACAGTGTCAGTTTTAATATTAGATTGAATTATAAAAAGTCAATAACCATACAGTAAATAGTAAGGATAATGTAAAGTAATATGTTGCTAGGCATTACAGGTACACGAAGGAATGCTGTTGGGTTTTCTGATCAAAATTTAACAAAACATGAGTGAAATAGGAGTTAAAGACATGAAAAATCTCAAAATTTTTATAATTCAATCATTTCAATTTGTTGGAAGCCTTAAAAAAATGGAATTCATTTACGAAATACAATAGAAATGCTAATAAAATTGTGAACACACAAACAATATTTGAAATGACTGGTGCTTTTCTTGTTGTAATAGAAAATAACTTAACATAATAATCTGTTATGTTTTCCATGGCGAAATACTTGAACAATCTAATATAAAAAATGACACTCCATTTCTATTTAATAAATGATTTCCACACACTTATACTGGAGATACTGGAGGGATGCATTTCTCTTCTTAAAAGAAGCTTCATTAGCCTCTAATATAAAGGCTGATGTAGCTTGTATTTAGAAGTAAAATTCATCCCTCCAGTATCTCCAGTATAAGTGAGTGAAATCATTCATTAAATAGAATTAATACAGTGTCAGTTTTGATATTATATTGTAAGATAATTCTTCAATAATCAATGAAAATGATAATTCAATCAATCATTGATTTTTTCTTCGGCTGAAACCCATAAAAACAAAACTGCATTGACGAAATATAATAAATTGCAATTCAATAGTCTACTAACTAACAGCAGTCTATTTGAAAGGATTAGAGCTTTTATTGTAACGAAAAATAACTCACAAGTTAGTTTGAAGTGACTGACAATTTAACAATGTGACAAATATACAGAAACAGAATTTATTAATTACGAATTTCTATTATTCGAAGTGCTATTATTACTTTATACTGAAGACTTCCGCAATGGCGGATATTGACAACAGTATTAAATAGTTGATGGAAATCGAAGAATAACGTTTGATTATTCACCGATAGGTAATCATTGTGTTCTATTTTGTTGGAAAGAATAGGAATTCATGGAAAACATTGTTCAAGAACGGATAGTGAAATACAAAGTCGAACTAGAAGAATACTTGAGAGACTAGAAAAAGACAAAATGAGAAAAATAGATGGAGAAAGCTGTGGAGTAGAATACGCGGATGCAGGGATGGAAAGGGTTCAATCTTGATATTTCCTTTTCAACTTCCTTCCCTTTCTGATAGTTTTTGTGGGTGCTTTTTGCGGTGGAAGAGGAAGGAAGAAATAGCTGGACGAGGGGGAAAAGATCTCGCATGTAATGGAGCCGATAGTGGGAAATACGATTTACAAGACAAGGGTGAAGACACCCAATATCACAAAAAAGCGGAGCAGACCTTGAGGTCTAACAGTAAAAGGGGTAAAAGGCAGAAGAACGTAACCTAACTGTAAACTTGACAGAAAAAATACTGAGCGAAAAATCTCCCACGTTAGTTACGGATAACACTATCAACCCTTTCCACACTTCCATGTGTGCCTTCATAATAGTTTTTGTGTATTGTGAATGGATTTGTCCTCTGTTGTTATAGAAGTGCACCCTTTCACACAAAACAATGAATGTAAACTATTCTACGACATAACGGTACAGCTCAGAATTTGGCTGTTTGGGCAAAACAATGAGGAATACCCTCATGCTAGAGGTTTCAAAGTTTTGTGAGTTCTAATCAGTGAATACGTGTACAAAGTAACTTTATTAAATTGTCACCTTATCTCTTTTCATCATCCATCGATCCATCACCATTATCTTTATCATAATTAATTTTGTATGATGCTATACTGTTGAAGATCCATCTTATTTCCACTAATATATAATAAAAACTTTAAAAAACAATTCTAAGTGGAAATCATTTTGTATAATTCATAATTTATTAACTTTTTGTTGTAAATTTAATGACTTGCAGTCATTTTTATTTTGTGAATACATTCGTTAAATTTAATTCGCAAGACGTTAAATTTTCATCGAAAAGTTGATGTTAAAGTTGATTGTTATGGAACAAGAAATCCAAGAATCATAATTTATATTCATTGCTTCCATTTTAACAACACACCTGCTACTTTTATGATAAACTCCTTTCATACTAAAACAAAAATAACTACTACTAAAATACAAATAGAATCTCTCTTAATTTATATCGGTTAAGTGCCAACAATTGACGAATCTTTGTCCAAACTTTGCCATTTTATGTAATTGCATCACTTAGATTGTCTTCACCGAAGTTTATATCATTAAGATCATACAAATATCATTGTATATCATTTCTAGCACTATAAAAAACTAGAGTATCTATGCGATGTTGACAATTTTGTTTTTAACTACCCATGTGCAAAACTTGTAAATTTACTTGTAAATTAAATAATACACATGAATAAAGAAAAGTTATCTAATCTTTTTTTGGAATTTCGAAAGTGATATTGTGGAAAGTATCCATAATGAATAACAAGACGAAATTGTCACAAACACATTTATTAAAAGTATTGAAAAACTAGTTTCGGTTGTTATAACATTATCAATCTCAATCAAACTAAAACTAAAGTACAGAGTACCTTAATAGGCTATATACTAAACATGCAATGATACTATTGGCTAAGCGAGAAAGAGCCTGACCTTCATTGAAGGTTGTAATTGGCTGAGAAGTCACGCCCCCTAGTGGGAGGAGTAACAAGTAAAAATACGAGTCAAATCAATAACTTAAAACTGTTAACATCTAGAAAGCAACAAAGAGGGACAATACAAAATTAGGCTAGAATTGAATCAATTTAAAATTAAAAAATAGAAGCTCACTGAAATGCAGTCAAGGTCAACCGAAAAAGATAGCAAAATATCGTTTTAAAAAAATGTAGGCTATAGAATTACAAAGAAACCAAGTTAGTTGTATTGAATTGGTTGAAATAAATTTTGTCATTTAAACTAGTATTGGAATCGTCTTTTACCAGCCTAGTTATCCCCAAAGCTTCTAAAATGTTCAATTGTCTGCCTTTGCCAATCAAATGCAGAAATTCAACATTGTTTTAAGCCTTGAACTTGTGTCCATTATTCATGAACTGCTCTGCAAAATTTGAGTCTCCTTTTTTGGTTTTCCAATCCCTAATATGTTCATTTATTCTACATTTGAAACGTCTACCGGTCTGACCAACATAACAAAATTGATTCAATTCTAGCCAAATTGTGTATTTTTCTTCTTTGTTGCTTTCTGGATGTTCACAGTTTTTAGTTATTGATTTGACTCGTATTTTTACTTGTTACTCCTCCCATTGACTTGTCAGCCAATCACAACCTTCGATGAAGGTCAGCCTCTTTCTCGCTTAGCCAATAAATAGTATCATTCCATGTTAAGTATATATTAAGGTACTCTGTACTTTAGTTTTAGTTTGATTGAGATTGATAATGATATAACAACCGAAACGAATTTCTCAATATTTTTAATAAATGTGGTTGTGACAATTTCGTCTTGTTATTCGTAATCTAATCACTGTACTGTAATATCACTTCTTATCTGGGTTCCTATTGATACGTAGCCTGATCTAAGTGAATACCATTTATATCAAAATACAAGCAAATAAATCTCACAAGTTAGTTTGAAGTAACTGACAAATCTACAGAAACGTTAGTAGAGAGTATTAAACAGGGGTGCACTTGTTTATATTTTGTACCAAAACGCTTATTTGGGTACAAATAATGTAGTTTACGTGAAAATGAAACAAACCTTTGACTTTACAATTTAATTTAATTTTTTTACTGTTTTTTTTTCAACGGTTTATCATTTTGATAAACCCTACAGTCTGCAAGTAAGCTGGATTGTCATTTAAAAATATACTACTAGAATAAACTGAAGGCCTAATTTAACAGATCTACTTTTAATAATTATTAAACAAATTTCGTATAAACGATCAAGAAATATTTGTGAACAAATTGGAGTCTTCTTAAACTTGGACTTCGAACAGTTACATTTTTCCGAGAATTTCACTAAAACTAGACACTCAAGTACGGCCGATGTGCATTTATTGTGAATTCATTTTGTGTTCATGATTCTGGAAATCGAAAAAGTCAAATGGTGCATAAGCCTATCAGCACAACTGAAGATAAATAGAATTATTATTATTATTCGGAAGCTCTGGTTGTGCAGTTGGTTGGAGCGCTTGTCTGTGATAAGATAAGGCATGGCTTGCTTTGTTCCCTGCAGCCTTGGGTTCGAATCTCATTCAGCCATGGATGTTTCTCATCATTCACCCTTTCACATTCACCTCATTACCCAGACATTACAAGTCTCCAGACGTATGAGAGCATCATCCGCAATAAAAAAAAATTATTATTATTTTTTTATTTTATTATTACCATTATAATTGTTATTACTTTTATCATCACTATTATTATTACTACTATTATTTTATTTGAATTCGTCAGGTCCTTTGATAATCCGTTGCATCTGTTTATTATTACTGTTGTTTTTTTTTTGGCAACGTAGGCTTTGATACTGAAGAACGTTGATTAGAATTAGTTATGATATAAAAATAGTGAATGCAGCCCACAGTATCAAGTTAACAATCATAGAATCCAATCAGGGATGTAGCTTTTATTCGAGGAGTCCAACTAATAGTATAAGTTGTACGGTATTAAAAAAATAATAATGGACACACAATTTACACCAAGTGGCTTTTTTCATACCCTAGAATTTATAAATAATATACCGTACACTAAACATTAAATCAGTTTTCCTCAAATTAAAGATTTTTTGGTCTGATAATTTATCTTTTTTCTGTTAAAATTTTATATAGTTATTCTCTCGGTGTTGGTAAGTGATATAGTGGACTTGTTGGTCCAAACCCCACCATGTTAAACAAACAGATTTAAGATTAAATGACAAAAAGATACTTTTTACAGCACACCATGGGCTCTTACTGTCTCATTTTAGGTATGCTATCTTAGTATGAGGTAATTTATCAAAGCAAAACCTTGATAGGGTGTTTAAAATCCAAAAGTAAGCTGTTAGGTGTATGGAAAGAGTAAATAGATTAGATTCATGTAGGCCGTTGTTCAAGAGACTTGGTATCCTACTGTACCCTGCTTCTATGGGTATGAAGCTTCTTTGTATGTAAAAAAGTGATTTTAACCAAAATCTTGATGTACACGATTATAATACAAGAAGCCGAGGAGATTATCACTTGGTGAGTCACATTATTAGCTTATTCAAACAAAAACCTAGTTATATTGGTAGGATACTCTACAACAAGCTACCGAAGTTTTTAAAGAGTCTTAAAATTATAGAAATATTGAAAAACAATTGAAAAAATATTTGGTTGATAAAGCTTTTTATAGTGTACAAGAGTTCCTTTCACATCAAAATTATAAGCCCACTTCACCTAATTGATATATTTATTATGGTAACTAGTGTATAAGATTGAACAAATGTTAACCTGACTTGTGTTATAATTCTTAACTGGAGTCTCCAAGACGTTATCTTCAGAAAAAAATAATAATAAAAAAAAAATGGAGAAGTGATTCCATTTTATCCATTTTGGAAAGATTAAATACGATTGATCCTTTTATCGGAATGTGAATTTTATTTAGTTTGATAACAGCATTGCATAGTAGGTTGTGGTCCAAGATTTCTCCCCCCCCCCCTTCCCAAATTATTCAACACCTTATAATAGTAGATGAAGAAGATAAAATCTTCATCAACTCCAAATATCTCCTCTCTGTCGAATCTCTCCTGTTATCACTGAATGGAAATCAGAAGGTAGCATCCTTTCCTACACCATTATTTGTCACCCCCATTGTTTACATTATCCTTTTCTTAGCTCGGTTCTCCTTCACCTGACACATATCTTATTATTCTAACACTACTTCACCCGTTAACTTCGTGTCTGGAGCTAGTCAACTTTCAAACAACCCTTCATCCCCATTCAGGTCTCTCTTAACGGGCACCGTTATACCACTGCGTGACTTTCCGAAGAAAGGGTTGAAAAAAGTGAAAAGACTTTCTTTTTCGAATTTATAATGAATGTGTATAACGGTTTGGGTTGCTTCTCAATGGGTGTCCTCTGTTGAAATGCCAAAAAGACATGAAACTGTGAATGTTTCTCGGATTCTGTTTGTTTTCAAACATGTTTCACAATCATTAATAACACACCACGACAGATTTGCTTGTGAATAGATGTTTATAATAGTGGAAGAGTTTCGAAAGTAACTTCTGTATATGGTTTCTGCTGAAATAGGTCAACAATGGATAGTTTAAAATGTGTCTGTGTGGGGTTTCTCTCATAATATTCCAGGAGCCCGAAAGTTTCACTTTGAAACAAAATGGGATTCATATCTATTTATTTATTAATTAAGTATACATTCATGAAAGAAACAGGTGTAACCCCAATCCTGCCTTCCTAAATTAAGAGTAATGTAACAAAACATGAAAAATCGTAAGATTAATTCTAATTCTGGAAATGTTTAATAATAATAGCATAATGGTGATGATGAAGATGATGATGATGACCATAATAGAACTTTAGTAGGTATTGAACAACACTTTTAAACAATTGCGTCTGAAACTGTACCGACTCTCATGAAAAATATCCTTGCCACAATGTGCATTATATAGTCTAAATATCTCTCAAAAACTCTCATGTAAAAACGGTTGAACTTCAAATAAGAGTATATTGGAGTAAACCTTGCTTATTATACTAGCAGCCGTAGCGATGTAATCAATTAGGGCGTTATCTCCAATAAACCTCTTGACTGAAAGCTACTCCTGCGGTCACAGGATCTATTTTCGTTCATCCTGGCATATTTTGTGTCATAATTCACCTTATTATCCAGGCAAAAGTCTCAGACTTATGTGGGCATCATCAGTGAAAGAACTGATGAACATACTTGGAATAAAATGAAGGTAGACTCTCGGGGATCGACTGTTTGTTACTTTCAACAGTCAAAATATTGAAAATAGAGAATAAAAACCTCAAAATGTTCTTATACTGAAAAAAACTAGATTTGAACATTTTTGAAGAATTATAGTAGATTATTTGAATTGAAGTATCGTGCCTATAAGTTAATTGACTGCTGAAAAATAAAAATTTACTCATCTTGTAAACTTTGAGTTATTATTCTACCAATCCACTACTGTTTACTGTTTATCTATACTGAATGAAAACGTCACAACCACATTTATTAAAACTTCGAAAAACTAGTTTCGGTTGTTACACCATTATGATAATGATTGATAATGGTGTAACAACCGAAACTAGTTTCTCGAAGTTTTAATAAATGTGGTTGTGACAATTTCGTCTTATTTTTCATTATGGATACCTTCCACAATATCACCTTCGCCATTACTAAGAAAGTTTGTCTATACTTTAGCATGGCGGATATGAGTGGAAATCCTACAACCTATGTTCGTCCAAGCACCTCTTACAATAATTAAAATATCTTGTATTTTCTGGTTGTTCTTTAATAATGTTATAACTGCATCATGACATGGTCCATGTGTAATTCTATTTGTTGACTGAAGAAATATATTTTCTAAATTATCCGATTCAAATGCTGGAATTTTTCTAGCAGTCTACATATTCAAAACCAAAGTTGTTTTGAAATCTATTTTTTGATTGCTCAATTACCAAGAAAAAAGAAATAACCGTAAATTCACAATGTAGTGTGATAAGATCCGATATAATTTTCCATTCTGCATAAAATTTCTGTTCCATGCCATTTCATTTGCGATCTGATGCTAGCAAAAACAACCGAAAAATTTCTCTCTCTCCGTAAAGCCTTTGCCATGCTCTGAGTAAATCCTCTAATAAGCTTGCAGCACGTAGCACAGTTCGAATAGTTTACATTCAAAGGTGGCAAGGAATTTCTTTTGCCAGACTCAAAGGATTTCGCCTCCTCCATTGGAAGGAAAATTCCCTTTATAAATTTCACGCTAGGTTTCGGATTTGAAGCCACTGTGGCTTTTCTCGAGACCAGTGTACAGGGATTAAATATTTTAGGGTGACTAAGCTCTGAATTTAAACATTATATTGCGTAATGCACTCTGGAATGCAAAGTAACTTACACCCTGTCGATGCAGGAAAGTTAAATAGTTAGGAGTTTCTTGAGGTTAGCCAACGTTGTCGTTACTTTCCTCCAGTTTATAACTTTGTTCAAGTTGACATCGAATAAAGTTTATCAATTGTTTTGAACAATACTCAAAAAACTTTGAAGAAGATTGGCAAGTTTGTTCGCAATACCAAAATAATTTGGGATGGTGGAAGATACATCTACCGTAGCTTGCTCACTTTTACAGTACTAGCAGTAGAAAGAAAGAAGAATCATTAGTTGAAAGTTTAAATATTTTACTAGAAATAATTCATTCAATCAGCGTTTTAATTATTTAAAATCATTAATCAGAAAATTTACCAAAATTTAGGAAAATTACAACTTGATAACTATTGAAGTTTCGTTACTGGTATTAAATTCTTTAAAATTTTGTTTTCTTCAAAAATGCTGGAGTTAAATTTTTTATTTTACGCTTTACTTAGTTTGGTCTCAAATTTGAAAAACCCGAAATTAATTGTGGACGGTTCAAAAGTTTTTCCAAAATACCGGCCGAAGCACACCTAGGATTCTTGGGGGATCTTAGTATGATATTCAGCATGTTTTTCTGGTCATATATCCCGATTTTCAGCTGTATTGGAATCTTTTTCTCGCCCAAAATTTCCGCTAATTTGACGACTAATATTATTTTTTTTTTGAGGATGAAGCCTACATAGGTATGAGACTTGTGCGTGGGTAATGAGTTAGTTGGATGATGGTGATTGATGAGTTAGACCTGCAGTTTTAGATGGGCTCTGAACCACCGGCAAGTGATTTTACAACAGAGAACAGAATCTTTTTTGCTGGCCTATCCAATGGCCCATGAGTTCTTAGCTCATCTTTGTATGACTGAACAGATACCTGCAACGGCTCACGGTTATCACTTACCAAAAATGTTATTCAGCATCTTTTTCTGTTCATAGCCTATATCACGATTTTCAATTGTGCCCTTCCTCACTTAAAATTTCCTCTAATTTGACTGGATTAATAATACTATGCATACATCAAGTACAATCGAAACAAATCATCGTTGTTTCCTCAAAATTTCAAGAGAAGCACAATAGTTCTAATTGTGATAAACATAAATAATACTCATTCGGCATAAATACAATACACTGTACACTGACTCTCATTTTCTACCCTATTATTATTAGCATAACTGATAGCGTTTTATGGCGGAGAGACGCTTACGGGTTGTTCCAACTTTTCAGCCATGTATATAGAGATCCTTTCAAACAGATCATATTTTTTTTAAATGAAATTGTCCAAATTTAGGTTAGGTCAATTACGTCCAAAACTGAGCATTAGTCTATTGATAAATTTTAAAATGAATAATTTCGTTACCACTTCCTTTCGCATTTGCACAATTCAGTCGCAAAACAGAAAATAAATAAATAATAATACTCACTACACATTCAAATTTCAACACAAATGTCTACCCTATTCACGTTATTAGCAATGTAAATTTCAAATTAACTTTTTATGGTAAATTCAAAGACTTGCAGTCAATTTTAATTGATAATAAATTATATTTTCACTCACTTGAGGCCAAACGACTCATATTCAAAGGCCATCTTGAAGATGAGCAAATGACTTCCATGACTCGAAAACGTTTGGCCTAAAGTGATGAAAAATATTATTTATTCTCAATTAAAATTGATTGCAAGTCGTTGAATTTACCACAAAGATTTAATACTAACAACGCAGATCGTTTGGAACAAAAAATCCAGGAGTAAATTTCGATTTTCAACACTGAATTTGAATTGAATTTTTTTTTTTTTTATTAGATTCCAAAAACAAAAAGCATACAATTGTACAGGTACAAAGCATATACTTAAGGTAAAATACATTTTTATGAGATAAGGAATCAATTCTCACATGAACCGCAAGGTTTGTTGGTGAGATTGAGTTCATATAAATATTGTATTAAAATTAAAGTAATATTATTTAAAAAATAAAATTTAAAGAAGAAGGAAATCCAAAATGTTGTAATACTTGACTGAGTAGATGTAACTACTAAAAATGAATAATAGAAATGCTAAAAAATTAAAGAGCAAAATAACTACTTTCGCACTCATTCACACACTTGCACACAGGAGGGGGGCACACAACCATTCACACACACACACACACACACACACACACACACACACACACACACACACACACACACACACACTCACACAAAACTACACTTGAAAATGATGTTTAATGATATATTGATCTGATGAGACTTGAACACTCATCATCATTGATGGAGCCTAACCACGATTGTATGGTACTCTTATAGTGTGGTAATGAGAAGTTAAAATCGGGATGGCTTATGCTAGGTGGAGCATTTCGCAAAATTACATGGATTAAATATGATGCATTCCTGTCACAAGCAGCGCGCGAATTGCGCTCTAGCCCTGAGTGGTGGAGGAGAGAGCCTCTAGTGGGATAAGGATGGTTAGAAGCATTGTTAAAATAAATTTTATTTTTAAAAGCAAAAATTAGAATTGATTTTATGAAAAGTTTTTTTATGGTTGGTACCTTGAAAAGAAGAAAAAGGCGATTAGATGAATAAGTTCTGACTAGGCCCAACCCCGCCTTGATTATTGCCTTTTGACTAACAGATAGCTCTTTAATTAATGAATCGTAAGTTCCCCCCCCCCCCCCAGGCAATAATTCCGTAAGATAGGATTGACTGCACATATGCATAATAAATTGTCCTCATATTTTTAATATCAAGAATCCCATGAAGCTTTGAGAATACGTAAATCAATTTTCTAAGCCTCTTTTTCAGGTAAACTATATGTGGTGCCCATGTCAGGCTATTATCAATGAGAATACCCAAGTACTTAAATTCATTTACAGACTCAATGATTTGGCAATTGCATTCCTCATTCCATTCTTCACCACAAGTGTGAAGCTTAAGAATGAGATGTGCCGGAGGGGCTCTGGTCTTGTGAAGGAAAATAGGCAGGATTTTAGTCTTTTTTATTTTCATTCTGAGAATATTAATGTCGAACCATTTTTTAAGTTTGATTATGTCCATGGATGCCATCCGGTAAACGTCTTCCCAGCTGTCTGCTTCAAAGTATACTGCTGTATCATCAGCGAATAAGAGCATCTTACCAGAGATGTTACAGTTAATTATATCATTAATGTAGAGGAGAAATAAGACCGGGCCCAGTGTGCTGCCTTGAACCACTCCATAATCAATATTTTGAACACCACTATAAACACCTCCAGTTTCACTACGGCTGCTATTATTGTACAGATTATTGTTGTTATAGCTATTACTAAGTGGTCGTGTTGTATTACTTGTAGAGTAGCGTTCAGTAATGCACACAATCTGCCTGCGACCCGTCAAATAACTCTCGATCCAGCTGTGAGACACTCCAGAAATACCCATCAATTTCAATTTTTCTAATAAAATTTTACGGTCTATTGAATCAAAGGCTTTTGCCAAATCAATAAATAGCAATAATATATATTTATTTTTATTAATACCTGCCCTCAAGTAATCACTTAATTGATAGAAGCAGTTAGCGGATTCGCAGTCATCTCTGAAGCCAAACTGACAGTCAGTTAGTAAATCATTTGCTTTCAAATATTGGACGAGCTGTTTTTTAAAGCATTTCTCTATCACTTTAGATACTACACTTAGCAAAGATATGGGCCGATAATTGTTTACATCTCCTTTTTCGCCTGTCTTATACAATTTCTACTTTCTAATTTCTACTTTCTTTGTAGTGGCGAAGGTGATAATGTGGAAGGTATCCATAATGAATAATAAGACTTCAATTATTCAGCTTCTCTGTACCTTAGTTTTAGTTTGATTGAGATTGATAATAGTATAACAACCGAAGCTAGTTTCTCAATATTTTTTAATAAACGTGGTTGTGACAATTTCGTCTTATTATTCATTACTAATTTCTCCCCTATTTACATTAAACTTCAATTTTCAACACTAATTTCTACCCTATTTACGTAATTGTCAATGTGAATTTCTAATTTCAACAATAATTTCTACCCTATTTACGCAATTGGCAATGTGAATTTATAATTTCAACCCTATTTACGTATTTGGCAATGTGAATTTCTAATTTCAACAATAATTTCTACCCTATTTACATAATTGGCAATGTGAATTTCTAATTTCAACACTAATTTCTACCCTATTTACATTAAACTTCAATTTTCAACACTAATTTCTACCCTATTTACGTAATTGTCTACGTGAATTTCAAATTTCAACACTAATTTCTACCCTATTTACGTAATTGGCAATGTGAATTTCTAATTTCAACCCTATTTACGTATTTGGCAATGTGAATTTCTAATTTCAACAATAATTTCTACCCTATTTACATAATTGGCAATGTGAATTTCTAATTTCAACACTAATTTCTACCCTATTTACGTAACTGTCTACGTGAATTTCAACACTAATTTCTACCCTATTTACGTAATTGTCAATGTGAATTTCAAATTTCAACACTAATTTCTACCCTATTTAAGTAATTGGCAATGTGAATTTCTAATTTCAACCCTATTTACGTATTTGGCAATGTGAATTTCTAATTTCAACAATAATTTCTACCCTATTTACATAATTGGCAATGTGAATTTCTAATTTCAACACTAATTTCTACCCTATTTACATTAAACTTCAATTTTCAACACTAATTTCTACCCTATTTACGTAATTGTCTACGTGAATTTCAAATTTCAACACTAATTTCTACCCTATTTACGTAATTGGCAATGTGAATTTCTAATTTCAACCCTATTTACGTATTTGGCAATGTGAATTTCTAATTTCAACAATAATTTCTACCCTATTTACATAATTGGCAATGTGAATTTCTAATTTCAACACTAATTTCTACCCTATTTACGTAACTGTCTACGTGAATTTCAACACTAATTTCTACCCTATTTACGTAATTGTCAATGTGAATTTCAAATTTCAACACTAATTTCTACCCTATTTAAGTAATTGGCAATGTGAATTTCTAATTTCAACCCTATTTACGTATTTGGCAATGTGAATTTCTAATTTCAACAATAATTTCTACCCTATTTACATAATTGGCAATGTGAATTTCTAATTTCAACACTAATTTCTACCCTATTTACATTAAACTTCAATTTTCAACACTAATTTCTACCCTATTTACGTAATTGTCTACGTGAATTTCAAACTTCAACACTAATTTCTACCCTATTTACGTAATTGTCAATGTGAATTTCAAATTTCAACACTAATTTCTACCCTATTTACGTAATAATTTTTAATGTGAATTTCAACACTAATTCATTCCCTATTTACATTATTAACAATGTAAACTTAAACGTTAAAAAATATTACTTCCAGGTTGTCACGTCAGCAATCATTTCTTATCCAGAGACAGGCGTCGCGGAAAAATTAAGGCAGAAAACAAGTTTCTGAACGATTCAGCGATCGACAGGTAGTTGGTTCATTTGCCGAAGAACTGGCCAAACCGACGATCGCGGGTCAATGTCCGCTGAGGAGCTGAGAGCGACGCATCAGTTGAGTCGCGGCCGATACCGCTGACGCTCTACCGCTGAGCGGCGCGACGCTTGGCCTACTGAAAGGTAACTCCAGGTCGAAGCTCTACTTCGAAAGTTGAACTTCACACTGCATCCTCGCCATAGACACTAGCCTTCCAGCTGCAGACCAAGGTTGTTGGTTAGGTGCTTGTCGACTGCTTAAAAGCGTCCTTGAAATCTGTTCAATATGACAATTAGTTTTATTCACTTAGTGTGATATGAACCAAAATTTTTATGTACCTAAATGATTCTAATACACGAAGCCGAGGAGATTATCACTTGGTGAGTCACAATAATAGTAAAAAAAAGAAGTTACATTGGTAGTTCATTTAGTTATATTTGCTTAGTTTAGTTATATTTGCAGTTTATTTAGTGAAATAAGATGTAAAACTATAATTATTCAACATTGTAAAAAAGGGAATTGATTCGATTGGCATAAGAATGCTGTAATATTATTATGTTTTTTTAAGCTTACGTTTTAAAGACTCCGCTAACTTAGTAACAGACAAGTTAAATCAGATCAACAATTGTATACAATATTACCATTCTTATTCTCCAGTTATCACAATTACAATTTAAATTGGTTGAGGTGAGGCTCAATTTTGATCTGAAAGGAACTCTTGAACACTATGAAAAGCTTTATCAGCTAAATATTTTCTCAATTGTTTTCAAAATACTTGAATATTTTCATGACTCTTCAAAAACCGGGGTAGCTTTTTATAGAATTTCCTATCAATGTAACTTGGTTTTTGTTCTATTATTGTGACTCACCAAGTGATAATCTCCTCGGCTTCGTGTATTAAAATCATTTATGTATATTAACATTTTTGTTCATATCTCACTTTTTTATATATATATATATTAGTTTTTCTTCACTTCTTAGAGAAAATTCTACTTAAAAGCATTATATATAATAACTTTATACACATACAAGCAAGGTACAGTGGGAGACCAAGTCTCTTGTACAGCGGCCTACATGAATCTAATCTATTTGCTTTACCCATTTACCTTACAGCTTCCTTTTGCATCTAAAACACCCGTGTCTAAACACCCGGGCCCACACACTAGCGAGTTTGGCTCGCGAGTAAGACTCGGCCAGCCGGACTCGGGAGAAAATTACTAGTTAGTGGGCTCTTTTCTCCCGAGCCGAGCCGAGCCCAGCCAGACTCGCGCAGGGCTACAATCGCGGCTGGGCTCGGCTGGGACTCGCTAGTTAGTGGACGTTTTCTGAGCCGAGCCAGGCTCGGCAACTCATTATAACATAGCAGAACGTCAGAAAGCTATTATTTGCACTGTTCACAAGACGTAAAAATAAGTTGATTGAGTTATCTATTCAAGTTTGTATATTTACTGTTACTATGACAATACTATGACTGAAATAGTTACCAAGTTAAACTAATGTATAAACAGAAAAATAAAAAAGAAACCGTATATTAAAACTTGAATATTCAAGAGAAAATAAAAATGACAATATTGCAGTGCAGAGCTTATTTTTAATACAATACAAATAAATATTCGAATGTTGTTTTTTCAACAAAAAATACCTACAGTAACATAAAAACAAAATTCTAAAAAATAATTTCAATAATAATAGCTGCTAACAGATAAATTGTGTATAAAATAAATAAATAATTATTGAATGATAATGATGATGATAATAATAATAATAATAATAATAATAATAATACATCTTTTTGCATGTAAGCCCAATGCCTATTTTATATTGATTATTATAATATAACATTATCATTATAAATATAACAGTATTTAATAAATTGCAATATAACAATTATTAATTCGATACAACTGGAAAAAATGGAAGTAATTGAAAAATAAAAATTGAGTAAAAAGTAGATGAAATTAATCCTATATTTCATCTGACCTTTTGAATTCTATGGGCCCCCTATTACACTTTTGCATATTTTATTGTAGACGTTCTTCTTCTTCTGAGGATGAAGCCCACATTGGTCTGAGACCTGTGCGTGGGTCATGAGTTGGATGATGGTGATTGATGAGTTGGACCTAAAGTTTTAGGTGGGTTCCGAACCACCAGGAAGTGATTTTACAGCAGAGAACAGTCTCTTTTTTGCTGGCGAATCTAATCGGTCACTGTTACAAACAGGACCTATGAGAACGCAGCTTAGCTTATCTCTATCTGATTGAACAGATACCTGCTACGCCTCGCGGCTATCACTTCCCTAGTTATAGATCTATATCTATATCTATAATTATGTTATAGATCTATAAGAAAGATACTTAGAGGTGGGAAAATAATTGTTATAAAAAACATAAATCGTGCCTATAAACGCTCTGACATCTCTTTCTCTTATGTCAGAAAAAAATTAGAAGAAATAAAACATTTCTTAATAATAATAATAATAATAATAATAATCAAATTTCAAGAATTATGAAATTTTAGCAAAACCAATACTCTCTCTAGAGCATAAAATTACCTTCCAAATCAGATATTGATTGTAATTTTAAGATTTTGAGATTAGATGAGCTATATGGATCAGAATTAACACGGGCGCACTCCAGCCGACCTTGAAAAGTAGCCGAGCCGGACTCGGGAAGTTCACAACACGTTAGTGGTGATTTTCTTCCGAGTCTCGAGCGAGTCGCGAGCCATACACAAAAGGGGCCCACACACTAGCGAGTTTTAAGTCAAGTATTTAAGTCAAGTTCAAGATTGATCAAAATTTGTTGGAAATTGATCATTGAATCATTTTTAAGATAAGTAATAGAGACATAAAATCAGGAACAATAAGCTGGATTCATAATCGATGTAATTATATTTTACCAATTATATGTAGCAGTGAGGTAGTGACCAAGTATTTTCAGATCTACGAGTATTTCCTAATCTCGTATGTTGGTGAGATTGAAAAAATTATTTACAAGTGTTTCCAAAGCTCGTATATTAGTAAAATTTTTAAAAAATTTGTAAATTTGAAACACGTTCTCTAAAGTTTTTTTTACAAAATTGTGAGACAACCTACAGAGAAGAGCAGCCATTGGATTCGACTCGTATTCAATATTGAACTCAAATCAACATTCAATTATTTTCAATATTGAGAGGTCCTAGTTCTGGCCTGAAAAGTTCTTGCTTATTGTACAGTTAGCTAAACTAGTGGAGAAGCGAAGAAACGCTCAATTCGCTATGAGTAGTGTTTCCAAAAAAAAAAAAAAATGTCAAAAAGATTTTAGTTTGCCTTTTTTTTATTTATTTTTTTAATGTCCCGTTCTTCTTTGTTGGTCACCTAACTTTGAAAACAAACAAAAAAGAAACAATACACCTTTCCAAGTTCAGTGAACCGTATTGTATAAGAGACCTCTATACGTTGTCTCATAATCAGTGTTTTATGATATTTACCGTATCGGCTATATATGGGCGTGCAGGCTCGTCAAGGTTATGTAAGGTAACGGTAACAATTCTCTCCAATTCTTTGACTTGTTCCAATTGTTGAAAAAATGCGCCAGCTTTTGTCAAAAAAAGATCAAAACAATATCTGTCACTGTTTTGTAACACACAATAAAAAATAACTGTTCTTTTTTAAATGCTTCTCACTGCACGTTATTCTCTATAGCTGTGAAGAAAGTGATTTAAGATTTACAAAGTTATTTCTATAGTATTTCTTTAGCATAACCTTCAAAACAATCTGTCAAAATTCACTTTTTATTATAAAACGACTATATACATGTTTTTCTAAAGGACAATTTGGACTATCTGTTGCCGTAGATTGTGGTTGTGAAGCAGGAGTTTCAGTCTATTGAATTTAACTCTGCATCTCGCATCTTTGAGTCTATTGAATTTTGCAGAGCATCTCATTAATAATAAGCACAAATTCAAGGCTGAAGAAAATGTTGGATTCTGCATTTGATTAGCAAATACAGACAATTGAACATTTTAGAAGCTTTGGAAATAACTAGGCTGGTTAATAAAGATTCCAATACTAGTTTAAATGACCAAATTTATTAACCAAATCAATACAACTAACTTGGTTTCATAATAATTCTAGCCTACATTTCAAAAACGATACTTTCGTGTCATTCTCGGTTTGACCTTGACTGCATTTTAGTGTGCTTCTAATTTTTTAATTTCAATTTGATTCAATTCTAGCCATATTGTGAAATTTATTTCTCTGTTGCTTTCTATATGTTCACAGTTTTTAGTTATTGATTAGACTCGTATACTTGTTACTCCTCCCACCAGGGGGCGTGACTTGTCAGCCAATCACAACCTTCGATGAAGGTCAGCCTCTTTCTCGCTTAGCCAATATTATCATTCCATGTTTAGTATATATTGAGCTTCTCTGTACTTTAGTTTTAGTTTGATTGAGATTGATAATGGTATAACAACCGAAACTTGTTTCTTAATATTTTTAATAAATGTGGTTGTGACATTTTCGTTCTATTATTAATTATAGAATTAAATATTTATTCATTTTTTCTTTCTTTGGTCAAATGTAATTTTCACCTTTTTTCCTTCCTAGATTCCCACACAAGCTTTCGCAACTCGTGTAGAAATAGTATGGATTGAGAATTTGATTTAAGCTTACGCTCTTTGGCAATAAGTAAGTTGTTGAGTTGTTCTCAGCTCTCATCATCTTCATCTTTTTTACCTTCTAGTTTATTGATTCCTTCTCTCTTTGTTGCTTCCATAGTTCCATTTCCAACATACAATGCAAATTACACTACGTTATCACAGAAACGTGTTTCTCAGTTAACTGTACGTTTTCTGTTCAGCTAATCCAATCATTCGTAGTTTCATCAAATTTCTAGTACACATTCCATCAAATTCATTGTTAACAAAATATTTTTTCTACTGCGGATGATGCACTCATGAGTCTGGAGACTTGTGCTTGGGTAATGAGGTAAATGAGTGAATGAAGAGAAACATCCATGGCTGAATGAGATTGAAACCCAAGGCTGCAGGAAACGAAGCCAGTCAGAGCCTTATCTTTTCACAGACAAGCGCTCCAACCAACTGCGCTACCAGATTCGCAGTTTATTTTTCTTATATTATATTTTTCTCTCTTTCAGACTTAAGTCTATATCTAAAGTATATTTTCAACTTCTTTCTCCCTCTATCAAATTTTATAAAAATGAATCTGGATGATTTATTTTGTAATATTTCTCTTTATTTTGTTGTATTTGTGTGGTATTTTCTGGACAAGGTAAAGTGGCAGAGTGGACTTGTTGGTCCAAACTCAAAATCTGCTTATTTCCAAAAAAGTACACAATTTTTCCTATTTCACATAATTACATCACAACATAATAATTTATTACATAATATTGCTAATTTTCATGGAAATTTGCCTGCATAGGTTACCTGTATGTAGGCACGTGTTGCTAATATAAAAAATATAATAATGAATTCTGGAAATGAATGTGACATTTTTTCAAGCTTATAAGTACGGTAATACATTGAAAAATAGAAATATGGAATCAATTCCAACAAAATAGAATAAATTAATAAATTAAAAAAATCTAGTCCAAAACACTTGGCAAAAAGAGGAACTTATAATCCCTTAAAAACGAGATAATGGAAATGTTTGAACATTATTACAATTTTAATGGCTGATTTGAAATAGAAAATTAACACCCACGCCATCAAATAAAAAAATTTTCTATTATATTCTTATTTTTTTGTTTTTCTTCTTCCTCTTTACTCGCATAATGCATAGTTCATTTTTTTATCACAGTGAGTAGTTTCGTCAGCAGAGGAAAGAATCAGGGCTTTTATATTATCAAATGAGAGAACCAAATCTTTTCCCTCTATTTTGGAATATATAACTCCGTTTACTACTGTAATTCAACGTCTCATTCTTCCCACACTTTCATGTTTTTATCAGCACAATATTAGCATATTAAACTCTATTTTGCCTGAGCAACTTCAATATCAAATTATCATCATATTCATCAAAAATGCGTCGAGAAATTACTTTTATAAAATACTTGTCAAATTTCCTCCGGGAGGATTACAATAACTAAACGGCAATATGTCAAGAAGGTACTTAGCATGCAATGATGGTACCTCTTGAGGTCATAGGGTTAATCATTTGCCGATAACATCAAGACGGTAATAAATTTTTTGATTGAATTTTATGTCTTGTCAGTTCCAGCAACGAGTTTACGGCGGAAACTGCATGTGGTGAACGTGACTTATATTGCGTTTTCCTCCATGTTATCAGGAAATTTCGTATATTTCTAATAATTTCACTGTTAATACTCAGATAGTGAAACTCTTTGAAAGTTGATCGCGTATTACCATATTTTTGTCGGAATATCAGTAGAATTCTTTAAAAACAGAAACTTCCAGACAAGGAACTTATTTATTTATGTATTTGCCAATACAATTAGAAAAACTTAAAGAAGCAAAAGTCATTAATGAAAAATACTAGAATAAAATTTACTATAACTAGGAATTAAAGTAAGTACTTACTAAATTGGCACTACTAGCAAAGCAAGCTTGAGCGCTGGCATTGAGTTCCTAAAACTAAACAAATTAGCCTAAACATTAAAAAATAAAAAATACTATACATTCGTATTAATTCTAGAATGATTTACATTTCAACAAAATAAAAGTGTATAATTTGAATATACATTTATGATAACTTGAAAATTGTTTCAAAAAATCTTATTTATCAATTCTTATCTCTCGAATATAATACAAGAGATGATGTTTGATACAAGAGTTAAGAAGGTTAATAGAAGTCTAATACCATTGGAAGCGAATACAATCAAACTGCATTAATATTATAGAGGACCTACAAATAACAAAATCTTATAGTGTAAAGAATTTTCTTAGTGTCCTTTGACATTATATTGACAAGAAAACATGATTGACAATATGATTATATTGTCATTTTCAATTTCTTGACAAGAAATAAGGCAAGACAACTTCTCATACCTCTTTGAAACGAATTTTCTGACAAGATAATATTGTTACGGGTTCTATGTCTAAAATAATGCTGGCAGCACTTAAATTTATCACTCGCACTTTACACAAATAATCACAACACTTACTGATCAGTAATGTCTTACAGAAAAATAAGCATTAAAAAAACAGATAAATCGATATTTTTCAATTGATAAAGAGATTTCAATAGACTGTACAAAAATCAATCACTAAAAGTTGAAAGGCCGATCCAATATTAATCAATAACTGTACAATAAACTGTCCAATAATATTCAAAAAGAAACGTCGAAAAAGAACAATTAACTTACGTAGCACTAGTCCGTAATACAATAAAAACTATTTAGTAGCTCGCTGGTATGAATTAAATAGGAAAAATAATTATCACTATAGGCACAGAGAAAGAATTATCACTATAATATAGGCACAATATATATAGAACTGTCACAACTTGTTTATCACGACGAATTTCAAAGACAACTGAACTAATTTACAAAAGTCTACCTCTATTTATATATTTTTTAAATATATAATTTTTATATAATATATATAAATATATATTTTTATATAATTTTTCATAATTGAGATATCTCAATTTTTCTATCAACTTCTAAATAAACAATCAAGGAAACTCGAACTTTCCACAATATTCGATAAGACTCCATTAATCTCTAATCAAACAACGAGAGCATTTTACAAAGATCCAAGCAAACACAATAAAAGTGTCAAAAGCAGAGTAATTAATTGCTTAAAAATAAACATAGATATTACATAGTAGATAACACCGAGAAACACTGTTCCTTCTTCCTCACTATTCTCGCTACAATATGATATCCAGCAGTTTAACAGTATATTTTCTATACTTTATACGTTTCTGTACAATTAAGAGGTACTGTATAACATCATTTTAAATGATTGAATATTGGAATATTGCGCTATAATATTAAAAAGACAATGATTTGTTTGAAATGCTTCATACAAATGAGCCGATCAACTTGTTCACTTGCTTTCAATCTTATTTTCAATCAATGATAATACAGTATTGAAGATTGTACTCAAAAACAACTATTCTCAGTTCGTCTGAATTATACTTCTGTTAACTTTCTTTGTAGTGACGAAGGTGATGTTGTGTAAGGTATCCATAATGAATAATAAGACGAAATTGTCACAACCACATTTATTAAAAATATTGAGATACTAGTTTCGATTGTTATACCTACCCCCTCACCAGTAAATTTCCGATGTAGGGAGGGTAATGACCCCTACGGGACCGCCCTTAAATCCAATATGTCTTCTCAATAAATTTATAATGTTCAGATACACGTTAAGTCAATAAAGTTCCTTAAGTATTTCAATTTTCAGGTTCGTAACTCATCAACCTACTTTGAGATATACTTCCTCGACTTGAGATATTCTTCATAAGCATTCACTATAAAGGTTTTTTGAATCTTCTACGATTCGAGGAACCCTCGAAGTAGGTTTAAATATGGAGCTCAATTTCAAAACGTATTTTTCTACCCACCACGTGATTTAACGCTGGTGACAACATCATTGTTGAGCTTTCAGAACACATATCCATTAGAACATTTTACTACTTTCTAGGCCACTAGTGGAGCACCGTTTTTCACTGAAGATGGACCTCAATAGAAGCCACCCGTTGAGTATGTTGAGCTTTCTGCCCCATTATTCCACGTGAAAACATACACACAATCAAATTTGGAGACAAAAACATCAGGAACAAGGAACTGGAACAGGGAGAAACCCTGCGGAAAAAATAACAATTTCTGTGTAAACAATTTTGTTTCCCTGTCAAGCTTGTAGAAAGCGGTTTGTGGTATTGTCTTTGCATGACAGACGTTTCTGGATTTATTGGTGTTGCGATGATGGCGAAGTAGGTGGGGGAGGGGGGGCGTTGATAATGAGGAAGTGGGGGGAGGTCCTGTGAAACTTTTTCAAAGGATAGGTCAGTGAACTAGGTGTCCTCATGCGTTTGACGTTTCTGAAAACAGGGTTTTTTGAAAACAGGGAAGAAGAGAGTCACTTCCACGAAAACAGTCAAGGAAGCAGAGGTTTTCGAAACCGTGAGAAACTTCCGGACATTCTTTAGGGTTCTTCGTGATCAAATATTGACAATTGTTGTCCTTTCTGAAGAGTCTATTAGAAATCAACCGTAACCATTGTTTAGATGTGCCGTTGTTGTTGAGGGTTGACACTGAAACTAATGTGCAGAAAAAACAATGATGGCAGGCCATGAATTAGATTGCGGGAAAGACTATTGCTGGCAGTCTTCTTACTAATATTTCAGTCTATCTAGTAATATCCTACCCTTGAGAGCCCTGAAATCCAAATCTAGGGTCGTACAAAAAATTGTTTATGAATATCTGTAATAATTTTCTCTTTTAGATTACGGTACGTCTTGGAGACTCCAGATTGAGGAGTATAAGACAAGTCAGAAAAAAAATTATACATTCTTATTCACTAGTTACCATAATTACTCTATCAATTAGTTAATGTGAGGCTTAATTTTGACGTGAAAGGAACCCTTGTACACTATAAAATGCTTTATCAACTAAATATTTTTACAATTGTTTTTTAAATATTTCTATATTTTACAGACTCTAAAAACTGCGGTAGCTTGTAGAATTTCCTACCAATATAACTAGGTTTTTGTTTTAATAAGCTACTATTGTGACTCACCAAGTGATAATGTCTTCGGCTTCTTGTATTATAATCGTGTATGTCAAGGTTTTGGTTAATATCACTCTTTTTTTACATAATATAAGGTAGCTTCATGTTCATACACATATCAGCTGGGTACACTTAGGAGACCAAGTCTCTTGAACAACGGCCTACATGAATCTAATCTATTTACTCTTTCCATAAAATAACAGCTTTCTTTTGGGTCTTAAACACCCTATCAAGGTTTTGTTTCAATTACCACATACTAAGAGCATACCTAATGTGTGACAGTAATGGTAATCTGTAAAATGATTGGTTGGGTTTCCTGGTGAGAATCATGGAAACCTTCTTTTCCATAAGGTATGGTCAAAACTATAGTAACGTTGATTCTAACCTGATCACACTATGTCTCAGCTTCTCGCATTTAGAGTTCTAAGGCATAGAGTCTCAGTATCATGTATTTAGAGCAAGTGAGGCATGAAGTAGAGGCAAGTGAGTATACATTGTAGTATTAGTGTTATCGTAATTCTGAACAAACTCTAATACGTATTAGTTTGTCAGGAAGATCAAACATGCAAAAAAGGTCATGAACGGTAAAAAATTCATACATTTGAAGAATGGGGTCCCCCTGATTTACTCTTCACCCCGAGGCCCCCAGAGACTCAGCTCCAAGCCTGTGTACTTGTCAATTCTTCCACAATATTGTACATAATGATTGCCGAGAATAAGGGTCTCCAAACTACGGCCCGCGGGCCAAATCCGGCCCGCGACAGCTCATAGGGTTTTGTCACTAAATATAATATTCTACTTATAATTAAACTACTTAATTCAACTAAGTCTTTTTATTTTAATACTGTAGTATTGTTTTTATGTCATTGTCAAACTTCAATTTTGTATTAATTTTGTGTGTTTATGTGTGTGTATGATTAAATGAATTGTGTAAATTAATATGTGTAAATTAAATTGGATTGAATTATCAATACATTATTTTACTATCGTATTTTGGATTTGTTTGTTTGCTGAAGCGCATATTTGACGATTTTAGAAGTTATAGATAAGTGCTTAAGATAATTCTACTTGGTCTACTAATAGACCTTTTCCTCTCATTTCCTCTATGCAGGACATTTTTATCATATTTAGGCCCTAATTATTTTTTCTATCAATTTATGTATGAATTAGGGTACTCAAATTTCAATGTTGATATTTCTTCTTATTCCATTGCTGTGATTTATGCAAGTTGAGAGTAGAAAACGGAAAAATCTTTTTCTTATATTTTCATCGTTTTTTAAATATTCTATCTCACTTTCCCAAACAATAGTTATCCAGGAATTCTTGTCAGGGAACTATATAAGGAAGACTGACCTACTGGATTGCTATTATTATTATGATGATCATGATCGTTATATTAACAAAATAATATGAGACTCTCTTTTGCATGGTATGAAGTGTGCAGGCCTACAATCAGCATGTACAGTTACTTTACACTCGGTAAGCAAAGCAGTCAGTACCTTCGAACATTGTTCATCCTTTAGTACTAGGTACAGTTCACTACATGTATGGCCATCATTATAATAATAATGAGAATAATGATATACAAAAGCAAAAGTATATCAAAAGGTCAGGACGGCTGGGTACAAACAATTCCCTGGCTGAGTGCAGTAGTAGATGGGATGAATGCTACTACACTAGAAGATACATTTCACTGATACACAGTGGCGTGATACATTGTATACAATGATACAATGTATCATTCCACCATGGTTTATAGATAAGTGGTTAAGATACTACTACTTGGCCTACTAATGGACCTTTTCCTCTCATCCACTCTATGCAGGACGTTCTTATAATATTTAATTATTTTTTCTATCAATTTATGTCTGAATTAGGGTACACAAATTTCAATGTTAATATTTTTCCTCATTGCATATGCTGTGATACATGGTGGAATGCAGTAAAAAATAGAATGGTGGAATGATACATTGTATACAATGACACAATGTATCATTCCACCATGGTAATTAGAGGTATAGGTCAGTCAGGAGGCGGATGAGCAATAATGTTTTGCCGGATGGGGGGGGGGGGGCGTTAGTGTACAGTAAGGGGCAAGGAGAAGTCCTCTATCACTCTATTAATCAAGACAATATACAGCGATATGGGTTTTAAAAGGATGGATCGGGGTGCTCCTCTGGAACATTTTGAAAAATAACCTCTCTATAACCACGTTTCAAGCGATTCTAGATTAAACATTCCAATCCACGATACTTTGTGTCAAAGTAATTTTTACCTATTTCTTGCCTTTATTGCCTTAATAGGAAATTGCCAACCCTCATTGTAACTTATTAGTAGAAAAATTAAAGCAGGCCTACTTAAAAGTTCTACTCTGCTATTTTTGATCCCCCAACTCACCTGATTGGGTACTGTACGTGAATATTATTATTTTGAAGGGAGTTCGGGGTACTCCCCTGGAGAAATTTTGAGAAACTATTCCGTCCAAAAGCACATTTTTCGTGGATTTCTTGTTCCATAACGATTTGGGTTGTTAATATTAACGTTTTGTTGTAAATTTAGCCTTGAAGATAATTTTCAACAACTCGAAAACGTTCGGCCAAGTGTGAGTACATTTATTATGTATTCACAATCTAAAACTGACTGCGAGTCGTTAAATTTACTGCAAAAAGTTAATACCACATTTTTAGTGATTCCAGACATCTTCGTTGACTTTTGTTAAAAATTGTCTCACAAGCCATCATTATAAGGGGCTCAAAATCCGAAATTCCTTTTGTTTCTATGACTTTGAGTTAACTTTGACTTTGAGTATTCATCTCCCTGAGACCCCCGTTTAACATACGTCACTGACAAAAAACCCTTTTATTGGATAATACTTTATTACAAAAAGTTTACTTTTGTAATAAATTTTCAATTAACTTATTTAATTTGTAATAATTTTCACAATAAGTTTGGTTTCGCATTTCATTTTCATTTTAAAAGTTTCCACTATTTATGAGCATTTTTTACTTTTATTGGTTAGCTCCTCCCATTGTTGAAAGTAGGAACAACAGGTCTCAATACACAACCAATCACAGCTCTTTATCGTATCATTGTTCTAGATCACAGTTATAGATGTCGCCATTGTATTTTGATGCATCATTAGCCAATCGGATTACTGCTTCTGAGGTTGTTTAACTTCTTGGATTTCTTGTTCCATAACGATCTGCATCATACTACTTATTATTAATAAAAATATGACTGCAAGTCGTTGAATTCACTTAAAAAGTTGTTTAGCTGTTAAAAATTTACGTTTGAGTAGAATGGTGTTCTACCTAAATCTCATTTTGGTTGTTTATGGTTTATTTTGTTTGCTACAAACTGATTTAAGGGTTTTAATTGCTTATTCAATCAAAGTTTGAGTGCGATATTGTTCGATATTAGAATTCTCTTCCTGATCAATTCCATTCATAAACGACATATGCTTGATTTATCGAAAGGTTATTGAACTTGTCAAATAGCTGTTAAATTAACTCCCACCACCACTCATCACTATTGAAATTTTAATGGGCAATCAGTCATTTCAGCTATTTATGGTAATGGTATTTCCAACCAAAGCTCACACTTGTCTATTATTATGATTACGTGTTCTCCTAAACCAAGACAAAGGAACACTTTCCATCCAATTCTACGAATTCTATAGGAACATATACAAAGGAAATAGAAATAGTGTTGGCTTGAAATGAAATTGAACGTTACAACTTTCTAATTAACTAGGATTTGCAAACTGATAGCCTCAGGGTAGAAGTAAAGGTAAATTGCATGGTAAACTATATGTTTCATACATGGAACATGTTTTCTGTGCTGTGTTTTTCCATATAATATATCGCAGGATTTGAACCTACTTAAATAAAATTAGATGTGATAGATTTGATTAAGATCTATCTAAATGTTGTTGAATTGAATTTTTGTTCAACAAAATTGATTATACAGTTTGAATTTTTTTTTTTTAATAAGGTCGTTAGTTAGAATTAGTAAAAAGGACACATTGGAAAGACTTAGGGGAGAAGAAACAACTTAACAGCTTTAAGATTAAAAAACTTTGTTTTTTGGAAGTTCGTACTATGAGGATGATACACTGCAAAAGTTATGTTGATAATAATTGAATACAGTACAAAGTATTTTAACAAAGTGGTTCAATATTTATATTACAGGTAGTAATAAGATATATATAATAAATCAAATTGTTTCCCAGTTAACGCAATTTATACATGAAATAATCATTGTACATTCCTAATTTAATCTTATCTCTACTGTAGTATTAACAACATAATCATATATTTACTGTGCTATACCAATACTAGACTACATATTAACCAAGTACAATTTTTCTGGAAAATAAGCCCATAGGTTACTAAACCTGTTAGGGCGAAATAAAAACAACATGTTCCTACTGAACAAAACAAAAAAGCAACTAAAGAAAAAAGAAAGTCAAACTAAAAAACAGAAAAAACATTTATTAATTAAACATTTTCAAATAAAACATAGAAAACTCAAGAGAATGCTACGCTTACCAGCCGTTGGAAAACATTTTTGACGGATTTAATAAATAATATTTCATCTTCTAATGTATTATACAATAAATTAGTTTTTTCTAGCGCCTACAATAATAAAACTACAGGTTCAGTGAAAGTTACTTCTTAGCTCTTCTAAGAACCTATATCTTCTTGGAAAACTCTTATTGCAAAGAAAAACTCTATAAAAAATTAATTTGGAAATCCAGTATTTTTCATACTTAGAGAATGAAATTTTATAACTCAAGCAATGTTATTGTAGTACCTCGTTACATCTTGTTGTTGGACCAGGTGACTATGTACTAGTTTGCAGAAACGTGTCTTTTGCCTACACTTCTTAATATCATCAGGCAGCCTATTAAAAAATGTTGGAGCTAGATATGTATAGAATTTCCTGAATATGGATAGATAACTCATAATTAGGAAATCATCCTACCCCATGCCATGGCATGCCATGTTCTAGAGTAGGTGTTAATAAAGGAAAAAAGGAGGCTTAGTCCTATATAGGATTAAGGATTGGTCAGTTTTCAAAATTACAAGTTTCCATTATAATAATTGTTTGAAAAATCCTTTTTATATGCTGTCTGTCAATATTTATTAGCCAGTTATAAAGTTGTTGCTTGAATTTCTTGATATGTCCTATTGCTTTTATGATTTCAGGAATTAAGTTGTAGATGGTGCTAGATGATTGTAGTGTCTTTGATAGAAAGCCTTCTTTGCCCTGTTTGATATTATAGATAAAGAATAATCATAGACTGAGAAAAATATCTTGACTTCTTGACACAGTCCCTGGGTTTATGTGAGGAATAACTGGGAACTTCTTGTGTAATAATTGTGACACTCAGATCTTGAGGTTTTATTGAAATTTCATGTATATTTTATGTCATATAAAATTTTCCTCTCTCAAAGTACTTCCTGAGATGTATTTTTTATAGGAATGCAATATCTCTAAGAACTTATTTTCTCTTATCGGAATTTTTATTCAATAATCAATTGTCATAAACTGACAACATATAAAATACATATAAAAAGACAACATATAAAAGGAGTTTGTACTCTCATTAACTACAGAGCGTTCACTTTTATTGGTGAATTAAAATTTTTCCGGAGGATTAAGCCTACAAAGGTCTGAGACCTGTGCGTGGGTAATTAATTGAATGATGGTGATTGATGAGTTGTACCTACAGTTTTAGGTGGGCTCCGAACCACCGGGGAAGTGATTTTACAGCAGAGAACAGAGTCTTTTTTGCTGGCCAATCCAATCGGTCAACCCTTACAAGGAGCGACCAGGAGTTTCGTAGCTTATCTCTGATTGAACAGATACCTGCTACGGTACTCGGCTGTCACCTCCCCACTCAAATGCAATGTAATTTATTGTTATAAATTATTAAAAGCTCTTATTTGGTTTCTTAGGAAGGAATCAAGGCAGATGTGGATCAGTCTATTAATAATACTATACACAGAGTCACGAGTAAATTAGGTTCCACTTTTCCGATTAAACGCCCTAAATTGAATTTGTCACTAAGAGCTGAATAACAAAATTTTCCAACTAGCTATGTCACTTCCATCTGCCACAATTGTCCATTTGCTCTATTCATTTTAAAAATAAGCAATCAAATATGTTTTTAATTTTCAGGTTGTGGTTCGAGTCCTGATGCTTCACCAACTGAAATGAGCTTCGCTTTATTCACAATCAAATGTTTTCTGTTCTATGCATGGTATTGCAGTGAAGATGTGAAATAGGAGTGTCAACGTTCCCTATCAGAATAAGCTGTAAACTATAAAAAAATTGAATTTCATTAAAATTGTTCTCATTCACGAGTTTTAGGCGATAAGGTTCCAATTTTAAAAAGACAGAAATTGAAAAAATGAACTTGAAATTTTTCTCCCGCTTCCGCTTTTCCTCTTCCTTTTCCTCCACCTCCTCCTAATCCTTCTCCTCCTCCTTCAACTAGTCCTCTTAATTCTCATCCTACTCCTCCTCCTCCTCATCCTTCTCGTCCTTCTCCTCCTTCTCCTCCATCTCCTCCTACTCCTTCTCGTCCTTCTCCTCCTTCGCCACCTCCTCCATCTCTTCCTCTTTCATTTCCTTCTCTTTCTTCACTTTCTTCTTGTCCTCCTCCTTCTCCTACTCCTCCTCATTCTCCTCATTCTCCTCCTTTTCCTCCTTTTCCTACTCTTTCTCGTTTTCTCCTACTCTTCCTTGTCCTCTTTCTAATCCTTCTCCTTCTTCTCCTCCTTCTCCTCCTTTTCGTCCTTGTCCTTCTACTCCTCCTTTTCTTCCTTCTCTTCCTTCTCCTTCTTTTCCTCATTCTCTACCTTGTCCTCCTCCTTCTCCTTCTTCTACTCCTTCTCCTCCTGCTCCTCCTTCTCCTCCTTTTCATATTTCTCCTTCTTCTCCTCCCTCACCACCTCCACAATTTCTTCCTCTTTCATTTCCTTCTCTTTCTTCACTTTCTTCTTGTCCTCCTCCTCCTTCTCTTCCTTCTCCTCAGTCTTCTTCTCCTCCTCCTCCTCCTCCTCCTTCTCTCCCTTCTCCTCCACCTTCTCCTCCACCTACTTCTTTTTTATCATCCTCCCCTTCTTCCCCACAACCTTCTATTTTTCTTCTTCACCCCTCCTCCTCCGTCTCACTCTTCTCCTCATTCTCCTCCACTTACTTCTATTTTTAGCATCTTCCCCTCCTTCCCCACAGCCTTCTATTTTTCTTCTTCCCCCCCACCTCCTCCTAAAACGAAAATGTGCTTTGTAGTGGAAATATTAATTTATTAGAGCTAATGATTGAAGTCAGCTGAAGAGAAAACAAGGGGCAGAGATTTAGAATTTATTCAACTAGAAGAAGGAAATGAGCAAAATTGAAAGTTAAGGAAAATATTGTTAAAACTTTCAACACAATTCTCAAATGGTAATATTAAGAATAATTAGAGAAGATTATGGTTCCATCGCCGAACAATTAATTTGCAAACTGCGTTCGCAGTCTACATTGAGAGAGATGGAGAGACAAGAGATAGATAGAGAGAGAGAGAGAGAGAGAGAGAGAGAGAGAGAGTGAGAAAGTGATAGGGAGAGCGGGTGAGAGATAGAGAGAGTGTCTGATAGAGTGAGAGAGAAGATGATAGAGTGAGAGGTAGTGAGAAAGACAATGAGAAAAATAAAGACAGTGTGTGAAAGAGAGTGAGCGAAAACAATAGAGAGAGAGAGAGAGTGTGTGTGTGTGAGTGAGGATGAGAAAGTGAGAGAGAGTGTGGGAGAGAAAGAGAAAGAATGTATGTGAGAGTGAGAGAGTGCCGATGGAGAGTGAGAGAGATTGGATGAGAGTGTGTGTGTGTGTGTGTGTGCGTGTGTAAGTGAAATGAGAGTGTGACAGAGAACGAATTATGAGATGGAGCAGCTCCATTACTTTCGTTGTACTCTGCATAGTGATTTGCATATTAACTACCCAAGACCTACCTCTGAAATGTTTCTAGCGAAAATGATGTGCCTTGTCTGCCAATATAAACTTGACGCACCCCACTGGCTGAAACTGGAAGGCTGCTATAACTGAATTAATTGAAGGGACGAGAAGTTCATATCTTCCCAAGGTCAGTCAAGGTCGAGGAAAACGTAATTAATATGAAATTGAAATTTAGTTGAACTAGATTAAAATATTAAAATTGTGCCATCAATATTGAAGATAACTTGAATAATAGAGGTTTATTATTCATGTATGAAATATTCTTATAATTATTATAAAAAATTTAAATACAGTAGCACTCCAATTATTCGAACTCCAATCATCCGAATGGCTTTTAGAGGCCAAAAAAAATATATATATACAGGGTTTCCCATGTAAGGTGTCAAAGCCGGTTACCAGAGATTCTACATCAAATTTTTGACAAAAAATATTCAGTGATGTTTTTGAAATAGGGTCTTTGTTTTCGAGATGTCTCGATTTAATGAGTTTTTCGAGATACGCTCACTTCCCGCCATTAAATGCTCAATAACTCAAAAACTACTGATCGGATTGGAATTATGATGGCATTGATGGAAAGAGCACAACATCTTGCTAAAGATACACGTATTTTTAACATGATCATTTTGGGTGTTCTTTTAGGGGTCAAAGTACAAAAAAGTGGATTTTCCGAGCTCTCGCTGAAATTTCAAAGCGATTTTTCTCGATTTGTTTTTAGGGTGACATAATGAAAATTTCACATGAAAAACTTCCTCATTTCTCAAGAATTAAAATGAGACTATAATTTTATAAATTGGTGATTTGAAAAAGCTTGAAAAATTGTAAAAACCTGTCACAAACCCACAAGAATTAGTGTCTATGGAACAAGAGCTGAGAGAATAGAATTTTGATGTAGAATATCATTCTGGTAACCGGCTTTTACACCTTACATAGAACACCCTGTATATATATATATTACACGAAAACGTGTCCAGACAGCAAAACAACTTACACTAACAGAAATGTTCAAAAGGCAATAACACTCTTTTGTAAGAAAAGTTTAGTATGTGCAGTATTTTAATTGTTCTAATTAAAGTCAATAATATTATATTGTGAATAGAGTTTTTAAATTTCCCGTTTTTTTTGTAAAAACTCCAATTATCTGAATATTTGATTAACAAAATTCCATCCATCACTAACAACAATACAAAATAAAAATAAATTTGATAAAAAAAATTCACAAAAATAAATTACATCAATTTAACTGCACATACAATATCGATCTCAATTGTGTATTAAACTCTACAACCACTCAATATTTCCCTCAACCCCTGGGGCGTGCAACAATTTATGTGAACGATATTGAACAATAAACAATCTAATATCAAAAATGACACTGTATTTCAATTTAAATTATGATTTTTACTCACTTATACTGGAGATGCTGGAGGGATGTATTTCACTTCTAAAGAGGAGCTTCATCATCAGATGTATTTTACTTCTCTTTAGAAGTAGGTTCGGAATCCACCTAAAACTGTAGGTCCAACTCATCAATCACCCTCATCCAACTCATTACTTACGCACAGGTCTCAGACCTATGTGGGCTTCATCCTCAAAAAAAAATCATTATTCAGTGCTCTAATGATGACAGCTCCGTTTTGTCTCGTTTTTAATGCCCCAACTATCCACATGTATTTTTTGTTCTCAAAAAACCCCAATTATATTTCAAAAAAAAGGTTCTCAATAACCCTGTCTCAGTATCTCCAGCAAACGTGAGTAAAAATCATAATTTAAATAGAGATAACAGTGTCAGTTTTATATTAGATTGCTCATCAAGTATTTCGTCATGGAAAACATCACAGATTGAAAAATGAATAGTGCAAAATTCAGAACAACTCTCATCCAGTTATCGTTTGAATTCAACTGCATAAAGAGATGGGAGATATTAAAATGGTGGAAAATTTATACATAACCGTTAGCGAACCATCTAAATAGTTGGTCAATAAAGCATTTTCCACTGGTAATAACTTGGCTCCAATTCATTGCCTGCTTTTTTCCACTCAATCACTGGCTTTCCATTTCGTATTGAGTGGTCAGTGGGGTTCCGCCTTAGCAGGAATAAAATACTGCGATTTGGGAAGAAAGAAGATAACGTCGTACTCATTCCTTTTTTCTTACTCCTTGTGGAATATATTCTCGTTTTCTATTAGCCAGATTGGCCGAATGAGAAATGCCCCAGAGTCCATTTAATCCGTTTATTTGGTCCGAACCTTTGGCCGAATTTATGGCTTCTGCTACTTTTTGAAGCACATAATTGGGTGATGTGTTACACAGTGAAGAGTTAGTCACATTCACTGTTTGTACTAGTTGAACGAGCGAAGCGAGTTCTTCCTTTTGACTTGAGGCTCGAGGCGTTGTGTGTTTGTTTGCGTGTTCCACGATAACTTTCGAACGCCTTTATCAATCAACTTCAAATTTGAAACACAGATTCTTGCTATCTTTATACAGGTCAAGTTCGTTTGCCAATGAAATTGACCCACTCCTTCATCCTTTTTGAGGCGAAACAAGAGGATAGGTTCTCACCCCTTCATTAATATATCTATATATTACAATATTTAAGAAAATAGTTGTTTTCACCGTATGGAATTCGCAATAGATTTAAAAAAATATATATTTTGAGCTATCATCAGCTGTAGGTGAATAAATGCGATCAGGCTATTTATAGGATCTCTATAAGCTGATAAACTAATTTCATTGCCTTGATATATGGATATATAAACAGCTGTTTTTCATGTGGTAAATATATCTTCTCTATAGATTGATACACTAATTCTATTGCCCTGATATATAGGTATATGAGTACGGTAGGTCTTTTTTGTGGAAAATAAATGTGTGCATCAGAGCAACAATGAAATTGAACTTCAAGTGATAGATGTCTTGTGAATCTTATCTAAATCATTATTTTCAAAACAGCTGTTTTTCGTTACCACCTTCCCCTTCGATAAGCTTCCCAAATGAGTTTTCCTTTCCAAAATTAGTTGTTTGCCAGCGAGTTCTTCAGCCCGTTGGGCTCACTAGTATTCAATATTTTGTTTATCAAAGTTCGCTTAGTTGTGTATAATAACATTATCATTCAACGAGCATAGCGAGTTCTTAGTTTTGATTCATAAATCGAGACTGGCGGCTTTTTCTGTATGTTTGTTTGTTCGTTTTGTATGTTCGACGATAACTTTCGAACACTTTGACCTATCAACTTCAAATTTTAAACACTCATTCTTGGAACCTTTATGCATATCAAGTTCGTTTTTCAATGAAATTGTCCCACTCCTTCATCCTATTTGAGGCGAAACAAAAGGATACTATATATAGAAAAAAGTTGTTTTCATAATATGGAATTCGCAATAGATTTCAAAATATATTTTGAGTTAACATCAGCTGTAGGCGAATAAAATGTGATCAGACTTTTTACAGAATCTGTATTTTATATACTAATACTAGCTGGCCCAACGCGCGTTGCTGCATTCTCATGAAAATTGTCCTTGATTTTATTATTCGCCACCTCCCGCTGAGGTTACATTTAAAATTAGGAAAGAAGTTAGTCCTAGGGCTCTTCCAGCTGATCATAGAGGCTTCGTTGTTTTCTTAATCACCACCTCTGAATGAAGAAACATTTCAAATTTAAACCTCCTATGACTATAAGAGTAGAAGCTAGGTTTTTTATTTTATTATTCGCCACCTCCCGCTGAGGCTGCATTTCAAATTTCTAGCTGCATTGGTTAACAGATGTCATCAACCTAGCTTAATTACATTTCATCATACCCAGTCGTATGTTTCCTACATATTGCAAGGCTCCAACTGCACGGTAGCCTACATGCAAAGTGCAAAGTCTTTTGCTGTTCAAAGACAGCGTAAATAACGCCACTAAGGGGCAAAACTGTTGACTTATATCAGCTGTTCCTTTAAGCTGTTTGGCTGGCAAGTTCAGTAGGCTAAGTCTATAAAATGGTTTAATTAATAATAATTATTAGCTCCCCTATTGAAATTTATGGTCAGAAACCATCCTCAATATTCACACAGCATATTCCCAAAGTTTCATGCCGATCTGTCTAGTAGTTTTGGAGTCTATAGGGAACACACATACATACATACATACATACAGACAGACATTCATTTTTATATATAGAGATTATATGTTAATATGCCTAATAATATGGATATTTAAAGAGCTGTTTTCTATTTGGTAGATTTATCTACTCTATAGATACACTAATTCCATTGCCCTGAAAAAAGGGAACTTATATGAGTATGGTAGCCTTTTTTGTGGAAAATAGTCTGTGTATCAGAGCAGCGATGAACTTGATGAGCAGTAATCAGTATCTTCCAAACAGCCGTTTTTTCCTCGTAATAAGTTTCCCTTTCCAAAATTAGTTGTTGGCAAACGAGTTCTCCAAACTAGTTGGGCTTACTAGTTTATTTCTCATCATATATTTTATTTTCATTATTTGGAACTTCTAAAAACTACGAAAAGAAAGAGAGATACGATTCTATGATTGCTTTACATAATCTCATCTGATTCTCATCTTCAGATGTTTTTGAAATACAGCAGTTGGAAAATGATAGTAGGCACAATTCCAAAAAGAATAGCTTCATTAAATAATTTCTCATTTCACTATAAAATTATGGTAAAGACTCACTACTATCAGAATAATTATTGAAGATGACAAGACTGATTCAAACATATAATAAGTCATTGTTTAGGAATTTTCAAGTCCAAAATTGATAGTTCAAAGCCCGCAGTTCAGTCTGATAGTCCAATGGTGGGTCGCTTAGCGCAGTTGGTTGAGGCGTCACAACTTCAGCTTGCTGTCGCTTAAGCAGTCGTGGGTTCGAATCCCGCTCCTCTGTCTGGCATCTATGTTATCATTCACCTCATTACTCACGTATAAGTCTCGGACTCATGTAGGCATCAAAATTTAAAAAAATGTTTATCATTCAAAATGAGAGGTCCTAGGCACAAAGAAGAGAAGTCCAGAGTTAGAATTCAAGATGAATAGTTCAATGTTCAAAGTAAAAAGACTTTCCCAAATGGAATTAACTGACAAATGAATGTCAGATTATGTTAGGCTGAACTGGGTGAAGCCATATTGATTAGATTGACTGTTCATTGAGACTTTTCAAAAAAAACTAGTGATGAAGAGTTCACAAATAACTGACAAAGCCTTTAACCATTGATCAGGGATAGTACTTGATGATTCGTCTATGCTTTAACTGAACACCTTTTAACTTTAAACACTGGTAAAAGCGTTTTCATGACATTTTCTCCAAATGCCCTAACTCAACCACAATCAATAGACAGCATAAAAATCCACAAAGTAAACTGTAATCTCACAAACTCTTGTCCTTGTCCAGTAATACATAAAAAAGATCAAGTAAAATATCTAGGCATCCTGATAGATCCACATCTCAGGTGGAACACCCATATAAACAATATGTGCTTGAAACTGAAATTTCTCATATACAGATTTTATCAAATTAGACAACTCAATAACTTGAAAATTGCTAAATTAATTCACTTTTCTTATGCACAATCGTTTATAGATTACGGTATACGGGCGTAGGGGGGGGGGGGTGCCTTGAGTACACATTTCAAAAAACTTTTCATTATTCAAAAATATCTTATAAAAACTACTCTAGGCAGGCCCAGACTTTATCCCACCAGAGAGCTGTTCAATGAATTCAAAGTATTAACCGTTTGACAGCTATACACAAAAACCTTAATGCTGTACATAGAAAAAAATAAATACAAATTTCATCATCGAGAAATCTCCTTAAATTTGAATTTACGCCCTTCTAGAAACATATTACAACAGGTTAGGATGGACTTGAACGTGTGTAGGAGACAATTCCCTTTCACTTCTCATAGACTGATAAATCACATTCCTCTTAAATCATTGAAAATAGAAATAAAAACAGAAACAAAAGGCTTAAATATGAAATAGATGAATGAATATGTACCAAAAAAAATTGAGGATAGAATTTTCTGACGACGACGTACTGTTTTCATCTTCTATATATTTTTTCGAACTATCAATACCTCTTTTTCGTTTTCCTTTCTTTCTCTTCTCTTCATCATCTCTTTTCCACTCTAGCTTTTTCACCTTTTCCTTAAACTGTTCTTCTATTTTCTATTGATTGTAGTTTTTTGATTATTGCATTTAAACTTCTATGGCAACTCATACCTGCGCACAGGATTTTCCATGCGGGTATTTTGTTGATTTTTTCATACTCTGAATTGATTATGATTATGCTCTGTATGTTATTTTAAATGAAGGAATAAAATTTAATTTGAATTCGATTTGAAAGCTATGTAAAGATCACTCGTAGTCATATCTCACCAGTTTTTTCCCAAATGATTCTGAATAAGAAGCAATCATGAAAGAAAAGAAATAGCAGCGAGCATTGATGAATTCGCATATTATTCGATTAGTTGGTTTGTTGATGTGCTAAATCTTGGCTACTTGTTCAAGTTTACAACCACATTATACAAGAAACCTGAATTAGTTATGTGCTAGTTCAATATACTTGGAATGTAATAATAGTTTGCTCCATTAAGCAACAACGCATTGGTTTCTTGTCTTTGGTCAGGCGTCTTGAGGGAAGTTGTATATTTCAAATAGGCAGCCATAACTAGCAGTTACCAACAACAATATTGAAGTGAACTTGTCAACAGCTTTCCATCCAGTAAACAGCTATTAGCTTATTAATGTTTGTGTGGGCTGAGTTACAATATGCGTCTACCCTGCTTCTATTATGGGTTAGGTTTATAGGCAGGGGTTATAACCCATCTGTGGGTAATGTCCCAGGAATGAATGGCTTGATGTAGTCACAACCAAATTATGGAAACACTAGTTACTATAGCCTCGGAATGATAATATTAAAGGTAAATTCTATGAATGAAGAATATTATTACTAAATAAAATATATAAGGAATGGAGGAAAGGAAGTGACAGCCGCGAGCCGTAGCAGGAATCTGTTCAATCAGATAGAGATAAACCGTAGGACCGGTTTGTAACGGTGACCGATTAGAATGGCAAGCAAAAAGACACTGTTCTCTGCTGTAAAATTACTTCCCGGTGGTTCGGAACCCACCTAAAACTGAGGGTCCAACCCACCATCATCCAACTCATTACCCACGCACAGGTCTCAGACCTATGTGGGCTTCATCCTAAAAAAAAACTTCTCAAAATTTCTCTAACCTTAAAGTTTTATCTTTATCGTAGTGTTATCTTTATAGTATCTAGTTTATATATTAAGGTACTCTGTATTCCAGTTTTATCTTTATCTTTATCGTAGTTTTAACTTTATAGTACCTCGTTCATTCAGTATCAGTATAGTATAGTAATCAGTATATGTGTGCATAAGTATTATTTGTTATTTTATTGATTTTATTTTATATTTGTCAATTATTATCTGATCGCTCCTCCTGTTGAGGGTGTGTATAGTCTCAGCCATCAGCCAATGAAAGGTCTCCAATTATTTTGGCCTATCAAATGCTCCCATTTTATTAACCAATAGTATTCGTTCATTTAGGGTACGTAATGTGAAGTATTCTGTTTTTTTAGTTTTAGTTTGATTGAGATAAGAAATGATGTTACTGCCGATCTAATCCAACCTTTTTGATCCCATCCTTATCCTTACCAATCCCTAACTTGACCTATCCTAGTACATGTAACCATAGTTGGTTAGGTCATTTCTCACTTCATATGTTACTGTTATTTTGTTAATGTGTTAGAATTTTTATATTTTATTGTATTTTCTTAAATGTATATTGTCAGTTGTACTTTGGTGAGAAATAAAGAAATGAATTGAAAAAAAAGTATCTCATGTTCAAGTTTTTTTGTAGTGGCGAAGGTGGTATTGTGGAAGCAAAGACAATATAATAATACAATAAGACAATAAATAAGTACATTGTCTTTGGTGGAAGGTATCAATAATGTATAATAATAAGACGAAATTGTCACAACCACATTTATTAAAAAGTATTGAGAAACTAGTTTCAGTTGTTATACCATTATCAATCTCAATCAAACTAAAACTAAAGTACAGAAAAGCTTAATACAGTGTTTACTGAACATGGAATGATACTATTGGCTATGTGAAAAAGAGGCTGACCTTCATTGAAGGTTGTTATTGGCTGACAAGTCACAACCCCTGGTGGGAGAAGTAACAAGCAGAAATACGAGTCAAATCAATAACTAAAAACTGTGAACATCAAGAAAGCAACAAAGAAAAAAAATACGTAATGAGGCTAGAATTGAACAAATTAAAACTAAAAATTAGAAACTCACAATATTTTCTTGTTACTCCTCCCACCAGGGGGCGTGACTTGTCAGCCAATCACAACCTGCGATGAAGGTCAGCCTCTTTCTCGCTTAGCCAATAGTATCATTTCATGTTCAGTATATATTAAGCTTCTCTGTACTTTAGTTTCAGTACAGATTGTGATTGATAATGGTATAACAACCGAAACTTGTTTATCAATATTTTTAATAAATGTGGTTGTGACAATTTCGTCTTATTATTCATAATGGATACCTTCCACAATATCACCTTCGCCACTACAAAGAAAGATAAAAATACAATGATGCAGCATACTCGGAGACCAAAGCTGCTCTTTGACTTAGCTACATTATCCCAAAATTTTAGACTAGTTCACAATTTCACAAAAAAAAATTAGGTTCACTGATGCGTTCTTTCATGTATTTCTCGGTTGACCTCGATTGCATTTCAGTCATCTTCTAATTTTGTAGTTTTAATTTGATTCAATTCTAGCCTTATCATGTATTTTTCTTCTTTGTTGCTTTCTAGATGTTCACAGTTTTAAGGAATTGATTTTACACGTATTTTTGCTTGTTACTCATCCCACCAGGGGGCGTGACTTGTCAGTCAATAACAACCTTCAATGAAGGTCAGCCTCTTTCTCGCTTAGCCAATAGTATCATTCCATGTTTAGTATATATTAAGCTTCTCTGTACTTTAGTTTTAGTTTGATTGAGATTGATAATGGTATAACCGAAACTAGTTTCTGAAAGTTTTAATAAATGTGGTTGTAACAATTTCGTCTTATTATTCTTAATCTCAAGTTTCTTTAATAAAATGTTGTGATATCTAATTGGAAACAAATTCATTAAATGTTCCGTATCTTAATTTTTTTCTGGATTCATTAATAAGCAAAAGTGTGAATGGAGAATTGGAATGATAACAAATTTTTTATATCATCGAGTTCGACACGAGTCAGGAAATGGAAGTGATTTTATTCTTTTTTTAGGTGAAAAAGTACACAATCAAAATTAGGATAAAACTGTCAGAATTGCTACGTTCTGTTGAATAATGCAATTTCATTGTATCAATTGAAAAATAGTTGACATTTTCTCATAGACCTGTAGGCTACAAGACCTCTGACTTGTTCAATGTAAATGCAAGTGTGTAAGCGACGGTACAAACGGTGAAAAGAAAGAGAAGGAGAAGAAAGAGGACGAGGAAGAGAAAAAGGAGGAGAATTATGAGGAGGAGGGGAAAAAGAAGAAAAAATGAAGAAGATAAAAAGGAGGAGAAGGCGAAAAAGAAGAAATAGGAGGAGGAGGAAGAGGAGGAGGTGGACGAGGAGGAAGAGGAGGAGGAGGAGGAGAAGGAGGAGGAGGAGAAGGAGGAGGAGGAGAAGGAGGAGGAGGTGGAGGTATAGAAAGAGGAAGAGTAGGAATGAGAAGAAGAATAAAACTAAGGAGGATGAGGAGGAGTAGGTGAAAGAGGAGGATGAGGTGGAAAAGGAGGTGAAAAATAAGGAAGAAGAGGATGAGATTTATGAGAAGGAAGGAACGAAAAAGAAAAAAGGAGAGAAGAAGAAGAGGAAGGAGGAGGAGGAGGAAGAATGAGGAGAAGAAGAAAACGAATGATAAGAAGGAGTAGGTGAAAGAGGAGGATGAGGAGAAGAAAGAGGAGGTGAATGAGGTGGTCGAGGAGAAAAAGGAGGAGGAAGAGGATAAGAGTAAAGAGGAGAAAGGAACGAAGAAGAAAAAAGGAGAGAAGAAGGAGGAGGAGGAGGAGTAGTAGGATAAAGAGGAGAAAGATAAGAAGAAAAAGAAGGAGAAAAAGGATAAGAAGAAGAATTAGAGGAAGAGGAAAGAAGAGAAGGAGGAGGAGGAGGAGAAGGAAAAAGAGGAGGAGGAGAAGAAGGAGAAGGAGAAGAAGAAAAATAAGAAGAAAAAGGATAAGAAGAAGAATTAGAGGAAGAGGAAAGAAGAGAAGGAGGAGGAGGAGGAGGAGGAGGAGAAGAAGGAGAAGGAGATAAATAAGAAGACGAAAAAGAAAAGAAGGTGGAGGAAGATGAGGTGGTAAAAGAAGGAGAAGAAAAAGAGCAACAAGAAGGCAAGAAGAATACAACTTTCATTGAAGAAGGTCAGGCAAGTTCATTGTGACACTTATCTGGGAGTATTATAAGGTTAGGCTAGGCTGAACAACTGCCAAGGAGGTTGCGTACATACTTCCGTGTGCGTACTGTGTGTGTACAGTGTACTGAGAGTGTAATAGTAGACTTCAGAACAAGAAAAATAAGATTGAAATTGAAATTTCCCTCAAAGGAACGCTTGAAGAATGAATGGGAAGTTAAACGTGTGGAGCTTACAGTGAATAATACGATCAATTTATTGAACAGATATAAAAAATATGAAAAATAGATAAAGAAAACGTAAATAAAAAACAGAAATAATAAAATAGTGATAAATAAATACCAATTCTAATACTTGATATACCGTACCTGATGTGTGGGTGAACGATGATGCAAAAATGACAGTTCCAGATAGGGAATCAAGCCCGTGAAGAACGGACAGTAATCATTGACAATACTGAAAGAGATTGGGGATTCTTTGTTTAAAAAAATATTTATTGACTTTTATTAAAGATTATTATTAAACTAGGCCTACCCTACAACGGTCAATGAATGGACTACATTGGGTTTATTTTTGGCTGTTGGGTAATCCCATATTTTATGTTTAGTATTACATTATTTATTAGTTTTGTTGAACAAATTAAGGTTCATTGGCAATTAACTAAGTTAACTAACTTCAAAGTTGAAAAGCTTGTTTCTATTTTCTCTTTTGCATATAATAATTAATTCTTGATATATATATTTATTAATAGATATTATGTCAAATAGATGGCGAAATACTGAGTAAACTCTTTTATTCAGATGATGAATCCAATAAGTTCTATAAAAAATTAGCTGAAAAATCAAATGAAACATTTCAAATACTCTGTTCTCTGCTGTAAAATCCCTTCCCGGTAGTTCGGAACCCACCTAAAACTGTAGGTCCAACTCATTAATCATCATCATCCAATTCAATTGATAATAATTGATAAGAATAGCTACAATATTTCGCAATCTATTTCTATAGCCTACTAAAGTTTCTCGGACCTATTTAAAAAAAAAAATACTTTTTCAATTTTTGATAAGGGAAATGAAATGAAGGGAAATGAATTTTCTCATCAATGGAACCAGATTTGTACTAACGATTCCAATAATTTTCAATGAATAACAATCTGTATATATGGGAAACACTTTGCCCACGATTTTGGACATGAAAACAAGAGAGAAACCCTATCTACTGATTTGCATTCAGATCGCTCTCAATTTCGGCTACGATTACCAAAATTCAACCGCGACCACATAATCGGGAGTATCACTGATATTATTATGTGTTTGGTCATGACATCAACAAACAGGTTTCCCGATAATAATCGGTGCCCCACCTTTTTAGGGAAGGGTGCAAGCGAAATTCTATTGTCCCACACACGTTGCGAATTCTACGTATGTACTGCATCCCACCATTCAAACTGAAGCAGAGGTTAGCTTCACGTTGTTAGTTCGTTGAACTCGTTCGCGCTTCTAAGAATCGAACGCCAAAATATTATGACAATGATATTCACAAAGTCAGTCCGGTCTTGTAATGTTGGACGACACAGGATTCTCACAAAAGTTGTCCAAATTGTTGTTGGACAACATAGGATTCTCACAAAAGTTGTCCAAATTACAGTCGATGGTTGTCAGCTCTTGCGAAAGGTTTGAGTAATATTACAAGGGGTATGGCTAACAACTTTCACGTGTCACAAAAGCCAAAAAGGGTACAATGCAAACAGAAGGTTAAACCCCCTTATTCTAGTGGCTATTCCCCCAACAAAGCCCCCAATGTCTTTCTCCCAACAAAGCCACGTCCACACAACAGCAATTATTATTTTGTTGCAAACTACGGAAATAAAAAGGAACTTGAACATTTTCAACGCGCTATTCTTCCTTAGCAATATTGTCCGCTTTTGAAATCTTCAGTGACCTCGGCTGACCTCTGGCTTGAATGCTGTCAGCTTCACGGTGTTAAAACCATTTTAGAAATGAAAAAACAATGCCGATGAACACAATAATAGACGTATCTTTCGGAGAATGTGCAGAAACATTTTTTCACTTTGCACGAAACAAACAGTAGACCTTTCAAGATTATTTCTCCACCGGTCAACGAACCCTTGAAATTTCTCTCATGGGGTGGTAAGATGGAACAATACCTATGTAATAAAGCCTAGAATTTTCAATATTACTTATAGTCACCATGTTTATTTCAAAGTAAATCCACCGCTAATAAAGTAAATTGAGTAATTGATTAAAATATTGACTTGTCTTGAATTTCTTGTTCCATAACGATCTGCGTTATTAACTTTTAATTGTAAATTTAACGAAACAGTTAATTTTAATTGTGAATAAATAAAGTTTGTACTAATTTTTCCCCAAATGTCTTAAAGACTCATCTTCAAGGCGTCCTAGATCGGTGATGTTGGTTTTTTGTTAGAAGAATTGTGGTTTTTGAATAATGTGTTCAAAAAGTTTGTGGGATTTGAAATTTAATTATTCATTGAGGATATCTTGTTTATTGTGTGTGGTGTGTGTGTAAATTTCAAATTGTTCCAAGGTGTTGAGTTTGTTTCCTTTAACAATTTGAAATTTACAAACACACTTCACATAATAAACAAAACATCCTCAATGAACAATTAAATTTTAAATCACATAGACTTTTTTATCACATAAAACAAAAACCACAATTCTTTTAACCAAAAAACCAACATCATTGATCTAGGACGCCTTGAAAATGAGTCTCCAGACTCTAAAATGTTTGACCAAAGGTGAGTACAAATATTATTTATTCACAATAATTAAAATTGACTGGAAGTCGTTGAATTAATTGATTTGTAATATCTAAAAATTATCGGGAAATGCTCATTAATTGTTCTGTATTCTGTTCAATCAAATAATATTCGTGTAGAGCACAACATTTTTAGTTCATCATGTTTAGTGTCATCAGTTCAGGTCATGGATTTCCAAATTGTTAGAAAAAATAGTTTAATATCTATATAAATAAAATTAGAGTTTTGTCTGTACATTTATCAGAATTATATATTTTTTGGTTATTTTTACGTTTCATACATTAAATAAGCCGAAACAGGTCTTATCTCATGTTCTGTCTGACTGTTTGTCTGTCTGTCACGGCCCAGAAGGCATTTTACACGGCCTTCTCCTGAAAAACGAGAGCATAGATTGGGATATAAGTAAGTTATTTATCAGTGTTGAAAACTTTTTTGACGATGTCTTTAGCTATAAAAAACTAAATTAACTTTTTTTTAAACAGAATAATAAACGTTTAAAAACCCAGTATTATGCGATTTTGGATACATTTCTTCTAAGTTTTATTACCACACAACAGCAAATCACGTGAATTATCATGGTATATCAATCAGCTGTTCTCAAATATTCTCTCTGATTTGTTCGTTTGAAACCTGAATTGTTTACGTTCTAAAGCCGCGTCTCCACCAACCGAACATGCTCGGCGAACAGTGTTCGCTGGAATTATCTGTTGTCGCCGAACATTGTTTGGTGTTGGTTTGGTGTGGACGCCTTCTCGAACATTATGATTGGTGTGGTGGGGGTAGTGGTGGGAACCTTTTGTTGGTCTTCACTGTACGCTCACAGACCGAACATTTTAATTGAACTCACGAACATGTTCGGTGAACAATTTGTTTCATGTTTGTCCATTTTTTGTGTTCGCCAACAATGTTCGGCAGACATGTTCAGTTGGTGGAGACGCGGCTCAAGTTGTTTACTAAGCTGCTAACAACTTCAGGATCGTATGTATAGCCGCGTTTACACCGGAGTTAATAACACGAGTTATTAACAAAAAGTTATTAACTTGACTGAATCGCCAAAAAATTTCTCTCAACAAAAGTTAATAACTCGTGTTTTTTACAGAAAATTCCTTGTTATTAACAAGATTTATGTTATCCATCAAGAGTCGGTAAAGATCAAAGGAAATGTGTTATGTTATAAACAAATATTAATAACAAAAGTTAATAGCCTCTTTTAGCGCGTTAACTTTTGTTAATAACAGGTTCCTCTCTTCCCCGCAACCCCCTCGCCCGGCATCCTGAAACGCCAGTGGCCCCTCAGTACCAACTACAGCAGCAGACGAAACACGTGGAGACAGAGTGAAGTAAGTTTGTGTGTTTTGCTGCGATTTGTTATTTAGTTTATTGTTGAAGTGTTTTTGTTTATTTTAATGATGGAAAGTGAATGGAATCAGGAGCAAGTGATTAATTTGATAGATCTGTATCGCGAGCGCCCAGTGTTGTGGGACCCAGCCAATGCTGATTTCAAAGACAGAAACTTAAAAACTATGCTTGGACAGAAATTGGCCAAGCTCTACGCATGACGAAAGTTGAAGTTAGGAACAAGATGACAAAAGTGATAGGACAATTTCAACGAGAGAGCAAGAAACAAAAAAGTGGGTCTGGAACCTAGTATCTCCTACGTCTCCTTTGAGCAGCGGTAGCCAAAACAACGCACGCAGCTGCAGCGAGAACCACGTCATCCTCTCGCACCATTGTCTCACCTAGAACTGCTGGCTGTGCATGAGCGTTGATAATGGCGGAGTGACTTTTAACTTTTGTTGATAACAAAACTAGCAGCCAAAAGAAAAAGTTATTAACATATGTTAATGACTTTTGTTATTAACATTAGTTATGTTAATAACTCGTGTTATTAACTCCGGTGTAAACGCGGCTTATGTCTTATTTCTAAACATAATCCGTACGAAGGACGGGTACAATAGCTAGTGTGCGAATAAATCTGTATTTCTGTACCTTGTTTGAGCTTATCCATGTAACGAGATGTGCACTATCGATTTCAATTGCCAATGAATCGAGAGTATTATTTTACAATAACTCAACAGTATTTTTTGTCATTTCAGTCAGCAAACAAACCAGTAACTGTACATAGTCAAGCTTGTACGTTTTCGTGTTGATGATATATCCTTCAAAAGTTCATTGTTGACTCGCCCCAGAAAAATCAGTCTTGGAATATAATAGTTGGTACTGTAATAGTATTGTGGACACGGAAAGAAGAAACAGTTTATGGTGTTATCTGCTTGTGTCAGCAAGTCTTCCGGTCTAAGCAATTAATCTCTCTTCTTTTGTACTCTCTTTGCCTTGTAGTTTATTTTTTGACATTTTTATGATATTTATTTAGAACCTTATAGAAATTTATCGACTAAATCGAATATTGTGGAAAATATGAAAATTTCTTGTGTTTATTTTAGAATTCGGTAGAAGTTATTAGAAAGATGGAGAGATATCTAGCTCATGGAAAAATGTATAAATAGGAGAGACTTTTGTAAAAGTGAATTCAGTTGTAATGCGATAAGTGGCAGTAGTGACAGTTCCTGTTAACCAGTAAGCGCTTATACAGACCGTGATAAACAAACGTCTGTTGTTGCAGTGTTAATTGCAGTATTTTGTGACAGATTATTATTCAGGCTTACTTGACAGTTTATACAGCGACTTGTAAGTGCTTGTAGAGTTTCAACTGTTATGTATTAGAGGCTTCTCCTTGAATTATTGAACAGTTTATTAGACAGTTATTATTTAATATTAGATCGGCCTTTCGACATTTAGTGATTTATTTCTGTACAGTAATATTGAAAACTCTATCAGTTGAACAATTTCGATTTATCTGTTCTGATTCCATTATTTTGTGTAAGAAATAACTGAACAGTGTGAGTTGTGGATAATTTGTGTTATAATAAAGTGCGAGTGATAAATTTTGAGTGTTGCCAGCATTATTTTAGAGATGGAACCCATAACAATAGTTTGGTTGAATCAACCAAAATTATTGAATAACAAATTTGATAGAATAAAAAATTAATTTAAAAGAAATGATAAAAATTTACATTTTTACGATTAAATGAGGAAAAATGGAAATTGGTCAAAAAATCTACATTTCGCAAGGTTAAATCAAGAAATAATTTTATACTAAACCTAGTCCCATTGAATTCAACGCACTATAAATAGTGGAGTCTGGAGAAATATATGTAGATCTATTCATAATAAAAGATAAATAAAATCCATATTATTGATAAAACAATTTATTTATTATTTGGGTGTTGAAAAATCATTAAAAATACTCCGTGATTCGCTACAAACCGTATCAACTGTATAATATTAAAATTAACATTCTTTTTCTCAAAAAGACTCGTGAATCATTGTTCTTAGAGGTGACATTTTTAGTGAAACAGATCTATAACATTTTGATTTCGATTCTAATTTGAAATTTTGTGAAAAGCAGTTCTGGGCAATAGCCTGTTATATTCACATTGATTGTATGTTAGTTGAATAAATAAATAAAGTCATATGTAAATTTATCCTTGTTGTCATTATCATTACCTGACATATTTTTATTACAGTGATGTAATTGTAAATCCTCATTATCCTGTATCATACATTACAGCAATGATACACCATGATATGTGATTAATCTATGAGTGTGTACAGTTGGTGTCTGACGAGTTGATTCCTGGCCGATTCTTCCCCTACTCCTCCTACTCACTGCTACTGTGCGTTGCAATGACATGCAGGCTAGTTGAAACGCAGAAAACCTGTTTGTCTCTGGCCGTAGTTTTCAAATTAGGAATAAAGCATGAATAAGCATGCGCAGTTGGCTTCCTACTACCGCCGCCCGCTCACGCACCGAAAAACCAGGGATCAACTTTTCAGACCACAACTGTACTATTTTCCACAAATACAGTACTTAATGTATTTGTTTTAGACTCAATGTTCAATGGTACGGCGGTTCAATCGTTTTGAACTCAATGTTCAATTTTGAATGTTCAGAATAGGAGAGCGCTTGTAACGCTTGTGTCAAGATTATTTCAAATGATGAAACTAAATTGCTAATTTCCTCTAGAAAACCAGTCATGATTTATACTAAGAATAAAAGTACAATAGTTATCAAAATCACAGTAACTTTACTTTCTTAACAACTTTTGTTATAACAACAAGGTACATTATTTTCACATGATATTGAACCGAGTAATCCCTATCGCGTACCCCTTGAATAGAGCACCCAAACTTCCTGCATTTCAATCCTCTACTACTCACACTCTCTCATTTATTTATGATTTCCACAGCCACAATCCTCATCTTTCACCACACAAATTTCGCCATTCCTTTTCTTGATGAGTTTCAGGCAAACATTCATGCAAGCGTTTTGCTTCCTTATTTTGCTCTTTGATTCCAGAACATCAGGCTCTGCTATTTTCTCGCCCTGTGGCTGAATCATGTCGGAGATTGACTGCTGACATTCTGGAATTATTTCGGGAGTGCATTCTGCAGCACTTTCATCTTCATGTTCCATGTAACTCGAAATAACCTGTTCATCAACCTCTTCATCATGCTCCATAAATACTTCCTCATCATTGGCATGATAATAGTAACATTGCTCGCTCTTGAAACATTCATTTTCCTGTCCAAAATTCATCATCCTCGAGTCAGAATCGTTTCCCAAAATGAATAGTTCTTCTTTAGTTTGTTCTGCATGTATAGGGCATCCGCGTTTGTATTTTGTTGAAATAACCTTACTGTCCCCGAACCCTTCACTTGCGATCTTTTTAGATGAAAATTGTTCCATTGATACATCCTGCTGTACATTTAATGGCTCATTGTTCATAACACTCACATTTTGAGGTGTCGACGGAATGTTCGTGAATCCCCATGCATTTGGAATAATTGGTACTCTTTGAGGTGGTTCTACTTGTTGACAAACAGTTGGTACATTCTGTGGCACGTTCAGAGGTCTAGTTTGCGTTTGCTGGCTCATGTAAGTGGTCAGTGGTCGATTCTAGGAAAGACATAGACATTAGTTTCTAAAGGTGTTCATTCAAGTCTAGATTTGTTTTTTAGAATTGAAAAGAAAATTACTTATTTCTGCAACACATCATACAATAGATAATACACACAGTAACCTTAATTATGACATCATATAAATGATAAGCGGGCCGCTTAGCGCAGTTGGTTGGAGCGTCGCAACTTCAGCTTGCTGTCGTTTATGCGGTCGTGGGTTCGAATCCCACTTCACTGTCAGGCATTCAAGTGTAATCATTCACCTCATTATTCATGTGGGCATATAAAAAAATATATAAGCAATAAAGAATATAAATTAAAAAATATATAAAGTTGATTCAATAAATTTCAAGAGAAAAAAATTGATAAAGCAAATACAATTATTGTTGTGGATATCCATTTTTCGTGAACTGCAGTAGAACTATTCATATGTATTATCTAGCTGTGCAGAACTGACCTTTTTTGAGTGGCGGCGGATGCGTTTCGAACTATGTCGTTCTTCTTCGACTCAGTCTGCAACCAAGCGCCGAAGAAGAGCGACATAGTTCGAAACGCGTCCGCCGCGACTCAAAAAAGGTCAGTTCTGCACAGCAAGATAATACATATGAATAACAAATACAATGTAACCCAAGAACAGAGGCATTTATTTAAACACAAAAATAAAATTACAATTAATGGAAATACATTCAATACTACATTTTGCTTATCAATTTAGGCATTCCCTTTAGAAACTATGTAGGTGATTTTTACTTTTGTAGGGCTGGCTGATCAAATATGATTTTAATCAACCACGATCTGGAACCATCTCAATGCAATCAGAATTGTGAGCGTCTTTTGAATTTGTTTGGGATAGTCAAAATTCTATATTATTTAAAAAACTTTTGTACTGAATAAAAACATTATAAAACTGTCAATGGTCTTTCAAGATTTCCACATTTTGTGTGTAGCACCCTAGTAACTAATAAGATAAAAAGCAAATTGATTTAACTTTCTGTGTTGTGATAAAGGTGATATTGTGGGAGATATCCATAATGAATATTAAGACTTGAAGTTATCTCATCCACATTTATTGAAAACAGTGAGATACTAGTTTCGGTTGTTACGCCATTATCAATCTTAATCAAACTGATTGGTTGAGATTGATAATGGTTTAACAAACGGAACTAGTATATCACTGTTTCAAATAAATTTAAAGTTGTGACAACTTCAAGGCTTATTATTCATTATCAAATTGATTCAATCTTCTATTTCTAGATAGAAACCAGGACACGGTTTGTCTTGTTACCTTCTAGTCATCGGCCAAGTATTCAAGTAAGTTTTTAAGAATGAATAATAAGACGAAATTGTCAGAACCACATTTATTATATTGAGAAACTAGTTTCGGTTGTTATACCATTATCAGTCTCAATAAAACTAAAACTAAAGTACAGAGTAGCTTAATATATACAGAGCATGGAATGATACTGAAGCGAGGAGGAGGCTGACCTTCATTGAAGGTTATGATTGGCTGATACGCCCCCTGGTGGGAGGAGTAACAAGCAAAATTGCAAGTCAAATCAATAACTAAAAACTGTGAACATCTAGAAAGCAGCAAAGAAGAAAAATACGTAATAGGACTAGAATTGAATCAAATTAAAATTTAAAAAATAGAAGCTCACTGAAATGCAGGCAAGGTCAACTGAGAAAAATAGCAAAGTACAGTTTTTAAAAATTTAGGCTAGAATTACGATGAAAACAAGTTAGTTGTATTGAATTGGTGAAAATAAATTTGATCATTTATACTAGTATTGGAATCCTCAGATCAAATTTATTTTAACCAATTTGATACAACTTACTTGGTTTCGTTGTAATTCTAGGCTACATATTTTAAAAACGGTACTTTGGTAGCTTTCTTGGTTGACCTTTACTGCATTTCAGTGAGCTTCTATTTTTTAATTTTAAATTGATTCAATTCTAGCCTTATTGTTCTTCTTTGTCAGAGTATTTAGTTATTAATTTGACTCGTATTTTTGCTTGTTACTCCTCCCACCAGGGGGCGTGACTTGTCAGCCAATCACAACGTCCGATTAAGGTCAACCTCTTTTCCTCTTAGCCAATAGTATCATTCCATGTACAGTATATATACGGCTTCTCTGTACTTTAGTTTTAGTTTGATGGAGATTGATATTGGTATAACAACCGAAACTAGTTTCTCAATACTTTTAATAAATGTGGTTGTGACAATTTCGTCTTATTATTCATTATGGATACCTTCCACAATATCACCTTCGCCACTAAAAAGAAAGTCAAGTATTTAATTATTCTGCAAACTGCATACAGTTTTTTGAAGGCCTACATTTATAAAGACTAAATAATATTGATCAGGGTACAAAGATGAGTCAACTGAAAATCAATATTAGTTTTTAAAAAGAGACTTGGGTAATAATTTTTGTAGTAGCCTACATTTTGGCAAATTAAATTTTCCACATAAGAATCCAAAAGGCAGTAGCCAATCTAGAATTTCGTGATTTAAACCAGAATTCATCTAAATCTGACGTATTTACATCTGAAATTTAACATAAATTATATCTCCTTCAATACCAGACAACATGAGTGCAAGTGACAACCTTGTGCAACCTTGGGTGTGTTACAAGTGGTAAACCATGTATCCCCAATTTCGCATTTCTATGTAAAAAAATCACTGGCCCCTAAATTGTTACAATTAAGTATAATAAGCTTCATTACCCTAGAGTTCGTGGAATGGATCTCTTTACTAAACCTTTACGAACTCTTCAAAAACAAGTAGCTTTGTTATTACAAAATATCTAATCTTTAATTTTATCACCGCAGTTTCGGTATGAATTTCAAATTCTCATACTTCCATTCGTTGGCTATATTCTTCTCACAATCAAGTAACGCTAATACTTTGTATAATTTTCAGAATATTATAGAAAATGCAATAGTTATAGAGTTGATATAATCTAATGCCATGTCTGATAAGAGCTAAACACTAAACTTGGTAATTGTGCCGCAGATGTTAGCAAATAAAAAATCACTTGAAACTTCACCAAATTGTAGTATTATGTCTCCTGATCACAATTATCAAGTTTTTAAGTGTCGGTCTCAATTAAATAATTAATTATTCAATTTTGAAAACCTACCTTTCGAACAGAGCCCCAAAATGATACCTTCAGCAATTAACTTTAATTGAGTGTTTAGAATGCATGAATCTTTGCAACACAATAATTTATTAATTATTTACTCATGCAATTTATCTTCTTAATAATAAAGGCATTTTCAATTTGTTCCAAAATCTCATCACTTGATGCATTACATAACCTGTAGCCAGCTAGCCACAGATCCACAGCCTGGGTTTTAGCAGTTCCACCTAGTAACAGTGTTACTAATTAGCACTGGTTTTAGGCTTTTGGATGTGCAAAGCCTGCAAACATTTCGCGCATGCGCAGAAGCGTAGTCTGCGTGAATGGAACGAAGTGGAATGGACCTGCTTAACCAAACCTTTCTTAACATGGCTAGATGTGACTGAACCACCTTTGAAATACCTTTAAATATTTACCTTTAAACCTTTTAAATATTTACAGAGGTGGTTCAGTCACATCTAGCCAGGTTAGGAAAGGTTTGGTTATGCAGTTCTATTCCAGTTTCCACTGATGTTCTGATTTAGATGGCACTGATATTAGTGCCATTGGCACTGATATTAGTGCCATTGGCACTAATCCTTGATGGCACTCCATTGCTCTAACTATCTGTTCGTCTATGATGTTATGCTTAAGGCTTTTCAGAGCCGTATTTATGTTCAAAAGGTGAGTTTTTAATATTGAATAATTAATTATTTAATTGAGACCGACACTTAAAAACTTGATAATTGTGATCAGGAGACATAATACTACAATTTGGTGAAGGTTTCAAGTGATTTTTTATTTGCTAACATCTGCGGCACAATTACCCTAAACTTAGTAAATAATATTTACCTGCTTAGTATCAACTCTCGATAGTCTCCGAGGAGATTTGTGCAAAGACGAACTTCTACGCTGTCTTGGCATCTCAGGCAACTTTGTAGTTTGCTCTTCAGCAGTCATTTGTTTCACAGGGCATAAACCACAAGGGTTGCATTCAGTTCCCCGTTCTTCATTCTGCCCCGCCATCTTATCAGTCCAGTATGTCTGAACGGTTGGGGCTTGAATTGTCTCAAGTTCTGGCTGTCTTTGAAAGTCAGATTTTTGTGCAAGAATTCCTGGCTGCTTTTGAGAGTCAGATTTCTGTGAAAGAATCCCCTGCAATTGTAATTGACGGGTGATTACAGAAATATCCTGTTCAGATGGACACTTTTGTTTGGAAATTCTTGTCACCGATGGTGTACGACCTTTTCTCAACGAATGTACAGGACATGGTCTTCGATGTGGTCTCTGTGTTGGTAGCACATTTCCCACATCTCGTGCAACTTGGTGTCTTCTGCATTTTGCCATTTCCTTTAACTCCTTGTTGATAGCAAACTCTTCATCGGGATAGATTCCTCTTGAAGCACTCAAATGGCTATCCGGATTTCGGTCACCACTCTCATCCCGAAAATAAGATCTTGCATCAAGGTTTGCTGTCATTTTTCTTGTTTGTTCTGTATTAAAACAAGATAACCAACACTAAAACAAGAATTTGGATGACTTTTGTATAATAAATTTAGTGAATTTTTCCCCCAATTAGCTCCTACTTGTTGTCATGGTCAAATAAAAACAATTTTAAATGGAAAACCTATCAGATCACATCGATCAGCTGCTGACAGTTGGATACAGTTTTCACATGGTTGTATGTAGGATATAGACTCTTTGCAGGCACAGAAAAAAATGTGTTTTTATAAATTTATTGTGTAATTGTTATTTTGTAATACACTGTCCAAACTTGTGCCGCATAACTACCAACTATCAACATACTGTCAAATACTGGGTTTTAAATAAGTGCCTAAAGGGTCGATTACATTGGGCTAGTTAGTAGCTAAGCGAGTAGCGAGTAGAAACGTTACAGACCGACCGTGCTACAGCAGCTCGTCATGTCAAGCCGAATTATAGAAAAAATAAAACTTCCAGAATTACCCCACTAGTATGGAATTTCAAAGACAAGAAATAATATTGCAACACAAATTAAAATATGTAGTTCATCAACAATTATACAATAAAATTGCATCAAAACAGTTCACAGAAAATACAATGTCTCATCTGAAGTGTTATGTTGGTAGCCTGTGCGGTTAAATGTCGGCTTTGGGCACAATAATATTGTATTTCGGTGTTGGCTACTCTGCCAGCTAGTAGAAAATTCAAAGTTGAGAGCCTGTCTACTTTGGATTTGCTACTAACTGTCAGAGTAGCCAACACCAAAATACAATATTTTTTTTTTGAGGATGAAGCCCACATAGGTCTGAGACCTGTGCGTGGGTAATGAGTTGGATGATGGTGATTGATGAGTTGGACCTACAGTTTTAGGTGGGTTCCGAACCACCGGGAAGTGATTTTCAGCAGAGAACAGTGTCTTTTTTTCTGGCCAATCCAATCGGTCACTGTTACAAACAGGACCTACGAGAACGCAGCTTATCTATCTGATTGAACAGATACCTGCTACGGCTCGCGGCTATCACTTCCCTTATTATTGTGCCCAAAGCCGACATTCAACATTAACCGCGCAGGCTGCCAACATAACACTTCAGATGAGACATATTGTATTATTATTTATTTATTGTCTTTGAAATTCCATAGTATGGGGTTAATTCTGAAAGTTTCATTTTTTCTATAATTCGGCTTGACATGCCGAGCTGCTGTAGCACGGTTGGTCTGTAAAGTTTCTACTCGCTACTCGCTTAGCTACTAACTCGCCCAATGTAATCGATACTTTTCTCAGATGACATTGAGAGATTTGAGAAATGAGTGGAAAAATGTTTAAAACAAAAAATAAACCGACTTCAATGAAATGATAATCGGAAATTGAATGCACACGTACTAAGAAGTTTAAAATAAAGTATTCACTTTAGTGTATTCTCAGTTTAAAGTGAATACTTTATTTTAAACTTTTTAGTACGTGAGTATATTTAATTCTTGATTATCATTTTATTGAAGTTGGTTTCTTTTTTTGCTTTAATTTTTTTAAAAGTCTTCTTCTTAAATCAAATTGCCGTGCGTTAATATTCCTCCCTGATCAGCCATGGCTGGTATCAGATGATACATCTCAATTTCTATAGTACACCTGATTGGCCAAAACGAGACTTTACAGGCTTGTTTCACACATAACCCGATTCGGGTAACCGATGTCGTTTATCCGGCACAATTACTTTGTATCAAATTATGATTTAAAAAATCAGGTAGGTGTAAAGCGCTCCATGTGATTCAATGATCGGCCTGGTGAACGGCTCCGGTCATCCGACTGCCGGGTTATGTGTGAAACTAGCCTATTCATACAAAATGAAGTCATCGACGATTTGCTTTTTGCTTGATATTGGACTAAGTATTTGGCCGATCCTTGCGAAATAAAGGTGGGACCACCGCTGAATGCTGCTCTCTCATTTGAGAAAAAAATTCTGAAATCGGTTCAATTGTGCTCGAGTAATAACTGATGTACAAACATAAAAAACAGGTCGAATTAAGAACCTCCTTCTTGTTGGAAGTCGGTTAAAAAGAACATAAATTGATTTTGAGCTACCATATAACATATTATAGAAACCATTATATTGAGTCACGAAACCATGGTACTGTAATTTTACAATAATGTATTTAAAATAAAGTGGTTTAACAACATCCAAGTCTTTTCCTGGTTTTTCTTCACTGTTCATAAAATTGATTGAGGATTTCAACACAATTAGGAGTGACCTCCATTTTATCCAATTGTAACATCAACCTACAGTAGAATCTAGATTATCCGAGTCCCGGTCAACCGAGCCTCCGGGTTATCCGAGCTAGTGATGGAGAAAAAATTAAAATAAAGCTCTTTTTATTTTGAGAATAATACGATGGGAAGATGCGTTTTATACTTTTTTTATGATGTAATGTCATGGTCTCAGTTAAAATAAGGTGTGTAAATAGTTATTTTAAAAATTAAAATTGTTATAAAAATAAAGTTTTTTTACTTTTATTTGGCTTTTCCTGATAGTAGCACTTAACCTCCATATTATCCGAGTTTTTTCATATCCGAGGTGGTTTTGGTCCTGATCGTCTCGGATAATCAAGATACTACTGTATTTGGTTTGTCAATTTTGATAATTTTGTTAATTTTATTTGTATAATTATGGTTCGGTTTTAGCGAACAAGCTATGCTTGGCGTATATTGCCAAATGTGAAATCAACAGTTGAATGAATGGATGAATAATTTTTATTAGTCAAAAGTACAAATAATTTGTTACATAATGGAAAATCTATTATAACTAATGGAAAGGTTTGCATCCCGAGGCTATGTAGAGCCAGGTTGGGATGGTACACATGAAGTTATTATATTTATATAGTGGGAACCGCTATTCAGAACTGCAATACTTTAGATTTAAGACTTTAATTTATTTTCTGAAATGTTAATTTTTTTAATTTATTCCTCTGGTAGTGCTGTACTCACAACCAGAGAAATTATTATTTATTAAAAGAGTATAAGCCCTAGAAGGGCTAAAGGCCGTTCCAGTCAACAGGAAATGATAACTCTATAAGAAAGATATAAATACTATAAGCAAGCTAAAAATACTATAATCTAAATCAACTCAGGAAATGTAGAACTCATGACAAACTCGTGAACTCTATTCTCATCTACACTCATGTAAGTTTGTCCTAGACTCTTGCTATTTGACATGTAGAACTCATGACAAACACGTGAACTCTATACCAATCTACACTCATGTACGTTTGTACTATACTCTTGATATTTGATATGTAGAACTCTTGAACTCTATTCTAATCTACACTCATGTAAGTTTGTACTAGACTCTTGCTATTTGATATGCAGAACTCATGACGAACTAGTGAACTCTATTTCAATCTACACTTGTGTAAGTTTGTACTAGACTCTTGCTATTTGATATGCAGAACTCATGACGAACTTGTGAACTCTATTCTAATATACACTCTTGTAAGTTTGTACTAAACTCATGCCATTTGATATGTAGAACTCATGACAAACTTGTGAACTCTATTCTAATCTACACTCTTGTAAGTTTGTACTAAACTCATGCCATTCGATATGTAGAACTCATGACGAAGTAGTGAACTCTATTCTAATCTACACCCATGTAAGTATGTACTAGACTCTTGCTATTTGATATGCAGAACTCATGACGAACTTGTGATTTCTATTCTAATCTACACTTGTGTAAGTTTGTACTAGACTCTTGCTATTTGATATGCAGAACTCATGACGAACTTGTGAACTCTATTCTAATCTACACTTGTGTAATTTTGTACTAAACTCATGCCATTTGATATGTAGAACTCATGACAAACTTGTGAACTCTATTCTAATCTACTCTCTTGTAAGTTTGTACTAAACTCATGCCATTTGATATGTAGAACCCATGACGAACTAGTGAACTCTATTCTAATCTACACTTGTGTAAGTTTGTACTAGACTCTTGCTATTTGGCATGTAGAACTCATGACAAACTTGTGAACTCTATTCCAATCTACACTCATGTACGTTTGTACTATACTCTTGATATTTGATATGTAGAACTAATGAACTCTATTCTAATCTACACTCATGTAAGTTTGTACTAGACTCTTGCTATTTGATATGCAGAACTCATGACAAACTCGTGAACTCTATTCTAACCTGCACTTGTGTTAGTTTGTACTAGACTCTTGCTATTTGAGACTACACTTGTGTAACAAGATTCTTGGTTGCTCTGTAAGAGCAGTTCAGCGCGACAAAGGCCTTCTTTGGGAAGGGCTTTTTATTATTGCAGTCTACCTACGCTTGTGAAACAGCAGTCTAGATTGCTCTATGAAAGCGCTCTATCGCATCTAGTATTCACGCTTGAACGGTATATGAAGAAGTGGCGTAGACAACTGCTCTATGATAGTGAATGTTGACCGTGTATAGGACAAACAATGGACAGGTGCATCACTGTTCTTGCTACCTTCTTCGACGAGACTTCCAAGAAGGAAACTGATCACCGATCCTCTTCCTTTTCTTCTTCCTGTTTTCATCTTCACACGTCTTCGTTCTTCTTGGTTCCCTTTTTATATTTCTTCTTTCTCCTCCAACTCTTCCATTTTCTTCATCTTCTTCTTCTTCTTCTCCTTATTCGATCTCTTCTTCTACTTCTTCTTCTTCCTCTTCTTCTTCTTCTTCTTCTTCTTCTACTTCATCATCATCTTCTTATTCTTCTTCTTCTCCTTTTTCGATCTCTTTTTCTTCTTCTTCATCTTCATCTTCTACTTATTTTCTGCTTCTCTTGTTATTCTCCTTCATCGATCTCTTTTTCTTCTTCTTCATCTTCTACTTCTTCTTCTTCTTCTTCTACTACTTCTTCTTCTTCTCCTTATTCGATCTCTTTTTCTTCTTCTTCTACTTCTTGTTCTTCTTCTACTTCTTCATTATCTCCTTCTACTTCTTCTTCTCCTTCTACGATCTCTTTTTTCTTCTTCATCTTCTACTTCTTCTTCTTCATCTTCTACTTATTTTCTTCTTTTTCTTCTTCTTCTCCTTCTTCGATCTCTTTTCTTTCTTCTTCTTATTCTTCATCATCATCATCTTCTTCTTCTTCTTTTTCTTCTTCATCATCTTCTTCTTCTTCTTTTTCTTCTTCAACATCTTCTTCTACTTCTACTACTTCTTCTTCTTCTTCTTCTTCTTCTTCTTCTTCTTCTTCTTCTTCTCCTTCTTTGATACCTTTTTCTTCTTCTTTTACTTCTCCTTCTTCTTCTTCTTCTGCTTCTTCTTCTTTTGCTTCTTCTTCTTCTTCTACTTCTTCTTCTTCTGCTTCTTCTTCTTCTCCTCCTTATTCGATCTCTTCTTATTCTTCTCCTTATTCGATCTCTTCTTATTCTTCACCTGTTTTCTTCTTCTTATTCTCCTTCTTCACCTGTTTTCTTCTTTTCACCTGTATTTTTCCAGCGAGTACGACACCAAGGACTCCTTCCAGTCCCCCTTTCCTGCTCCACACCCTCACCCTCCCATTCCTTTCTCAACACCCTCTTCTCCTCCTACTCTTCTTCTTCTTCTTCCTCCTCCTCCTCCTCCTCCTCAAACTCCCTGGAAGCGGACGGTATGTGGAGCAGTAGGATAAGACCGATTCAGGCACACGTCACACAGAGCACTTCGGTGAAGAATAAGTCGCTGCGGCAGTTCGTTGAACTCCAGTCGGGGAAAAGTGGTTTCCAGAGCTCTGAGGTCAATGCCAAAGCACCAACCAACGCGCATGCTCATGCACAATTACACATACAAACTCGCAAGTAAGCGATATGTACATCTATATGCAGTTAGAAGTTGTAAAGGAAAGATCTTTGCTTAGTACTCAAGGAACAGTCAGTTGTCAGGGTTTTGACTAAATTCACCCTACAAATATAGTATGTATGATTATCTGAATGATAGGGGCTGTTTTTTCATTTGAAGATTATAATATAAAAGCCAATGGGGAAGTGATAGCCGCGAGCCATGGCAGGTATCTATTCAGTGAAATAAGTTTTGAACTCCTGGACCATTTCTGTATGGGTGACTGATTGGATTGACCAACAAAAAAGACTGTTCTCTCCTGTGAAATCATTTTACGGTGGTTCGAAGCCTACCTCAAACTGTAGGTCCTTCACATTAATCACCATAATTTAACTTTACAGGTAGTGGATCTATGTGGGCTTCATCCTCCGAAAAAATCACTGACAAACTTTCTTGATAATGGCGAAGGTGATATTGTGGAAGGTATCCATAATGAATAATAAGACGAAATTGTCGCAACCACATTTATTAAAACTTCGAGAAACTAATTTCGGTTGTTAAACCATTATCAATCTCAATCAAACTCTCTGTTTGATTGAGATTGATAATGGTGTAACAACCGAAACTAGTTTCTCGAAGTTTTAATAAATGTGGTTGTGACAATTTAGTCTTATTATTCATCACTGACAAACACCACTCTTACCTTATGTTGATAAATGCAGCATTGACCCTCAAAGAATATTAATATATTAATAGTTAATTAATATATAATAGTTCATAATCTTAATAACCATCGTTCAGGAATCGAGTTATGACATCATTTTTGAAAAACATTTGTAGCCTCGGAACTCATTATTTGGTGTAATACCTACTCACACTCCAGAACATGGCGTGCCATAGTGGGGTAGGATGATTTCCTGAATATAATTATTACCTGTAATATAAACGTTGAACCAAATTTTGTTAACATTTTTTGTACTGTAAATTTGAAAAAAAAAATTCAATTCAAAATCAATGAGCAAAGAAGTTTTTAGATCATCCAACGACAATGTTCACTACAATAATTGAAAGAGCAATTTTAAAGAGTTTATTCGGGTGTAGTAGAGACAAAATTGATATCTGGTATAAAAGTGGGGTTTATAAATTGAATTGCGGTGATTGAATGCCTGTTATGTGGGTCAGACCGGTAGAAGTTTCAAATGTAGAATAAATGAACATATCAGGGATTGGAAAACCTAAAAAAGAGATTCAAATTTTGCAGAGTATTAATTTTGGGCACAAGTTCAAGGACGAAGGAAATGTTGAATTTCTGCATTTGATTGGCAAAGGCAGACAATTGAACATTTCAGAAGCTTTGGAGATAACTAGAGTGGTAAAAAACGATTCCAATACTAGTTTAAATGATCAAATTATTTTGTTATAACCAATTCAATACAACTAACTTGGTTTCATCATAATTCCAGCCTACAATTAAAAAACAGTTCTTTCGTGTATTTCTCGGTTGACCTTGACTGCATTTCATTGAGCTTCTAATTTTTGAACGAGCGAAGCGAGTTCTTCCATTTGACTTGAGGCTCGAAGCGTTGGGTGTTTGTGGGTATGTTCCACGATAACTTTCGAACGCCTTTATCAATCAACTTCAAATTTGAAACACAGATTCTTGGTATCTTTAGACAGGTCAAGTTCGTTGGCCAATAAAATTAACCGACTTCTTCATCCATTTTGAGGCGAATCAAATAGGCCCTTCATTGGTATATATATATCTATATATCACTATACATAGAAAATAGTTGTTTCTAAGATTCTACCATATGATGGCATTCGCAATAGATTTCAAAATATATTTTGAGTTATTATCAGCTGTAGGTGAATATAAATGTGATCAGGTTTTTTATAGAATCTCTATCTGATATACTAATTTCATTGCCCTGATATTTGGATATAATTATGAACATCAGTTTTTTATGTGGTAAATATATCTACTAAATATATTCCATTGCCCTGATATATAGGTATACGATATATAGGATTACGGTAGGTCTTTTTTGTGGAAAATAAATCTGTGTATCAGTGCAACGATGAACTTGAACTTAAAGTGATATGTCTTGTGAATTTTTAAATAAGTATCCGTTTTTCGTTACTACCTTACCCCTACGATAAGCTTTCCAAATGAGTTTCCCTTTCAAAAATTAATTGTTTGCAAGCGAGTTCTCCTTCAGCGTTGGGCTCACTAGTTTAGTTTTAATTTGATTAAATTCTAGCCTTATCACGTATTTTTCTTCTTTGTTGCTCTCTAGATGTTCATAGTACTTAGTTATTAATTTGACTCGTATTTTTGCTTGTTACTCCTCCCACCAGCGGGCGTGACTTGTCAGCCAATCACAACCTCCGATGAAGGTCAGCCTCTTTCTCGCTTAGCCAATAGTATCATTCCATGTTCAGTATATATTAAGCTTCTCTGTACAATAATTGACTGAGTGTTACCCTATTCGTTACCCGGCCAGTTTTGGGGAGTCATAAAGCCATTGAGATAGCATTGTTTATGATCAAACCTTAGTACAGACCGTTTCAAAGTGCATGGCGGCTCGCTGGTGGCAGGGGAGGCAGTGCGAGAGAGACAGAAAGTCTTTCCCACCACTCTTCCCCTCCAGCCGTCAAGTACAGTCGCGTCAAATACACTCACTGCTGAACTTTTTTGCGTTAGCGGACTTAGGGAATATTTGAACTTGACTGTACTGCGAGGCAGCAGGTACAGTAGTGGGAGAAAGCGCTCAGCGCGCATGCTCCATCGAGACGCCACGCACCGTGAAACAATCTGTATAAGATGTATATATGCATCTAGTTTGGCCAATTTTGTTATTTACAAGAGTTTGGCAATAAAGAATTTTGAATTTGAATTTGTATGCTTTATTGGCCATTACATTCAAAAACATTTTTACATTACTAATTCAGGATAATTGAAAGTTTTTCACTCATACAGTAGCCCTTTGGGCTAGTTTGGCCAATTCAGCCAGGAGACATAATATGTCCGGTTTAGAATTCATTCAGAATTTAATTCGGTTAGCAGAGGTAAGCTAGAGAAATATAGATTATCTCAAAATCTGTTCAAATATCTTCATTACTGTTGAGGAAATATCTCAATAAACAGAAGATATTTCAATTAAGATTTTAATTTTGGTGACCGTATCATAGCCTTCAATTCACACAATACAGCATGTCACTTCAGTACAGCACATTATTTATGTATGATAAAATTTCTTTCTTTCTTCTATTTTCATCTATTTAAATACACTGATCTTCAGAGTCGAGACCTACGTCATGATCTGTTACTCTCCGATGCTATCTAGCATCCCGTTGAGATCGTAAGTGAGCCGCAGACTTCATCCGGCTTTTGAGAGAGGTTATTGACTTTTGGTGAGTTTGGAGGCTTTTGATAACTATTATGAAAATTGAATTGTCTTGTCGCATCTAGTAGTACGACGCTACAAACACCGCATAATATTTCCATTTAAATTCATTCAGAACTTCTCAATTTACTTCTCGTATAATTTCTGTAACAGCACGTCGGGTGGTGGAGCCACCATGTGAATGTGAGAGACCGTCACAGAATTCGTCTTGAAGAAATTAACATACGTGAATACTATAACATGTTATTTCCATTGTTTGAAGCATGGGTCCATGAAGGATCAATCTGTAGTCAGCTACTAACATCATGAATAAATCTAGTGGCACATTGTTGTCTTCATTCAGTTCGCGCAAAACGTCAGTTTTACGGTCAACACAAAACCTTTCAACTGATACATTTTCACGGTACAGTTAACCTGCTTAAGTCCTAGCGTATAGACCCTGCTATATCAATAAGAATAAAATTGAAGAAATTGAGTGTTATACTGCGTCCTATAATGTTTCATTGGAAATAGTATACAATATTTCGAATTAATTTATTATTTAGTACATAGGCCTAGTATTAAAATATGTTGAAAAAAGTTGAATAGTGATATATTATGAAACAGATGAAATGAAATCAGTTGTCCAAAGATTGAGACAAGCAAAATAAGAAGCTTTTACTCGATTTGTGATTTTCTTTTCATGTATAATAAATTCAAATAAAAGGACTCTTATAGTGTTTCATAACTAGGCTTTATTGTACTTGGAAAGAGAAACACAAGTCCAGTAATAGAGTGTGTTATATATTTTGCTTGACTCAATCTATTCGACAGGTGAAACAGTTCTAAGTGGAGAAAATATAGTATTAGAATAATATAAACTCAATTACACTGGCTACGTTTCCTGCAGTCTTGAGTTGTAATCTCATTCAGCCATGAATGTTTCTTATAGGGAAGTGATAGCCGAGTGCCGTAGCAGGTATGTGTTCAATCAGAGATAAACTACGAAGCTGCTGGACGCTCTTTGTAAAGGTGACCTATTGAATTGGCCAGCAGAAAAGACTCTGTTCTCTGCTATAAAATCACTCATTATACTATATTATACACTAGTTACCATAATTACTATATCAATTAGTTGAGGTGAGGCTTAATTTTGATATGAAAGGAACTCTTGTACACTATAAAAAGCTTTATCAACAAAATATTTTTTCAATTGTTTTTTAAATGGTTCGGAACCACCTAAAACTGTAGGTAAAAATCATCAATCACCATCATCCAATCCGTCTCAGACCTATGTGGGCTACATCCTTCGAAAAAAAATCATTCACTAATTCACCTTATCACCCTCCACACTCATCTGGTCATAATCCGCAATTAAAAAATGAATTAGTTTGAAGTGACTGACAATTGAATAAACTGACAAATATACATAAACAGAATTTATTAATTTCTAATTCCTTTAATTGCTATTACTTTATACTGAAGACTTCCGCAATGGTGGATATTGACAACAGCATTGAACAGCTGATGGGAATCGATGAATGCTACTGTACAAAAATATCAGTCACCACCGGGAATCGATTCCCATCAGCTGTTCAATGCTGTTGTCAATATCCGCCATTGCGGAAGTCTTCCGTATAAAGTAATAGCAATTAAAGGAATTCGAAATTAATAAATTCTGTTTATGTATATTTGTCAGTTTATTCAATTGTCAGTCACTTCAAACTAACTTGTGAGATACGAGCCGATATGGCCAAGTTGAAAATGAATGCTGCTGTGCAGAAAGGTCTCCATGGTCTAGTGGTTAAGGGCGCTCAACCGGCAATTGAGAGGTCCGTGGTTCGATTCCCGGTGGTGACTGATATTTTTGTACAGTAGCATTCATCGATTCCCATCAGCTGTTCAATGCTGTTGTCAATATCCGCCATTGCGGAAGTCTTCAGTATAAAGTAATAGCAATTAAAGGAATTCGAAATTAATAAATTCTGTTTAAAAAATGAATTTGTTCCTGAAATTTATTACAAGTTTCAAATAATATTTATCTATACTTTCCTTATTTATTGGAAATGTATACTGTATATTTTTTATCAATTGACCTTCCCCCTTACTCATTGATCCTGTGTAGTTTTATATTGAGTTTTTCTGTCGATGATGCTTACATGAGTCCCAGACATGTGCGTGGGTGATGAGGTGAATGAGGACACAAAATATGCCGGGTTGAACAAGAATCGAAACCGTCATTTAGTTGTCAGTTAGCGACAACAGCCTTTCAACTGATTGATTAGCTTGAATGGTTCATTAAAACTTAATAGTTATTCATGTATTAAGGCGTGAAGCGCGACTTTATCGCTCGAGCCAAAACATTTACTGCGCGATGCATAGCGGAGCGCAGTAATTTTGCGAGATCGATAAAAAAGCTTCACGCGCGAATTACATACAATATTTTTCCTAAAACTGCAGTTCTGGATTCCAACACAATAAAAGCTTGTAGTTTGTAACATCACAGACCATGCGCGGATTTGGTTAGCGTTCGCCATTGTTGAGGTTATGTGAATTTCACGGATTCCGTGATCCACCAATGAGAAGGCATCAAAATCAAAACAGAAGCGTAAAGAAAACAGCTGGCGAGCGTAATAGTATATTACGTTACAAGTGCGGGAAATGGTGTTTAACATACGAGTATGATAAGTTAACGCACGAGACGAAGTCGAGTGCGGTATTATCATACGAGTATGGTAAACATCTTCCCGGACGAGTTACGTACGATATTTTTCGTCATACAAGTTTAAAATAGCAGATAAGTTGAAATAAGAAACTATAAATCGTTGTTATTCAAACACAACCTCAACACACCAAATCACAGCAACTCAAGGTGAAATGGGCAATAATGGTTCTAGATCAGCTGATCTATCTTTCGACCAAATGGTTTTTCAGTGAAATGGTAGCCAGTAGCCACCCATAAGCATGCGGTAATAATCATTTGATGATTTTTACCACACAGTGTACGGTAATAATCATCAAATGACATCAGCTGTTTTTGATTTCTGTAAACAGCTATTTACCACATTGATTCCTTGACTGGTAAACTGTCCATAACCTACAAGTATGACGAAAAGTACTCTACCGCTTGCGGAGCAGTAAAGAGGTATTTTACAATTAGTTTTCAGTACGTAAAGAACTACTTTACGAGCAGTTGGAGGAAAAAAATTAAAAATCGAAATTCAATATGTTATAGTGGACTTCCCCACTCTTCCCCACTTAACCTTGGAATTGGAACTTATTTATTAAATTTGTATTGCAATGGTTTGGATTATACTTGATTTTTTTAATATATATTTTAATCTTCAGTTAATATAGTGCACTGACAAAAATAAACAGACTTGGTAGAGAATGAATTTGGTAGGAAATAAATAAAATTCTGTATTTATTTATTAAAATTTTTTCTGAGGATGAAGCCCACATAGGTCTGAGACCTGTGCATGGGTAATGGTGATTGATGAGTTGGACCTACAGTTTTAGGTGGGTTCCGAATCACCGGGAAGTTATTTTACAGCAGAGAACAGTGTCTTTTTGCTGGCCAATATAATCGGTCACCATTACAAACAGGACCTACGAGAACGCAGCTTATCTCTATCTGATTGAACAGATAACTGCTACAGCACTCGGCTTTAATAAACAGGTGTAATGGAGTAAACTCTACCAGTGGAGAATAAACTGTTCTGACATAGAATAGGATCTTGAATTATTTCTTGTTCCATACCGATCTGCGTCGTTAATATCAACTTTTTATGATAAATTCAACGACTTGCAGTCAATTTAAATAGAGAATAAATATTCTATATAAATAAATAATACAGAGAATTTCTATTCATTATTAAAATTGACTGCGAGTCGTTAAATTTATCATAAAAAGTTAATATAGAATAAACTGTTGAGAAGAAACTTGTTTGGATGATCATAAACCGCTGAAAATGTATTCCTGTGTAGGAAAATAAACTGCTTCGAATACTTATATATTGATTCAGAATTAGAATTATTGAAGTGAGAGATTCATTCATTATAGTTTATAATGATGTTTTTGCATTTATGATGAAAAATTTCTACAATATTCTTAGAATTCCCGTCCAATGTTGATTCGCCATTATGCAATGGAGCTTTACTAATCTGAAAGTTCCCCCCCCCCCACAGAATATCGGTTACATTTTCAAAGAAATCTTGATTACAATATTCAATGAATGGAGTTGCTAATTGGCTACCAGCACCTCTTCACGTAAAAGCATCTCAGAATTCCTCGCCTCTCCATTTTCCAAATGAAGAGAGAACAATCCGTAGGAAGTAAGAAGAAGAATGATTATGCTGATCAATATTATCCTAATAATAAGGTAAAATGACAGCTACGTAGATGACTAGACGTGTAGGTGTAGTAATTCAATATTAATAATGAAGTTTTGAATGGATTCAGTTGTTACGTCATACGTATATATGACTAATACACATTTCCGTAAGAAACTTCCTCAAGGAGAACATCAATTTCTCTCAGTTTAATTAGGTTTTATGCAAATCTAGACAGGATCTATGTGGCCCATTATTTATCAAAAATCTATGGGTCTCGTCAGGCCCAGTAGAAATTGTAAAAGTTTAATAAATAATAATCTAGATTTTCCCATTTGAAAGAAAAGTAGGCCTACTGTTCCATAGGATACTATGTTATTAATTAATTTGTTAGTTACTAACATTTCTATGAATTATTTAGATTATTCCTAATGATATATCATTCAAATTATTGATTTTACTTTGTAATGTTATAAAAAAGGTTTCACTCATTCATTTATTCAATATAATATGGAGAACTAACTTGTCAAAAAGATAGGTCTCATCAGACCCTGTGGGAATTGTAAAATGTAATAAATAATATTTTGCATTTTTTATTACAAATATTGACAACCGCACATTATTTGAAACAGTGTTCCGAACTAATAGTTAATATATTAATAAGTGTCAATTTATTTTTTGGATCTATCTCTCTAACCTTCAGTATAGGCTCTGCCCTGATTTCCTGTGACGGAGTCTGTTGCTTTTCTAACAGTTTTTACAAGTTTCAATTTTATTCAAATTTTTGACAAGTTAGTTCTCCATATTATATTGATCTCTCCAAAACAAAGCAGGCTGCAGATCTTATACAATTCGGTGGCTACAGAGGTTATTGGTGAGAGTTTATGTTTTTATTTTATAATTGGTAGCCGCGAGCCGTAGCAAATATCTGTTCAATCAGATAGAGATAAGCTGCGTTCTCGTTGGTCCTGTTTGCAACGATGACCGATTAGATTAGCCAGCAAAAAAGACACGTTCTCTGCTGTCAAATCACTTCCCGGTGGTTCGGAACCCACCTAAAACTGTAGGTCCAACTCATCAATCACCATCATCTAACTCATCACCCACGCACAGGTCTTGGACCAATGTGGGCTTCATCCTACAAAAAAAATTTGTTTTTCAATCCCTTCCTGGAGAGTGAAATATTTAAAATTTCCTCATCGTATAATATTATTGAATGGTTGTTCGAATGTTATAGCTCTTTGGTATGAAGATCACTTTGATCACCAAATTAATAACTTTCATTGATTTAAAATTGAAGACTGCAAAATTATTATTATTATTATTAGCCGTAGAGCTCCCGAAGTGGAAGACGCTGAGCAAAATGATGATCACTTATTGGATTTGGTGGTGTTCCTCCTGTTCGCCCACCAGCTTTTCATTTTCTGAGAAAAAGCAGCTTTTCTTTCTTCACTCCATCTTGTTCCGACTCTTGGAGCTTTAACCTCTGGAATAATTTTCCATTTATTAATTTTTGTTCTAAAGTTATTTCGATTGGAAATGTCATTATCAGTATATTATTATTATTATTATTATTATTGTTATTGTTATTATTATTATTATTATTATTATTATTATTAAGCTTATTACAATTTAAACAGAGCAGGTAACGGCTATTTGAGGGAGAGAGGAAAGGTCAGGACGTCAGGACACCTTCTCTCCAGCTTTTCTTGATTCTACTATAACTTTTGAGGCAACTATGAAGCTTGAATAAAAACCAACACCAATTTTTCCAATCCGTTCTACAGCTTGGTTTGAATCCTCCCTCAACCCTGGGAACATCTTTGATATAAGATAGTAGTAATATCATTCAGAAAACTTTTTAATAATTTCATACGATGAGAAAATTTTGAATATTTCTCCTTAAAGGAGGGAAAACCACTACTGAATCCAATTCGAGAAACATAGAGCTCTACATAGATTGGAGTCTAAACTTCCAGTACAGTACAGGAGTTCATTGACCTGCTAATAAGAATGTGTGACATCACATGCAATAAGGTTAGAATGCGAGAAAGTGGGCCATTTCTAATGACGTCACAGCGATGCATCCATCGCTTCTCTTCATCATGGATCTATATCTACGCTCTTGCACCTAACAGCCATTTATGGATATGCAAGTGCAAGATGGAGGATTCTCTGTGAAGTCTCTGTGGGAACAGTGCAAGTGTAATGTGGCGCAAAAAAATTGAGCTCTCAAATTTAATTGTTGGTTGGGAGACCCTTACGGGTAGTTCCACCTCGCCATTTGAGTCATGTTAAAGGAAACATGGTGGACAGTTTTAGGTGATTTCCAAGCCACTAGGTGAGTGAGTAAGACTTACGTATAGATTGTTGATTGAATTCAGAGCTAAACTGGTCTTAATGTAGACAAGATAAAGAACCTTTTGAGAGAGTTTAGAAGTTGAGCCAAAACTCTCTTTCTCTTGAGATTCTCATAAATAAATATAAGTTATAATAGATTTTAAGATTTTTTAAATATTATAAATTGTGATTGTAGTTTATATTATTATAGATCTTCAATCATATTATTCTAATAATATTAATAGTAGTTACTTTTTATACATTATAATTCAGCAATTATGTATAATTTATGGAATTTCCAGTACTCCAGTACTCCAATCATTACATTTTTTGTTACATAATCAAGGTTTTTACATTATTAACTATAACAAAAGGATTTCCACTTATTCTCCTAAATTTCTATCTCTTTCCTAATTGAATAATCACAAAAGGATTTGTGCTTCCACCAAATTATGCTCCCAAATTTTTATCACCATCCTAATTGGGGATCTATTTCAATCCCCAAGTTCAAGTTATAATTGGCGATTTGATCTGGGTCACTCACGCAGCGGTTCGGATTCCATCTAAAATTTAGATCTACTATGTTTTCATAACAAAGGTCAAACGAGAAAATGGAAACATTCGTAAGACTCATTGCGCATCACACTGATTGAAGCCTTATTATTTATCTTATTACTTATTTTTCTCATTTAAAAAATAAACTCAAGAAATAAAATACTATATTAAAAAAGCAAATTGATAACAAAGATTGGGTTATTAAAAATAATGTATAAGATGCTATAAATATTCATTATATAATCAAATAGCAGAACCCTAGTTTTCTTGCTTATCGCACTGGTCTCAGACCTATGTGAGCTTCATCCTCAAAAAACAAAAAAAAAAACAAAATAGCAGAACCCTAGTTTTCTTGCATATTATTGTTGTTGTGGGGACTGTTACCTGTTTATAATTTTATCTATTCTATGTTATCATTATTTATTATAGTATTTTATATAGTTTTTTTGTTTTGGACTATTTTTTTTTTATTTTTTTTATTGGTTGGATGCTTGATTTAGTGAATTATTGATGAACATTCCAGTGTAATTTTCGGTAGTAAAGAGGAAACATTTTCATTTGTAATGAAGGAGAACTCGTCGTTAGCGAACAAGCTATGCTTTGCTGATGGCGCAAAAAAAAAGAAATGTATTAATTGTGTGTGATTGATTGTTATTTACAAGAGTTTGGCAATAAAGAATTTATTTATTTATTATATCATTGTTAAATCGCGGTCCTAAGTTACCAATCACGAAAATAATAATAATAGTATCATATCATTATTGCATCTATATTCTATGCTTGTTTTCTTTTGAAAACTGTTATCAGTTGCAACTCATTTGTGTGACAAAAAGTTGAGGAAATGAAATGATTATTTATTTACTCATTTAATTAGAAGAATAAATCATCATTCGATTAAAAAACAATTTATGAGAAATAATGATGATTATTTATCATGTTTCATGTGGATTTTTACTTAGAATGGCTCATAAAATACTTAGGCAAGCTAGTAATAATAATAATAATAAATTATTCTATTAAAAAACAATTTATGAGAAATAATAATGATTATTTATCATGTTTCACTTTGTTTTTTACTTAGAATTACTCATAAAATACTTGCTTGACGATACCTTAAATTCTATAGAATCGAATAGAACGTTTATTAATAGACTTAAATCCCATAATATAAGGAAATCTCTTCAAATAAAAGTATCCACTAAATCCACTTACAAACAAAAACTTTTGAAAATAGATGACGTTTCGTACAAGAGACTACATCAACCATAAACTGTCTGCTAATGAGAGATTGTGAGTCTCACTGTAAGTCCCCATATCTACCGTAGGGCTTGTAATACTAGAATAACTACTTGAGTCTACTTCCTGTTCAAGGTAAAGCGTGGCGAGAGGGAAGGGGATCTTCCAACAACAGTGCTAAATCAGTGAGGTTTCAGACCTTCAACGCCTTCTAAATGCGGACAATGAACTCTGTGATAGCAACTTGAGACTTGTTACCTCTAAGTAATGGTTGAACAGATTTGGCAATCTACAAGATTGGTTAGCTTGTTACTCATTGCTTTTAATGTGATTATTTTTTCAGAATTTTCTGGCCATCTTACTCTAGAAAAAACTTATCTATTGATGAACGTTCAGCTCGCAAAAATGTCTTGAAACCATTCTTATCAACATTAGGAACTAAAAAGACACTACAGTAATTGCTGCAGAATTAACAGGGAGAAACAGTATAAAACTTCACAAACTTTAGATTCAATCGATTTCAGTTGGTCGCACCAAATAATTTTTTTCAGAGACATGGATCGTATTTAATTTAATTTATGGACATGCACATAGCATTATGCAATATATATGTTGTGAAATCGGTTCTCCTGACAAAAGAATAACAATAATGAAATTGCGAGTAGTGTCTGATTTATAAATTTCCCTCCACTGGGCTGTCTGGTATTCTGATTGACCGGCTGTCCGATTTGCAGTCCAGGAGAAAATGAATCCTACAACTTTGAGGTTCATAACCCCTCCTTGAGGCTTCCTTTACTCAAAACAGACTTGAAAAGTATTCACCCAAAATGGATTTTCAATCCACTCCTGCGTTAAGAAAGCCCCAAGGAAGGTTTATTAATACTAGCCCTAGTGTCTAATGATGGCAGATCAGTTGATCACTCAATATCAATGCGACACAAGATTCAATATTTATTTTGCCAACTAAAAAAAAATTCACGTGACACAAGATTCAATACCTATTTTGCCAGCTGAAAAAAAATTCACGTGACACAAGATTCAATACCTATTTTGCCAACTAAAAAAAAATTCACGTGACACAAGATTCAATACCTATTCTGCCAGCTGAAAAAAATCATGCAACACAAGATTCAATACAGTACCTGTTTTGCCAACTGAAAAAGATTTATTTAACAGAAGATTCAATACCTATTTTGAAAATTGAAAAAAAAATTATGTGACACAAGATTACATATGTATTTTGCCAACTGAAAAAAATTCATGAGACACAAGTTTCAATACCTATGTTGCCAACTGAAAAAAAAATTATGGGACACAAGATTCAATACCTATTTTGCAAACTTAAAAAAAAATCATAGGAGAAGATCTTCCCAGTTAAGTGAGCTAAGTCATTCACAATCTGAAACAGAAATCTTTGATTTGTGATAAACTACTTCTGCTAGATGTAACAATCTTCAGTGTAAGCCTGGTTCAACAGCTTTTCTTCTGGTTCCAGCTTCTCAGTTCCTCTATTTGTTGGAGTTGTGCATGCCAACTACAGAGATTTGAATTCCCCTTTATTTGCTTGCCAAATCTGCCTGATGCTTTGGCATGAATTCTGCCATGGAATAGCGCAGTCATGATATGAGACAAGACGACTGGCTGGAGCATTTCAAGTATTGATTGACATTGAAACTGATTCAATGGCATAAATTTCAACAATTCTTGTACCAAAATTAATAGGGAAACATTACTCTTATTCTTGACCCAGACTGCAAACATATTATTGACCTAAACATTCTTTTGACCTCATATTCATAACCTAATTATTCCAACGCGAGTGTAAATTGATTATAAATAGATTGCTATCCTAAATGGAAGTACACATTTTGGAACGGAAATTAACTGGGGGAAATTTGTATTTCAAATATATTTAAATGGAAGCTGCTCATTTATAAGATTGTTCAAGTGTTCAAATTTATTTCATACATGAATCTGAACTATAATTGTTTTCTTATCCATAAAAGTTTGTGGTTGTGCTCAGGTTATGTTGCATGAATGCCTCCAAACTATCAGCTTTCAAAATAGTGTAATAATAAAAAGGTTGGCTCTCCTTCGTCACCGCTCTCTGAAAAATAGTCCATGAGTGACTCAAGCAGAAGACAGAAGATATTTAAAATAATGCGTCCATACTGTTCACATTTCAAAAACAAAAAAAAATGTTGCTTTACCAATTAAAACCAAATAATTGGCTACCAAATATCTAGGCTACACCAATTACATTTTAGCTGATATATATATATGTATATTTTTTTTGAGGATGAAGCCCACATAGGTCTTAGACCTGTGCGTGGGTAATGAGTTGGATGATGGTGATTGATGATTTTGCAATCGACAACTCCCTTTTACACCCGATTAATGATTACAGAAGTATAACTTGAACATTTTGAAGTAATTTTATGAAAATAAGAAAATGATGTCCATAGAATAAATTTATTTAATTTTATAACCGAATTGGTGTGAACCCTGATTGATGTTTTTGACCCCTGATTGTGAATCTATCAGGATACGTGAATATACTCCAATCTCCTTCAAATTGACAGTTAATACCTTGTTTGATTTGCTTTCAGATACAAGTCAACAGTCCATGAAATGCCCATATTAGCCTTTATTGAGCGATATATCTACAGTGTGTCAAACAAGGCATCTGATTTTGAAAGCCGCTCCTCACGCATTCGTATAGATCGAACAGAGAGCACTGCCTTCACGCGAATGCTAGCTGATTGAGAGATGCAGCAGCTTCTGAGTTAATTTACTCACCAGTGTATGATGTGTAACTGATACAGCACATTTCAGAAGCAATTAGCTAGAATTATGAACATGCATCAGTAAATTGAAACTAAAATGACAGGTAGAGGTTGCTACACTAGTTTACTATGTTACGATTAGAGTGTATTGTGGTAGAGGAAAATGGAATCTGTAACTCGTGTTTGAACCTGTACGGTGAGATTGGATTATCTTTCGGAAGTAATCAAGAGTGATACAAATGAGATACAATTATCATCATTGCACACCTCATATTATACGAAGCTACTTGTAAGTTATGCATTTATGGAAATCATTGACAATTTTCAATAACAGGCTACTATAACATTTGTCACAATAAATGCATTATCTTATTAATTTTTTTTTAATGTATAAAGTCTTACGGCTGGTTGCACGAAAGCCAATTAATAAGGAGTTTAATGTCAGTTAACTAACCGTCGTAAGTGTAACGGGTTCATTTCTGTTGCACAAAAATCCCTTAGTTAATTTTCGTTAACCGAACGGGCACAATCTGGCTACACTGTAATTTGATCAAAAGCTGATTCTAAAGTTGAACAAAAAGATGAATTAGAATCATTTCATTGTGAATTATTTAAATCATTATTCAACTATTTCTATATTATTATATTCTTGATAGATTTTATTCATTTTGAAGGGTTTTTAACACCTACGACCTAATTCGAAGTACCGAGTTCTGGTGCAATGAACATAACCGAAAAATGTAACTTAACGGATATTAGTGAGATTTAATCATCGGTGATCGGGCGGTTAAATATCTTTTACGCCGGTTAACCTAATCGGCGTTATCGCTTGTAATTTTCCTTTGTGCAACTAAATTCTCTCCATTAAGTTGAATTTTCGTAGAATGACGTCATTCAACGGGGATTAAATTTAATTGGCTTTCGGGCAACCAGCCGTTAGTGAAAGTATAAAATCAAAATAAATAGAATTCCATAAGTAAATTTCATTTTAATCCTAAGAGTAGGAGTAGGGACTAGCAACAAATAGGTAATATTACTAATTTCAATCAATAGTAGTAATAGGCCAATTCAATTCATGATTGAAAAACTTTGAAAAGAATTGCCTTCGAGCTCAGTTTTTACTCGACCTGAACGAATAAAATTTAAATACATATGAAAAAACAAGTTCAGAATAAATGCCAAAAACATTAAATAATGTTAAGTGCCGTATTACTTTATCCCTTAATATTTAAACATAACTAATTGTTGAAAATATTTTATTAGTGGATTTAACACTTTTTTATTTTTACGAGTTAACTATTTTGCTTTTTTGTACTACTTAATTGTACTTCCAACAGTGTCAGGCGAAGCATTAAAGCAATGCCAAATAGCTAGTACTTGAATAAGTTTTAAATTCACCATTAAAGTCTTTTCAACAATTATTATTCATGAAATAATAATGCGCACAAATGAACTTTAGATATTAATTTTAAAAAATTCTCATTCATTGAAATAAATCACATTTGATTAATTTAAATAACAATAAGCATTGCATAAATTCACATTTGAAATAGTTATGCAATTTTAACCAAATAAAATGTGATGTTGAAGATCCATCTTGTTTCCTCTAGTATATAATAAAAACTTGAAAAACACTGAGTGGAAATTGTGACTCACATTATGGCGTGACGTCCGTTTCACTCTGTTGTAAAGAGCATCGTCAGACGACCCACAGTACAGTAGGAACAATTAGTCTGGGCGCGTGGCTCTGGTTTCACTACTAGCCGTCCCGTTGAAAGTTGACTAGTTGACCTTGAAGACATCTGCAGCGTCGGACGGGCCACATGTTTTTAGAAATGAGCGATAAACACTCCCCTCGCCATGGCTGACTACCAAACGGCCGTGCGCCCAGACTAATTGTTCCTACTGTACACTCTGAGTGACGATGCAAAACAAAGTGAAACGGCCGTCACGCCATAACGCGAGTCACAATTTCCACTAAAAAGTGTTTTTTAAGTTTTTATTATATGAAATAAAACTTTTCACACATTTAAATGTTTGACATATCGATCTTGCGTAGAGCTGATGCATATCCTTCTGAAAGGAATTTTTTCAATCCAATAAAAAATTGCCCTTGATTGTAGGTGAAGGTTTCATCTGTAATGGAATGGTCAATGATGTAGAGACCTGAATGTTTGTATAGCTCTAGAGCGACTTATCCTGTTGCACGAAGCTTTTCAACACAGACATATAGACAAATATATGGCTGACAAGTGCAAGTGTTTAAAATAGCTGATATAGTTTGTTTAAATTCTAAAGAAACTGTTGAATATTACAATTATTAAGTGAGATGGGCCGCTTTTAGCGCAGTTTGTTGGGGCGTCGCAACTTCAGCTTGCTGTCGTTCAGTGGCGTGTGTTCGAATCCCGCTCCACCGTCTGGCCTCTATATGTTACCATTCACCTCATTGTCCACGCACAAGTCTCGGACTCATGTGGGCATCATCATCATCATCAATAAAAAAAAATTACTGCAGTTGTAAATATTATTATAATGAATAATAAGACGAAATTGTCACAACCACATTTATTAAAACTTCGAGAAACTAGTTTCGGTTGTTACACCATTATCAATCTCAATCAATCGAGTTTGATTGAGATTGATAATGGTGCAACAACCGAAACTAGTTTCTCGAAGTTTTAATAAATCTGGTTGTGACAATTTCGTCTTATTATTCATTATGGATACCTTCCACAATATCACCTTCGCCATTACTAAGAAAGTTAAAATATTATTATGGTCATCTGACAACGCAAGGTGCGACGGATTCAAATCAGAGGATCAACGAAGACCGACGTAATTTTCTATTCGTAAAACGGGCCTCCACCTGTTGCCGATGTAATTATAAGATGAGCTCCGGGGGAGTGATCAAGTATCTCTCCTTCTACAGAACGTAACATGTGCCCCTTTGATAAAGTGGTATTGTCTACGAATGCCGTTAGATATAAGTTTTTTACTCCTTGCCACCTGCTCCAGAAAGGGTAAATACAGCTGTGATTTCTGTTTTTTATTCATTTCTCTGAATTATTATCGAATCCACACTGACCCAAACACCCACTGAATTGGGTAAGGCATGCTACGGTTCCCTCACAAATCTTTTAGACCCTTCTAACGGCTCCCTAAAGAGGGTGGACCCCAAAAAATCAAAAGGCCATATGGACAGCGCAGGATTTTTCGAGACAGGTGCTTGATCCTATATTTTCGAAAAGTGTGCCCCAGCTTGATGCATCAAGAGCCCATTTTGTTTGTCCATAGAATAAAAACTATTTTAGTCTTTTGTCGAATGATCATTTCACTTGATCTAATTTTGTGTTGCTAATGTTTCCCTTTTATATCGAGAACTTTCATCTCTGAAAGCTGGAGATGACTAAAGATTCAATGATAGAAGCGACATTGCAGGTGTAACCACTACAAAAGTAGTTAAAAATTGGAAATTCGGGATTTTAGTAACAGTGAACTATTTTGAATGTCAAGTGCACTGCAATCAACTGTACAATGCGATTCTCTTTATGTGATTTTCTTTAGAATTTTGTGAATAAAACCATATTTTTCATTAAGATTCCATATATAAGATTTCATACATTATATTTCTTATAAATGTCATTGTTAACTTGAAGAATTCATTTGACAGATTACTTCAACCACTACAAGAATCGTGAAGAGGTTTAACATATTAAGATTTTGTATTATTTCTGAATCCAGAGCGTCAAGTTCAGTGTAATCAACTGTGCAATGAATTATTGCTCAATAAAGCTTCCAATCAATAATTAAAAAAAAAAGTCAATAGATGAACTTGTATACAAATTTATAATAATTAATAAAAATGATTCAATAATGGAAAATAGGCTAAGTAGAAACAGGTAAAAATTAAAATCTTTGAGCATTGAGTTTTTGTTTTCAATAAGTCATTTCCAAAGTAACAAGAACATATGAGATTCTTTTTAAAGATAATTGAGCTCTCATTCATTTTGTGGTTCATAACATAGATAGATAGATAACTGATTTTTATTAAAAATTCACTTTACATTTAAGTTCTGTGGGTGAAGTTGAGGCAAAACAATAGCCCCCTCTTCCACTTAACCCACAGTATTTGAGAGAAAAAACTTTTATTAACAAAAAATCAGTTAAATAAAATATAAATAGATATATAAACATGAAACAAATAAGAAGTAGATGACATATTATTGATGAACATTATTTAATTTAACAAATACATTTTTTTCTTTTATGTGATAAGGTATGAAGCAAATACAAATTAGCATAGATACATAGGCCTAATAGAAAATTTAAAGAAGATGGTGTAGGCTGAAAGTCAATACAAAATACCAATATTTAATTCTTATAAAATGGATTCCATTCAGCAGCTTTCTCAGAAATCTAGCAGTTTATCTCAATGTGAGCGAAAAATTGAAAAAATAATCAACAGAAAATATCAGATTTTCGACTTTTCTGGACACATGTCGTAGAGCCCTATAACATGCACCGCAATTTGACGCACAGAAATAAGTACCGCACAAGTAAAACGAAAAAGTAGACTACGTTTTTAATGATGAAGGAAAACCAAACGAGATAGAAGGAAGAGTAAAAGAAGTGATAATTTGGGGAGAAAGGTAGAAGAAGGAAAAAGTAATTAATTATTATTCACTTTGAAAATATTGTTTTTGACGTACTTAAAAGCCGGTATTCAAACAACAAAAGGGAAATGAAGATTTATCCCTCGAGCATGTTATTTCCCCTCCATTCCCGCGTTTCATCATTCTCTCGGGTAAACGCCACCCCAGATTCAGTTCATTGTATTCAATCACATGCTTTTGAAAGCGACCTGGATGCTCTTATGAAAGGAAATACACAGATTTTTACGCTAGGACAGCTTATCAAACTTATGATTTTTCTCAACTAGAGAACGTCCCAGTTGATGGGAAACCGTATTTTCAAGTCAGAGAATTGAAATTAATGCAATTAATTTGCAATAGATTTATTTAAATTCCTGGATTTCTTGTTCCATGATGAACTGCGTTGTTAATATTAACTTTTCAAGTGAATTCAACGACTTGCAGTCAAATTTTTATTAAAATAAGTAGTATTTCACTTACTCTGTAGGCCGAACGCTTTCGAGTTGTTAAAACCCATCTTCAAGGGTTGACTCATAAACCTTGAAGATGGGTTTTAACAACTCGAAAGCGTTCGGCCTACAGAGTAAGTGAAATACTACTTATTTTAATGAAAATTTGACTGCAAATCGTTGAATTCACTTGAAAAGTTAAGATTAATTTAATCAATTAATGCAGTTGAATGTAATTAAAATGGGAATTCATATTCCATAACCCTTTCCAAGTCAGAACCCCTAAAATTCGTCAGAAGCTACCTGAAAACTTAATTAATGCAATTAAATTGCAAGAAATTCATTCAATCAATTAATGAATTTTGTTGAATGTAAATAATGAAATTGAGATGGGAATTCAGATTTCATTGCTATTTCCTAGTCAGAAAATCTGAAACTCGTCAGAAGCCTGAAAACTTAGTTATTTACTAACCGACTTTTGAGTCAAGGGAAACTTGAAAAGTTCTAGCCTCATGCTAAGTGTTTCTTGAATCTCCCTCGAGTTGAGGAATCCGAACTTTCATGAAGCAGGCCGGATAGGCCCAGATCTGAAGCCTATCTTATAGCAAAGTACAAACTAATTTTGTAGTTTTAATACTAGTACTCGTAGTAACCGAAACATTTTATGGGAGTTTTATTTGTAATTTGTACTTATATTTTGTCGGTTTCCAAAAAAAGAGGCTTCTGAGCCAGCCTGATTTTATGCTTCAACAGATAACCACTGTTATAACAGTGTTTAAATGCATGTTTTAACACTAGTAATATGGTGGTCACACGGAATATAAATAATGAAAATATTTTTCTACATTTTTCAAATAAAATCCTATTAATTTTTTCCAGTTTCAGATGATTCTCCAGTACCTTACCTCAATACTTGAACAATCAGAAGTTTTCTATTGTCTGATTTTATGCTTGAACAGATTTTGTTATAACAGCGTTTAAATGCACATTTCAACACTAGTAATATACAGGTTATTTGCTCGAGGAAATAACCACAGTCTGTCATTACAGATGACAGACTCTACAGCAAGACCCACCCATTTAATGACGCTACAATTGAAAGCAGTTCTACTCCAATATTCATGGATGAATTAGTTTTGGATTTGAGTGGCATAATAATCATAATAGAGGTGAAGATAACTTAAACAATTTGGCTAGAAGCTATTAACCTGATCACTCACACTCTCAAGTTGATTTCAACTAGTCATCATTAAACCGGGAGTATTTTCTTCTCTTTTCCACTCTCATCCTTTTTCTCGTCGTTCCCTCTCACATCATCTTTCTTTGTCACTTCTTTTCCATTCTCATCCTCATTTCTCGTCATTCCCTCTCATACCATCTTTCTTTGTCACTTCTTTTCCATTCTCATCCTCATTTGTCGTCATTTTCTCTCACATCATCTTTCTTTGTCTCTTCCTTTTCCACTCTCATCCTCATTTCTCGTCATTTCCTCTCACACTATCTTTCTTCGTCACTCCGTTGACCTCAGTTTCTTCTCACTCTCTGCCTGAAAGTCCTTTCTCCTTCACTTAGCGGTATCAAACACTGTCGGTGAACTTTGAGTAGCGATCCAGTTATATGACCCGAACGTCGGTCCTGTGCCGGTGCCGTGCTGTACGCTAGACAGGTCTCTGAGACCTGTTCGGGGCTCAGAGACCGTTGGACCGAAGAATACCACCTTCCAAGATGGCGAATGCGTTCGCTGAATTTAGAAAGAGAACGTTTTTTTCTTATTTATAGTCTGTCCGACAGCTTCTTCTAACATCATCTCATCTGTCCCTTCCCCCCACCACCCATTCTCACACTCTCCTCCTCTTTATCAGTCTCTCTCTATTTTTTTATTCTCTTCCATCTCCTCTATCCACCCTCTATCTCCTCTTTATCCTCTAAAAATTGCTAAACGTTTGCCATTTTTTTTTGCATCCCGATCGTCATGTTTAACGGTTACCTGAGAATGGTCGGATATTTTTTGCGGTTCGATTCTATAACAAACAGTTGCGCAGCATACAATAGCAGCAACGTGATTGACCGTAACCTCCTGCTGCGATAATAATAAAAATTGTAACCTAACCGGACAAACATTGTTGCGCGTATAATTGTATTAAAATAGCTTGTTTTAAATAAAGGGGAAGGAGAGGGAAGAGAAGAGAAAGAAGAAGAAAATGCAGAAGAAGGAAAAGAAGAAGAAAAGTGTTACTGTATCTGCCATTACACCACGACGAGGGTAATGATTGATGGTCGAAAGGAAATTTGTTGAAATAAATAAATTAGGACTGGAAGATATTAAATAAATGAACAACTAAACAAATACATTAAAAATAATGCCTTTATTGAAAAAGAATAATACATTATTATATCAAATTAATTTTAGGCTAATTTCCCCACAGATTAAATCCGTCGGGGGATATAGTAAATTTCATATTAGCTTTGATTAAATGGATCATTGAATTTTTCATCCCTTTCAAATTTTATTAAAGCTTCAATTGTTGTATGTTCACTTATCATTTAATTGTCAATTATACTTGAATACTGTTTTAACGATCTTGTTAACCGACTTCCAAAAACAACAAGGTTACTATATTCGACCTGTTTTTTTTTTTTATGTTTGTACATCAATCATTCGAACAATATTGAACCGATTTCGATGATTTTTTTTTTTAAATGAAAGAGCATCGCTCAGCGGTGGTCCCATACAAGTTTCGCAAGGATCGGCCCAATACTTAGCCCAATATTAAACAAAAAGGAGCATTCTTCGATGTCTTCATTTCAATCAAGTTTGAATAGGATAGTTCCACACATAACCGCCAATCGGATAACCGGTGTCGTTTACCAGGCTGATCATTGTATCATATGGAGCGCTTTACATCTAAACGGTTTTCGAAATCATATGATGCAATGCAATTATGCCGGGTAAACGACATCGGTTACCCAAAGCTGGTTCAGTGTGAAACAAGCCATTAATGTCCCGTTTTGACCAATCACGTGAACTTAATTTGAATCGAGAATAAGAAGAATATAATATTTCTGTCCATATGAAAATTGTAGATAATTTAGTTGATGTTATTGAGTCATAGGAATAAGGTTATTTAGTTGCAATCATAACACAAAAAATATCGTACATAACTCGTCCGGGAAGATGTTTACCATACTCGTATGATACTTACTTATCATATTTTCAGTAAGCGCAATATTTTCTACACTTGTAACGTAATATAGGCCTACTATTTCAGTGTAGGTATTCTGAAAGGGACCACATCAAAATGAATCAAAAGCCATTTCACTTTTAAGAAGCCTTTCGCTATTAGGCCTATAATTCTCCTAAATACAATATTCCACATTAAATAAAACGTTGTAGAATTTTCCTTAGTTTATCTTTTCTTATAAGTAGATTTTTAGTTACTCAATTTTCGATGTTATAAATTAATTATTGGCTTGCTAATTTGATAAATATTTCATAATGTAGGCTTTAAGAAATTTCTCATGTTTTCAAAGTTTGAAAATTCAACTAAAAAGCTTAAAATAAAATATATTTTAAAACAAAAAAAGAAACCGACTTCAGTGAAACGATAAAATACTCACGTACTAAAAAGTTTAAAATAAAGTATTTACTTTAAACTGAGAAAATTTTTAATTTCATACAAGTAATCTTTTGAAGTCGGCGCCAAATATTTTATGAAGTTGATAAGAAATTCTATCTAATATCAAAACTAACACTGTATTTTTTTGGAGGATGAAGCCCACATACGTCTGAGACCTTTGCGTGGGTAATGAATTGGATGATGGAGATTGATGAGTTGGACCTACAGTTTTAGGTGGGTTTCGAACCAACAGGAAGTGATTGATCAGAAATTCTATCTAATATCAAAACTAACACTGTATTTCAATTAAATACGTGATTTACACTCACTTTTACTGAAATACAGTAATTGATAAGAAATTCTATCTAATATCAAAACTAACACTGTATTTCAATTAAATATGTGATTTACACTCACTTTTACTGAAATATAGTGTCAGTTTTGATATTAGATTGTTCAATTATTTCGTCATGGAAGACATCACAGAGTAATTCTGTTATATTTTAGAAGTTTATGGGAAATTTGGCACCGACTTCAAAAGATTACTTGTATGAAATTTAAAATTTTCTCAGTTTAAAGTAAATACTTTATTTTAAACTTTTTAGTACGTGAGTATTTTATCATTTCACTGAAGTCGGTTTCTTTTTTTGTTTTAAAATATATTTTATTTTATTGATGCTTCATTTTAGGAGTCTCAAAGACGTGGTCTTCAGAAACAAATTATAGGCCCGGGTGAAGTTAAGTTCACTTTGATACAACATATTTCTAAATAGTTTCAGTCTGAAACAATAGATTCCAACAATTTTAATTGAAGCTGGTTGTAAAATCTTTTCTTCGTATGTTAAATGAGAATAGAATATGGTTCATCAATAAAGAGATCAGCTTTTACCTTCATGTGAACTTTTCATAATATTTGCTCTAAATTAATATTTCAAATATGATTATTCATTCTTGTGAAAAAATACCATAGAAGGTTGGAAAAGCCCTATTCCAGTTTCTCTATTGTCGACTGTAAGCCAGAAGGCCTTTCACACATTTATTTCATGGTTTATATGTAAAGAATATTGTACTGTAAATATTGTACATTATAGTGTACTTTTTATTATAGTTATAATTGGTCTGTACATTGGGGGATACTATATGAGTGGGTTGATAGAAAATATTTTTGTTAAAAATAATTGCTTCATTTGAAATAATGATGTCGAGGGCAGCCCTAGCTGGGAAATTACAGAAAAGTGGAATTTTTCTTTTGACTTTTTTGCTAGATTATCAAGTTTTTCTCTTGTTCACCCTTCCACATGTTCCCCCCCCCCCTGGAGTCACTTTTTATCGCTGTTGGCTTTACAAATATTATTGAAATTGAAAAATGTTTCCTTATAGAACTGTTACAATGAACACGCTCCTCCTAGCATTCTTTATTGTAACCTTTTATCCGAACTTTTCCTCAATTTTCAAAAATGTACACGAACAAAAATAATTGTGTTCCATCCGGAAAAACCATTGAACAACAAAAGAGAACGGAAATTCTTACTAACCATATTTATATTTCCACAACATTTTTACAGCAGAGAAGATGGAAGGTAGTATCATATCAACCTTTGAAGTACGAGATTTCTGGAATAAATTTGCACCGCCTGAAGCTGTGCAAAGAACTGGATGAAAAGTAAAATTTTGCTTCAAAAACGATTTTTGATGTGTTGACACGAGCGAAACGTAAAAATTTCATAGACGGATGGAAAAATGTTTGAAAAAGCGGAAACCGTTTAATTAAAAAGTTGGACCGGACTTGTTAAGCTCTACTGCTGGCCATGTAAATATTGTTACATGGAATGTGCAATGACATTACAACTTAAAGACAAAGAGTGTGTTCATTAGGTTCATTCTACTTGGGAGGCTATTTCAATCAGCATAATTAAATAAAAGTGCACATCGTCTTAGTTCGCATTGGCTTCACCCTGAAGCAGGTTTGCGATCTGGGATTCAGACATTTTTTAATGTGTTATTCTAAGCGCACACGTGGTGAATAAGAGTTATGTTGTAAGTAAAGCGTTGAAGGAAGCTGTTAGGGAAAACCATGTGAGCTCATATCTAGCACAGAACGAGTTATCCCATAGAAGAGCTCGTAACTTGGTCAAGATAAAGTTCTATAGCATCGCATTTGATGAATTCATTTTTCAAACATTTGTTTAATTATCATGCATCTCACTGTTCCACTTATTCCTTCTAATAATTGTTATTCGTCTAAGGTCGAGATTATATTTCAACTAGTTGTTTAAGGCGAAATAATTATCGTACTCAGTGTCATTGTATTTGAGTATGAATTTTCTTGGGTATCTCAAAGGCTTCAAAACTAACAACATTTAAAATTGTTTAAATAAGTTGTTAAACCAAAATACTTTTAATCACAATATTAAAAAGCTAAAACCAATTTATCACATTTTTCAACTTTTTAAATTAATTTATTAAAATTAAATATGATTGTGTAACGCAGGAATAACGCATAAATAGGAGTGCATAACTAATTGATTATCATCATTAACAGGTTTCTCTTATCAAAGTATTGAATATTATTCGATTTCTTTGTAGATTGCGTCTTAAACTCTCCTGGCATGCAGTATAAGACAAGTCAGTTCAATAGTTATTACTTAAAGTGTTTTCTATGAAATTTTTGAGCAGCTTATCATAATTTCGCTGTAATCAACCCCAAAAATTGTGAATTTTTATAAATAGGGTCATCTGAATTTGAACCAGCTCATATTCAAGAATTTTTTATTGCAAGAAACATTACACAATGCTATCAGCTCGTCAAATAATAAAAAAAACAAGTAGTAGAAAAACTTATACAAAATAGATAACAGCAGGACATTCATCGAAAAGTGCAAACACTTGTCAACAAATCTTTTCAGGTTTTATTAATTTAAGAAGTCAACAGTTGAATAATATAATATACAACAACAAACAATATACAACATCCAAGATTTGAATTACTCTTTGTTACTTATTCACTATTGTATTGCACTCTAGTTTTACTTTAATTTTTTCTGAAGTGAGTTATTATTTTCAATAGTGCCTTTCTTTGCAATTAATTTTTCTATTTCTATCTTTAGAAATTACACGTATCTTGTTTTCTTTCAAGGAGGAGGCAGTTGTGGGTGTTAACCTGTTTATTTATTTATTGTGACAAATTTGCAATGAGTGGGTGCAACAGACTCAAGTCCAAAACTGCTCCCTTCACAGATTTTGAATATATGTTACATTGTCCAAAACATTGAGGTTAACACAAACTAAAAATTTAAGATATGCTGAAAACCTTCACTCGAAAAATAATAAAATTAATCTTCTCACTTGACCACTATTAATTTAAAAGTTCACTTGAAACAAAACACTAGAACAGTTAAAAATAGTTGCCTCCAAAATGATTGCATTGAATAATGAACTGTGGCTCTATAATATCCATCAGTTTTACAGCTTCATCAGTTGAATTGCAGTGACCACATTAAATTCAATTGTAATAATAGTTGAAAATATTTATGCAACTGAAACAAATATGAAATATATATATAGTCTAAGAAGGCATATGAATGATTGTCAGTACTCATCCATTCACCAATAGAATTCAGAATTTTAAATTTGTAACAAATTATTGCATTGATTTAGATAAATCACCACCATTTCCGAACCCTCCAGCTTCAGCACGTTAATGCATAGATGCTTTTTATGGTACATAAATGCTCTTGATCTTATCTATTCAGCACTTTGAATGAGGAATTATCAGTGACTGACATATCTTATTGATATATATATATATATATATTTCAAACGACACAAAACATTATCTTTGAGAAATAATTTACGTACAGTTCATTAGGAAGTTTTGACTGGTGCTCTGTAAGTTTGTGAAACAAAATACAAATATCTTCGATTCTTTTTTGGCCCATAGAATATTTCCATGTTGCTATGTTCTGGCTAGCATGGAAATTACATAACTGTCAATAATAGAGAAAGGGACTGAGGGCCGAGATTCCTATCTCCATAATACTGAATAGAAAGGAAATCAGTTCTGGCGTCATATGGTGCTGCAGCAGGTAGGAAGTAACGGTACAAGAGGGTCAATAGAACCTGAAAAAATCTGGGTTCGTTTTTTATAAAAAGGTTTAGTACAAAAGATGCACGGGAACTAACAACACAAACGATGGTATACTTCCTGGAGATGCTCTCTCGACAAACATTTAAAACATATTTTTTACTCACGCTGAGATTATTCATCAATGCCAGTTGTAGCATAAGGTGTCATAAATAATATTCTGAGAAGTATAAAACACTACAATGTTATGTATTTTTTTACAATGCCGTTGAAAACATGAATTTTCTTGTATATGTTACCTGTATCTCAGTAAGCTATCCTGAATTTGTAATTCAGAACATGAAAGTTCCTTAAATCCTCAAGTTTGTGAAACAATTCTTGTAAACTATAAAAGTAATTACAGCTGATTTTTTTTAATGTATGAAGTCCCTTATAACGTTGCTTCATGTTGCTTTGAGAAACAATTCTTGAAAACTATAAAAGTAATTACAACTGATTTTTTTCAATGTGAAACATAACGTTGCTTTATGTGCAGCACAGCACACATTATCTCGCCTCTGTTATATATTTTTGAATATTTAGAACTGCTAAAGAAATGCGCATTACTACAGAATAGATACTGAATAAGTACTATCCGGTGATCTGTGACATGACCATAAAGTCAATTTACAAGCTCACAAGTTTTGTAATATATGAAGATTTTCTGTAAAACTGTAAAATTGTAAACAAATATTCAAAACTAATTTCTCATCTCACAAGTTAGTTTGAAGTGACTGACAATTGAATAAACTGACAAATATACATAAACAGAATTTATTAATTTCGAATTCCTTTAATAACAGTAGCATTCATCGATTCCCATCAGCTTTTCAATGCTGTTGTCAATATCCGCCATTGCGGAAGTCTTCAGTATAAAGTAATAACAATTAAAGGAGTTCGAAATTAATAAATTCTGTTTATGTAATTTCTGATGTTTCATTTGAATTTGAGGTTTCTTCTATTGGTTATTTCATGGGGTTACCTTGCTATAATGTTTTCAATTTGTCATAACGAACTAAGGTTTCTACGAACTATGAAATAAAAAATGAATAAACAAGTGGAAGAGATGTAGATGACCACGACGAATTCAATAATGTTCTTAAGAAAAACGCCCAACCAAAATACTCTTTACCAGAATATTAAAAAGCTAAAGCCCATTTATCACATTCTTCGACTTTTTTCAAAATTAATTTTCCCATTTTTAACCATGATTTTTCGAATCTCAATCTCCAACCTCTTTTTTGGTAGCATATTCATGATACAATCGGTGCTACAGCTCAGCCATGCATCGATTAGAAGCAACACAATTTAAAATTTCCATAATTTATTTTCAGATTTTGACAACTACTCTTATTCCTACTTTTTTTAACTTTTCTTTGGGTGGACTTTTGGTTGAGTCGTAGAAAAACTTTATGGTTTTATCTCCGCGTAATAAAAACGTTTTTCATTTCAATTCTTTTCTTGAGTTTTTCAAACTTTCAACTACAAATTATGCTATTGTAGGATTGTAGCTTACAATTGCGATCGCAGCTTGGAAAGTTCAGGGTTGTCAAAAATTAACATTTTCAATGACCTTTTTTGCGAGACCTCTTCTCCTGCCTATCCTAACGTTCCCCCCCCCCCCCCCCCCCCAACAACCACTCAAACAAACACAAAGCTCAGTAAGACTATGCATAAAAAGAAGCAACACAATTTGATTTTCATAATTTTTTTTGTTTCTCATTTCTAGTTTATTTCATGCTATCGTTAGGCTCTTGACCTCTGACTACATTGTCTAACTACACACTTCATCGAAACTTTGTATCAAACAGAAGCAACTTAATCCGACTTGCGTATCATCGGTGTATCCTCGATAACCGGTTCGACCTCGGAAGCCAGCCACAGGTAACGAGAGGAAGCACTTTAAGAGTCAATGTCGCTGTTCAATGACAGGGTCATTGTCCTACATATCAAAACAAAGCTGGAAAGCAGGCGCTAAGTAGCCCTCGGGCCGAATAAGTGACAACTTACCTGCTTCCTGTAGCATTCGGTGTCTGTATATGGAAAAACACTTGAACTAAACGTGTTTCACATTGCAAATTTAGAGTATGATTGACTTTCGTCAAATTTATGACTCATTTTTCACGTTATTTGCTACGAATTAGCCCCTAATTTTGAATATTTAAAAAATATGTGACAACTCAACTGCCTCCTGAAGCTCTCAGACTCAGTCTGTGTTTGTGTCTGGGCTGAAACTTAATGTGCTTTACAGTTAGTAGATGATTGACTTTGTGTCAAATTTTATAGGTCAATTATTACACATTCACTAAGGATTGCCTCTTATTTTGAATATCTAACAACGTTTCAGGCGAACTTACAACAGTGGAATGTTGATAGAAAGTGTGAAATTGTTAGTAAACTTCAAATTGTCTCCAGAAATATTATAAAAATTATTCATAGCACCGAATTTTTTCGGAGGGAGAACGTCTTATTTTTACTGGTGGCAGAGCTGCTAAATTTGATACAATACTTATCATATAAAATAATCATTCATTTTTTCATGTTGACAAAGTAACAATAATCTCAATATAATCAGTCTTGTCTTTTAAATGAGGTGATTTACTTTTTATTGATCACATACAAATAAAACCATGTAGCTCTACCGAAATACTTGGCACAGAAATCCAAAAATAAAGCCTATGGAAGGATTCAAAATACGGCTCTCGGTAAAAGGCTGTGCGCAGGGTTTTTGTTCATAATATTTTTTCGAAGTTTTTTGTATTGAATGTTATTAAAGATTTGAAATGTTATCTATTGCGTTGAGGAAAAGCTTTTTTCATCAATTTTATTGTGACAAATGGGGGTTCAAAGTTAAAATTTATCGGTTTTTGGGGTCAATTGATCTCACCTGAATGATTAAAAATGTTGATAAATTTTCTGTAACAGAAAGACACTTCAAGGAATGGAATGACATATTCTTTACTCTGTTTTTTCAAAATACATTTTTTTAAATCTGTAAAAATTGCAATTTTTGAAAAACTATTGAATATTTTTGTAATTCCAACAAATTTTGTTAGATTAAAATAGAAAATGTGCCATTATATTCCTCAATGTATCTTTTAGTTATGCAAAATTTATCAAAAATTTAATTTTTGTTTTTTCTTTGTTTTTTGTAGATTACGTCTTGGAGACTCCAGTTAAGGAGTATAAGACAAGTCAGATTAACATTGGTCATATACACTAGATACCATAATTAATTACTATATCAATTAGTTGAGGTGAGGCTTAATTTTGATGTGAAAGGAACTCTTGTACACTATAAAAAGCTTTATCCACTAAATATTTTTTCAATTGTTTTTTAAATATTTCTATATTTTCAAGACTCTTTAAAAACTGCGGTAGCTTATTATAGAATTTCCTACCAATATAACTAGGTTTTTGTTTGAATAAGCTACTATTGTGACTCACCAAGTGATAATCTCCTCGGCTTCTTGTATAATAATCATGTACGTCAAGATTTTGGTTAATATCATTCGTTTTTACATATAAAGTAGCTTCATACACATATAAGCAGGGTACAGTTAGGAGACCAAGTCTCTTGAACAACGGCCTACATGAATCCAATCTATTTACTCTTTCTATACACCTAACCGCTTTCTTTTGGATCTTAAACACCCTACCAAGATTTTGTTTTGATGAATTACCCCATACTAAGATAGCATACCTAATATGTGACAGTGAGAGCCCATGGTAAGCTGTAAAAAGTAACTTTTTGTCATTCAATCTAGCGAGCTGTCGCAGGACAAATACCCCAGATGAAATTTTACAACATATTTTCTCAATGTATGGTGCCCAGGTCAATCGTCTATCCAACAAAACTCCTAGAAATGCAATGTTTTCTTCCTGGTCTAGTTGATTATCATTTACAAACACGTTTATAGCCCTATCTTCATTTGAATTATGTTTGTTTTTGAATTGAAGGTATTGGCATTTTTTACTATTTATTGTTAATTTCAACTGATTTAAGAATTGGACAATGGACTGCACACCTATATGGGCACTTATTTCTAAATGATCTAGAATGGAATTGCTGAAAATGAGTGATGTATCATCTGCAAATAAGAGGGCTCTACCACTAATTAATTCCTTAGGTAAATGGTTGACATATAACAAGAAAATTACTTATAGGTGTGATCAATTGCCCCCAAAACTGAAAAATTTCAACTTTGAACCCCCATATTTCACAACATAGTTGAAAAAAAGTTTCCTCACAGTAATTTATAACATTTCAAAGCCCTAATAATATTCAATAGAAGAAACTTCGAAAAAATTATGCCAAAAAACCCTGCACACAGCCTTCCTACTTTTGTAAAGCTCACATCAGAAGAGAATCTGTTCCAGATAAGTTTAAATTATAAATTGGCTGATAATTATAAGTAATATTTTCAGCTAAACTCACCTACAGTCTTTGCAAACATAACTCACATCCCAATCAGCAGTTGAATAATAATTTTCAAACCGGATTTCTCCACAAATGAGCTCTACGAAACGGCTTGGAGTCCAGCATTGTCACACTAGAGGTTGGGTAGTTCATGGAATTGACAATATATTTCACGGACATTCGATTCTCAGAATACATCAGTTAAACGTTAACACACCAGTAAAGGTTTGGAAAACTTGTCAAAAACACCTAACCAATAATGTAAGAGAAAGTCAATTTTGACTAGGATATTTAGCAGGAATTCACTAGCATAATATGATTGTTAGTTCTTTAATGATTAATGTTAGCACTGGTACAATATTTCTCACGAGATACACCGGTTCGTGGCAGAAGGCTAGCAAAAAAAAAAAAAACAAGCAACCATTCTCATAAAAGAAATTAATTGTATTTTCCTCCAGTAGTTGAGAAATTTAAAAACGTTGTTGGAGCTGAAGTGAAATAAAACAATGATAAGCGCGGAAGATAAGCTATTGATTGATTTTCGACAAATTTATCAATAAACAAGGAAAATCGTTAATATTTATGTGAGTAAGCAACCTAATCAACTACAGTAATTGAAAGTAGACTTCATTTTTGCAAAAAAGAAACTTGTTTTAAAAAGTGTAAAATTTTACCACTTTAAATTGATATTAATACAAAAGAAACTGTTGTATAAAAAGTGTAAAAAATACCAATCTAAATTGACCCAAAACAAAATCTTAACTTCATGTAGCACAATGTTGCACCATAGGTCCACTCACGGAAAATCAATTTATTTACGGTTCCACAACTCTGCATTTTCACTGTATACAACTTGTACTATAAGTAGAATATTATAATCATATATAACAATATATATAATGTCTTAGAATATCACACTCTTGACTTATAAATCCAAAAATAAAATTTATTTTGTATGTGATGTTTTCCTAGGAGAAATACTTGAACAAACTAATATAAAAAATTACACTGTATTTCAATTAAATATATGTTTTTCACTGGAGATAATGGAAAAATGCATTTCACTTCTAAAGAGAAGCTTTGTCAGCCTGGCTGATGCATTTCTCCAGTATCTCCAGAAAAAGTGAGTAAAAATCATATATTTAATTGGAATACAGTGTCAGTTTTGATATTAGATAATTTATTTAAGTTATAAAATCAAACAAAGAGGACGGAAAATCACTTTTCTGACTCTAAATGGGAAGATAGAAATAAAAATTACATTTTGGTAGAATAAAAGACAATTAATCATGGAACAGCTCTAGTCAATTTCTCGTCTCTCAATGAAATACCTCCTTCAATGGGGTGAAACCTCTCCCATTTCGAAAAAATTTAAAACTAACAAGTAACCCCTCTGGGTACTCCCTGTTGTCACACCTAGAAAGATTTCATCATGATGAAGAAAATAATTTTTTCCCAATTTATGAATAAATTTTAGGGGAACTATGAAGAAAATTATGATTGAAAAATGACAAGTAAAGTTTCTGGGAATTTCCACTGGGCACACCTTAAAACAAAATCAAGATGGAAGAAAGAGTGCAGCAAGAAAGAGTGACAGGAGTTGTAAATCGGCATCAGCGGGACAGATGGGAAGAGATGTGTATGATGAAAAGCAAAGGTGCTAAGAAAGAAAAGGAATGATTGAGAATGAAGAAGATAAAAGGAGAAGGAGAATGAAGTGGTGTGGATGAGAAGGCAGGTCGTGTTGACAGAGCAGGTAGTAGAAGAGTGTGATGAAGAAAGCAAAGAAAGTGGTGGGGGTACGAATGGTGTGGAAGGTGGCGAGGTGAGGATGAATGTGGTGGAATGGAAGAATGGGAGAAAGAAGGAAGAGGAAGGAATGATGGTAGAGGAACTGAAGCAAGGGTCGATGACCCGCCGTGTACCGTTGGGCCAGAACACCAAGGTTGCCTTCCGACAACTGTGGTTCCCCCACTCCTAGGCACTGCTCATGCAGAAGCAAGGCCAGTTCCTCCAGATCTGTTCTGTAGGAAGCTTCGAATATTCCTTGACGCGAGTCAAGTTCAACTAGGCAACCTTCGCCGGGATCTTGGAGGCTTTGGCCCACGTTCTCAACATCCCCAGTGCGGAATTTAGTGCAACGATACTTGTGACAACGATTTAGTGCCGAAATTTGAACCCAAGACGTTTTGGACCCATCACCGACCATATATCTGGAGTTTTTGGACCCATTTCTTCAGCACCGGGACTCTGCAGGTTGAAGACCCATCACTTCAGCACCGGGACCATATACCTGCAGTTTTGGGACCCATTACATCAGCATGTATCTGGGCTAGAGGATTATTTATTACAGTGCCAATGTTTGGTTTAAGTGTTTAGTGCGCTAATCAACAAGCTATGTACAGTCTTTTGGTGACATTATTTGCTGCAGTTCCTACCATCGACTTTACAACGAAAGACTTCAAAGGGCCTTTCAGGGTTTGAGTGAATCGGCTTGTACGAGTCAACTGATTCTCCACTGATAAGGTAGGAAAAATTTGTATTATTTTCTATTAATTTATGATAAAGTTCTTCCACTTATTATAGATATCAGATTTATTTTCCATGATTGAAACCGAAATTGAAAATTCACTCATCACTCTTGACACTTAACCCTCATAAGTAATATTTAGGTAGGGAGTATTAAAATTATTTTCCCTCTTCATGATGAATATTTTAACAATTGGAAATGAAACTAATTGACATGGAACCAGAACTGAAAATAAAATTATTTTGACTGAACCCTCATAACAAATAATAATGGAGGGAGGATTTTTTTTAGGATGAAGCCCACATAAGTCTGAGACCTGTGCGTGGGTAATGAGTTGGATGATAGTGATTGATGAGTTGGACATTTTTTTTTTTTTTTTTGAGGATTAAGCCCACATAGGTCTTAGACCTGTGCGTGGGTAATGAGTTGGATGATGGTGATTTATGAGTTAGACCTACATTTTTAGGTGGGTTCCGAACCACCGGGAAGTGATTTTATTTTTACTTTTTATTATTCTCCATCAGTTCATGATAAAAATTTTCATAGTTGGCAATAAAACTATTTGACATCAAACTAGAATTGGAAATTACAAAATCTTGACAATGAACTCACATAACAAGAAATAATGAGGTAGGGAGGATTTTTATTAATTTATAGCAATTCAGTTCATGATGGACATTTTAATAATTTGCGATTTAGTTGAAATGAAATAACATTTAGAAATTACATAATTTAAGTAATTTTGACACTGAGCTCACATTGTTAGGACAAGGTAGTACATTGTGGTTTTATTCGTTTTTCATCAGACCTGTCCACGCAACCTCGCAGTTGAATGGGCAGTCAATAATTATTTACAAGCTTTTTCCCCCGCTTTAGGAGCTATTGAAGTCGGTCGTCAATAGAATAATATTGGTTATAACAATGATATCGTTACTTGTTAATAATAATCATTATTGACTGCTAATAAGCTCATATATAGATATAATTCCAGTTTTATTTCAGAGTTGAAAAACTTTATTTTTTTCAATTTTCAAGTGAATAGGCCTATTAAAATATTGGAAGTATGGTAGTTATCATAAAATATCGCATTGTTGATATAGTTCACAGCATAACCTGTGATAAGTGAATAATTAAGTGTGAGTATTTTTTGGGAGAGTGGTAGATATCCAATATCGCACTGTGAATATGATTTATTACATAACCTATTTCAATAATTTAGAATGAAAACTATTGTTTGTTGTTTTGCAAATAATAATCAATTTTTCAATAAGGTAGCTCTGTTGATTACTTTCAAAATTTTACACAAATTTCCTAAAAAATGTTCAAGTTGAAGAGACATTTACTATGCTAATAGTAATAGTAATAGGCTAAGCTGGCTTTGCTTCACATACATGTCTCAGACAATGCCTCAGAATAGCATCTATTCCAAGTATTGTCAGGTTTCTAAATTTGACACCTACCTGTGAGTGTCAATAACCTCCACAAGCTGTGGACACTCATCAGCTAGTAATGTGTTCAGTTGTTCTCCTTTCTCGACTGCCACTGTTTCCTTCACGTTCGTTAGCACCTATTCGTCATTCTCTCTTCATTTATCTCACCCTCTCTCTATTCCGATTCTAGAATAGTCTACGTGCAACACAAATCCAGGTCTAGTACCGTTGCACACTTATCCCATGTTACCAAACACAATTAATGATATGTCAACAGTCGATCTAGCAATTAACTCACCTACCCAATCCAATCCAGTCGTACTCAACAGTCATTCATTGTCAGCCATTCTGTCACCTTTATTAGCTGGAGAATTGAGTGAGATACTTAGAGTACGTTGACATTACGACTAAAGTAGTTCACACAGTAAACGAACGGTGATCGCTAACACAATTTTGATGCAACTTTTATCGTACTCAATTTTTTGTCAGAAAGTTGGACTTTCCTATTCCATCTGCTACCAAGATTTTGATGCAACTTTTATCGTACTCAATTTTTTGTCAGACTTTCCAATGCCATCATTCACACCAATTTAAAAATAATGAGTATTATAAGTAATAATAAGTATCGTTTTGCCAGACTATTATATAAGTAATAATAAGTATAGTTTTGTTTTAAAGATTGACAGCAAGTTTGAGGTTATCTGCTGTCACATTCAGTTAAATTAGTACCCCACGATATTGGGACACTAATCAAATATTTTTGTAAATTCTAAGCCTATCCTGTCATAAATAAATTCATAATTTGGAGGTCCCAAACTATTAACTTTAACATAATCTAGTTTTGTTAAGCATTTTGGGATCAACTGATAAAAATAACACCTAAACTACGGGATTTCCAGTAAAATAAATAGAATTGAAATGATTATTTTGATGTGAGATTTTCAATTATGTTTTAATATTATGAATATATGTTATAAGATTATGAACATGAGAAGGAGAGCAATGCTATAAAATTGATTTATTATTTGATAAATTGATTAAAAAGTGAGAAAAGAAAATGAAAATATGGTTGAACCTGTTCACCTGGAGTGAAATAATTTTAATAAAGAAGAGAGAATTGTGAAAAAGGAATTATCATCAAACAAAGCAATAGATAAATTTAAATTCCAAGTAAAAAGAGGACCATGTCCTACTTATATAGGTGATAGCAAATGTTTATTTTTATAATTATTCCAATATATCGGAAATTCGACTGCTTATCTAATGAAAAAAAACATACAAATCTGAGAAGTACTGCAAGTAAAGTAAGCAGAGCATATCATGCAAGCAATCTAAGTTGATTTTTTATGCTAACATGAGTCGAGAGACTTGTGCGTGGGTGGGTGAATGAAGAGAAACATCCATGGCTGAATGAGATTCAAAGGCTGTAGAAACGAAGCCAGCCAAAGCCCCTTATCTTATCACAGACAAGCGCTACCACATTTAAATGGAAATGGAATTTTAATATTATTATATTGCAATATAATATTACAATATAATATTACAAATTCATAGTTTCAAAAATGAAAGAATCACTTCCTGATTTTAATCAAACTTCATTTAAAAAATCATCCAGCAATCTAATAGCAAAAACGAAGTTTTTTATAGCTTAATCGATGAAATCACTCATTAAATTATAAAATAGCATCATGGCCTTTCTCTCAGTCATAAAATCATGCACCGTCAAAGAAGAGAATAGTCCTGATGTCATCGCTCCAAGTTCTCAGGAGTTAAAAGTCAAGAGATTCTGCACTTTGTAGATCAATTCTATTGTTTGCTATCACATGAATAGATTTCCATTCAAAATAATATTTTAACTCCAGTCATGAATGAGATGTCTACGATTCCAAGTACAAACGTGGGAATTTAAATTCAGAGACAAAACAATTGTAGTCAAAACATTGGAAATCTAAGTTCAATTGAAGTATACCATTCAGGACATTTTAGTGTTTGTTAAAAATAATTACTGTACTATAAGACTAATTTTCAATATATTTTTATCTATTTGATCAAACACCTTTAAAAAAAATAACTAATACTAATTCACAATATATTTATATATAGATATAATTACACACCGTTAAAAATAATAACTGTAGACTAATTTACAATATATTTTTTGATTACACACCGCATGTTGTAAAGTCGTTTGAAAATTGTTATATTTATTTGTTCCTTACATAGAAACATCATTGTGGTTGCTCACTTTCAAACGAATATTCAGTGGCACATAACCGTAGGTAAACTGTACCTGAGTACAGTTTCCAGTGATCACAATCACTAGCAAACTTTCTATGAATTCTCTGAAAGTTATTGGAAAAGTTTTATCTACTCATATTGAACGATTTTCATTGCTATTGAATTTAGCTATCCGGCAAGAAATCTTTTGCTCATAATTCATTCTCATATCATTCGCCATATTGTAAAAGCAGCTCTCATTCCCAATCTTTTAGAACTTAGTGAATTAACTCACGGGCAGATTTTCAAATAATGAATTAGAATAACGATTGATAAAGAGTTTAAGTTTTGAACATTTGTAGTTTTTACTTTTTATATAAAACATTGAATGAGGACAATAATTATAGTTGTTTTTGATTCTTAAAAGATTTTTTGTTTTTTTCAAGTTTTTTTTAACATTAGGGTTTACAAATACAGTATTATTATTGACGACGTTAGGCAGCACGAAACTGATTTTACAAGATTGTGTTTGAGAAGAACTGAGCAGTCTCAGTATTAAGACGGTCATGACCTACCTAAAATTGAAATTAGATGTTAAAGGGTGAGAAGGAGGGGCAGACTTACAAAAAATCATAGAAATCTCAATGGTAAGCCCCTTCAAATTTTGGAGCTGGGACCGCACTTGTTTAGTTATACTGTACTACTTAATAGAGAAACTTCCTGTACGATAAAAATGCTTTGAAAACGCTTTCTCACCCAAAAATAGTATTCGAACTCCTCACCTACTAGATTATAATTTGAAAATGCAATGCTACTACTAGTAGGGTGGCTTGTAACGTTCCAATACGATCAAAACTAGCCCAAAAAGTCATAAGAATGACTTTACTCCTATCGCAAGTTCAATTTCATTTTCCGAGTCGCTGCGTGCGAGAGTTTAATCAATCAGTCATTAACTTCTGCTCTAACGACATTGTTATTGTAAAATTTGACTCCCAAAACAATCGGCACCCAAACCAATTTCTGTTGGAATTGTCGGGTAATTATCCTATGGCTGAGTATGACCTTTTTTAATAGGTGTTTTAGTTTGAAGAGCACGATTGCTTGTTTGGATAATAATTATCTCAGGAATATTGATTTCAAATAATGTAGAAAAAACCCTAAAGAAAAAAAGCATGAATTAATTTTGTAACGAATAAATTCTTTATAAACCATTGCTAGGTATAATCCAATGTTTGATTATGATTCTCACACTATGCTAAACATATTATTAAAAAATATTTCTGAAGCAATGGTGCTCCTGAAAATATTTGCAAATAGAGTTAATTAGCTGTAATGAAAGTGAAACCGAAACAGAAGATAACTGGGAACAAAAATAGACAAATAAAGATAACACCGATAAAGTTGAGCTAGTGCAAGTGAAATTCAGTTCAATGCAGATAACAAAGCAACCTCCTTCAATAACAAAGAATTCAGGTAACGTCAAATGAACAACTGATTCATTTGGCAAAGCTCAAAATTAATGCTCGAAACAATATTTTATAAAGTATTTTGTTGAGGAAACAAAAATAAGCGAACCAAAAATTGTCTTTACGTGGCGAAAAATTTAGTTGAAGGTCATACGAATCTGCTTAATTTGTAAGCGATTGTATAATTAGCATGTCGCTTGTGAATTTCCATCTGAATAGACTGCAAAAAACACAGAATTATTCACGAAAACTTTTCCAAACTGATTCTAGGTTCTGGATCATTGTTGTAGTGACCTTTGCGATGGCGTCAGAAGCTAATGTCGTTTCTAGCTCATTATGTATGTATTAGAATTTACGTGCCCATCCCCAGTTATCTACAATCACAACTTTATCTAAATAGAAATAGAATTTCAGTAGATAGGTTATCAAAATGCGCCCCTGGCAAGTTGTGTTTGTAATATGGAAGCAGCACTACAGTGCCATGAAAATCATTGCAATTGATGCGAACAGTTTTCAGAAAAAATTTCCGGATGGAAGCTTACTATTCGTATCACCAGTTGGAAAAGTGTTATTAGAGATGCAGCAGGAACTCGAATCACGACTTTTTTCAGTTGGTATTTTGTTAAATTGATTTTATTTGAGTTTGAAAAACAATGAGCTTGTTCGTTCTGATACTGACAACATAGAAAATGTTCTCACTTCCATAGGTATAAAAAATGTTCATTTAATAGGGGTTTTGCTAGTTTTTTGTTAATGGTGAGCTTTTTTTTCTTGATCTTTTTCTCTCAATAGTCGATTGATTATTGATAAATATGAGACAATTTATTTATTAACCTACAAAAGCTCACAGAGTAATCCATTAATGCCCGATTTCTAAGTTGTTCATTAAGCTTAATGGATCATTAACTCTCAGCTGGAGCAATGGGTTTGAACAAAAATTAATTTCACAGCTAACATAAAGAAAAATATGAAAAGAATGAAAGAATATGACATGATATGAAAGAATAGTATAATTGAAAGAAAATTGATAATTAAATAAATGAATAGTATGAATGAAAGAAAAGTATAATATGAAAGTAATAAAATATTTTGAGATATCGGAAATAAGGTAAAAGAGAAGAAATAATCAGAGAAATAGGGAAAAATTAGACTATAGATAACTTGATAGGAAGGTGAAAGGCCTAATTAGTTTAAAGGATTGTTCATTGGTTCAATGTATTTTTCGGCTCAAAATTTAATATTATAAACTGTTTTTGGTGTTTCGTTTTGTGTTAGCTTTTGAATTAATAGACGTTAATTGAAAAAAATAATTTTGTTATTTTTCGAGTGAAGTTTTTCAGCAAATCTGAATTTTTAGTCTGTGTTAACCTCAATGTTTTGGACAATGTAAATTATTCAAAATTTGTGAAGTGAGCAGTTTTGGACTTGAGTCTGTTGCACATTCATTGTGATTTTGTCACAATAAATAAATGTAGAAAAATCTGACAAATAGAGACCCAACATTGGATTACAAATAATTTGTAATTTGACTTTGCATAACGTGATGAACAAATGATTTTTTTTTGGAGGATAAAGCTCACATAGGTCTGAGAGCTGTGCGTGGGTATTGAATTGGATGATGGTGATTGATGAGTTTGACCTACAGTTTTAGGTGGGCTCCGAACCACCGGGAAGTCATTTTACAGATTGAAGAGAAGAGAGTCTTTTTTGCTGGCCAATCCAATTGGTCACCGTTACAAAGATGGCTCAGGAGTTTCGCAGCTTATCTCTGATTGAACAGCCACGGCACTCGGCTATCACTTCTCTATAGGTCATATAGGGAATGATACATACCTTCTCATAATAGGATATTCAATCATATTGCTTGTGGTGTTGCTACTTACTAGCATTGCAAACTCCTCCAATGTAATGTTGACTTTTTTAGCAACTTTCAAGTTCCAACAATGATTAAAAATAATAATATGAATTAACGAAAGAACAAGATACCTAACTAGCTAGTTGATAAGCGGGAAGCAAGTAGATCTTCCAGTAATACCATAGCTTACAAAGACAGCTGCAATCGCTTTTCCTGCAAGATTTCCCTCAAGTTGGTACTCCTGGGGGCAGAAACTTTCTGCGGAGAAGTTTCGCAATGTAGATAAGGCTAGCAGTGAGGTAGCTTGAGGCCATTTTTGAGATATTGAACAGTTGAACGACCGATGGCACTGTCTTTGTCGCTTACCGTCCCAAAAATAACAGACAGCAAACTTCACCCAGAAACCATGACAGGGTCTATCGAGTTAGCAAACTGTATGGAGACGTTACTGGTTACTTGCTCCAATTATGGGACAAGTCCCATCGTCTGGGGACGCGGCTCTATTTGGCTTGGGGATTTCGTTTGATTAAGGTACAGTTCTCTACTGCTAACAATGGCGGCGACGATACCTTGTCTACAATTGCTACTTGGTAACCATGATTATAATACGATGACAGTGAACTGATTACATCGATTTAAGGCAACGGACTGAATTCTTATTGCTAGAGAAATTATAGCTTATTCCCAAATTTAAAATGGGATACAGTTAGGGGAAAACGATTATCAGGATAAATCCTACCGTATTCTTATTACAAGAGAAATATGATGGTGATATGATAGCTGATTCCCTAATTTGAAAGAGGATACAGTTGAACTACTGTATAACGAAAACGCTTATCAGGATAAATCCTACTGAATTCTTATTACAAGAGAAATATGGTAGCTGATTCCCAAATTTAAAAGAGGATACAGTTGAAGTACTGTTAACGAAAACGATTATCAGGATAAATCCTACCGGATTCTTATTAAAAGATAATATAGTAGCTCATTTCAAAATTTAAAAGGAAATGAACTACTCCTGTAGACCTATTAGAAACAAACGATAATCACGGTAAATCTTAGGCAAACTTCATTATTTTTAAGGCAAACCCTACCGAATTATCATTATTAGAGAAATATCGTAGTCTTTTTTCAAATTCAATAGGGAATACCGTTGAACTTCTGTATAACTAAATCGATTGAATGACACAAAATTTGTTCTTGGGAGGTTTTTTCGTTAATGGGAAGTCGTTTTGTCAAGATAGATTGACATGTCAAGGGACACTACAAAGTCACTTCATGTGGAAGGTTTCGTTATTGGCAAGTTTTTTGTATTGAAGCTCAACTTCATTTCTTTGGAAACTATACTTTTTTAGTTTAAAAAATGATTTTTTTGGAGTATATAATTTATAAGGTATAGAAATGTCCTGAAATCTCTCACAAAATTCCATCAGATTATAAAATATTTTAGTCTTTTAGATCAACAGCGTCAAATCACATAATTTATGCTATGATTTCTATTTACTTTAAACAATACTCGTGAATGTTGAAGCTTATTACTGGAAAAGCATCCGGAATTTTTTCAAGTTTAATGAGAGTGTAGTATAGAGAAGAGATATTGGTAAAAAGAAAAACCACGGAGGAAGAGAACATAATATAACAATGAAGAAATAAAGGTTGGGCGTAACTGAAAATTTTTTCTCCCATTTTCCTATTCTATAGTTCGTTCATAAATCGTTCTCTCTCTTTGTCTTTCTCTCCGTTACTAGTCTCTCCTCGCTTTGCTCACGTACACTCTTCTCTCTCAGTACCTTTACAATTCCGACATTCTACACAGCGACAGAGATCATCTTTACAGATAAATAACAGATTCATGCATACACACCCACCTATAATCGTTTGCTGGCTGTAACTTGTTTTAATTTCCATTTTTCAAAAGGTATTCAGAGTTCGGTGACCTCAGAAAACCGTTAACAAGAGCCAACGCCACCCGTATAATCAATTCACAACGAGATGAAAATGAACAGAACGACAAAAATAAAATGGTAATGTCCAAATCAATTAGAATTTCCTCTTCAACACCTATTGATAATATTTTAGACAAACTATACAAGAGTTCCAAGATAAGGGTTATCTAAATAACATTCTAATTTTGATTTACAACAAGATGAAAATGCACAGAACGACGAAAATAAAATTTTTATCTCCAAACCAATGATCACCTATCAATAAGACAAAGTATACAAGTTCTCCAAGGTTGGTGTTATCTCAAATAACAGAAGTATGTGAAATTTTAATTGAGGATGATACCCACATGAGTCCGGAGACTTGTGCGTGAGTAATGAGGTGAATAATGAGAAACATCCGTGACTAAATGAGATTCGAACCCAAGGCTGTAGGAAACGAAGCCTGCCAGAGCCCCTTATCTTATCACAGACAAGCGCTCCAACCAACTGCGCTACCAGAGCCGAAATTATTTATTCTATCATTGCTTCAAAACGTAAAAAAAGTTGTTATCAGCAAAGCTGGTTCTTTATTAGAAACTACTATATTAATTTACACTGTCATTCACTTTCAAAATGTGAAGAAAACTAATAATACAAACTTGGCTTTATTTGTATAAGAATATCAATTTGATTACTACATATTCGTATGAAATTAACTGCGTTAAAAATGGTAGAAGAAACTGAAATATGGAATTTATTTTATTTTCGGGAATTACCGTGTCTTCCCTTAGTTTTTGAGGAGATTCTATGAGAAAGTATTTGGTTATACTTATACAATCTATTGGTATGATCCGTTTACATCTAAATTTGGGCCGCAGTGTAAAAAAATGCCGGTGATAAAGTTTGGATTCCGAAAAAATCTTGAAGAGGTTCAAGACAAATTAGTAAACTTCTTTCGCATTAATGAATGAATAGTTTTCTACTTTATAATTGATTTGGTACTCTCCATATTATTCTTTGCTACTCACTTTTTATTACTTCTCTTGAACTCCTTGTTCCTTCCATAATAGTGCGTTTTTCAGTATTTCTTTATTGCTTTATACATTCAGTTCTAACTTATTTCTAGAATTTTCCATGTGTACAGTCACATAAAACCTCTGAGAAAAAGTCTAATTACTTTTGAGTAGTCACTATTGTGCCTCAATAACAATGAAACTTGAATATTGTCAAAATATTTTTTTTTAGGATAAAGCCCACATAGGTCTGAGACCTGTGCGTGGGTAATGAGTTGGATGATGGTGATTGATGAGTTGGACCTACAGTTTTAGGTGGGTTCTGAACCACCGGGAAGTGATTTTACAGCAGAGAACAGTGTCATTTTTGCTGGCCAATCTAATCGGTCACCCTTACAAATAGTGCATTGGAGAACGCAGCTTATCTCTATCTGATTGAACAGATACCAGCTACGGCTCACGGCTATCACTACCCCGAATATGACTTCGATTAACCACAAACACAAACTAGAATGTTCTGTATTTGAACTTTGAAAATGAATTTTCTCTTGAGAACTTATTGTTCTTCTACAATAATGATGAGACAAATCATAATTCTCAATAGCATTGGAACTTAGATAGTACCTGATATTTTGAAACAAAAAATTAATCTTGACTGAACTGAAGTAATTGTCCCACCAAAACAAGGTTTTTATCCGTCTGCTGTTTGGTGCCAAAACAATCCATATTATTTCTATTAGAATGAATCAGAGATGATCATTTTGAGCAAGTTTATTTGATATTGTTTACATTGTAATATATATAGGCTATACGTTTTTCATTTTATCTTCTTTATGGCAATAAATCAAGTCAATTCAAAATATAAATTCGATATTTCATCAACTTTAACTAGAATTCAAGCGCTAACAATTGATTTTCTTTTGAGCTTTCATTGCTCTTCTACAATAATAATGTCATTTTTCAATATTTTTTTTTCACAATCGGATTGCAAATTTACTGAGTAGCTTGTAAACTCGCTGAATGTAATCGAGGCTTTGGGAAGCTGTGTTCATTGGATGGGAAGGATGACTCCACTGGTCCTGGCCATGTTTTGACCTCAGTCGTCCAAAGTACAACGACCGGCATCGACCAAGGAAAACGACCGCTTAGCTAGCTAGCCGGGAGTCAAGAGGAGGCCAAGCCTGTCAGGGTATTGCTCTTCTTCGGGCCACTCTTCCTTCCTCTTCACCAGCCTCTTTTCCCGCTTTTTCTTTCCTCTCCTTCCTCCTTTTCTCCTGTTTCTCCACCATCATCCTCATTCTCCTTCCTCTACTCTATAGTGCCTCCTCTAAAGACCTACCTCTTCCTCGTTGAAGCAATTCTCAAAGTTTTGCTTTTAAAATTCTAAAATTCTATTTATAATCGAATTCTTCCCCTTTTATTTTCCTCTTACTCCTTTTCTTTTCTTTTCCAATATTTCCCTTTAACTTATATTTGTTTTCCTTCCTTTGTTTTCTTTTCCTGTTTCGTCCTTAATTCTTCCTTTTTCTGTTCCCCCTCAATTCCCCTCCTTTTAGTGCTCTTCTTTTACTTACTTTTACTCAACTTCTCCCGAATAATCCTATTCCTCTTTTCTAAATAATGAATAATAATTGAAAATAAATTGTACTAGTAAATTCAACACTTATTTGTTTGATGGCTATTTCGCTCTGTTTAATGCTTCCTCGGACATGGCTTCCTTTCTTCCTTTCTCAAATTCTCCTAGAACTGTTTTTCTTTTTGTTCCGGAGAATAAAGCCCACATAGGTCTGAGACCTGGGCGTGGGTAATAAATTGGATGATGGTGATTGATGAGTTCGACCTACAGTTTTAGGTGGGTTCCGAACCATCGGGAAGTGATTTTACAGAAGAGAACAGAGTCTTTTCTGCTGGTCAATCCAATCGGTCACCCTTACAAAGAGGGCCCAGGAGTTTCGTTGCTTATCTCTGCTTGAACAGATACCTGCTACGGCACTCTGCTATCACTTCCCACTCTTCTCTTCTACATTTTTCTCATCATTTTCTTCTCCTGTGTTTTCTCCTATTGATTGTTCAATCTTTTCTTCTAATATTTCCCTCTCTCCTTCTATTGGGTGACCTTTTTCTTCCTCTTGCTGTCTCCTTTGTCATCTCTTTCGTTTTCTAGTCCTTTCCAACTCAGTTTCGCTATTGTTCTTCGGGTCTTTTTTTCTGTATTTTTATCTCTTCTTCTTACTCTCCATCCTTCTTCATTCTTCACCTTTTCCTTAATCTTCTTTTTCCTCTTTTCTTTAGGCCTATTCTTCTTCTTCCACTTCTACTTGTTTTTTCTTCTTTTTCCTCTTCTGCTAATTCCTCTTTTTCTTTTTATTCTTCTTCTGCTTATTTCCTCCACTTCGTTTTTATTTTCTGTGGATTTCTCTTTCACTCATATTCCTGCTTCGTTTCCTCTCTCTTTTTTTTTTCCCTCTTTCATTATTTTCTCCTCCTCTCCTTCTTCCGTTGCTGCTTCACCTCCTCCTCCTCCTCCTCCTCTGTCGCCCCATCTTTAATCATACTTCTTCTCTCTTTGCTCATTCTGGCTCTTTTCATCCATCTGATTCCCATACCACGTGATCAAAGATGGAACATGCGTTCACATGCCGAAAAACATGCGCAAAGTTCACCCCCTCCCATCCTTAATTACATGCCTCAACTACAAAAAAAAATTTGTACGTTATACATGGGCGAGTTGACCCGTCTCAAAAAACATTTTTCCCTGCGGCACTTTGGTGTATGCGCAAAAATTCACGTACTTTCTTCTTCCTCCAACCATCTTTCAAGGTCATTCACCCATTCCAAACTACATTCTAATTCATACGCTATTCATTTTCTTATCACGATTTTGGGAATCTATTAAGATGATGTCAGAAGACGATAAAATATGTATGAGTTTTTCCAAGCGGAACAAGGACCGAACAACTTTTATGATTAGATGTGTTTAAATATCAATATTGGCGAGGTTGTAACTAATTTCAAGTGTATTTACATTACGCAATTAGTAAATACGTAGATAAAACCGGAATAAATATTATCCATAGCTCTAGATATTTTTCAGTAATATTGGTCTTCCACATTCTAATTAGGTTTCAGATTGTTAATTTTCCAAATATAAGAAACATTCCAGACCATACTCAGAAAATCATAATCTTCACTTTTAAATTAGTGAAGGAACTTATTTAAGGAAAGTGATAGCCGAGTATCGTAGCAGGTATCTGTTCATACAGAGATAAGCTCAGAAACGCCTGGGTGCTCTTTGTAAGGGTGACCGATTGGATTGGCCAGCAAAAAAGCCTGTTCTCTGCTATAAAATCACTTCCCGGTGGTCCGGAGCCCACATAAAACTGTAGGTCCAACTCATCAATCACCATCATCCAATTCATCACCCACACACAGGTCTCAGACCTATGACGGAGTCATCCTCCGAAAAACCATCATCACATTGCAGTAGAATGAAATGGGAGCAACAGAATTTACAGCCCAAAACTGCTTCCTCTTCAAAATTTCAATCAGAAATGCTCAAATAAAGGTTTTTCAGCCCAACTATCGAATATTCAATAACTGTGAACATAGTTATAATAACCCACGCACAGGTTTCAGACCTATGTGGGCTTCATCCTTAGAAAAAAAATTTATTCTCCTGGTTTATGTCTAAGAGCGGCTTCATATACCTCAATTTCGCTCACAGCACTACTGTTTTGTGAAAGTGCATGAATAAAGTCAATTATCTGGGTTGTTTAATATAGCACTTATATTTTTGCTTTTGATTGACATTTAAGTACCTGTATTGTTTTATTTTAAAATAAATTATCCAGCAATGTCGGGTTTCTGCAATGTGATTGAAATTTGAAACATGAAACAAATTTTAAAAACTATGTTCTCAAAACATGAAAAATAAATTCAGATCATGTTCATAAAATGTTTCCTTGAACATAATTTAAATTAAAATCTTCCCCAAAACTAAACTTCCAATCGATATTCAGAAAGTAGTGTCATTCTTCGTATACCAGCGTAATGTAACCAGCGTATATGGATATCACCAACCTTTGGTAAACAAGCAATTTTGGTTTCCTACAACATGAATAGCCTTTAAAGCATAAAACTCATTGCCAAAACACGGATATCAAAACATGAAACGCGTTCTTAATCATGTTCAAAAATATGACCTTGAACTTGATTTACATTCAAATCCTCCCCAAAACACGAGCCACAGGTGGGCCCGCAATTTTCCTGTAAATGTGAATGACCTTGCAGTTGTTTGTCTCCAAAACAAGTTGTATGTCTGTCCAACTCGAGAGTGCAAAGAACGACCTCAAGTGGTATTGCTTGTAGGGAGGGCCAGTAGCAAGGCCTTACTATATTCAGTGTATATTATAAACTCAACTATATATTAAGGCCTTGACAGGAATCAGCCAATCCGAAGGACGACCTCCGTACATTTCTACTACGGGGGCTCTCATTCCTTTGGCTAATCAGTGAGAAGGTACTGGGGCTAGCGTACATCGACCTTGTACTCTCACTCATTTTCTTCTTCTTTTTCTGCCGTGACGTCAGCAAAAGCGTGCTAAAGCTTGCAGCCCAGGTTCAGAGCTGAGCAGCTCTTCCGCCATCCAATCTTGAACGTTGCAAAGTCCCTCCTCGAGGTCACATACCTTGATGCTTTCTCGCACCGACAACTTTGGCTCTTTATCTTACTCTCACTCTTGCTCTCGCTCCGTCTGACTCTCACACACATCGTCTTCCACGTGCCAAACAGCCTTTTCAACACTGCAAAGCGGCATCAGTTATTTTCTTATTCTGGTCCTCAATTTTCGCTTTTTTCATCTCTCTTTAAAAATTATCGGCCCTCCGATCGAGTTTGATTTTTTATCACTCTCCTTCTTCCTAGATTCTCTATCACTCTCCTTCTCTCTTTCATTTTCTCATTCTTTCTTACACTCATTCTATTTCTTTATCATTCTTTCTCTCCCTTCTATCTTCCACACACACATTCTCTGTTCATATATATCAATCTGTCTCCCTCTATTTCACCTTTTCGACATGTCTCTTCGAAATTGCCCGTTCCCTCTTTCAATCGAGTTTTGGAATTCGTCTTGGAATTCTGGTTCATAACTGCTGTTTATTGAGATATGTGCTGTTGAGTTTTTGTGTAGTGTGACATGTGTATTCGAACATTTTCCGATTTTTTCTCACTCAATACTGTAGGGTGACAAGAGTAATGGAAAGATATGATCATAGAGTGAATGGAGCTTAGGGAAAGGGGATTTGTAAGTGGAATAAATATTTCAGTCTGACTTTCTTTAATGTTTGGAAGTATTCAAATGTTGGGGTTTGAATTTGAAAAAAAATTGGGGAAAATATTACTATGAGGACGTTCAGCGTTTTAAAACTAGTTTTTTAAACCTGGATTTTCAATCATTTTTTAATGTTATTTTGTCTGTGACATTTCAACTCAATTACATCTGATTTCAAGTGGAAAGCGTGCTGTAAAACCTGTTGTTTCCTTTCAATTCGATGCCGTTCTCTTGAAATGAATGAGCATGTAAAATAAAATTTCAATCTTTTTAAACTTTTGAGGGTTTTAAGTGTTTAGGCTTGTAATTTAAAAAGATAGGGTGTAAAGTTTCTTTATCATAGGAAGTTCAACGTTAGAACTGCTTTTTTAAACCCAAATTTTTAAACATTTTGTGATTTCATTTTTTGTGATCATTTAACTTAATTTGATCTGTTTTCAAGTGGAAGCGTGCTTTAAAACCTGTTGTTTCCTTAAAATATGATTGTATTTACTCTAAAAGAATAAATAGTTAGCTATAGGGATAAATGATTTGCTACAAAGTCCTGATGTAAGTGAGAAGACCTAGAATAGCATAATTAGGAATATTGTAATTGGAATCTTATTATTATTATTATTATATTATTCAGAATATTGTTGGTTACAATGGATGAGGGTATAGCTTATGGTTCACCATCAGTTGGTTTTAGTTTGGTTAGCTAAATATGATTAGTTTATGTGAGCCTATAGTTACTTATTCAAGTTTTTTAACGAATAACATTAATTCTGAAGAACCAGAAATTGCTTCAGTGTGAAAACTCCAAACGAAGACAGAATCAAAACAAAATTGAACCGTCTCTCCCGAATAAAATGCAATCTCACAGTACACACTACCCTGGCGAAAATCTCTCAAAACAAAAAAGCAACATAGTTTCCGATAAGGAAGTACAGACTACTTTATATTAAAGGATTATATCTCATGAAGAAGATTTCTTGAACCCGACCAGTTGGATGATATCCTGATAGATTTATTGTTGGAGCTGAAAATATTTCCAAAAGAAACTATGTTATCAGCGAGTGTCTGAAAAAAATAGAGAGTAATTCGCTTGCTTCAAGAATATTGTTGTCTGCCAGTATTACTGTTGTATTTTTGGCTTGCTACCAAAGGAAAACTTCCAACGGAAAAGGGAGAAATTTCCCGTTCCCTTCCACAAGATAACTGTTTATTACTTCTTTCAACGAAAATTGTTGGGAATAATTCCCTAACAACTGGTAAGGTTCATATTTAAAGTGATACATTAATCAGTGTTTACGTTGTTGAACCAGTATTTCTAAGCTAGCGAAATTAGTAAGGAGCTTTGGTTATCCATGCAATAAAGTGGAGTATTAAGGAATGGCTACGTTCGTTACAGATTTAGCCCCAACAAAGGTAATAATTTATTGCGACTCTGAAAACACGTATGCTTCTATTTGTAGCCTCATGATTGTGAGGTTAGGAGGAAATCGAAACTTTGAATTGCACGCAGCTTGTGGTGTGAAGAGTCTGAGGAAAACTTGGAAGTACCTGACTTTCCGGCATGTTACCACCTTTAGAAGATGAGAAACTACCAATATTATCTGAACAATGTTCACAACTATCAAATATTTGATAGTTAGGCTGATATACCTTTATTTGAGCATTTCTGTATTGAAATTTAGAAGAGGAAGCAGTTTTGGGCTGTAAAGTCTGTTGATTCCTCTTCATTCTATGTGGTTATGTACATAATTATATAATAAATAATAATTATTATTGATGCTCTTTTAATGAAATTATTGATAGTAGTGATATTTTATTGTAGCAGTTGGTAATGTATACGAGAGTACAAAATAGTAGGCTGCAAATGGAGCTGTTATCCTATTTAATTAACAGATAGGGCCTAGTTGCTGTAATCTGTCGTCGAAGGTCTTACGCTTGAGATTAATAGATTGGAGAAGGAGGATGGGAAGACGAATGAGGAGAAAAATGTAGAAGAAGAAGGGGAATAAGTGATAAAAGAAGAAGGGAAATAAAATAAAGGAGAAAAACGAAAAGCGAGAAAGAGAAAAAGTAGAAGAAGAAAATGAAAATAGGGAGGTAAACAGAGAACGGAGGGGGGAAATAATAATAATTATAATAATGAATAATAAGACGAAGTTATCACTTAATAAGCATTAAATTATGAATATCTTCCACAATCACCTTCACGACTGCAAAGAAAATAATAATAAAAAGAAGAAGTAGAATTTAAAGATGGAGAAGATGAGGGATAAGAAAAAGAGTCCATTAAATTAAATCTGCACATAGTCTATTATAAATAATCTAGAAATTTAGATGCAATTGAATCGGGCAACTTCTAATACTTGATAAACTTGTAATACATAATACAATAGTAGTACATTATTAACTTGTAGAATAATGTAACAGAAAGCAAGTAAGAAAATGTCTACAGGAAAATTTAGAGCCTCCTTGTTCAGGAGTAGGAATTCAATGTAGTGAATGATGTATCGGAATGGAAATAGTGTTACTTATTATGTAGCCAGAGGAATCATGGATAAATATTCGTGAATCAAGTAATTTTTGATTATGAAGTTTAGAATATGAATATAATAATTCGCAATTGTCAAAAAAGTATGTAAGTAAAAAAATGTAAGTATGTTAAATTTGTCTATTCCAAGTATGATAAAAAAATGAGTATGTAAACTGATTTTTTTAAGGAGATAAATAAAAATATATTGATAGATAAAAATGAATCAATACATTTTCAAAAGTCAATAATTGAATGAAGAATTTCACACAGTTCAGAAGCAAGACAATTTGGCCTTGAGAAATTGAATGCATTGTGTGAATATATACGAATACATCTCATGACAGGCAAATAGTATAACCAGTTCCTTCAATGAATAAATTATACACAGTACTATTCTATGCTCTGTCATCGCACAGCATCGAACTCTATATATAATACTCTTCTATCAGTCTATGGAGTCATTCTTTTATTCGTAATGATTAATTCATTACTTATTCGTTCGACAAAATACAACGAAAACATTTGATGCGTTTGAAGCATGCAACAGTCAATCATCACTTATTAAAGGGCTGACGCATTCAGGCTTAATAGACTGATGCAAACACAGAACTTAAAATCCATAGCCAAGCATAATAATTCAGCTAAGCAGAAAGCAGCGAAATGAATGATGATGTCAAAATTATGCTAATGAGCTCAGCAATTCATAAAGCAATTGATCATCGACTATGATTTGTTTCAATCACTGTTGAAAATTTGATTGATTGATGAGTTATACTCTCCTAGTATGCTTACATAACGCTAAACAGTACGAAAAACTATGAACACCGTTAGATGTGAAAATAGTAATTTCTAAATCAGTTTGCTGTTGTACTTTTAATGTTAGAGGTAGAATGTTATGTTTTTTTCATTTGTGTGTAATAATTTTCATCATAATTACGTTTGTTCCTTCATTGATGCTAATAATAAAAATAATATAGATTTATTGACAATTTTCATAAGACTAAAGTCTCTGTGGAGATACAGTATTTGCAAGGTTGATAGAAAAAGGATTTATTCATTCAACTTTCTTTGTGGTGGCGAAGGCGATATTGTGGAAGATATCCATAATGAATAATGAGACTTGTCACAGCCACATTTATTGAAAAAAGATGAGACATTTTTAATAAATATGTGGCTGTGGCAACTTCAAATCTTATTAATAATTTTATTCATTCATACATACATAACATAATACTGTACTTGAATTATACATTACTACAAGTTACATAAATAACTGAACGTGAGCAAGTAACAGGCATAGCTCAAAATTGTTTCTTCTACCAAATTTTTAAAGCAGAGTTCAATAATGATTCGGTGTTATGATTCACATCTCCACATGTAACTGGAAATACTAGTTTGGAAAAAATTCATGACTCAAATCTTCTCTATTATTTTGAAGATCAATACACATTTTGTTTTATTAAACGTATTCACAGAATTTTGATCATGGATGATCTATCTACTCTTCTATGACCTCTTTTATCTTTTATTGACCTCTCTACTCTTGTATCTGATGGATTATTTACTAATATGACTGATAATAAATGCTCCGTACTTTATTTGATAGATTCTTCCAATTTCCTGTCACACTATTTGATTTTTCCATTGCTTCAAGTTGAATAATTTCTTTATCTTCCCATAAAACAATAATTCTTACATCCTATTGTATAATGTGAATAATATTTTTAAATGACCTTGAAACAGCGTTCATTTAGGTATAAAAATATTCCCCTGTCTCTCTACTTTGTAAGCAGCGTACGTTTAAAGTTGTTAATCATTACCAAATTTGTTTAGGTGAAAATATGTTTAATTTTTGATCGTTTGGGAGAAATCCGGGTTCATCTAGATAAAAAGCAATCTACTCATGAAAGAACAAGAACTGAAGTGTATCTTGTCAATTCTATTTTATTCATTATTTATTTATTGTGACAAATTTACAACGAATGTTAAGGTGCAACAGACTCAAGTCCAAACTGCTCCCTCCCGAATTTTGAATATGTTACATTGAATGAGTCGTCTGCCATTCCCGTACTTGGAAGTTCCTCTCTAGAATAAGAATAGCAGTCCTCTCAAAGCTCAAGTAAGGTACATTATCCTCTTAAAGATGCAGGACTACTGAATGATTTCGAAGAGAATGAATTTGCTTGTAGATCAATGTACTACAAATGACAATCAAGCTTTCAAACAATCTAAATCAATTTAGAAACAGAATAATAATTACTTTGATACTAATGAGTCTGATCCAAATTAGAATCAAATAAGATCTCAAGCCTTTATGGAGTGTAACTGAGCTAATGTGTCTCAAGTAGATGTGAAGTCTTAATCAAACATTGGAAGTTTTGTAACATACTGAACCAATGATGGTTCTACGTTACTTCTGATTGCTTACTAATACGGAAACTCGTTTTTCTAGCTCAATTTTGAACAAATCACATCAAATTCTATTCGCCGCTCTTGACGAAATGGTAGTTTCATGTCAGATGATTGCTTCTAATGTACTTCAGTATCCGTTCTAGAAATCGATTCAAATCGGGGAGTAATTTCTGAAAATCACATTTAAAACTATATTGGGTGATTGAAGCTCTCCTCTGCCAATTATCCTGATTACGGGGCTAATTTGGTCATTGAATTTAAAATCACCATTCTTTTAGCGTTCAACTGCTTTTCTGCAATGAGATCTGCAAATTCATTAATAATTTAGAAGTACTCCAATTTGAAATCGATTTGGGAATAAATTACAACTTTGTCAATCAGGTTGGGTAGACTGCTATTAATTTGTAGATGGCATTTTAAATGGAATTATCAGACAGAATTGATTTATCTACTTTTTTCATATGAACCACACGAGAATTCGATCATAATAACTCAAATGAATTCTTGTGAACAATTTTGTGCTTACTCAATGGACATTTAGTGAATAAAATAGGTAGGCTACAGGTTATGGAAAAATTCTGTTCATACGAAAGAGTAATAATCAAATTATATTGGACATATAAATTAACACAATCAATGCAGAGTACTGCTGAGATTTATTAATTTTTGGGAAATTATTTAGAACAGCATGATTAATAATGAATTATCAAGGATGTGCGCAGGGTTTTTGGTGAAACTTGTTTCTTCTAAGTTTCTTGTTTTGATTATTATTAGGGCTTTGAAATCTTATCTATTGCTGTGAGAATATTTTCTTAACTATTTTGTGGAATATGGGGATTTTGTTTTGGTTGTTGGGGGCAATTGATCTCATCTGAGTGATTTAAACTTTTGATAAATTTTCTACAACTAACAGACACATTGAGAGATAGAATCATATATTTTTTACTTCAGTCTAATTGAAATTTTTACAGATTTAAAAAAATGTGAAAAAACGGGTCTTGTGGAAGCGGATCGCCACTCCTACCTGACCTGACCTAACCTGACAGCCATAACGGCCATTGGATTATTTTTAGATTGTAGTAAATTATTTTAATTTTAGATTGGTGGTCCTTTTCTACAAAAGACCCGAAAAAACGAATTGCTTGATTGGAGTAAAAGATATGTCATTTTATTCCTCGAGGTGTCTTTCAGATACAGAAAATTTATCAAAAGTTTAAAATCACTCATAGGTGAGATCAATTACCCCCAAAATCCAAAAGAATTCCACTTTGAACCACCATATTTCAAAATATAATTGAAGAAAAAAATTTTCCTCACAGCAATAGATAGCAATTCAAAGCCCTAATAATATTCGATACAAAAAACTTCGAAAAAAAATATGATCAAAAACACAGTCGGGTGAATCTAGTAAAAATCACATCAGTTACTAGTCATTTAAATAATATTTGCGAATTTTCAAGAACTGAACATATTGTTCAATGTTGTTCATATTGTTGATATTGTTCCAATAAATTGAAATATTTTTTTTTTCCAGGTAAAGATCAACCTGAAATTGGCTTTTTGGATATTTATCAAAGTTATGAATTACTTAAGGTAAGATATTTCATCTAAATTCAAATTGTAGGAAAATGCTATCCTAGAAAAATTTAATTCAAGAATTTTGAGAAGTGGAAATTTCCTCAAAATTAGACCCCGACACTTAAATAGATGTTACTAAACGAACATGACATTATTCAAAATAAAATACTTAAGTTTGATAATGAAAAGAAAAAAGATTTTAAAAGAAATTGTGTGTGAGAGTGAGAGAGAAAAGAGAAAAAGGAAATGAGCGAGAGATATAGACAAAGAAAGGATGAGTAATTTAAATAGTAACGGTTCCATGTTATACATAAAACATTATCTAGTTTTTTGGTGCTGTATATTGAGTAATATAATATACAGTATATGAATATATTATACAGATTCCTTCCTTCTCTTTACGCTATTATCTTATCTCTATCTTCCAAATATCCATAATTCATTTGTTGAGGACCAGCTTCTATCCCATTATAGTGACCGTTCTTATTGTCTCAATGTAGTGATTTGTAACTTCTGGAGCAATAGTCTATTGCTTGTGATTCTCATTGCTGTAAGCATGCTTCATTTTTCTTGATTCTCTAAATTTTTGAAAAATTACACACTTAGAAATCTATGTTATATAATATAGTATGACAGTCCGGATTCAATTGGTATCTCAAAAGAATTTACCTTGTCGTTGAGTTCATATCATGATGGAAAAAGCCACAAGTTTTACCTATTGTAGGAGAAAAAATTTGTAAATGAATGAAAAGAATAATGATGTCAAAGAATGAGTTAATTTGAAGAGAAGTTCGAAGCGTTTGTGAAGGTGTAAAATAAATTTGTAAAATTTAGAGGAGGGTCGCACTTTTCATTAATGATATGGGTTGAAAGTGGTTATTCTTTTACAATGATCAAGATTTTTCTACACTTCAAAAAGTATTTTTTAACTTACATTAATATACGAGTACTCTTTCAAGAGCCCCTCCATGCTTCTATCTATTGGCAACTTCTTATTCTAGAAAACTAATTATAAATTTCCTTTATGAATTTTGTATACTTCAATATGTTATTGATAACGTTTTTGAGAATCATCTTTTTCCAATTAAAATAAATTATCCTTAAGATATCTTTAAAAATTGACAACTCTTCGTCTACCGTTCTCTTTAAAAAAATGAATTTCTTCCTAGTCATAACGCAAAAGTAAGTAATACTGCATTTAAACCCACATAATTCATGAGCCTTGTGCGTAGTAAAAATGGGAAGAAAAACCTTCCACTTGCAATTTTTAAAGCAGATCCGTTGCAACTTGAGTGAGATTTGTTTGTCATAAGAATTTTATTATTAGAACAAGTTACAAGGTTTTTTCGATACATTGAGTCTTTTGAATAAAAATAAGTGAAATTTACTTGCACTGTCCGAAACAAATTGTATGAGATTTGTTCAAGAACTGCAAGTAAAATATTTTACTTATTTTAATCCATATGGCTGAATGTATCGAAGTAACCTCAACTTATTCCAATAATGCATTCCTTTTTACATGAATTTTGACGCTATTTTAGGACCAGAAGAAAAACTAGTATAAAATCTTCTAAGACAACCGATTGCTAAGTGAACCGCCACAACGGTGAAAGGACGACCTGTTGCATCACTTGCAGGATCATTTTTAAGTGCTTGCTGAGTACGAGAGTTGTTTACTCAAGTATACATGCTCACGATTTTGTTAGGGTTCCCCATTCCTCTCTACATCACTGTTTTTCGACATAAAATATTACATTCGCCCACATCTGAGCAGGAAGAACCCTGAAGTGGTTAGTTACCAGGGGGAAGAACCGTTATTCCATAATGTTACAAGACAGGTGGTTTTTTGCTGCTTTCCCTTGCCAGGTATATTTAATTTTTGTATTATATCTTTCCTTCTCCTTCTGGGTCTCTTCACATAATCGCTCGTCATATTATTCTTGTCTATTAAAAGGAATAATAGGTTTTTGCTGCCCTGTTTCCCTCAGGTATATTAAATTTGGTTATGTCTCTCCTTCGTCATTGGAGTATATTTTCGTCGTTGGTTTCTTTTGGAGAGAATGACTGCATTTTTTCAACCATAGAGCACATGCATGACATCATCTTTCATTTTGTAAATAATATCCCATCTGTATTGTTAAAAAAATATTTTAAAAAAACACAATTACTATTATGTTCAATTACTTCTAACTTTTTCAATTTGTATTCAAATTTTATTCTATTATTACTAATTAAATAGTCTCGAAGTTATCAAGGTTAAGTTTGAATGGACGAATTTTTGCCCAGACTTCGCCCTTATTACCTAAATGCTTCACATAAAATCTCATTGTTAATATCCAAGCTTTTTCTCATATATACAATCTTTTGTGTTGTTAATAATATGCTTTTTAATAATTCACGATTATATTTTGTAAATTTACGTAAATAAAGTAATTTTATCTTTTCTCATCTTATTCTTTGATTTTGTTTTACTTGCGTGATTTAATTCTCAGAACTCTGCTCTCTTCAAAACATGAATCTTTGTAGCTATGAGTTTAGAATCCATTACAATGTTATATATTCATACTCATGTGAGCTATATTTTGACCTCCCCTGTTATAGAATTCTCCAAACAAGTTAAAAAAAATCTGATATTCCTGGAAATTATTTCACATTTTCGTATTACTCAACTGCACACTTGTTTTTATTGTTGATTTTTCTATCAGTCTGAAAAATGGAGGAAAATGGCAGCAAAAACTTGCAGAGAGGGATTTGAAAGGTTGAACATGCTTAAAATGGATAAATAATATCGATAGTAATAATGATGGAAGTGAAGCGTCATAGGAAGATTGAGAGTACTTTTTCATTCAGTGTAAATGTTACTAGTAATTGAACTAACGATAAGTTTTTCTCAAATTTCGAGCATACACGAGCATATACATTAATAAACCATTGACCATATTCATGGAGGTAACTTACTGAATACGAAAGGAAGTTAATTTATTTACCAATTTATTTTGTATTGTTGCGGTACATCGCTGTGTAAAGTTGAAAAATGCAAAACCTGTGGATTTGTTCAAATTTATTAAAAAAAAAAAATTACATGACATACGCGGTTGTATGTTAACGCGCATATGAGCAACTGGTTGAACTATACAAATTATTTTGAAATCGAATCTGAGAAGCATTAACGATTTAATCCAAATAAGATAATTGAGAAATGAATAATTAAAAATGACCAAATAGATTTGCGGACAGAAGAGTCAAAAAGCTTTAATTGACAAAGTATTGTCAGATAATGGACAAAATAATGCAATTAAGTTTGCATGCTTATCAAAACTTGAGAAAATGACTGTTCTAAATGAACGAATGAGAAAATGAACGATTTGTTGTTATCTAACTCATCTCTTGTTCCAATAGATAAGAATTTGATAATTATATTATTATCTAGTAAATTATTTACTACTACACTTTGATTGAATTCGTCACAAATGGGTTTGAATCGCATTTCAAATGAAATTGGACTGTTTTAATCGAAGTTGACCTGTAGATACTCGTTCAACAATAGAAATCAGCCAAAATTTGTGAAAATTATTAAATCGTAGACTGTCTAGTAGCCGAAATCAAGGATGTGGACCTGGATCAATGAACTCGAAACTTTTGGCTTGTAGCCAACTTGAGCCGATAAGAGGATGCTTTTCAAAGACATTTTGAGAGAAAAGCTTATTAGTCTGAAACGGAGTAGAAACAAAGAAAAAAGGGAAGGAGGAACGAAAATTAAATGCTTTTCAGAATAATGCGATTGGAAGGACATAGGACGACATGCGGAAAGTGCTAAACTTTCTGTTCATTGTTGATGAGTATCATAAAAACCTTTCTCTGAAGGTCATTTGCCTGAAAATTTTGCCCAACACTTGTTGTTCAACAGCAGGGCTAAGGACCTTGTAAATCACTTTCCTCGGCACAAAGGTGCACAACATGTCATCTTTTCTGCAATTTTGTCCACTCTGCCAAGGCGGTTCGCTTTTTAAAACATTCACTACCATTTCTAGAAGGGTGCACGTCTAGAACCGTGACGTATCGTATTAGTTTGGAAATCAAACAGGCCGAAAAAGTAAGAGTGGCAGAAACAATGTAAAAGGGAAACCTTTGATGTACAAAAATATACAACCATATACCCAACCCTTGAGTTATATAGTGAACAGATGAATTCAAAAATTTTGATGCCCCCACTCTTTCAATTCTTGATGGGGACTCTTGTTTTCATTTTTGTGACTTGTGACCATATCCCATCAGGCAGTTGGGGTCGAAGGTAGTGTTAGGTTTTGTAGCTGGTAGAAGGTGTTGAATGTTGGAGCATCAAGTTTGAATGGTAAGAGCTCTGAGTAATTGAAAAAAAAATTAATATTATTTCTTAGAACTACATTTTTGAGATGAGTTTTTGTTTTATGTCTCGGTCTAATAATCTCCATAATTTTTTTCAGTTGAATAGACAATTTTGGGATTATATTCCACTGGATTTTTTGCAATTTTTAAAATATTCTTTTTTCTCAACTTCTTGAAATTCTTCAACGGCTGAAGGTGAGATACCCAGAGGTCGGTGTCTTAGAAATCCCCATTTAATGATTTTCATCCAATTGTTACATTTCTCGATTTAGGAAATAAATCTAGCTCATCAAATGATGACACTGATGTTTGCCGGATTTTGGTTCGTAGATTCTTTACAATTATTTTTTATTCTTGCATAATTTCATAATCATTTAATCAATAATTTATGAATTGATCAAACTATGTATTTTAACTCTAATTTGAGGAATTCTTTTCCAAGGCCCTTTGTGCCTAGCTTTCTTGTTCAATTTTCTCTAGAACTTGACTGAGGAATAATTTTTTATCTGATAGGTGCCAAATTTCTCTCTAGTTTGTTGTGAAAATGTTTTCCAATGACAGCTTTTTCCCTTTTTTTTTCATTCAAAGAGAATCTGTAGTATCGACTGTCCTTCTTCAACTGTTGCTATGTCAATGAACTTTTTTGTTCCTCTCGTTTAATTATTTAAATTGATATTCAAACTCCAAGTATCAAATTCAGAGAAACTTACAGTAGTTATCAATGTAAAAAGTGTGAGTGACAATGAATAACCTTTATAATTTCATAATAAGTACAGGAATTGAATGGGAGAGTCAACTTTTAATGAGTTGTAACTTCCAAAGACCGGATGTTAATACTAAAGAAAGACCGTCAAGAATAAGTTTTTCAATTAGAGAAATTCACCAACACCGTTTACTTCCTCACCTTTTGCTGCTACTTAATTAATTATTTTCATTCTTATTTTGAAGCTATTTTAAGTACCTGTAGAAAATTCTGGACATAAAAAATTCCTAAAACCAAGAAACTGACTCTGGGCATATTTTTTCTATAATTCGTTTCATTTTTCACCATTTACACTGTAATAATTAACTGTATTTGATACTCCATTTTCTGCTCTCAACTAGCTCTCAATACTACATTTATAACTCTGATTAGTCAGTTTAATAGTTCAAATACCAGTAGCTTATCAAAAATTAAATGCTGTATAAAAGTTTCCTGTTATTCCTAAATACTAGATTTGTAGACACTCAAATCCTAATTCTGATTATTTTCAAAACAATTTTCAAAAACGGGGAAGCTGCAGCTACAAAGTGCAATTTTTAGTATATAGCTCTGACAAAAATTATGGAACCTGTTTCCAAGAATAAATAAATTCCATATTTGAAAAGAAAAACCTGAGACTCTACACGATTATGAAAGACGTTAGCCTCATCTGTTGATTAATACAGTCTATCTTTTATATAACAAACTTTCAAATAAATGAATCCTTCACGTAAAGAAAAGGCTACTTTTATGGTGTCATTTGACGTTGTAATCTTGACATGACTCATTAACAAAAAATACCTCTCTAGAACGAATTATTTGCCTGGATAATTGATTTTGTTTTAAAGAAGTTTGAATACTGAATTTGAACAATAAATGCGTGCAAGGAACATCCTCAAATCTTATATTCTAAGTATTCTTTATGAAAAAGGATGAAACATGCCATTCTAATATTTTTTTTTTTTTGAGGATGAAGCCCACGTAGGTCTGAGACCTTTGCGGGGGTAATGAGTTGGATGATGGTGATTGATGAGTTGGACCTACAGTTTTAGGTGGGTTCCGAACCACCGAGAAGTAATTTTCAGCAGAGAACAGTGTCTTTTTTGCTGGCCAATCTAATCGGTCACCGTTACAAACAGGACCTACGAGAACGCAGCTTATCTATCTGATTGAACAGATACCTGCTACGGCTCGCGGCTATCACTTCCCTATTCAATTTTAAATTCCCTATCAATTCGGCTATCATAATTTGCTTCGGCTATTAATATATTTTTTAACTTCTCTTATATATTCAATGCTATAAGTTCTGCGATGTTTTTCATGACGAAATACTTAATGAACAATCTAATATTAAAACTGACACTGTATTTCACTTTTACATATTGTTTTACTCACTTATATTGGAGATGCTTGAGGGATGCATTTCACTTCTGAAAAGCTGAACTTCTTTTCAGCTTTTCAGAAGTGAAATGAATCCCTAAGCATCTCCAATATAAGTGGGTAAAACAATATATAAAAGTGAAATACAGTGTCAGTTTTAATATTACATTGCTATAAGTTCCTGTATACATTAATTTCCATATACAGTACTAGTTACTATTGTCCATTTTAATTCCTATGTGTAATTCCTACATACTACATTATTTTGTTTCAATTTGAACAAAATGCTAAATTTTGTAGACTTCCAGTCTGCAAAATTCATAATATTACACAATTTTTACTGAAACATCTATCTTTAGAACGACAATCTGAAACGTTGTGAGTTGAGTTCAATCATCCGTGGGTTGAACGGCCATTGAAATAGATCCGAAGCTGCTCGACGGGTTATCCTAACGGTACCGGGCCTTCTCAAGATCGTGTACCTTCCAGAATCTTCCTTATATTCTCTTCCCTCTCTTACTTCTCTCTCTCCTTACACCCTCTCTCCTTAATTCCTACAAAACATCTTCTCTCTCATTCCTTACAGCATCCACCTTCGCCTTCGGTTTCGTTTTTGACCTTTACCGTTACCTACATCCATCCCAGGTAAAGAATAGCGCCGTGTTTATTCCATCAACTATGTTCCTTATGTGGAGTGAATTATAGGATAGTCAGGAATCAGGAGTTCAAGGTTTTTTGTGAGTCTCTCTCGAACCCTATTCTCTTTCTCTTACTCTCACCTTGGAAGGTGCTCAGGTGAGGTGTTCATTCTAGATCAACGTTTGTTACTGCTACAGCTAAACACTTTTACGTTCGAAGTTCACTTGAAAAAGGTCATTGACTTCTTCCGCGGTTAACCTACTATGCTTCTTCCGTTGCGTGGTCCTTGCTCAAAGTATGAAGTTTATTCTTCTAATGAATGAGCTGGGTGTGTCTTGTTTGATAATCAAATAAAAATATGGTGGGTTCATAACTCTAGCTCATCTGTTTACTTATTTTGTTACTTAGTTCCAATTCACCTATGACTTGGTTCATAGTTCCATAAAAAAATTTGAAGCTCCCATTTTTATTCTCTGGCTACATACAGTGACAGTAGGATATCAGGCTGGATATCTCACGAGCATGATGGTCTGTTTGAGTATTATTCCAATATTAAATTGATAATTCACTTTTTAATTAATGATTGCCATTTCTTATAATTATATGTTCAACTCAACGACTCATCCATGAACTAGTGTTGGTTCGGCCATTAGTAGGGAGTTAGTTTACTTAATTAGTTTGTTATTCAAAATGGAATAATTGAGAATTTTATGCAAAACTATTATTATTATAATAAAATTCTTTCTGGACGAGATTGGTCCCTATTTTTACAGAGCCAAGTTTCATTCTATACTCTTTTCAACCGACTCATAACAAGTATAATATATAAAAGAATAGAATAATAATTTATTTCTGCAACACAACATACAATGAATAATAGTAACATTAACCTTAATAATAGTAACATTAACCTTAATAATAGTAACATTATCACACAGTAACCTTAATTATAGCATCATATGATTGAAAAAATAAAGTTGATTTAATAAATTTCGAGTAAAAATTGATAAAACAAATACAATTGACAAAACAGATCAGATAAGGATAAAATTTTAGTGTACTGTGGTGCAGAAATATAAGGCACCCATGTAAAAATTGTGATGGGGTTACCTAATTATACATTTTAAAAAAGCGGGTTTAGCCCGGTACTCCGTCTAAGCATGAAAATTTAAAAATTATTACAATTTGAAAAAAATTACAAGAAAAAAGATTTTGAAAAAGTGCCTTTAACCCAATGACCTCAGTAGATTCTCATTCGCCTATGGAATAAGAATGAGCGTTTTTTCTTATTCTTGATTAATTGTATTTAATTTATCCGAACTTATTATTGAATTATCAATGCAGAACAAGTCGCGATAATCCGAGCTTTTCAAGCAGTAAACGCTTTATACTTTATAAGGAACTATTCATGTATTTGCATAACTTCAATAATAAAATTTGATGAAAATACTGGGTTTTTTTTGTAATATAAACTTGAAAAAAACACTTTTAAATGGAAATTAACTCACGTTATGGCGTGACGGCCGTTTCGCTCTGTTGTCTAGAGCATCGTCAGACGACCCACAGCACACTGTGTACTGTGGGTCGTCTGACGATGCTCTAGACAACAGAGCGAAACGGCCGTCACGCCATAACGTGAGTTAATTTCCATTTAAAAGTGTTTTTTTCAAGTTTATATTACATATTAGTGGAAACAAGATGGATCTTCAACATCACATTTTTTTTTGTATTTCCGTTTAATCCAAGTTTTTTGTAATCCGAGGTACCATGAGCCCCAATTACCTTGGATTATCGAGACAATTGTAGTGCAAATACAAAATTGAATATTATACACTTTACGAAATTTCAGTAAAAATTGAAAATTCCTCATTTTATTTTTGCTATAAACGATTCCATTCTCTATTTTCCCCCCAAATTTCGATTCTCAGTCAATTGAAATTCTACTCTTGTCATTCAGTAACAGCCTTTTTTTGTCGTCCTTTTGTTATAAACTCTGGTTTCTACAACGTGGTGATATTGTATCTGCACCAATATTCAACGCTGATAACTCTTTTTCTTCTGCCATAAATATCAAAATTAAAACCGTCGACAGTCAGCAATAGTTCAACTAACCAAAAAATTAAGCGTTTATAGAGTGCAGTGATGTAACTGTAATTGAAAACTGTAAATAGGAAGACTACCAGCAGAAACAGATAACTTCCACGGCACCAATAAAAGATGGCATCCAGTTTTCACCAACAGTAGAACAACTAATTTATCGCAACGCCTGCTAACAGTTCTATATACAGAGGAATCGGTGCTCCTGGGTCTCAGCTATGGGGGGACGAAGTGTATAAGCTGTATATAGTATAGGCTGTATATACAGGTATGTAGAAAACAGGCTGTTCTTTGCTTGCCTTCTCTAATCAGCAACATTGACAATGAAAAATGTGTGTCAACATGTAATGATAGTTTACCGTTAGCGCCGCTAGGAGCGCTGCAGTAGCCGTGGGTCTGGTCCCGTTACTGTGCCGGTCGTTGACCTCTGTGTGACCTTGCCTTGGCTCAGCCTCTCTACAATCCATCGCTATTGCTCCAGCAATCTCTTTCTCTGAATAACCCACCTATTTCATCTGCATCTATTTTTGATACAATTTTTTATGTAACTTATCCGCTACTGGAAGGAGGACTTCCGATTCCAATTTCCGGTGAAGAGTTAATTCAGACTTGAGTCCTACTTGTATCACAAAAATGTATGAGAGCAGTAACGATAAGTATATGATTCAGATCAGCTAATGAAGTGTTGCTACTTCTCTATCATATTCTAAAGGTGCGTTCAAACTTATAATGGTTAAGATCATGGAGCCCTCAACGGGTAAATGTTACCGGTGGCGTCTCATTGGTCTATTATATTTCTTCTAACGTCTATGTATATGGATCAGAAATCTACCGGTTACTAAGGCTCCCAGAAACTGCACCATTAATACATTAAAATAACTTAGTAGCAACTCCTTAATAACAGCTGATTGAGGAATAAACAGAAATAGGATAATGGAGATTGATGAGGTCTTTTTCATAGATTTTCGATGAAGCTACAGAATTTATTTGACTCTATACAGACAGTGAATTTATACATAGTTTGTTTGAGATGTTTTTGTAGATGAGGCTAATAGTTATCTCATAGAATAATTTGTTTATACCTTCACTAAAAGTTGCAGAATGAGTTCATTTACGAAGAAACTGATATTTTTGCATTCAAATTCCTAGTGATGATAAAGATGAAAGTACAATAATTTACAGTAGTTCATTATTCTCACCTCCAATTTATTTCGTAATAACAAATTTTACTTTCCCAGAATAAACCATTTTTCACAATCACACCTTAGAAAGTTACCCAATACCCAACATCACTCAAAACCTAATTGATGCCTTAGCAATTTTGTGAAAAGGGTGACGTCATAGAATTAATACAGAGGCTAAGAAAGTTAAAACGAAGTTGCTGAAATAGGAGAGAGGGGAGATATGACAGTAGAGGTATGCGAGTGTGATGAAGAGAAAGGAAGAGGAACTAAAGAGAAGTGAGAAATGAGTGCCTGGGAAGGAGAGAAGATAATGAGGGACTGAAGAGAAGAAATACTTTTTAAATGCGATTATAAGATAGAAAAAGGATAAGGAAGTGGAGAGAAGATAATGAGAAAATGAAGGAAAAAGAGACATAAAAATTAGATTACAAGAAAGAGAAAGGATGAGAAACTAAAAAGGAATGAGGAATGAGTGTGTAGAAGAAATTGATGAGGAGAGAGACCTCAAATGCGTGTATGAGAAAGAGAAAATATAGGAATGTTATGTATATGAGTAGGACCTGAATACATGTATGGATGTAGAGAAGATGAGCAGGTGAGAAAAAGAATTTGAATAAAGAGGACAGAGAATGAATGTGAACTGGGAAAAAAGGGGAATTTAGTTATATTTTTTGTTGGATTTAATTTAAATAAATTCCTTTACATCAAATTTTATAATTGATAAGTTTTTTCCTATTTCTTGTATAATAATATGTGTGTAAGGAAGACAGCGAAAAGAAATAGAAAGAGGAATGAATGCGTGTACTAAAGGAAATGATAGTAAGTGTGATGATTAGGAGGAAAGAAGATGAACAGGTGAGAAAGGAAACTTGAATGAAGATGACAGAGAAGGAGGAATTGGTAAGAATGGGGAACTAGAATGCGTGTAAGAGGCGGACAGAAGTTTGGAAATGGAAGGGAAGAAGGATAAATTCGTGTTTTGAAGAAAATGATTGTAGCCTAAGTGAGAAGATTAGGAGAGAAGATGATGAGAAGGTGAAAAAAAGAACTTGAATGAAGAAGACAGTGAATGAGAAGTAAGAAATAATGGGGAAGATGTATGAGAAAGACAGAAAATAGGAAATGGAAAGACAAATGAATGCGTGTACTGAAGAGAATGATAGTAAGTGTAAATGAGAGGGAAATAGAGTTGTGAATACGAGCAAGCGAAATGGAATGATAGCTAAGAGGAAGACAGCATTCACAAGTAGGCTGTCTGTGAGCCAGGTTATTGACCCGCTGTGTCCTACAGGCGTAGACAACGATGTTTCGGTTGGTCCTGTTTTAGTGCAATGCGCATGCGCAGTTCTCAAACGCACATTTCAAAATAATGTAATAACATGGGTCCTGCAACCCCTACAGGGGTTGGGAACTCCCTGTCAGCTTTATAGTTTCATCAACCTCGGCTTTTCACCCGTACCGAAATTTCCACCCAATATTTTGCTGTGGATCTTTTGTTGTCTCTCCAAGTTTGAAGGCGAATAAAGAAAATTGAATTTCAAGACTTGTGTTATTATGTAGTTTCTTCCACCTAAAAAATAGAATTTCGGGGAGAATGTTGCTGGACAAATTAGATTGAGAGAGTACATTGAAGTTCAGTGAAAGTTTCAATTTCAAAGCGATCATGTAGGTCAAAAAAAGAAAAGAAATGAACACAAATAAATACAGAGAATATTTATTCATCGTAATTGAATTTGGTATCAATGGAAGAGTTATATATAATTCGGGAATTACGTACGAATAAAGAAATTGTACGGGGACAGTGATTAATAAAAGATTTTACCTCGGGCCACTCACGTGTTTCGGAGGACACGTAAAGCTGTCGGCCCCGGCTGCTTAAAAACAATTGTTAAGTCACGTTAGAGGACCTAAATTTCTTCCAGTGCGAGCTGATAACTCTGACACCATACCTGATCCTGCCAGGTCATACGATATTATTATTATTATTGTCAACTCGAGATTTATTTTTACATTGATTGAGATAATATTGTGATTAAAAAAAATGGATATTTAGCACGCAAATGTCAATACCATGTTTACTGCCATAGTTTACAAATTATTTCCTTTTTATCAATAATATCTTACTAGAATAACCGTTGACTGATTACTTTTTCCATTATGTGAAATCAAAGAAAGGTCAGTTTTGCTTACTGTCTCAATTTAATAATATTTCAATTGAAAAATAAGTGTTAAGTGCTTCAAGGCTCACACCTTCAACCTCATGTTCACGAGCAAATTTTACGAATAATTGAATTCTCATCTCACTAAAATTATTGATATCTCACTCAAATTCCCGCTGATCGATTACGTTGTCAATTGTGTGAACTTGAAATCGAAAAAACGTCAGTCTTCTTTACTGTTTCAATCTTTCAATCCCGCTCTTAGCTGTAATCAATCAAGAAGAAGCAAGCCGCCCTTGAACGGAATAGATTGATTACTTCTTGTCTGCCATTTAGGTAAAAATAACCATTTCCGGTTCATTACTCCTTTGTTAATCATTGATAGTGTAAAGCCTGGAATCGTCTACTTCTTTACAAGCTCTACGACCTTGAACTTGTTCTCTAGACGTTTTAAACTTTTTTTGTTTGTCTTTGAAGGCTGATGTGCTAAAACTTGTAGCGTATTCCAGCCAATACTTTCTGAAACGAATATTAAAAAACTACTTATTTTAGTAAAATGAAATGTTGATCATTAATAGTGTAAAAGCCTGAGTCTTCCCTCTGTTCTTCATAAGCTTGACTTTGAACTTGTTCACTAGACATTTAAAAAACATATTTCACAAATGATTTAATATCAATTGATGATATCAAACTCAAATGATCATACAAAGCTAATATTATAACCTGTAACGGTTGTAATTTGTACAGTATATTTCAGAATATTTTTAAAACTAATATGTGAATAGTCATGTACCTGTATAATTGTCGATATTGTTGAGCATATTTTATTAAAATCCAGTTCATAGTCTTAATAGTTGATATAATATAAGGAGTGATTCTATTGGTTAATAATAAAATAGAAGCTTGTGGTTGGCCGAGAGTGGAGCCGCCCCACTCTCGTAGTAGGAGGAGCTAGCCAATGATAGTCAGGTTCATTCTTGACTGTCATTGGCTAGCTCCCTCCAGTGTTACTGATATTAAAAAAAAACAACCTATGGGAGGCTTCCATTTTGTGTATGATCAATTTCATCATTCCTTGTTTGCTTCAAATGTAGCTTGTGGGTAATTCAGTTTCCTATAGCTTAATCAATTATAAAATTTGACCTGCTTACCGATTTTGATGATTATCATGAACTGGAATTAATTTAATTAAGTTGATCCTAAGGAAAATAACTCGATAGATAAATCAATTCTAGAAAATTATTTAAACTTTTTAAAGAATGGAATTTGAAAAAATATATATCTGCAGCCATTTCGGTTACAAGACAACACGATAAAGCACAATGTAGCTCCAAACAGATTGTAAATTTAATATTTTTGTTTATTGTAAGTGCTTTATTTGAAAGTTCTTTAATTTCAAAGTACATTAATACACGAGTTATCAGCTTTGGACGCTGTGATAATTCAAGATTAAAATATTGTTTTAAAAAATTATGTTCCATAAAATTATCTGTTACAATAATACTAAAAAATGAGTTCACTACATTTTTTACGAACAAGTTATAACACCCATGTTGGGAAGGACTGCCCCTTTCAAAATTATTCATGTATTAAGTCTTAGTAAGAGATATATGAGTAAATTAATGTTTAAATTGATAGAACAAGACATTTTTTGACCGTTTTCGTGGAGGAAGTAGACTTCTTCGTTCTTCCTCTTGTGTCTGATGAGACACTTTTCTTCATTATGTTGAGGTCGCAGCAGTGGCAAGGAGTGATGTGATGTCTTTTCTTAGTTCTTTGGCGTCGACATAGCCTTGACAAGAACACAGACACAATGAAGGCAACCAATTTTCTGAAGCCGGTAATATAATCATGCAAAGAAGCGATTGATAATATTTTTTCATTGTAAGCGATCACGAAATTTTATTGGTCATTGTTGTAGAAAAAACAACAATCGATATAGCAGGGTTTTATAGAGGTGCCGTTAGTGTACAGAGAAGCTGGAAGGCCCACAAGCTGGTGCATTGCCTTTGTCGTCACTGCTAGAACTCTTTTATTTTCGTGGGGAAAGGTGTCTTCTTTTTCTTTCTTCTCATTCTTCTTCTCCTTCTATTCTCTTTCCTCTTCTTTATTTGTTTCTCTCCTTTTTCATTATCTCCTCTTTTTTTGTATTTTTCTCCTCCTTCTCTTTTTCATTATCTCCTCCTTTTTGTCTTCTTCTCCTTCTCTTCCTCCTCCTTCTCCTTCTCCTTTCCCTTCTTCTCTTTCTGTCTCTTTCTTCGTCTTCATCTTTTTCGTCTTCTTCTTCTGTCCACCTTTTCTTGTTCTTCATATCCTCTATCTTCCCAATCATTTCCTTTCTCCTTTTTATTCTCCTTCTACTTCCCCTTTTTCTTCTTCTGTCCACTTTTTCTTGTTCTTCATCTCCTTTATCTTCCCAATCATTTCCTTTCTCATTTTTATTCTCCTTCTTCTCCGTCTGTCTTTTTCGACTTCTGCATCTTTTTCGTCTTCTTCTGTACACTTTTTTTCTTCATCTCCTCTATCTTCCCATTCATCTACCTTCTCCTTTTTATTCTCCTTCTTCTGCTTTTCCTTCTGTCTTTTTCACCTTCTTTTGTCTTCTTCTTCGTCATCATCATTTTCGTCTTCTTCTTCTCTACACTTTTTCTTCTTCTTCTCCTCTATCTTCCCAAACAAATTTCTCATCTTTCTGTATCCTCCTCCTTCTTCCTCTTCTTCTTGCTCCTTTCTTTTTTTTTCTTTTTTACAATTTCTATTCTTTTCTACTTTTTTTTGTCCTCTCCTCCTTTTTCTCCTTCTTCGTCTTCTTTTCCTTCTTCTTTCTTTTCGCCTTCTTTTGTCTTCTTCTTTTTTTCTTGCTCCTTTTCTTTTTCTTTCTCCTTCATCTAAATTCTCTTCTGCTCTTTTTTCGTCTTCCTCTCCTTCTTAGTTTTCTAATCTTTCTTCGTCGTCTCATCTCCTCTATCTTCTTCATCCTTCTTCTTCTCCTTGATTTTCTCTTTTTTCTCTCTCTGCCTTCTTCTTCCTCATCTTCTTTCTTTTCCTTCCTCTTATGTATTTTTTCTTTGTTGTTTTCCTTCTTCTTTTGTTCTTTCTTGTTCTCTTCCTCTTCTCCTTTTTGTCTGTCTTCTTTTTCTTCTCCCTCCTCCTTTTTGTCTGTCTTCTTTTTCTTCTCCCTCCTCCTTTTTGTCTGTCTTCTTTTTCTTCTCCCTCCTCCTTTCTGTTTCTCCTCCATTCTCCACCGCCGTCCTCCTCGGCAACCGTTACATCTTTTCCAGATTTTTCTTCTTCCCCTCATACTTCTCCGTTCTCTCTTTCATATTTTATTTTCCTCCTCCTTGTTTCTTTTTCTACCTCTTCTACTTCATCTCCTAATTCTACCTTCTCTTTCTTCCTTCCTCCTGCTCCTTTTTCACCATTCTCCTTCTCCTCCTTCGTTCTGATTGCGTCACTGGGAACCGGGTCGCTACAGCCCGATGACCGTATGTCCTCCTTAACGACAACCACGACGAGAATGATAGAATGATTGAAGGAAGAGAAATGGAGGGAGATGGAAGAAGGAAGGAAAGAGTGCATCAGCGCGCGGGGCAGGGAGGGGAGGATGACCCAATGAACTTCTGGACTTGATTCGTCTCTTGCATTGCAGCTCGATGGCCGTGGCAGCTCTAGATGTCTGGTTTCAATGTCTCTCCATAATCTAGTAGCTCTGGCGCTTTTTAAAGTTCCGCATTTTTTGTTATTTTATTCATACATAACATACATTTCGTTATTTTAATATTAAAAGTACAAAATTCCCATATATTCCATTGCAATTTCCGCAGAAAATTCTAGAATCAGATTTCTTTTGAAGAATGAATTTGAATACAAGACAAAAAAATACGAAAAAGGCCACTAAATTTTATTTCTTGCTGATGACGCCACAGATTTATACCCATTATACTTGAAGCAATTAAATAAAATAAATTTATTAGATGAATAAATGAATTCTATCTTCATCAAGTGACTGAATTAAGTAATGGTCTCTCAAACAAATGTATGGTAAATTAAAAAATACCCTTAATGGAGAAATTACGTATCTAATAAATTGTGCGTGGGCAATGAGATAAATATGATACAATTTGTTATAAATAGACATTGTTGTAGATGGGGTTTTAACCACCGAGTAAGTGAGGTAGAGCTGATAACGTATTATTCATTAAATTTGATTATTTTTGATAAATTTAATTGATAAATTTGTGTTTTTTTTACAATCATTGATTTGGCTTGATAAATTGTTTCTATTATACTCATAAAGCCTAATAGACTTGTTTCCTCTAAAAAAGTTTTCTTCTCAATGGCAGCCATTCATTTAAGGATGAGTTAATGTGTTTTTCTTTTTTCAAATTCACTCTGATTTGTTGAAAGCAGACCTTTAATTCTTCAAGCAGATTGATTATTTTAATAATTCAGTATATCTGACAGTTTTGAAATCAGACAGTTTATATCTGACAGAAATTGAAAGTTTTTTAAAACCAACTTGATTCCAAATAGGACTATGAGATTGTGAAAGTGGAACTTTATAAAGAATTCTAAAAGAGTTTATTGCTTATGGTATATTCCGATGCTCCCATAATCGAATATATATTTGATATTGAAATGTTTCACAACTCATAACCATTTGACATGTATTATAATTTCATTTCGTTAATTGTATTTGTTTTATTCGGTTATAATTTTTTGTGGTTCTATTGTTTTTATGTATTGCCTAAAAGTATGTAGTTGCCAAGTTCTTAAAATTTTTATCTTCTCATTGATAGACTAAGTATCAAACCGATTGGTCAATTACACATAGAACAATGCATTTGATTACATATATACTACAAAGGCTTGTATATTATGTTGGGGTCGGTTAGTCAAAAATCGTAATAATCTTATCGAAAAAATATTAATCGTGGAATTAGATTTCTTTATTACGGTAACGTTTGTTGTTATACCAACTCCTATTTCGTCTGGAGTTCACGATACAATTAATTTTTTTTCCAGTAGACCTCACACCTTTCATTTTTCAATCAATTTCCTATGGATGGGAAGTCAGATCTTAGTTGCTTCATAATCAACACGCGTAAGTTCCATCAAAATGAAGAAATTGAATCTTCGAATAGAAATTTCCAAAGGTAGGAACAAGTACAATATCATTAAAATGTGATAACAGAATTGAACTAGCGCTCATTCAGAAGTTTATTGTATGTGAGCCTAGTCTAATCTCGCAAATCACTCAAATATGAGGTTAACTGTTCTAGACTGAATCAAGTAACTAGAATAATGAGTTTCACTGAATTTGCAGAACTTGCAAGCTGCACAATCAACGCCAGTAACAATAATTAACTCAAAGCAGAACTTGAACTTGTTGAACTTGTCAGTGTAAGACAAAGATCAATGGGGGGAGAGTGATGGAGGTTTTCGCTAAACCCTGATGGTGAGGTTTGCAATCAAACCTGCCTTTGCCATATATTCGGTTGGACGAAGAAGCAAAACCAGTGTGGAAATGTAGGAGCAAGGCGAGATAATTGGAATGGAAAATAAGAGGAAAATGGAGGAAGTAGAAGGAATGAGGTACAAACAGTTGAGGAAGTGGACTAACGAAAATGATTGAATAAGAAGAAGGAGAGGAAGAAAAAGAGTGAGTAGAAAAAGTAGCTGTTGCGATGCGTTCAGGCCTTCCTTGGTCTGCTGCTTGGTGCCAGAGTAAAAGTTTTCGTTATGTAGGGCTAAAGTTCATCGACAGCGGTAGCGCATAACTGTGCGTGCGGAAGATCCTAACACACAACAACACTCTATAAGTGGAAGTAGTCGGAGGATAGGACTCATCCATGCTATTAAAGAGTTTGCTGTGTGACACTAATGTACAGTCAGTATTGTGACGTATTGGAGTTTACAAACAATGTAGGTAGCGAATCAGAAAGAAATTTAGTAAAAGAGGGATGATAATACTGAGAAAAAGTAAGAAAAGAATAAAAAGTTACTAAGAAAAATACTAAATTTGCTAAAAACACTAAGAGAATTTATTGAAAAATAGCTATGAAGCAAAGCTAGAAAGTAGAATAGAAATTGTTAAATTTAGAAGAATTACATGGGTACTGATTTCCATTATTAATGAATTATTGATGTAAATTTTGAGGGGGATAAAATGAATGTTATAGTTTTTACTTTCAATTTTATACACAAAATTTATATTACAAAGTCAAGAGTTTAATTGATGGGCCTGTTTGATTAAAGTTTTGTTTGATTAATGGGTCTGTCATGTTGAATTTTTCAATATTTCTAATATTTTATGCACAATCATATTGATTTTTTCAATATTTCTCTTCTGAAAAGGCGGCAAAACAAAATCTTTAGACTTATTAGCCTTTTATCAAGTACTGCAAAATTTGTATATTCTAAAGAAATACAGTCCATTCAATACAACGAACTTCCAAATAAAAAAATTATTTTTGTAAAAAATTGTATGCTGTTCCATGACATTTTAGAATAGGCAGAAGACTCCTCATTAATAACTATCTCTCCACACAAAAGTTTTCCCTAGAAATCGATCTCGTTATAGAAAAGTTCAAGCAGTTTTCCAGGAAAATAGAGTGAAAATCAGCATAATGTTTTTACAGAAAAAAGGTGTGTGGGCAAATCTGAAGACCCTTCTACCACTGAACCAACAGTTTGGAAATGAAAAAAAAAGGAAAATTGATACATCAAGTGGGTTGATGAAGTGAAAAATACGAACCCAACAATAGGGAAGTGATAGCGATGAGCTGTAGCTGATATTTGTTCAATCAGATAAAGATAAGCTGCGTTCTCTTGGGCTCTCTTTGTAAGGGTGACCGATTAGATTGGCCAGCAAAAATACACTGTTTTCTGTTGTAAAATCAATTTCCGGTGGTTCGTAACCCACCTAAAACTGTAGGTCCAACTCATCAATCACCATCATCCAACCCATGCACAGGTCTCAGACCTATGTGGGCTTCATCCTCAAAAAAATATATATTTTGAAAATATTTAAGTTTCATTGTTATTGAGGCATAATAGTGCCTGCTCAAAAGTGATTAGACTTTTTCTCTGAGGTTTTAAGTGACTGTACACATGGAAAGTTCTAGAAATAAGTAACAATTGAATTTATAAAGCAATAAAAAGAAAGACGCACTGTTATGAAAGGAACAAGGAATTCAAGAGAAGTAATAAAAAGTGAGTAGCAAAATAATAATATAAAGAGTACCAAATCAATTATAAAGTAAAAAACTATTCATTCATTAATGCGAAAGAAGTTTACTAATTTGTCTTGAACCTCTTCAAGGTTTTTTAGGAAATCCAAACTTTATTACCGGCATTTTTCTCACTTCCCGGTGGTTCGGAACCCACCTAAACGTTAGGTCCAACTCATCAATCGCCATCATCCAACCCATGCACAGGTCTCAGACCTATGTGGGCTCCATCCTCAAAAAAAAATCACCATATTCTAGATATTTAGCTATTACAATCTAGCATAGTTTCGCTAACTGTAGGTTTAAACCTAACAGTCTGATAATACTCAGGAAAACGTTATTTTAGCAGTCAATCTCACTCTTCAGCTTTCCTACTCATTATGTTTGTGGCAGGTTATAGGGCGATTCTGTCAAGGGCAGTATAGATAAAAAGCGCTGTACTTCCCTTGACGTGCTGTCCACTCTTGTTCACCGGTTATCTCGCTTTACTCTTTTCCTACTTTTCTCTCTGTTGCTCACTTTCTCTCTCTTGTCGGCTGTCTTTGTTGCTCTCGGTGGCCTAGCACCAGCTCTTCCAAGAGCAACCGGTCATTCACCTCTCAGCTTACTTTTAAAGCATTCAACAACTCAGTTCACCTTGTTTTCCATTGCCTCCTCTTCCTCCCACTCCTCCTCATCCTCCTCCTCTCTTTCCTCCTGTTCTTCCACTTTCCATCCTCCTACAATCCTCTCCTCCACTTCTCTTCCGCCATCTCCTATTGAACGTGCTTCCTAACCTGACCATTAACCATTAGAGTGACCACTATCCGAATCTTCTATATATTACTCTTTATTGCTCTCTTCTTTCCTCTCTTTATTGCTGTACTTAACGATTTTTCCACACGCTCTTTTTGCCAATGTTTATCAGTAACCGAACCAGAATTGAAACACAGTAGTAATTAATTGCTCAGCATTTTTCTCATTATTATTCCAGCAAAGTAGGTCGTAACCGAACAGAAACAAATATTAGGTCGGCTGATTCATAGGTCTTGAGATGAAAGCGACCCGAGAGTTGAAAATTAAATTTTGAGAATTAATACCGGTGTGATTCAGCATTACAAAACCTACTTTGACTCATAGTTTGCTGTAAGGAACATTTATTTTTATAAATAAAAGTAATCTATGACAGATGAACTTAACCTACAAAGATCTAAAATTTAATTTCAAGGATTCAAAAGTCCAATGTTGTTAACGTTGCAGTTTTGTCTGAAAAGCCCGTTGTAAATTCCTTTTTCGTTTTACCCACTTTGGGGTACGTTCAATCAACTATGATATTGACAGTGTCTCTATGATTCGCCTCTTTCCGTCTTCTCCAATACTCCTTCATTCTTTCAGAAGTAACTTTTTTACCTCTTCTATGCTTGGGTTTTCCCTGGAGCCTTTAATTTTGGTTTTTCAAAATATTCCTGATGCTGCAACGGTTTTTGGTTATGTCATCGGTTATTCAGCTTATTTAAAATTTCCCGAACTTTTTTTAAATAAATTGCTTGGTTGTTATTCATCTAATTATTAATTTATTTCTTTTCATTTATCCATTCACTCATTAAAAATAAAAATAAAATGAATGCAAAGGGTTTGTCCAAACTTCAACCTCATGCTCAAGTATAATAATAATAATAATAATAATAATAATAATAATAATAATGATAATGATAATGATAATAATAATATAATAATAATAATAATGATAATGATAATAATAATATAATAATAATAATATCGAGTTACCTGGCTGGCTCAGGTCTGGTGTCAGACGCACCTGGTCGCATCAGGTCAGACGCACCTGGACGCATCAGGTCGCACCTGAACAAGTTCAGGGCCTCTGACGTGACTTAACGACTGTTTTTAGGCAGCCGGGACTGACAGCTTAACGTGCCCTCCGAAACACGGGAGTGGCTCGAGGTAAAATCTCTCGGTCAGAAGTGGGAAAATATAATTATTATAATTTATATTGAGCACACGGACATGCAGTGTTCCAATTTTTTGACCCTACTTGTGATATGGGCCACAAAATAACTGAACAATACAACTCCATACAATAATAGCTGTTGCAGACAAATTTACCCCCAAATAGTTTTATTCAGTTCGATTCATCAGGATTATAGGATTTGCTTAGTATCTTGCTTATTTTAATTTGACTGTTATTTTCTACTCTATTATGAACCCAAATTTGATTATGTTCATTTTTGTTGCAGGTATTTCAAAGCAAGACATTACCAAGCATCTGCATCAGCATGAGTCGAGGTAGCACACTTTTCAATATAATTTTTTTCTGAAGTCATTTACTATTTTGAACTCTTGTGATAGATCAATGTGTAGGTGAAGAACAACTGATAAATATGAGTATGATAGTATGGGTGAATTCCTCATTCACCTATAGTTATGTTTTTCTAGGTAAAAATGATTTCTTACTCCTGGTAATAATGATATGTAAATACGTGATTAACACCAGGCATAAAATATGATGAACAGTTTGACTGCTACCTCAATTTCGTAATTCCAGCTAATAGTATTATGTTATCCGCAATAAAAGTAGAAATAGCTTACTAAACAGTCAGTAAAACGGATTAGATTAGATTATTTATCTTATTCCTGTAGATTGGAAAATACAGTCTTAGATTCTAGATTATGATAGAAATAATATATAAGTACTGTAATTATTCTTTGAATTTTACAAAGCTGAACTAAAGAATTATTCTACGAAATAAATATTAGATGTAATTTGATAACGATAATATGATTGTATGTTTCTACATGAAATGGCGAAGTTTGAACATATAAATGTACATTCTTGGAAGAGGATATTCATTTTTAGCATTGTTACAATTGTCCATGTAACTTCTGTCCATGATTTTCACAAGCAACAATATTCACATACAGGTTTACTGATAGTTACAAACCGGAAATGAAAAGCGGGAAGTGTGGACAGAAAAGTTTTAGGTTAAATGAAGGCGCTGTATATGCAATACGCATTACATTACTGTGTTGAATGCTTTGCATGAGTGGCTCGCCGGTGCCACGGCTTTCGTTGAAAAAGACAGGATAGCTTTATGTAATCACTAGTTGTTGAAAACTTCAGTTACTCTATGAAAAGGAATTAAATTAATTACTTAATAGAGATGAATGAAAAAAGATAAATATTTTTTTTCTATTTATTTATTTATTTAGGCTTGATATAATTTATGTGGAAGAAGCATAATGCTTTCAACTCAAACCTTTTCTTATAATTTCTACTTATTTAACATCATTTGACATGCAACCTAATACAATCTGCTGGCTCTCTCCAGCTTGAACTAAAATTTTGATAAAAAATGCACAAAAACGTTACTATAGTTCAAATACACAATAATGAGGCAATGAATTTAAATGAATGAATCAAAGAAAAGATTTACGATGAAGCGTTTGATATTGATCACCCTGATATCATAATGTACTTATTTTGTGATATGTGGGTAAAAGAGATCCGATATTTATTAGAAAAAGGAAACACCAATCAGAAATAAGTCTGAAATTTTGTTTTCTCCCATATCAAGCTAATTTGATTGCACACTGCTGTCATAATCGGTAGATGAGTCAAATCAAGAAAGCATCCATATCTTATTAATATGACGTTTCCCGTGGTGGAAATCCCGATAAAAGTTTATCTTATTGCATATCTTATTAAGATAGAGTTCAAGATCAACCAGTAAAGATGCTGTAAAACATTGACATTCATTGATTTGATTCTTCCAACATTGCTCCAGTTTTACAAGACTGGTACGACCACATCATTACGGATAGCATAATGAGTTCACTTGTAGTATATTTGTTTGCGTCTAGAATTCAGCGTATTAGCCAGATTTCCAAGACAGTGCATCACATACTTTAATGCTAAGCAGATCAGGGAACCACACATGTAGAAACATGGAATTGTAAATCATGAACGTTAGCTATGGGAATTTGTTACCAACATCAGCGGCCATATTTAACACCAAAAGACGTAATGCGTTCAGTAAACTGTGGCAGGCGACAAAGCAGTCAAACGTGAAATTACACTAGCATCTTTGCAGCTTTCAGGAAGATATAGGGCACTAGCTTACAAGATTCTCCTCATTATTCATGTCATCTTCGGAGTGGATTGAGATTAACCTTAGGTTAAACCTCAGTGTTTTATAATATACAATAGCTTGATTAAGTTCATTTTTTTAAGAACTTGTATTTGGAATCAAGGACGGCATGAACTGGAGTACAAAATAGTTCTATCTTTTTTTATTTTAATGGCTTGAGTTTGAAATGAAAAAAGAAATAAACTGAAATACAAGAACTTTTTTAAGAAAATTGGTTCATCTTTTCTAATTTTAGAACAGTGGAAAATCTTTTCTATCTTTTCGCTTTTAATGGCTAGAGTTTAAAATAAAAAAATAAATTAACTAAGACAAGAATTTTTGCATTATCTTTTCTAATGTATGAGGATAGGAGAAATTAGCGCAGTAAGTATTAGAAACTGGGCAAACACCAAAAAGTAATAGTAGAGTAATAAAGTGATAGGTAGTAGTATAAGAGAAAAGTAAGATGAGAAAGAGAATTGATATAAGTAAATTTCAGGGATTTTCTGCTCATATTATTCCAGCAGTAGAATTTTTAAATTATTTAAGCAGCAAACAAAGGGAAAATTGAAAGAAGAACTAGAAGATGAAAGTCCCTTACATGGAGAATTTCCTGGTAACTTCCCTCTTAATTTTTACTAATTAACACCCACAATGAAAAAAAGCAGCATGCCTGTGTGCTTATTTATATTTTATTTTATCTTTAATTTAAATCTTAGACAATTCAAGATCAAGATCAAAATCAATTCAATAACCATTTTTTAAGTGTTTGTGTGTGGGTAATGAGTTGGATGATGATTTGGACCTACAGCTTCATGTGGGTTCCAAACCACCTAGATTCTGATTCAACAGCTTATCGGTAATTTCCCTCTCATTCAAATCAATACTTTATACAAATCAGGACTTCCACAACTTCAAAACATAGAATAATCTTTAAACCCAATAAAAATTAGCTAACGGAAATCTCTAGTGATACATTAAAGTAAATTCGTATGGCTTTTCGTGGTGGGGAGACCCTTACGGGTAGCTCCACCTCGCCGTTTTTTTTTAACGACTGCTTTTTTTTATAAGACCGACGGCTTAACGTGTCCTCCAAAACACGGGAGTGGCTCGAGAAAAATATCTTGTACTCAACTGGGATCGAACCCAGGACCTTTGGCTTATCAGACCAGCGATACGCCAACTCGGCTACGCCGACTCCATAGTGATACACTGATCCTTTATTAATAATATTTGAAACATGCATTTTATAAACACCTATAATAAACCCGTTTCTTTATAACGGACGATTTCCCACGATCGGTAGCATTGGAATATAATAATTATATCTGCGAATCTGTTGATCTATATAGAAGCTGTCTTTGAGTGTGTATTAGAGCATATATCTGCAAATAATATATATATAGTAGCTGTCTCCGAGTATCTGAGTATATGTCTGCAAAATAATATATATTGAAGCTGCTACTGTGTGTATGAGCGTGCGTACGAGCGTGATAGAGTAGTGAGTGTGTGTGTTCTGTTGCATTGTCGTCGCGTCTGGCAGTCGGATGTTTTTCGAAAGGCTAGTAGCAATCTCAAGCGCATGCGGACATGCATCCAAAGTGCATCCATGCACCCACCCCCCTCGCCCATCGCACCACCCTCCCAGCCATCACTGCAGCCACCCTTCACCACCACTCCCGACCATTGCCCACCCCTAAGCTATAGGCGAAAGCATGGCTTATTGAGATAGGTCGGCGAATGCATTTCTGTAGTGCATTCTTGGTCGTCGTACTGTTAAGGTACAGTTCTGGAGCTACCAAACCCTCAGATATCGTCTGCGATTTTTGATTAACTCCACCATTTACTAAACATCCAAGACGACTAGTCACTTCCGTGAATTTTCTTCAAGGAAATTCTTGCTCGATTGAGGGAAATTGACGAAATTTTCATCATCTAACCAGTTTATCACAAGGAGTCTCAGCAGATCCACAGTTGAATAAAGCTGCAAATTTTCATGTGAGTCCAAACAATCTGTATATGCATGTTGTTGATGTACTGCATCGAAGAAATGAACGTGTTAATTTTTGAAAAATATTAAAAATTTAGAACTGTGATAAATTGCTGACCTCCCAAAATATTCTCTTAAAAAGAAAAATTGGTAAAAAATAATAAATATCTACTTAAAATTCAAAATTGAAC